>CM051261.1:22289625-22919625 GCA_027921565.1 Artemia sinica | reverse complement strand
CAAAGTTGCCCCAAAAGAGTTACAGGAGATAAGATTTGCAAAATACTCAATCCTAACCCCTACTTAGCCTGGGCCTGTAATTCTCACTTTGGGGTGTTGGCACCACTAGTGGGACATGGCAATATTTTGGTGGGTCAATGGCAGGATGTGGACCCTTTGGCTGACTATACTTTAATGGCTTGATTTGAAAAATAAAATTTCCATGTGAATGACACCACACTCAAATGCATTTAAAGAGCAAAAAAGATTTATGTTAGAATTACAATAATGTTGTACATTGTATAAAAAGGGCAGGTCTAGCAATAAGAGAATATTTTCCATTAGTATAAAATATGTCTAGAGTATGAGCCCCAAAGTTCTTATATTTAACTAGGACAAATCCAGATTGAATATTCCTTCTCAATTTTTAATGTACCAGTACATATTTACTATTATGCTGTGTGATTGCATTCCCATATAATCATTCCCTTACATAATTCTTGTGAAAACCCCTACTCCTTCTTACTAAATATCAACCATTCTAACTAATATTTCTAACTGCATTTCTAGCTTACCTCATAGAACACCATCAACAACTTCACAAACTATTTTGCTAAAAATATTCTATCCATCTTCTAAAATGTCAAATTTTACATGCTCCATTTTTGTTTTCAATAGTTTCTAGAAAGATTTACAGCTTTGGATTAACCCTAGACAGTACTAGCAGTAGTTGTGCCTACTTCTGTTGCTTTTTTTCTGTTGCTTATTGACACTAAAATGCAAATTCAGCCCATTTGGGCTTGTGATAGCCATTTTTGAACCATTAATCTTATCTCTATCCCTCTACTCATGGGCATCAATTATGGCTATTCATTACTACTGAGGCTTTCTTTTGTTTTCTAGAAAAGTAAGCAAAAACTGTTGTTCATATGTAAAGCATTAGCAGTTGTGGATGTGAATTATGGCTTTTATGTAACACAGAAGCTTTCTCCTATTTTTGAACAATACAAACCAAAATTGTTGTACATACATCAAACTTTTACCCCCATAAACATAAATGGTGACTCTTACCTACCAAATAAGACTTCCTCTATTAGAGGAGGGTAGGGATGGTTGGTCACATTTTTGTTCTAATAGAAAGTTTAGTCAAAGTATGGATGCCTGAAGAATGGTTGTGACGTATAACGATACAGCATTCATTGTTCTAGCTTCTTTGATTTTTTTTTATATTTATGTGGCAATTATTTTTTTTTCACTAATATTTTTAAGAGCTGTGGTCAAAAGTGACCAATTTACCCTAGGGTTTGGCAGGTTGGTCATGGACATGGGGTAGGTTGGTCACAAAATGAGTCATCTTTGTTTTACTTCCAAGACCTGACACAATTACAGTCTTGTTTCATTTACAAGGTGTATATTTTGCTTCAAATACAATTTTTTCAACTTCAATTATCAACTGTTCAGCTTCAAGTACAACAAAACTGAAAAAGATCTGACTTATTCAACTGAGTACTCCCCAAAACAAACATCAAACACTAGTGCTTTCACAGCATGTTCATTGCCTTCAGAGGTTGTGGTAACTGGGAGCTTCAAAACAATATCACTTTGAGGGACTAGAGCCTCATCAATTACTTCTGGGAAAAGAAATTTCCATGTGTGAGATTCCCTATGAAGGAAGGTCAAAACTTATCCCTTGCTCATATCCTCCTTCAATTGGCCTGCAAAGTATTTTTTCTTCTTGCCAACAAATGCCACAAGAACAAAATCACCCACACTGATTTTGTCCTTTCTAGTTGGAATGTCATCTATTTCTGCATCAAGATCCAAATCATCATTCAAGACCATTTCTCTTTCACTATCAGAGCTTGCATCCACTTTGGCAAATTGTGCTGTTACTTCTGTAGTCTTTTGCTTGATTTACTGGTGTTTCTCATCCCACTAAAAACAGGCTTCCCAATTTTCTTTTTCTTCTTAGCTGACAGTTCTTCAAACAAGGCATTTTGAACTGGTGTATTTGCGAGAACTTGAGATTTGCCCTTCTTTCATTTGATTGCATCAGTTTTTTTTGGCCAAGCTTTTGGATTGGGTCTTACTCCTTCTAAACTAGTAGCAGCAGACCACTAGTGCCACATGAGCTCAAGAAGTTGACGAATACCCTAGTTCTTCCTCTGAGTGGCTTGAACTATCTTCTGCGTCAATCACATCTGACAATTCTTTGTGAAATATTAGATGGCTTGGGTCTACTAGTAACATCAGCAGCTTGGAATTCCTCATACCCAAACATATGGTGATTGTAGGGCCTGATTCCAGCAACCCTGAATTCAGAGGTGATATTTGTTGGAGTCAAAGCAGAAAGAAAGGGCAGTACCAACCAATTCCGCAATTTCATATATAGAAATGGGTTGTCCTGGATTCTTTGTCATCCATGTGCCACAAGCAGCATTGTAGTATGACTTGAAGGGGCCATAACAACTTCTGTCTAGTGGCTACAATTTATGGCTTGTGTGTTGTAGGAAGGTTAATGCAATAATGTGGGACTTTTCCATAAGCTGAAGTGACTCAATGGTAATATGATTGGCATGATGGTCCATTAGAAGCAGCACTGGCTCTGTCAACACTTGGCTTGCTATGGCAAATAAAGTGCTCCAGAAAAAACAACAAAAATTCTCTCCATTCATCCATCCTGAGGGATGAGAAATACCCACACTCTCTGGCCAAGATCCCTTCATCATGTGTGGGAGATACCTTACCCTTGGGAAAATCATGAATGGTGGGATAACAGTGCCTTTACCTGACACGGCTGTACACATGGTAACTAGTACGCCTCTTTCTCCAGATGTAATCCTGCCAACTTGTTTTTTTCCCATCTCAGCAACTATTTTTCTTGGATTCTGAATCATAGTGGGGCCAGTCTTGTCTAGATTCCCAGTAGCAAAACTATATTTACACAATAGCTCCTTGTATGTGTAAAAAAATACATTGACTACAGGTCTGTTAAAAGCAGTTACCCTTGCAATACTTGCTGCTTCTGGAGATCTGAGAGAAAGCGTTGGGTTGCACTGTAAGAAGGCCCAGAGCCAGTCCTTACCAGCTGTTCTAGCTTCTTCCCAATGACAAATATCCTTACCGAGCTTCTCTGCAAACTCAAATGCCAAGGTTCTGACTTCTTTTGGCGACAGTCCGTGGTGAAGATGGGATGCTCTGACAAGATATTGTTCAAGAATTTTCTCTTCTTCAGCTGTGAAAACTATGCACGTTTTATACCATGGCCCAAACAGCTCTAGCACAACATTACTAACATTGGTTGCACTTGTACGACCTTCTTCAGAGAATTTCTGTCTCATGACTTCTGGGGGAAAGGTCCCATTTTGTGTTTTTCTATTGTAAGTCTGCATGTCTGTTGGATCTCACCTAGAAAGATGACATAACGATAACCAAAAATAATGACAAAGATCTACACTTATGGAAAAAATGTGAATTTTCTTCTTTTTTTCACCCAGTGGGGCAGGTTGGACAGTGCACCTTCAAAGTGACCAACCTGCCCCCCCCCCAAAAAAAATGTCCAACCTGCCCCACACAGGACGCACAAACAAAAACACGGCTCCATGAAAAACTAATAATGTTGAGAACTTGCTTCCAAGCCTAAAAGGAAACAAATTAATAGGCTGCTCTATCCTGGAATCATTTCTGAGAAAGACCTTCTCATTCTCTCTCAAAAAAAACATTAAGTCTAGCAACAGTTCAGAAAAACCCACCAAAAAAGAGAAAAGTTTTGTCCACTCTTTTCATATGGAGGCTACCGCTGCCATTTTTTTCATCCCATGACTGCACTGTAATTCCTCACATTCAGTCGGAGCTTCCATTTTTTTTTTAAACAGATGGCGGGCAAATATCCAAGTGTTTAACCTGCCCCACTGACCAAGCATCCCCACCCTTCCCTATTGACAAAGGTAAACAGAAAGTTCCATCTTTGTGTCAAGCAGCTAAACATTTGTACATGAATTGTAACTCTTACCTAGTACAGATTTTTCCTCTTGTTTTTGAGCATTGTAGCCTAAGTACAAACATTTGTTCATTTATCAAATATTGACACTTGTTGGCCTGAATTGTGGCTCTTATGTAACACATAAACTTTCTTCTATTTTTGAACAATGCAAACCAAAATTGTTGTCCAGATATCAAACATTTACCCACATAAACATAAATGGTGACTGTTACCTACTACATTAGATTACCTCTGTTTCTGATGATTGCAAACAGAAAGTGTTGCCCATATGTATATTTTAAGAGTGATATACCCTAGGCTAAAGACCTTCCCTTAGTAAAATGTACCATTACCTTTTGAACAGTAGGTTAAACTTTTTTTCTTTCAGAGCTTTCCATTAAAATTATATACAAGCAAAAAAAAAAAAAAAAAAAAAAAATGGTGAAATACCTTGTGATTGTGCCATATTCCTGATTCCAAGAGAGTTGCTGGAAGCAAATGTGTAAATATGATTAAGAGAATTCTCCTTAATCTAATAAAGGAAAGATAAGCTTTTACACTGCTTACTCCTGACATAAGACTGTTATCTAAAAAGAATGCCAAGTTTTGTTCTTAGGCAATTTTTGAAATCGGTATAGAAACTGTAAGGTATAAAAGGTAAAAAAAAAATTGTTAGCATATCTGGTTGGTTTGTCTGATGACACTTCCCAGCTAGATGAAATGGCTAAGACAATCAGTTGATAAGCACATTGAGTGGGTTTTAATTTAAAGCTAGTTTGATGCATAATTATTGGAGAGGATTTAGCAGAGTTGCCACCCCTAGGGATTTATCAGTATTTATAGTGATTTTTTTATATTGCCTAGTTATTTTTTTCTGGCTAGTGATTTTGTTTGAAATATTTTTGAATCTAGTGATTTTTTCCTAAATCTAGGTATATTTTGTGATATAGCAGACAAATTCAAGATTCAATTAGTTAAATCTTTCAAGAAGCTAATTAATAATTAATTCGTTGCTTTTACTAAGCTTGAAGATAATCCAAAATGTGGGAAAACCTTTGCTACAGTTCATTTTTATTTTGTCAAATATCATTATGACTTTTAATTTGTGTATTAGATCAAGAACAGACCTGGGGTGGCACCAGCTATGGAATATCATCCCGCGAATCTGATTATGGAGCTTTAAAAGAAAGAAAAGGCAACAATGGATGTGTGTGTGATGTGTGCAACAACTCTTTTGGTGTAAGTTGTTGTTTTTTCTATCTTTTCATTATAGTTTTTTTTAGGTAATAGGTTAAGAAAATACATTGATTCCACAGAACTTGCAACGTAACATCTAAATATCTTTATTGTGTGACGTTCCCACTGTCTTGGTTGGAATCATTCTCTTCTTCAGCTCTGATGAAAGAGTTACCACTGCTAATTTGTAAGCGTTCAATCTTTCTTAATTCTTATGATACCTCTGTGATCTGTTCATTTATATACAAATTAATGAATTCAACTTTCATAAATTCAGGTACTACTAACTTCTAAGGGGAAATCTTTCTTGGTATTTAGACCTGTCTTGTTAGTATTGTATTAGTCCATGATGAGGTGATTGGTGTACTTTTGACAAGTTGAACGGGGGTAGTGACATCGGAACTCTTAGTCTTCTGTTTGGCCGGTGATCATTTTTAAGCTTGTTTCTGAGTCATGGTTTTGCATATTCTAGGTTTTCTTGGTATTTTACTTTTATTTCTCTTTTAAGTACTATCTAGTTGGTAAACACCCTTGTTTTCCTGGGTGAAATGTGCTAAATGGTATATGCAAATGATAAAAAAACCTTATGGTTTATAAGTACTGGTTGTTTTTGACTATCTAACAATACACAGTGTACATTCAAAAAAGCTTTCCTATGTTTTAAGTGCTTGAGTAGATAGTTGTTTGAAGTTTTTGCCTGATGTGACTCTAAAGTAAGTAACTACTAAATAACGCTCTTGGCATGAGTGTATTGCTACACTCATGCCATTTGAAGTGGATATGTCACTTCAAACTGGTTTAACTGTATCTTTAACAATCAATTGACCCAAGTCAAGCATTTAACTGAAAATTTATAGTGTGGGCTTCCTCTTCCATTTGAGTCTGGTGTATGATATCAAATTAAGATCTTATGCATTCTTCCTCCTTCTTTATTTCTATGTTCCTCAAATTTGGCTTAAATTATATTCCTGAGCCAGGATGGATGCTCTGGGGTAGATTAAGAAAACATTAGTTTGGAACTAACCTAGCCTACTATAATGACACATAACTGTTAGGTTATGTTTGGCTAGGTCATATTGCAATAATAAGCTCAAGCAGGAAGTTACCTTGGACAATGTATGAATAGACAGCGTTTTGAATTTTAACCTATGACAAAGTCTCTATCCCATCTATTTGAGAAATTTGAGCTCAATACTGCATATCTAGTAGTTTCGACGCCTATGCTCAAAGTAGGTTAATATTTTTGCACTTGCAAAATATTAACTATATTTTTGCACTTTAATTATATTAACTATAATATAAACATCATAATATTACATTCACTTTTTTTTGTCATATATGGTTACAAATACAACCGGGTTTTTCTTCTTTTTAGCTCGTTCAGATAAAAGCTAAAAAGTATTTAAGATAATAATTTCACCTTCGAAAAAAAGTTAAGACTTCTTTGTTTCTCTGTAGGGGTTGAATATACTCTTCAAAAACTCGGGGGGTAAATCTTTTATATTTATTTTAAGGAAAAAGGGGCCGAAATGACGCCCGTGCTTATCTAACTGTATCGTATGTAAATTACTGAAGAATGAGGTTTACAGTTGTTAAGGGAGGGATGGTTGAATATTTCTTAATTTGAGCATTTGGGTTTCTTGGAGTGAAACTGAACATGCAACTCGTTACTTATTAACTTTAAAGTATCTCAATATTATTGTATCCAACTACTATTATTGCTAACAACTCACTTTAGCAACGTGCCTGAGGCCAACACAACTACGCCCGCTCCTCTTCCATGCCAATCTGTTCAAAGCATTCCTCTCTACATCCTCCCAAGAAATCATTTATTTATTAGTCATTATATATTATCAATAATATATATTTGTGCTACTCAACATTTATGCATATACTCTGTGTACTAATTTGTTTTTGAAAAGTACTTATAGGATTAACTAATCGGAAAATTAATTTAGATGTTGATTGAAAATTTTATGTTCGAGACCGAGAAACAAAAATTCCCTTTTACTTTAACAAAGATCATTTTCAATAAATTCAATAACTTTATTTCCACGCAATCAAATATGATTGTAAATATTTAATCTTTCGAAAAAACAAACTTCTGAATTTGCAACGAAAAATTTCCGACAAAAATAGAAATTCCTCATTAAATGTCGTAATTAATTTGCTTATCATAATCTTGAAGTAAACTGACAACTAAGTAAATATTAATAAAGTAAATTCAATATGGCATCATCAATCTATTGACAGAAATTTGTATTTAAAAAAATGAATTACCCTAAGAGCGTTTAGGCAGGAACGTATTGATATCAAAACTCTCTTTCCGTCTCACATTACAAAAAATAAGGCGGTAAATTTATTACAATTGAGTTAATTTTTAAATATTGAAACAAAAATCAAAAAAAGATTTCTAAGGATGTGCGAAAGGACTTTTAATCACGCACATATGCATCAATCTATTTCACTGGGATATACTAGAAAAACAAATATACTAGAAAAATACATGTACTAGAAAGTATATACTAGAAAAACACATGAAGGGTTTAGTATATAGTAGCATATACTAGAAAAACACATGAAGAAACAGAGAGTTGAATTAATCGAAGTTATATGAGAATTCGTAAACATTGTACACAATAAAATTTTGTTCAGACACCTATCAGCAGTAGTACACACCTTGACATGCTTACAATCGCTTGGCAGCCCTACATCCATAGGAAAAATATATACTAAGCCCAAGTAAAAAAAAACAACAAATTTATCTCTAATTTTCGTGAAAATGGAGTTAATTCTGGAGTTGAAATTGGAGTTAATTTCCAATACTTGTAATTTTTCTAGGGTGATCAAAATTTTTTGCAGGGTGGGCGTTGCCCACCCGTCTCCTCTGCTTGCTATGCCCGTCAACCAGAGCAGTTTCTTCTTTCATTTAATTCAGTTAACTGCATTCCTTATATAAGCCTATTTAATCAGGAGTAATAATGATTGTATCTCAATATAAGAAGGAGTAAAATGATGGTTTCTTAATAACCTGGTAACTACGCTTTTGTCATGAAACCCAGTTAACAGAACAGGGATCATAGGGAGTGCAATAGCACTGCCTAAGTATAGATCGATGTTGGCACAATGTAATATTTTTTATTATTATAATTTTTTTTAGACAAGGGCACTTTGTATAGAAGAAGTTGTCATAGAAACTTCGAAAAGGACTCATTCCATTGGAAATTGAGAGGACTAGTCCCCTTTTTAATAGTTAAAAGTCATTGGAAGGCAACTAGCCCCCCTCCCTTGCCCTACATTTCCCCAAATACTTCAGGTCAACATTTTTATGTAACCATTTTGTTCAGCGTAGTGGAAGGTTCCGAAAATTATGTCTTTGAGGATTACTCCCCCCCCCACAGTCCTCAGGGTGAGGGTTGTAAGTTATGCCCTAGGGGCATAGAAGGTTTCGATAGAAAGTGTTTTCGTAGAAACTTCAAAAAGGGCCCATTAGATTGGAAATTGAGAGGACTAGTGTCATTTTCAATAGTCAAAAGTGATCGGAGGGCATGTGACCCCCCCCCCACGTCTATTATATCCCCAAACACTTCCAATCAAAATATTGATATAGCCATTTTGTTCGACGTAGTTGAAAGGTCGAGAAACTATGTTTTTGAGGATGACCCCCCCCATCCCCTCACAGCCCTCAGGGCAAGGGTTCTAATTATGCCCTGGTGGTATATAAGATTGTTATAGAAATTGTTGTTATACAAACTTCAAAAAGGGCTCATTCGATTGCAAATTTAGAGGACTAGTGCCATTTTAACGGTCAGAAGTGATTGGAGGGCAAATGTCCCCCCTCGCTTATCATTTGTCCTGACACTTCCGACCAAAATTTTGAGATAACCATTTTGTTAAACATAGTTGTAAGATCCGGAAATTATGCCTTTGAGGATGATAACCCCCTACCCCCACAACCCTCAGGGGAAGGGTTGTAAGTTATGCCCTGGGGACATATAAGGTTTTAATAGAAAGGGTGGTTGTACATACCTTGGAGGGGACTTATTGGATTGGTAATTAGAATTTCGAGTGCCCTTTTTAAGAATGAAAGTGATCAGAGGGCATCTACCCACCCTCACACGTCGTTTTTTCCCGAAATGCATCCATTAAAAATTTTGAGACAGTCGTTTTATTCAAAATTGGCCAAAGATCATATACCAAGGCTTTTGGGTTGATACAAACCTCCAGAGCATGGGGGCGAGGGTTTAAAGTTATGCCGGGGTGGTATTTAAGGTTTTTATGGAAGGGATGGTTGTTTAACTTTAGAAGAGGCTCATTTGATTGAAAATTGGAAGTTCTAGTTCTCTTTTAAGTGTCAAAAGTGATGGAGATCACTTAGCCCCCCTCCCCGACAACCACCTTATTCACCAAACACATCTGATTGAAATTATGAGATAGCGATTTTGTTCAAAAAAGTTCAAAGAACATATAATAATACCTGTAAGGTTGACATACCCGCCCTCCCGGCACCCTGGGGATAGGGTTGTGAGTTATGCCATTAGGGCATATAAGATTATTATGGAATAAGCGGTCGTATAAACTTCAAATGGGCCTCATTTGATTTGAAATTGGAAATTGGAGGGCCCTTTTTGAGAGTCAGAGTGATTTGAGAGCAACCACCTCCCCCCTCCACGCTCTTCATTTTCCTTGACTCTTCCAATCAAAATTTAAAGATAGCAATTTTGTTCATCGTAGTTGAAGGGTCCGGAAATTAAGTCTATGAGAAAGATACCCCCCCTACAGCTCTCAGGGCAAGGGTGGTAAGTTATGCCCTGGGGGCAAATAAGGTTCTTATAGAAAGGATAGGCTTATATGCTTTGGGGACTTATTGGATTCGTAATCAGAAGTTCTAGTGCCCTTTTTAAGAGTCAAAGTGATCAGAGGGCCGCTTTTCTTCTAACTGCATATTTCTTTGTTCTCGCTGTGGCATGTCTCTTAGCCGTACATCTCATTGTTCTTCACTTTCATTTCTAAATCGTTCTATTCTTTGTTGTTGTATGTCTTGTAACTCCATATTTTTAATTTCTTTAGTTTATTCTTGACTCGTCTAAATTCTTGATGCCGGTTATCTTCGAACTGGATGTTTCTTCGTTCTTCACTTTTGTTTTTGACTCGTAGTTGTCTCTGACGCAAACATTCTGACTGTATATTTCTTTGTCCTTGGTGTATCACTTTTGTTTATCATTATTTTAGAAATTTTTTCATTATCCTTTACCTTAGCTGCTCGGATGGGTTTTTCTCACATTTGATCGTCTAGGTTGTTCATGTTTTCCAAGCTTTATAAAACCGCTTAAAACGCCTTTTGTAAATGGACTAATTTCATTTGCTATTATAAACATAGCTATGTTCCTTTTGTAATGTTGCTTGTATCATAGATGTAAAAACGATGCGTTTACTCCTTGGAGGGGTGAGGCGGAAATTGTTTAATTTATTCTCTTGAAGTGTACTCATAAATATGACGTCAGCCATATGTTTCTTGTGTAATTTTCCTACATCATAGACACTAATTACGATGGAACCACTACTGAGGCAAACATGACGTATATGTGCTCATAAGTATGACGTTACTCATGGCTTTGTTTCTTCAAAAATTAGGGCTCTTGTGAACTTCATTATTGTATATTTCTTTATTAGTCCAATCTCACGTAGGATGCATGTTTGTCTTCGTATTAAGAGACAGCAACCTACGTATTTTTATGGCCACCGACTTTATAGATCATAAAGCCATTAACCCACAACATGTAATAAACCATAGAGGTGAATTACATATTCTTGGGCTAGATCTGTTTCTGTATATATTCTAAGCGTACGTTAGTGAGTTTGAGTCTAGTTTCATATCTGTCATAAAGAAGATGTTCTGATTTGCCTGTCACTCAGACTCACAGTATTGTTTGACTCTGATACTGGACCTTGTATATTCGTGAACATTGAACATAAACCATTTTTGTACAACTACTGACTTTGCGTGATTATTACACGAATCGTTATTGTATTGTGAACACATTTGATGAACTAAGCCCTTACCAAAGCAAGTCTCAAACCTTTATTGAATTTCTCAAACTAAACCTATATAGATCGTTGGTATTTGTTTGTTATTATAATAAAGAATGAACAATAGCTCATAGTACCTAAATATTAATTAATAGGAGTAGCCTTTGCTTTTTATGGTAAAGAACGAGCTCTATCCCATAGTAACTACATGGTAGTACAAGTAAGCAACAAGTTATAAAAAGGCTTCAACGAAATTTGAAATCACATCGCAATATTCAAAGTCCTAAGTGCTAACCATTAAATCATGAATCAAATAGCTCGTGGTAACGAACTGTATAGTAAGAGCGACTCGTCTCAATAGTAACCGAAACTCTAAAAAACGGAATTTTAATATTAATGGATACATCAAAAGAATTGTATTTTTATGCTGATTTTAAATATATAAGTTTCATCAAGTTTACCTGTATCCATCAAAAGTTACGAGCCTGAGGGAGTTTGCCTTATTTTCAAAAAAAGGGGAGAACACCCCCTAAAAGTCATAGAATCTTAATGAAAATCACACCATCAGATTCAGCCTATCAGAGAATTTTACTGTAGAGGTGTCAAGCTTCCATGTGCAAAAATGTGGATTTTTTTGCCAGAAGAAAGATCACGGATGCGTATTTATTTGTTTGCCTTTTTTTCCCCAGGGGTGGTCGTATCGACGCATAGGTCCTAGAATTTTGCGAGAGGGCTTATTTGAACAAAAATTAAAAGTTCTAGTGCCTTTTTAATTAAAAAAAAACAAACTAAAAATAGAATTACTTTTCACCAAAAAACTGCATTTTAGATGTTTTTTCATATTTCCAAAGATATTTGATTTTTTACACAATCATAACCATATATGAAGCAATAAGTGACGTGACGTAAGATCTAACACCGATTGCTTACTAATAACCATATATGATGGAATGAGTGACGCTACGTAAAAATTGAAAAAATAATTTTTATTTTATTTTAGTTTCAGTTCAGAATCGATAAAGTTATAAACTGCAAAAACATTTATGGTATCTGAGCGATAATTTTAATCTTGTAATTTAAACTGGAAAAATATCTGAAAATTTTAAAATCAGTTTTATTTTTTAGTTAGGTTTTTGATACTTCATACGAGACTTAAACACGAAGTGTTTGCTAATATTTAATTCCATAAGAAAATTATTTATTATGATGGTTTCACACGTAAGAAAAAGGAAACTTAAGGAGAAGAAAAGATATGACAATCGAGCTAAACAGCTTGCTGGCAAAAGGAAAGAGAAGTATGAGAAAAACAAGGACGTTCTCAAATTGATTGCCAAAAACCGATATAAGCAGGATGAGAAAGAAGCAGCTCTAAATAAACATCGTGTTTTAATCAAATGCATCAATCAAATACAGAAATGATGAAACTTATCGTCTGAATTCTATCAAGGCTGCATCAATCCGGAGAAACATTAATTACAGAGATAATGAAGAGTATCGTCAAAATGCCATCAAGTGTGCATCAACCCGGAGAACATTAAATATAGAGATAATGAAGTGTTTCGTCAAAATTATATCAACTCAGTCTCTTGGAAACAAAGAAACAAATACACAAGTGATGATTTGTATCATAGAAATCATATTGAAAAGGTTACTGTTTAAAATATGTTTAAAAGATACAAAGGGATTGATTTTTCTTCTTGTAAGGAACAGATGAGAAAAACCAGACAAAATCATCAAATTCTACAAGAATTTTAATAGAAGCCGCTGGTTGACTAAAAACGCGCAATCCTGTTTCATAAGCAAGTCCAAGCACAATTCGACTCCGGCTAATAACAGGCAATCTAGTTTATTTGTAAGAAATTATAGAAAAAATGGGAATATAGGTCCAGGACTGTAGCAAATATGAAGTTAGACTTCAAAAACTTAAATACTATCTTTGATATGTACAAAAAAATAATAGAAAGTATTCAACTATTGAAGTTAAACTACTGCTAGAAATAGCTAACGCGGTCATTTACATAGCTTCAAGTTCTCTAGCAAAGCTACATGCAAGCATCCAAAAGTAGTGTTTAAAGTTTTTGGAGCATCTACCAAAAAAAATTATGTCCCTGATGTGGAAGAATTTACCCTTGCAATGGGAAATGCCAGAAAACGTTTTGTGTATCACGAAGTATATCATCTCGAATACGTGTATAAAATCGTTAGTGTCAACCATTGCTTGAGATGTGTTCACAGTGGTGACCTTTACGCTGCAATTCCGATGGACGAGGACGGAAAAGCCATATTTTTTTTACTATGGTAATAATTAAGCTGTAGAAGTTGATAATAGATGCTTGTGTATGAGGACAACACAAAAGCAGCAAGATAATGAAACTGGACACAGCTTTCCTAATTTTTTACCTTCTTTTTTCAAAAGGTTAGTAGAAGGATCAAAAACTCAATTTTCTACCAAGTTTGATGATGAAGAAAGGATTACTAAGATACTAAGTATCAAACAGTTTGTGGTAACGAACTGTATAGTAAGAGCGACTTGTCTCAATAATAACCAAAACTCTTAAAAAACGGAATTTTAACAACAATAGATACATCAAAAGAATTGGTTTTTATGCTGATCTTAAATATATAAGTTTCGTCAAGTTTACTCATATCCATCAAAAGTTACGAGCCTGAGAAAATTTGCCTGATTTTCAAAAAAATATGGAAAAAGCACCCTCTAAAAGTCATAGAATCTTAATGAAAACCACACCATCCGATTCAGCGTGTCAGAGAACCTTACTGTAGAGTTTACAAGCTCCTTTCTGCAAAACTGGAATTTTATATTTTTTTGCCAGAAGAAAGATCACGGATGCGTGTTTATTTACCCTTTTTTTTACCAGAGGTGATCGTATCAACCCAGAGGTCCTATAATTTTGCGAAAGATTATATTTAAACAGAAATTAAAAGTTCTAGTGCCCTTTTAATAAAAAAATTAAAATAGAACGACTTTTTACAAAAAAACTGCATTTTAGATGTCTTATCATATTTTCAAAGATATTTAATTTTTTAACCAATCATAGCCATATATGAAGTAATAAGTGGCGTGACGTAAGATCTAACACCGATTGCGTACTAATAATTATATATGACGTAATGAATGACATTACGTAAAAATTGAAAAAATCAATTTTTATTTTATTTAATAAAAGAGACGATCTGGTTACAACCTACGATAATGACGTCATTGATCAATCTTGTACACGAAAAATGTAGTTTTTCGTAAATCCACATAAAGGATCGATATAGTTCCTTATCATAAATAATGGATCAAGCAGTTCGTGGCAACGAACTGTAAGTAAGGAGCGACCCGGCTCAATAGTAACCGAACCTCTAAAAAACGGAATTTTGATACCAATAGTTCTGGGTTGCAGCGGTGGCTAGCAACCTAGTAAGTAGGTACTTTATTATGATCTGATAAGATTAGATACATAAAAAGACGGTCATTCAAAGAACATAATATTGCATATATTGGACTTAGTAAAATAGTTCGTGGTAACGTACTGTATAGTAAGAGCGACCCGTCTCAATAGTAACCGAAACTCTAAAAAATGGAATTTTAATATCAATAGATATATCAAAAGAATTTTATTTTTTATGCTGATTTTAAATATATAAGTTTCATCAGGTTTACTTTTACCCCTCCAAAGTTACTAGCCTGGGAAAATTTGCAATATTTTCGAACAAAGGGGAAAACACCCCCCAAGAATCATAGAATCTTAATGAAAAACACACCATCAGATTCAGGGTTTCAGACAAGGTGGTTCTAATGATGTACTTTTGTTTTGATCTGACTCTATTTTTAAGAGTTCTGGGCTTTATGTTTTTAGCATTTGACTGATCGTCTCTTACTAGGTTGCTAGTTACTACTGAAACCCGGATGCACATAGTTATGAGAGGCAGCGTGGCCGAGTGGTCCAAGGCTCTGGTGTTAGCTACCAGTCTCTTCGGTGGCGCAGGTTCAAATCTTACCGCTGGTAGTATTTTATACCAAAGCAAACAAATTACTTGATTGAGTCTTAAATTATAATCTTATTTTAGTTTCTATGGGCTGGAAGTTTGTTCTTTACTGTAAAATTTTCAAAGATATTTGATTATTAAAGCTAGTCCGATTTCTAACAACGGTATCTACTAAGCTTCAAACTTCCGGTTTTCTTTTTAATGCTTTTAAATTGTTGTAGTCCCTTGTTAAAATTCATGAAGAAAGAGAGGCAAATTTGCCGGTATTATTTAAAAACGATCAGAAATTAAATTAAAAAAAAAGTTTTTTCAACTGAATGTAAGGAGCAACATCAAAACTAAAAAAGAAGGGAAATTATTACGTATATGAAAGGAGTTGCCCCTTCCATTTCGTTTTAAGCTTTGATGCTGCTCCCTACTTATCACTCTCATTACATGAGATATGCACTGTCCTTACATAAGAAATAGTATGGTTTCGAAAATTAAATTACATGAAAATCCTGACAGATTATATCCAGTAGCATCAATTCACATTTTTATGCGGAGGGGGGGCGATTGTGCAATTTTGTCAGAGATGTTGTCATGATGTTATAACGAGGGTTATTCAACAGAATAATCTTCTTTGTTTTGCATGACGTCATTTATGGTTGTAGCACATTGTATATGCCTTTATATATTATTTGACTTAGAGCTATTATTACCCAATGCTATTTTAAATTCTGGAATCTTCAATCGTGAAAACCTTGAAATGTGTATATGCAAATGGAACGACTGAAAAAAAGCTACTCCTTTGACGAAGACCTAATGCTACCCAATAATATCTCCAATTCTATTAGCAAGTCAAAGCTTATTAATATTAAAAACACTGACAGTAATAGTGACCACCCATATGAAAAGTGGAGTGGACATACTAAAGAAAGATCAAACGTCAAGAGCTCTTCAAAAAGATCAATATCAGTACGAAGAGACGGCAACTTGGACGAAAATAATAATAGTGATGATACATAAAGGATTTGTCCAATTAATTGCTATATCATAAGTCTCCGATGGTATTGCCATTAGAAATGATCGTCTCCTACTAGGCTACTAGATTCTGCTGCAACCTGGATGTTTACTATACTATCCAACAGAGTTCGTTCTTTGCTACAATTATTTTTAAGAGTTATGGGGTACTATAATTTATACTATGGGACGTGATTGTCCCTCAATAGGTCACTAGCTACCGCTGCAATCCGAATAATTTATTACCTAGATATTTATCTGATAACAAACAAGAAAACCCTTACGTTTTTTTCTTTTGGAATTGTAAGAGATGAATCTCAAAGAATCAGCAGAAAACTAAGTCCAATATATGCAATATATATTTTTCCTAATGATCGTTTTTTAATTTAATCATTTAAATATAACATGAACTATTAAAAATACTGTGTTCTTGATAGCCTGCATGGTGCAGTTGATAGTGTTTTGGAATTCTAATACAAAGTGTTCAGGTTCAGTTCCCACCGTAGGCAATTTTATTGCCAAATATTCTCTTGACTGGCACCATTTATTATTAACTATACTGATCCTCAATGTAATAATCTTAACTATAGTGAAGTTGCCTATGCAAGTTAGTATAGGGAAGAGTTCGATCTTTATTATAATAATCTTCGAACATTCGAACCTTTTATAATTTATAATGATGTATAATATAAATACTGTAATCTTCACTATATTAATGTTGCCTATGCAAGTTAGTATAGGGAAGAGTTCGATCTTTATTATAAATTGTATGGGAAATTTTAACTTATGATGATTTCTTAAGAAACATAATTAAAATTTCTCAAGGTACTAAAAACGATTTATTTTAATTAGAAGAAGTTTTAACCCCATGAATTTCCTTTAAAATGAGCCATTGAATAATTCTCTACGATGTTCCAGTACCAATCTATCTGTTGAATTACTAACCTATACTATAATTAAGTGGTGTATAAAATTTAGTATAGGCAAGAGGTCGTTCTTTATTATAATTTTCTTTTCGAGATACTATCTCTGTTGTTTGTGTAGTACTGTTTTTTTAACTTGCGTATAGCTTGCTTTGATCTAACCATTATCTAATTATGAATAAGAACATTTACAGTTCTGACGCTTCTTATATAGTAATTCTGACGTCACGGCGTAATGATTTTATTTCATGACGTCATGGCGCAATGGTATTATTTCATGACGTCTTCAGAAACAACAATATAATTTCGTGTATTTCTATTCACGTCATAGCTCTAATTTATCTAGTAGGGTTTCAGACAAGGTAGTTCTAATGATGCACCTTTGTTTTGATCTGACTGTATTTTTAGGAGTTTTGGGTTTTTATATTTCTTAGCATTGGACTGATCGTCTCTTGCTAGGTTGCTAGCTACTGCTGCAACCCAAATTATGAGAAGCAGCCTGGCCGAGTGGTCTAAGGCACTGGTGTTAGCCACCAGTCTCTTCGGAGGCGTGGGTTCAAATCTTACCGCTGGTATACGATTATGTTTGAAAGACTGCAGTGTGAAAAGACTGCAAACTGCATCAAAAATGCAGTTTTTGGTGGAAAAATTTATTCTCTTTTAGAAATAATTTATTTTAGTTACTATAGATTTTTAATTCAATTAATTTCCTTTAAAATGAGCTATTGAACAACCCTCTACGATGTTCCAGTGCCAAGCTATCTCTGGATACAAAAGAAAAAAAAAAAGAAAAAAAATATCCCGTTTAGGCAGAATGTTGTAGTAGCTGCCACTTTTCTTGATTTTCAAGCCAATATATTTCCCTTGCTGTTCAAGCCAAGGGACAGAAATTTTACTAAACAGGGGTTTCGGACAAGGCGGTTCTATTGGTGTACTTTTGAATTTGATCTGACTCCTTTTTTAGGAACTATGGGTTTTTATATTTCTTAACATTGGACGTGATCGTCTCTTACTAGGTTGCTAGCTAACGCTGCAACCCGGATTTTATATTTCTTAACATTGGACGTGATCGTCTCTTACTAGGTTGCTAGCTACCGCTGCAACCCGGACTTAACATTGGACGTGATCGTCTCTTACTAGGTTGCTAGCTACCGCTGCAACCCGGATCTCTACTATAATTACTGTAGGTTATAGCTCGTTGTTTAATGCAATACTTGTCGAAAGATGAACGTTTATAAATATTGCATTTACTTATTACGTCACATATGGTTATCTTTTAATGCATTATTACAAACAGGAAAAAGCCTACGACTTTTTCTTCTTTGGAATAGTAAGAGACGAACCTCAAAGAATCAGGCAGCTAACTAAGTCCAATATAAGCAATTGTTTGTTCTTCTAATGATCATCTTTTAATTTGCCGTTTCTTACTAGGTTGCTAGCTACCACTTAAACCCGGATTATGTAATAGGTTGCTAGTTACCGCTGCAACCTAGATATTCTTATTTCTGCTACTATGGGCCAAGGTTCGTTCTTTCATGTAAAACTAGCAAAACATTTTTTAAGTCTGATGAATATTTAACTAATGTGTCAAAAGTAAGGTTCCAAGTCGACGATTTTGTTTTGGCCTTATTATAATTGGTATGGTGAAATAATAATATGCATATGGCTCTTAAATCATACTTCTTTATGATCCCATATGGTCTAGTGGCTAGGATAGTTAACTTTCACTTAACAGGCCCTGGTTCGATTCCCGGTGTGGGAAAATTTTTAACTCTATAATCTTCTAACATTTGAACCTTTTATAATTTATAATGATGTATAATATAAATACTGTAATCTTAACTATAGTGAAGTTGCCTATGCAAGTTAGTAAAGGGAAGAGTTCGATCTTTATTAAACTCTATAATCTTCGAACATTCGAACCTTTTAATAATTTATAATGATGTATAATATAAATACTGTAATCTTCACTATATTAATGTTGCCTATGCAAGTTAGTATAGGGAAGAGTTCGATCTTTATTATAAATTGTATGGGAAATTTTAACTTATGATGATTTCTTAAGAAACATAATTAAAATTTCTCAAGGTACTAAAAACGATTTATTTTAATTAGAAGAAGTTTTAACCCCATGAATTTCCTTTAAAATGAGCCATTGAATAATTCTCTACGATGTTCCAGTACCAATCTATCTGTTGAATTACTAACCTATACTATAAATAAGTGGCGTATAAAATTTAGTATAGGCAAGAGGTCGTTCTTTATTATAATTTCTTTTCGAGATACTATCTCTGTTGTTTGTGTAGTACTGTTTTTTTAACTTGCGTATAGCTTGCTTTGATCTAACCATTATCTAATTATGAATAAGAACATTTACAGTTCTGACGCTTCTTATATAGTAATTCTGACGTCACGGCGTAATGATTTTATTTCATGACGTCATGGCGCAATGGTATTATTTCATGACGTCTTCAGAAACAACAATATAATTTCGTGTATTTCTATTCACGTCATAGCTCTAATTTATCTAGTAGGGTTTCAGACAAGGTAGTTCTAATGATGCACCTTTGTTTGATCTGACTGTATTTTTAGGAGTTTTGGGTTTTTATATTTCTTAGCATTGGACTGATCGTCTCTTGCTAGGTTGCTAGCTACTGCTGCAACCCAAATTATGAGAAGCAGCCTGGCCGAGTGGTCTAAGGCACTGGTGTTTAGCCACCAGTCTCTTCGGAGGCGTGGGTTCAAATCTTACCGCTGGTATACGATTATGTTTGAAAGACTGCAGTGTGAAAAGACATCAAAAAATGCAGTTTTTGGAGGAAAAATTTATTCTCTTTTAGAAATAATTTATTTTAGTTACTATAGATTTTTAATTCAATTAATTTCCTTTAAAATGAGCTATTGAACAACCCTCTACGATGTTCCAGTGCCAAGCTATCTCTGGATACAAAAGAAAAAAAAAGAAAAAAATATCCCGTTTTAGGCAGAATGTTGTAGTAGCTGCCACTTTTCTTGATTTTCAAGCCAATATATTTCCCTTGCTGTTCAAGCCAAGGGACAGAAATTTTACTAAACAGGGGTTTCGGACAAGGCGGTTCTATTGGTGTACTTTTGAATTTGATCTGACTCCTTTTTTAGGAACTATGGGTTTTTATGTTTCTTAACATTGGACGTGATCGTCTCTTACTAGGTTGCTAGCTACCGCTGCAACCCGGATAGTATACGATTATGTTTGAAAGACTGCAGTGTGAAAAGACATCGAAAATGCAGTTTTTGGTGGAAAAATTTATTTTCTTTTAGAAATAATTTATTTTACTTACAAAAGGTTTTTAACCCAATTAATTTCCTTTAAAATGAGCTATTGAACAACCCTCTACGATGTTCCAGTGCCAAGCTATCTGTGGAAAAGAAAAAAAGAAAAGAGAAAAAAATATCCCGTTTGGGGAGAATAGCGTGGTTAAAGTCAATTTTCTTGATTTTCAAGCCAATATATTTCCCTTGCTGTTCAAGCCAAGGGACAGAAAGTTTCCTATACAGGGGTTTCGGACAAGGCGGTTCTAATGGCGTGCTTCTTGTTTTGATCTGACTCCTTTGTTAGGAACTATGGGTTTTTATATTTCTTAACATTGGACGTGATCGTCTCTTACTAGGTTGCTAGCTACCACTGCAACCCGGATTTTAATTACAAAAGGCACTAGATGTTGCAATTGCCTTTAAAATGAGCTATTATACAGCTCTCTATGATTTTCCAGTGCCCAGCTAGCTGAGCAGGAAAAAAAGCGGAAAGAAAAAAATATCCCGTTTGTGGAGAATAACGTGGTAAAAGTCAATTTTCTTGATTTTCAAGCCAATATATTTTCTTTGTTATTCAAGCCAAAGGGCGGTAAGTTTCCTTTATAGAGGATTCGGACAAGGCGGTTCTAATGGTGTACTTTTTGTTTTGATCTGACCTTTTTTTAGGAGTCGGGGGGTTTTATATTTCTTAACATTGGAGGTGATCGTCTCTTACTAGGTTGCTAGCTACCGCTGCAACCCGGATTTCTTGATTTGCAAGCCAATATATTTCCCTTGCTGTTCAAGCCAAGGGACAGAAAGTTTCCTATACAGGGGTTTCGGACAAGGCGGTTCTAATGGTGTACTTTTTGTTTTGATCTGACTCCTTTTTTAGGAACTATGGGTTTTTATATTTCTTAACATTGGACGTGATCGTCTCTTACTAGGTTGCTAGCTACCGCTGCAACCCGGATTTAAAATGAGCTATTGAACAACCCTCTACGATGTTCCAGTGCCAAGCTATCTGTGGAAAAGAAAAAAAGAAAAAAAAAGAAAAAAATATCCCATTTAGGCAGAATGTTGTAGTAGCTGCCATTTTTCTTGATTTTCAAGCCAATATATTTCCCTTGCTGTTCAAGCCAAGGGACAGAAAGTTTTCTATACAGGGGTTTCGGACAAGGTGGTTCTAATGGTGTACTTTTTGTTTTGATCTGACTCCTCTGTTAGGAACTATGGGTTTTTATATTTCTTAACATTGGACGTGATCGTCTCTTACTAGGTTGCTAGCTACCGCTGCAACCCGGATCCTATATAAGGGTTTCGGACACGGCGGTTCTAATGGTGTACATTTTGTTTTGATTTGACTCCTTTTTTAGGAGCTATGGGTTTTTATATTTCTTAACATTGGACGTGATCGTCTCTTACTAGGTTGCTAGCTACCGCTGCAACCCGGATTGCTAGCTACCGCTGCAACCTGGATTTTGGGCAAGGCGGTTCTAATAGTGTACTTCTAATTTCGATCTGAATTTTTTTGGGAGTTATGGGTTTTTATATTTCTTAACATTGGAGGTGATCGTCTCTTACTAGGTTGCTAGCTACCGCTGCAACCTGGATTACTCTATTACAAACAGGAAAAAGCCTATGGCTTTTTCTTAATTTGAATAGTAAGAGACGACCTGGCTACAACACACGATTATGGCATCATTGATCAATCTTTAACATAAATAATTATAATCTTATTTTAGTTACTATGGGCAGGAAGTTTGTTCTTTACTGTAATAAAACACAGTTAGAAATGCGTTTTTCTTGAGTCGGTGTTCCAGGAATTTGTTCTAAATCATTAGTCTTACAAACACACATACTAATAACCCTAACAGGCTCGTTTTCGCCATAATTGAAAAAAATTGCTTTTCCTTCGCTGTTGATAGGTATGCTTGTATATATATTTTTATTGCTGCTTCATAAACTGCAATTGCTCCTTCCAAAATTAATATACGAATTTTCTAAGAAGTACGCCTCCGTATATTCACTGTGTTGTCGAACATTTTCCATTGCATCTATAAACTGTTCCGCAGTTGTCAATCCATACCTTGGAAGCTTTTCATTAAACTGACAACATTTCTTTTGGATATTACTATGAAGCTTTGCCAAAGCATTTCTAGCCGACTTTTCAACAGCATCCGCTCTTTCAAAGAGAATTTTAATCTGTAATTTTGAATACTTTTCGTGATCCTGGTAAAACATGCGTAAAATGTTTCTCAATTTACGAAGATCAGCCTGCATTTTTGCCATCTTCTTGTATTTCTGAATGTAATTTTTCCCTTTGTCCTTATGCGTTCTTCGGTACAACCTCGCAGAGAATTTAATTTTTTCATTATAGCTTTTGTCACCCCAGTATCTACCCATTATTGTGGTGGCAACTTTTTTCTTATGTTTGTTTCGGTAGTCTTCATCATTATCATACCGTTCCTTGCTCTTTTGTCTAGCCTACTCAATTGTTGCTTCTCTATAAAGTTTGTCATTGTGATAACGCTCCTTGATCTTTTGTCTAGCCTGCTCAATTCTTGCTTCTCTTTAATCTTCATCATTTTGATAACGCTCCTTGATCTTTTGTCTAGCCTGCTCAATTCTTGCTTCTCTGTAATCTTCATCATTACCATGCCGTTCCTTGCTCTTTTGTCTAGCCTGCTCAATTGTTGCTTCTCTATAAAGTTTATCATTGTGATAACGCTCCTTGATCTTTTGTTTGGCTCTCTCAATTTTTACTTCTCGATACGCCTGGTCGGTTGAATACCTTTGCTTTTCTCTTTTCAAGATACTATCTCTGTTGTCTGTGTAGTACTGTTTTTTTAACTTGCGTGCAGCTTGCTTTGATCTAACCATTATGTAATTCACGAATGAGACCATTTTCAGCTTTGTAGTTCTTAAGTAGTAATTATGACGTCACGGCGTAATGATTTTATTTCATGATGACGTCATGGCGCAATAATATTATTTCATGACGTCTTCAGAAACCACAACATAATTTCGTGTTTTTCTATTCACGTCATAGCTCTAATATAAAGCTATGACGACATTCATTATTTATCTAGTAGGGTTTCAGAAAAGGTAGTTCTAATGATGTACTTTTGTTTCGATCTTACTCTATTTTTAGGAGTTTTGGGTTTTTATATTTCTTATTATGGGACTAATCGTCTCTTACTAGGTTGCTAGCTACTGCTGCAACCCAAATTATAAGAGGCAGCCTGGCCGAGTGGTCCAAGACACTGGTGTTAGCCACCAGTCTCTTCGGAGGCGTGGGTTCAAATCTTACTGCTGGTATACGATTATGTTTGAAAGACTGCAGTGTGAAAAGACATCAAAAATGCAGTTTTTGGTGGAAAAATTTGTTCTCTTTTAGAAGTAATTTATTTTAGTTACTATAGATTTTTAACCCAATTAATTTCCTTTAAAATGAGCTATTGAACAACCCTCTACGATGTTCCAGTGCCAAGCTATCTGTGGAGAAGAAAAAAAGAAAAAAAAGAAAAAAATATCCCCTTTAGGCAGAATGTTGTAGTAGCTGCCACTTTTCTTGATTTTCAAGCCAATATATTTCCCTTGCTGCTCAAGCCAAGGGACAGAAAGTTTCCTATACAGGGGTTTCGGACAAGGCGGTTCTAATGGTGTACTTTTTGTTTTGATCTACTACTACTACTACTATACTAACAACTCATCGCAGCAGCAAGCCGCCTGAGGCCAACACAGCTACGCACGCTCCTCCTCCACCCCAATCTATTCAAAGCCTCCCTTTTTACACCCGCCCACGAAGTTCCCATTTCCTTTAAATCTTTCTTTATGACGTCCTCCCACCCCAGACGGGGACGACCTGCTTTCCGTTTAGCCCTAGATCGTCTCTTACTAGGTTGCTAGCTACCGCTGCAACCCGGATTTAATGCTATGTTATTTTCAAGGATATCAAAAAGAATTTGACATAATTCAATATCCGTCGGTTAGAGCTTGCAGATATCAGGGTGACATTGCCAAGTAACCTGCTGCCCAATTTTTGGTTTTGAATGTTTACTCAGATTGTTATAGGTGACTTCAGCCATCATAATTTCCTTGTCAGATCTAGTTTTAGAGCATTGTTCAATAGTTGTCTCGTACTTTTCAGGACAGTTTGTTCTACTACACAGAGAATTTTTTGCCAAATATTCAGTAGAACTAAAAGAACTGTTTAAAACACAGTTAGAAATGCTTTTTTCTTGAGTCGGTGTTCCAGGAATTTGTTCTAAATCATTAGTCTTACAAACACATTTACTAATAACCCTAACAGGCTCGTTTTCGCCATAATTGAAAAAATTGCTTTTCCTTCGCTGTTGATAGGTATGCTTGTATATATATTTTTATTGCTGCTACATAAACTGCAATTGCTCCTTCCAAAATTAATATGCGAATTTTCTAAGAAGTACGCCTCCGTATATTCACTGTGTTGTCGAACATTTTCCATTGCATCTATAAACTGTTCCGCAGTTGCCAATCCATACCTTGGAAGCTTTTCGTTAAACTGACAACATTTCTTTTGGATATTGCTATGAAGCTTTGCCAAAGCATTTCTAGCCGACTTTTCAACAGCATCCGCTCTTTCAAAGAGAATTTTAATCTGTAATTTTGAATACTTTTCGTGATCCCGATAAAACATGCGTAAAATGTTTCTCAATTTACAAAGATCAGCCTGCATTTTTGCCATCTTCTTGTATTTCTGAATTTAATTTTTCCCTTTGTCCTTATGCGTTCTTCGGTACAACCTCGCAGAGAATTTAATTTTTTCATTATAGCTTTTGTCGCCCCAGTATCTACCCATTATTCTGGTAGCAACTTTTTTCTTATGTTTGTTTCGGTAATCTATATCGTTATCATACCGTTCCTTGCTCTTTTGTTTGGCTGTCTCAATTTTCCCTTCTCGATACCCCTGATCCGTAAGATACCTCTGTTTTGCTCTGTCATATTTCATTTTCTTAAATCCTGGATCACAAGACATCTTAGCAGCAATCCTTACGCGTGCTCGAGCTTTATTGCGTTCGGTGGCATTTTTATCTCTTTTAAATAAACTTTTCTGATATTTTAGGATGTTAGCTTTATTTTTTGTGTAGTAAAGTTTTTTATTAGTAGAAATTTGGATTGCTCTATTTTGATATTGTTTTTGGTTATTCTTTCTTTTTTTCCTTTCAAGTGAGACCATATTTTTTCAAGGTTTAAAATTATTAAGTACACAATACACCGTGTCGAGTATCTAAAACCTAGCATAAAAAAACTAATTTTTAAATTTTCAGGTATTTATCTTGTTTGAATTACAAAATTAGTATTATTGGTTAGACACCATAAATATTTTTGCAGTTTACATAATAAGTTTAGCGATTCTGGACTGAAAACTAAAATAATTGCAATTATAAGACAATAATATGGAGATACGTACTTTACGGGTTACAAACCAAAAAAAGTTCGGTTCCAGGATACAATAATAACTTTGAACTGAGATGAAAAAATTTTTCTTCCAGGAGACAAAAAGTAAAACTAATTATAAAATTTTCATGTATTTTTGTTGTTTAAATTAAGAACTTACTATTACTGATTAGGCATCATAAATATTTTTGCAGTTTACATAATAATTTTAGCGATTAAGCCAAAAAAGAAAATTTTGGTTCCAGGAGTTTCGGTTACTATTGAGACAAGTAGCTATTATTACTATAGAGTTCATTACCATGAACTGTTTGATTGCTTCAAAATTCAAATATCTTTGAAAAGACTGCAGTATGAAAATACATCAAAAATGCAATTTTTTTGACAAAATTGATTCTACTTTAAAAAGTATTTTATTTTTAATTACAAAAGGCACTAGATGTTGCAATTGCCTTTAAAATGAGCTATTATACAGCTCTCTATGATTTTCCAGTGCCCAGCTAGCTGAGCAGGAAAAAAAAGCGGAAAGAAAAAAATATCCCGTTTGTGGAGAATAACGTGGTAAAAGTCAATTTTCTTGATTTTCAAGCCAATATATTTTCTTTGTTATTCAAGCCAAAGGGCGGTAAGTTTCCTTTATAGAGGATTCAGACAAGGCGGTTCTAATGGTGTACTTTTTGTTTTGATCTGACTCTTTTTTTAGGAGTTGGGGGGTTTTATATTTCTTAACATTGGAGGTGATCGTCTCTTACTAGGTTGCTAGCTACCGCTGCAACCCGGATATTGCAGTGTGAAAAGACATCAAAAATGCAGTTTTTGGTGGAAAAATTTATTCTCTTTTAGAAATAATTTATTTTAGTTACTATAGATTTTTAACCCAATTAATTTCCTTTAAAATGAGCCATTGAACAACTTTCTACGATGTTCCAGTGCCAAGCTATCTGTGGAAAAGAAAAAAGAAAAAAAAAATATCCCGTTTAGGCAGAATGTTGTAGTAGCTGCCACTTTTCTTGATTTTCAAGCCAATATATTTCCCTTGCTGTTCAAGCCAAGGGACTGAAAGTTTCCTATACAGGGGTTTCCGACAAGGCGGTTCTAATGGTGTTCTTTTGAATTTGATCTGACTCCTTTTTTAGGAACTATGGGTTTCTATATTTCTTAACATTGGACGTGATCGTCTCTTACTAGGTTGCTAGCTACCGCTGCAACCCGGATATCCCTGGAACCACCATATCTCAGTTACTATGGGTGAAAGATCGTTCTTTACTGTAAATTTGGGGAAGATCATGAGGATATTTTTCATTTTTTGGGGAATTGTAAGGAATTGGCGGATTCGAGAAATGAGTGTTTTTCGTTAGTGTTGGCAGAAGGTGGGTGGAAGGTATTGTAGGATCATGAGTTAAAATGACATTAAGGAATTTGTCTAAGTATGTTGCTGAAGAGCTGATACATCGTGAAAGATGTATCTCTTTATAAATATTTTTGTTAAGATTCATATATATGTAGGTTTTTTTTCTTTTTGATTTATTTGTGTTTTTTTTTTTATTTATTTGTGTTTTTTGTTGGTTTTGTTATGTTATTTTCTGTTTTTTTCCTATGGCCCGATAGCTTTTTTTGGAAATACATACATACTTACATGTAAGCCCTGTTGACAATCTGCATGCACATAGTTTTGTTTTGATTTAGTTCAAATTCCCCCTTCAATACTCTGTCAAATTTTCCCCTTTAGAAGCGTAGCCTTAATTGTACTAGTATCATAGTATTAATGGTAGTAGTAGGAGCAGTAGCAGCAGTAACAGCGTGATATTATTAGTAGTAGTAACAAAAGTAGCAGCAGTGGCAGGTGCCTTTTGGTCAACTGAACTTCCCATTCATGATATCTCTGAAGTCTCCTCTTGATACGATAAGCTGTTCAAAAAATATTGCTGATACGCCCATAGTATCAATCTGTCTGCACATAGCATCTTTTGATTTAGTTCAACTTTCCCCTCAATGTTTCCTCAGATATTTATTTTAATATCCTCAGCCTTAGTAGTAGCCTACTTGCTACAGAAGTAGTAGTTCTAGTGATAGTAGTGGTAGTAGTAGCTTTTGTGGTAGCAGCAGTGGCAGTTGTAGTAGCTGTAACGTGCAAATACTGCCTTTTTGGCTAATTGATCATCTCCCCTATCATTTCCTGAAGTTTCAAATTAATACACTTATTCATCCCTGAGTTATAACCCATATACACATTTGACAAACCATATACACACAACATGTTTTAATTTAGTTCAATGCTCGCCTCAACATTCCGTGAGAGACTCATCTTAATGCCCTTTTATTTTGGGAAAGTAGAAGTCAGACATGCATACCTTTTCTCCATATCCTTATCTTTTTACCTTTTTCAACATATGCTACTTTTTTTTACATTTTTCAAGATATACTATGTGTAAGCAATGGATAAATTGCCTAACTTATAGCCCTGGTCCTGAGGCCTGGGGGGGGGGGAGGGGAGGTTGACATCCCCAAAAACTCAATTACTGAGCCTTTCAACATGCTGTAAAATATACGTCTCAAAACTTTGCTGGGATGTTTGTTTTGGGAAATGATAGAGGGGAAGGGGCTGGTTGGTCTAAATCAGATGCGTTTTGGGAAAAGCGGGGTATTTGGGGGGGGGGGGGCTAGTTGCCCACATGAGGTTTGGGGGGGGGGTAGATATTATCTGATCACTTTCACTCTTAAAAAGGGCACTAGAACTTCTGATTACCAATCGAATGAGCCCTATGAAGTATTTACGACCATCCTTACTATAAAATCCTTATATGCCTCCAGGGCATAGTTTACAGCCCTTCCCATGAGGGATATGAGGGGTTGGGCTTTTCATCTTCAAAGAAATAATTTCCAGACCCTTTTACTACACAGAACGAAATTGCTATCTTAAGATTTTGATCGGAGGAAATCGGGGAAGTGGTGGGTGTGGTGGCTCTCAAATTCCTTTTGACTCTTAAAAAGGGTAATATAACTTCCAATTTCAACTTAAACAAGCCCCATCTGAAGTTTATACGATTACCCGTTCCATTAAATCCTAATATGCCCCCAGTCCATAAGTTACAATCCTTGCCCCTGGGCTCTGGGGGATATGCCAACCCAGGAGGCATTGCTATATGTTCTCCAGACTATTTTCAACAAAATGGCTATCTCACAGTAGTGTGTTTCACCCCATAATTGTTTGCCTTATTGCCTTTGTTCTCACGGTGTAAGGCTCAAAGGCTTTTTTGTCCTCAACGTACAAGTTGTTACACTGGATCAGAGAATTATAAAAGTTTACAAAGTGAGTTAATAATACCTGGGGAAAATGAAACCATTTCCAGAGGTTCTTCGAAAGTCTTGTTTTACTGAGTATAGCGCCTTATCTTGGTAATTTCTTTTCTTCGTCTGGTGCTTTGGCAATGATGTTCTAGTTGGAATGATGTTTTGGGTTTGGTAAGCATATTCTGTTTTTTCATACGACTTGGGTAATTCTGTCGAGCAATTCAAAAAAACGTTCTCTGTGGGAGGAGCAGAGGTAAGAGAACTTGTGTTTTATTTTCGTGGGAAGAGGGTGTTCTTTTTCCATTTCCTCATACTAAAGGCGTGTGTAACCATTTTTTTTTTATCTTTGGTTAGTGTGCTAAAAACTGTGAAAACAGAAACTGTGACATCTAGATCTTTTGAAATGGTAAAGAAGCCTTGAACAGATTGAGATGGAGGAGGAGCGTGTACAGTTGACCACACCTTATGCAGTTTGGTGCTGCATAGATTTAGCAGTAATAGTATATTCTAACCAGCTCAATCTTTTTATTTAGTTGATTTACATTGAAAAGCTACTGCTTTTTTGTTTCTTGTATGAGTTCTATATCTGTTTTTTGTGCAATTGGAAGAATTCTTCTGCTGTCAAATTTATCTAGAAATGCTCAAACATCTACAAAAGCAACAAATCAAAGAGTAAAATAAAAAGCAAAGAATGATATTGGAATTTATAACGGGCAGCAATAAGACATATAACAAGACAAATTTAAGAAGAAGACGAATTACTATGAATGAACAAAACTCACACAAATTAAAACGAGCAATCAGACCCAACTTGAAAACGAGTTGAAACTACAATAAAAACAATTGAGTCTTTTATACTCACAAACAGCTAATGTGTCTTTTACGCTTGGACTCGGTCCTCACAGGGGAGCGATCGGGGACCGGTCCTCAACATTCGCAGGAAGACCGATTAATTTAAATACGTTTGCTCCACAGCGGATGCTCTTGACATTTTCTATCTCTACTGCAAGATGAAATACTGGGTGTGACATGGCCAGAAGAAACACATTTAGCGTTTCTTCTACAGAGTGAGCAACAAACCTAATGAAAGGACGCACATCACCCTGATGAGCAATTTCTAGAGCTTGGAAATACGAACTCTTTTCTTCTTTATCGATAATTACGAGAGGAAATTTAGCTCGCATTATCATTAGATTCATTAGAAGTCTGGAAGTTCTTCCATTGCCATCAGTAAATGGGTGAATTGATACCAGCTTAAAATGAGCAAGTGCAGCGTATTTAATTGGATGTAAGCTTCTTGCGTCAGTTGAGTTGAGCCAGTTGATAAATTCAGTCATGAGAAACCTTACTTCTTGTGGAGGTGGAGGCTTATGACCGTTAACAGACACCTGGGTATGACGGTAAACCCCACTTTCACTGGAGTCTACCAGACGCAGCACATAACTATGTATTTGTAATATGTCCTCCTCTGATATATCGCCTGGCTTGTTAAGCAGAGCACTCCAGAGATATTTTAAAGCGTTATCAATTCCAAGAATCTCATTGTATTCAATTAAGCTTTTATCGGGCATAGGGTTTCGATTTTCAAGTACCAAACGTATCTGTGCTAAAGTCATAGTATTACCTTCAATCCCGGCTGTATGTTAAACATAGCGAGACTTAATATCATTTGAAACTTCTTTAAAAACTGCTTCATCGGGAAACGTCACAATTTCATCTTTCTTTCCTGCAGTATTCTGTAGCAAACACTCGTCAAGTTTGTCTACTGAAGGCGGCGCTCTCTTGTGGTTCTCTAAAGCTCGGGAATGGCAAGGAGATATACTTAGGGCTCTTTGGTAATAAAAATCTGCTACCATTAAACTATGTCTTGTTCTCTCCAGATATTCACCATAAGAGTTCAAAATGTCTGGAAGGCCAGGTGCTAAATCTAAAGCACGCTGGACCCGGATGCAACCCAGATCTTACTATAAAGTTCGATACCATGAACTGTTTGATTACAAACAGGAAAAAGCCCTTGGCTTTTTCTTAATTGGAATAGTAAGAGACGACCTGGCTACAACCAACGATTATGACATCATTGATCAATCTGTAGCAAGACTATAATTAAGTAGACCCATCCTTCATATTAGTCTAATGGAGTGCTTTGTAGTTCAATTACTATAGGCTATAGTTCGTTCTTTACTATAAAAAGCCTACGGTTGCAAACAGGTACAAACAGGAAAAAGCCAACGGCTTTTTCTTCTTTGAAATAGTAAGAGACTAGCCTCAAACAATCAAGTAGCTAACTAAATCAAATGTATGTATTGGGTTTTTATTCCAATGACCGTCTTTTAGTGGAAAATTTTAATATATTGACCTTAAATATAATAAATGTACTAGCCTATACTATAGTTAAGTGGCCTATAAAATTTAGTATAGGCAAGAGGTCGTTCTTTATTATTATTTACCACGAACTGCTTGATTGCTTCAAAAATTTTAACCCAATTATTAAATACTTCAGTTACTATTGGTTACTGTTAGTTCCTTATTGTAATGCTAGCTACCGCTGCAACCCGGGTAATAAACTGATTACAAACAGGAAAAAGCCTACGGCTTTTTCTTCTTTTAAATAGTAAGAGACGAACCTCAAACAATCAAGTAGCTAACTAATTCCAATGTATACAATTGTTTGTTATTTCAGTGATCGTCTTTAAATGTAAGTATGAAGTTTTTGGTGGAAAAATTTATTCTCTTTTAGAAATAATTTATTTTAGTTACTATAGATTTTTAACCCAATTAATTTCCTTTAGGATGAGCTATTGAACAACCCTCTACGATGTTCCAGTGCCAAGCTATCTGTGGAAAAGAAAGAAAAAAAATATCCCGTTTGGGGAGAATAACGTGGTTAAAGTCAATTTTCTTGATTTTCAAGCCAATATATTTCCCTTGCTGTTCAAGCCAAGGGACAGAAAGTTTACTATAGAGGGGTTTCGGACAAGGCGGTTCTAATGGTGTACTGTTTGTTTTGATCTGACTCCTTTGTTAGGAACTATGGGTTTTTATATTTCTTAACATTGGACGTGATCGTCTCTTACTAGGTTGCTAGCTACCGCTGCAACCCGGAAAATATATTTCCCTTGCTGTTCAAGCCAAATAACAGAAAGTTTACTGTACAGGGGTTTCGGACAAGGCGGTTCTAAAGGTGTACTGTTTGTTTTGATCTGACTCCTATTTTAGGAGCTATGGGTTTTTATATTTCTTAACATTGGACGTGATCGTCTCTTACTAGGTTGCTAGCTACCGCTGCAACCCGGATTAACATTGGCCGTGATCGTCTCTTACTAGGTTGCTAGCTACCGCTGCAACCCGGATTAATATTAACCGATTAAAAATTATTATCATATCTTATATGTAACTTTTATTTTATAAGTCTTAAATAGTCTAATGGTAAGCATACCCACTTGTTACCTGAGAGAAGGGGGTTCGATTCCCCGTCGGGGAGAACTTTTAATATGTTGAATTAAAAGCACTATCTTTTCAATTTAAAATTTAAAAAAAAACTTGTTTATTTACATTCTAGCTAAAATAATGAAGATAATATGAATGAACCACAGGTTTCAGTTTCTTTGGATTTGAGTTCGTTTTTTAACTATAAATACAAACAGGAAAAAGCCTACGGCTTTTTCTTCTTTTAAATAGTAAGAGACGAAACTCAAACAATCAAGTAGCTAACTAAGTCCAATGTATGGAATGGTTTGTTATTTCAGTGATTTACTAACCTATACTATAGTTAAGTGGCCTATATAATTTAGTATAGGCAAGAGGTCGTTCTTTATTATTGTGTTCCTCAGAGAATTAGCCAGCTACAAAAGTTAAATAAATGTTCTTTTCTAGGTTTTAACTATCTCCACAGCCATAATACCAATGAAGCTTGCGTAACCTCCATTTATAACTGACTATAAGGATCCTTTATATAATTCATTGATTCAATGACTTTTAGGGGTAGTTTTTTCTTTTTTCGAAAATAAGGCAAAATTTTCTCAGGATCGTAACTTTTGATGGGTAAGACTAAACTTGATGAAAATTTTTGCTTTATCATAATATAAATACTTTAGTCTTAACTATAGTTAAGTTTCCTATGTAAGTTAGTATAAGCAAGAAATAGTTCATCATTATAATGACGTCATATCCACAATAGACCTCTTTCTTTTCCCTGTTGCATCAGTTGCTATGAGATAGACTTCGTTCCTTACTGAAATTTAGCGATTCTGAACTAAAAACGTAAATAAAATAAAAATTGATTTTTTTCAATTTTTACGTCACGTCGCTCATTAAGTCATATATGGTTATTAGTACACAATAGTTTTTTAGATATTACGTCATGTCACTTATTACGTCATATATGGTTATTAGTAGATAATCGGTAAAATGTTCGTTCTTTATTATAATTTTATATTTCTTAACATTGGAAGTGATCGTCTCTTACTAGGTTGCTAGCTACCGCTGCAACCCGGATAAATACAAACAGGAAAAAGCCTACGGCTTTTTCTTCTTTTAAATAGTAAGAGACGAAACTCAAACAATCAAGTAGCTAACTAAGTCCAATGTATGGAATGGTTTGTTATTTCAGTGATCGTCTTTTAATGTAAAAAAAAATATAAATACTGTAATCTTAACTATAGTGAAGTTGCATATGCAAGTTAGTATAGGGAAGAGTTTGATCTTTATTATATCTATTTTTAGGAGTTTTGTTATATTTCTTAGCATTGGACTGATCGTCTCTTACTAGGTTGCTAGCTACTGCACTGATCGTCTCTTACTAGGTTGCTAGCTACTGCTGCAACCCAAATTCACATATATATATTTATTTTATGAGAGGCAGCCTGGCCGAGTGGTCCAAGGCACTGGTGTTAGCCGGTGTTAGCCAACAGTCTCTTCGGAGGCATGGGTTCAAATCTTACCGCTGGTATACGATTATGTTTGAAAGACTGCAGTGTGAAAAGACATCAAAAATGCAGTTTTTGGTGGAAAAATTTATTCTCTTTTAGAAATAATTTATTTTAGTTACTATAGAGTTTTTAACCCAATTAATTTCCTTTAAAATGAGCTATTGAACAACCCTCTACGATGTTCCAGTGCCAAGCTATCTGTGGAAAAGAAAAAAAAAAAAAAAAAGAAAAAAAGAAAAAAATATCCCGTTTGGGGAGAATAACGTAGTTAAAGTCAATTTTCTTGATTTTCAAGCCAATATATTTCCCTTGCTGTTCAAGCCAAGGGGCAGAAAGTTTCCTATACCGGGGTTTCGGACAAGGCGGTTCTAATGGTGTACTTTTTGTTTTGATCTGACTCCTTTGTTAGGAACTATGGGTTTTTATATTTCTTAACATTGGAAGTGATCGTCTCTTACTAGGTTGCTAGCTACCGCTGCAACCCGGATTTTGAATTTGATCTGACTCCTTTCTTAGGAACAATGGGTTTTTTATTTCTTAACATTGGACGTGATCGTCTCTTACTAGGTTGCTAGCTACCGCTGCAACCCGGATAATATGTTGAATTAAAAGCACTATCTTTTCAATTTAAAATTTAAAAAAGAAACTTGTTTATTTACATTCTAGCTAAAATAATGAAGATAATATGAATGAACCACAGTGTTCAGTTTCTTTGGACTTGAGTTCGTTTTTTAACTATAAATACAAACAGGAAAAAGCCTACGGCTTTTTCTTCTTTTAAATAGTAAGAGACGAAACTCAAACAATCAAGTAGCTAACTAAGTCCAATGTATGGAATGGTTTGTTATTTCAGTGATCGTCTTTTAATGTATTATGTATGATCTCCTAATGATCTTCTTTTAATATTTCAGTTACTATGAACTGAAATTCGTTCTATAATGTAATAATATTATAATTGGTATGGTGAAATAATAATATCCATATCGCTCTTAAATCATACTTCCTAATGGTTCCATATGGTCTAGTGGCTAGGATAGTTAACTTTCACTTAAGAGGCCCGGGTTCGATTCCCTGTGTGGGAAATTTTTAACTCTATAATCTTCGAACATTTGAACCTTTTATAATTTATAATGATGCATAATATAAATACTGTAATCTCAACTATGGTGAAGTTGCGTATGCAAGTTAGTATAGGGAAGAGTTCGATCTTTATTATAAAATGGTGTACTTTTTGTTTTGATCTGACTCCTTTTTTAGAAGCTATGGGTTTTTTTTTTTATTTCTTAACATTGGACATGATCGTCTCTTACTAGGTTGCTGCAACCGGATGATGAAATAAATATATACAAATGGATGTAAAATCATTGTGTTTTCTAATCCCATATGTTCTAGTGTATAGTATAGCTGGCCTTTCGATCCCTGGTATGGGAAAATTTTAACTCTATAATCTTCATACACTGGAAGCTCTGAACCTTTCGTCCTTTGTGTAAATTCGTTCCGCGTCGGGCGTTCGGTCGCGTCGCGGCGGGCGCTTTCGTTCGTTTCGCGGCTATACAAAAGAAAAAAAATAGAAAAAAAACATATCCCGTTTAGGCAGAATGTTGTAGTAGCTGCCACTTTTCTTGATTTTCAAGCCAATATATTTCCCTTGCTGTTCAAGCCAAGGGACAGAAAGTTTACTATACAGGGGTTTCGGACAAGGCGGTTCTAATGATGTACTTTTTGTTTTGATCTGAGTCCTTTTTTAGGAGCTATGGGTTTTTATATTTCTTAACATTGGACATGATCGTCTCTTACTAGGTTGCTAGCTACCGCTGCAACCCAGATAATTAAGTGGCGTGTAAAATTTAGCATAGGGAAGAAGTCATTCTTTATTATAAATGTTTTTTTAAATTACGTATAATAACTCGATTAGAAGGCATCTTATTACAAAACAAGAAATAATATTTTCATCTAATTAACACTTCTTATAACTCGTATCAGGTATCCATAACCTAACAAAAAATAAAAAACTAATTTTTAAATTTTCAGGTATTTTGTTAGTTTGAATGAAAAAATTAAAATTATTGCTCAGATATCATAAATATTTTTGCAGTTTACATAATAACTTTAGCGATTCTAAACTGAAAAATAAAATATATATTAAAAAATGTAATTTTTTGGTCTGAAAATACATAGTCAATCCCACATCGGGTAGTTAGAACCTAACCAAAATTAAAACTAATTTTAACATTTTAAGGTATATTTTTCCAGCTTGTATTGAAATATTCAAACTATTGCTCGGATACCATAGATATTTTTGCAGTTTACACAAGCTGCAAAGAACGCACAGGCTGATCTTTGTAAACTGAGAAAAATTTTACGATTGTTTTACCGGGATTACGAAAAATTCAAAATTAAAGATTAAAATTATCTCTGAAAGAATAGATTTTGTTGAAAAGTCAGCTAGAGATGCTTTCGCAAAACTTCATAGTAATATCCAAAAGAAATGTTGCATGTTTAGTGAAAAGCTTCCAAGGTATGGACCGGCAACTGTGGAACAGTTTAAAGATGTAATGGGAAACCTTATACATCAATGTGAATATATGGAGGCATAATTGTCCTTTACTTAGTTTCAGCTTAAATTCGATGATCGAGCCTTTATGTACTACATCCAAAGACTATGACGTCATTGATCAATATTGTATATACAAAATTAAGTTTTTCGTGAAAAATAATTAATAAAAAAATTAAGTGCAAAAGGCGCTAGATCTAGAAATTTTTCTTTAAAATGAGCAATTGAACAACTCTCTACGATGTTCCGGTGCCAAGCTATCTCTGGAAACAAAAGAAAGAAAAAAATATCCTGTTTGTGCAGAAACGTGGTTAAAGTCAATTTTCTTGATTTTCAAGCCAATATATTTTCTTTGTTATTCAAGCCAAAGGGTGGTAAGTTTCCTTTATAGGAGTTTCGGACAAGGCGGTTCTAATGGTGTACTTTTTGTTTTGATCTGACTATTTTTTTCTAGGAGTTAGGGGTTTTTATATTTCTTAACATTGGACGTGATCGTCTCTTACTAGGTTGCTAGCTACCGCTGCAACCCAGATTTACTAACCTATACTATAGTTAAGTGGCCTATATAATTTAATATATTATATAGGTAGTTCTTTATTATAGGTAGTTCTTTATTATAAAGAAAAAAAAAAGAAAAAAATATCCCGTTTAGGCAGAATGTTGTAGTAGCTGCCACTTTTCTTGATTTTCAAGCCAATATATTTCCCTTGCTGTTCAAGCCAAGGGACAGAAATTTTACTATGCAGGGGTTTCGGACAAGGCGGTTCTAATGGTGTACTTTTTGTTTTGATCTGACTCTTTTTTTAAGAACTATGGGTTTTTATATTTCTTAACATTGGACGTGATCGTCTCTTACTAGGTTGCTAGCTACCGCTGCAACCCGGATTTTAGAAATAATTTATTTTATAATTAGAAAAGGTGTTTAACCCCATTAATTTTTTTTAAAATGAGCCATTAAAAAACAACTCTCTACGATGTTCCATTGCCAAGCTATCTGTGGAATTACTAACTTATGCTATAATTAAGTGGCGTATAAAATTTAGTATAGGCAAAAGGTCGTTCTTTATTATAATTGCCTATGCAAGTTAGTAAAGGGAAGAGTTCGATCTTTATTAAACTCTATAATCTTCGAACATTCGAACCTTTTAATAATTTATAATGATGTATAATATAAATACTGTAATCTTCACTATATTAAAGTTGCCTATGCAAGTTAGTATAGGGAAGAGTTCGATCTTTATTATAAATACTAACAAACAGGAAAAACCCTACGGCTTTTTCTTCTTCTTTGAAATGGTAAGAGACGAACGTACAATAGCTGAACCTAAGTCCAATGTATGCAATGGTTTGTTATTCCAATGATCGTCTTTTAATGTAAAATTATTCCAATAATCGTCTTTTAATGTAATTTTCAAACCAAATTAGCTACTATGGCCTTGAATTCGTTCTTTACAATAATGAGCAATATCAGTCCTTTATGTAAAATTTACTAACCTATACTATAGTTAAATGGCCTATATAATTTAGTATAGGCAAGAGGTCGTTCTTTATTATAAATTAGATGAAAATTAATTAGCTAATTTGACAAGACATAGTTGGTAACTAAGGGCAAGAGTTCGTTCTTTACTATAACAACCAGGATGACGTCAGTTACAACTTGGAATTCGTTTTATGCTATATCATTACAAACAGGAAAAAGCCTACGGCTTTTTCTTCTTTGAAATAGTAAGAGACGAACCACAAGTAACTACCCCTGGAACCACCATATATCAGTTACTATGCATGAGCGATCGTTCTTTACTTTAAATTATCATAAACGTTATCGATCCTTTATGTAAATAGTATATGCAACAGGTCGTTCTTTATTATAATTATAATCTATAATGATGTATAATATAAATACTGTAATCTTAACTATAGTGAAGTTGCGTATGCAAGTTAGTATAGGGAAGAGTTCGATCTTTATTATAATATTTTAGTACTGATTTTTTAACTTGCGTGTAGCTTGCTTTGATCTAACCATTATGTATTCATGAATGAGACCATTTACAGTTTTGACGTTTCTTATATAGTAATTATGACGTCACTGCATCAAAAATACAGTTTTTATTGGAAAAATTTATTCTCTTTTAGAAATAATTTATTTTAGTTACAAAAGGTTTTTAACCCAATTAATTTCCTTAAAATGAGCTATTGAACAACCCTCTACGATGTTCCAGTGCCAAGCTATCTCTGGAGACAAAGAAAAAAAGAAAAAAATATCCCGTTTGGGGAGAATAACGTGGTAAAAGTCTATTTTCTTGATTTTCAAGCCAATATATTTTCTTTGTTATTCAAGCCAAAGGGCGGTAAGTTTCCTTTATGGAGGATTTGGACAAGGCGGTTCTAATGGTGTACTTTTTGTTTTGATCTGACTCTTTTTTTAGGAGCTACGGGTTTTTTTATATTTCTTAACATTGGAGGTGATCGTCTCTTACTAGGTTGCTAGCTACCGCTGCAACCCGGATTACTAGGTTGCTAGCTACCGCTGCAACCCGGAAACGAACCTCAAACAATCAAGTAGCTAACTAAGTCCAAAGACTGCAATGGTTTGTTATTGCAATGATCGTCCCTTAATGTAAACATTTAAACATTGTTAGGAATGTATCTAGTTTCTTTTCATAAAGTGAAATTGTTACTAAAACATCCTAAATATTTTTTCAGTTTACAAAGTTTTGCAGTTTTTTCTCATACCTTTTGCTTTTTCATAATATAAATACTGTAATCTGAACTATTGTAAAGTTGTCTGTGCAATTTATTATAGGCAAGAGCTCGTTCTTTATTATAATTTCAGGTATTTTTGCAGTTGAAATTAAGAAAATAATATTATTTTTTAGACATCATGAATATTCTCGCAGTTTGCATAATAACTAATAAACAAAAAACATAATAACAAATTACTTGTTTGAGTCATAAACTGGGAAAGAGAATCTGGGCTGCAGCTGCCTCTGCAACCCGGTTACTGCTGAAATCTGGATAGCTGGCCGCTACCTCTTGAACCACCATATATCAAATACCATGGGGCGAGAGATCGATCTTTACTGTAAAACATTGGACGTGATCGTCTCTTACTAGGTTGCTAGCTACCGCTGCAACCAGGATTCTTTAAAGTAATTATGTTCGAAAGACTGCAGTGTGAAAAGACTTCGAAAATGCAGTTTTTGGTGGAAAAATTTATTCTGTTTTAGAAATAATTTATTTATTTATTATAGATTTTTAACCCAATTAATTTCCTTTAAAATGAGCTATTGAACAACTATCTACGATGTTCCAGTGCGAAGCTATCTCTGGAAACAAAGAAAAGAGAAAAAATATCCCGTTTAGGCAGAATATTGTAGTAGCTGCCACTTTTCTTGATTTTTTAGTACTGATTTTTTAACTTGCGTGTAGCTTGCTTTGATCTAACCATTATGTATTCATGAATGAGACCATTTACAGTTTTGACGTTTCTTATATAGTAATTATGACGTCACTGCATCAAAATACAGTTTTTATTGGAAAAATTTATTCTCTTTTAGAAATAATTTATTTTAGTTACTATAGGTTTTTAACCCAATTAATTTCCTTTAGGATGAGCTATTGAACAAACCTCTACGATGTTCCAGTGCCAAGCTATCTCTGGATACAAAAAAAGAAAAGAGAAAAAAATATCCCGTTTGGGGAGAATAACGTGGTTAAAGTCAATTTTCTTGATTTTCAAGCCAATATATTTCCCTTGCTGTTCAAGCCAGGGACAGAAAGTTTCCTATACGGGGGTTTCGGACAAGGCGGTTCTAATGGTGTACTTTTTGTTTTGATCTGACTCCTTTTTTAGGAACTATGGGTTTTTTATATTTCTTAACATTGGACGTGATCGTCTCTTACTAGGTTGCTAGCTACCGCTGCAACCCGGATGTACAAAAATCAAATATCTTTGAAAAGACTGCAGCATGAAAAGACATCAAAAATGCAGTTTTTGGTGGAAAAATTTATTCTCTTTTAGAAATAATTTATTTTAGTTACTAAAGATTTTCAACCCAATTAATTTCCTTTAAAATGAGCTATTGAACAACTCTCTACGATGTTCCAGCGCCAAGCTATCTGTGGAAAAGAAAGAAAAAAAAAAAAAAATATGCCGTTTGTGGAGAATAACGTGGTTAAAGTCAATTTTCTTGATTTTCAAGCCAATATATTTCCCTTGCTGTTCAAGCCAAATGACAGAAAGTTTCCTATACAGGGGTTTGGGACAAGGCGGTTCTAATGGTGTACTGTTTGTTTTGATCTGACTCCTTTTTAAGGAGCTATGGGTTTTTATATTTCTTAACATTGGACGTGATCGTCTCTTACTAGGTTGCTAGCTACCGCTGCAACCCGGATTTTTTTAAGAGTTATGGGTTACTTTAGATTTTATTATGGGGCCTGATCGTTTCTTACTAGGTTGCTAGCTAGTGCTGCAACCCAGAGCAACTATAATCTTATTTTATTTACTGTAATTACTATGGGGCGTGATCGTCTCTTACTAGGTTGCTAGCTACCGCCGCAACCCGGATTCCAGTAACTATGGGCTATAGTTCGTCCTTTAATATAATTTTGTTTTGATCTGACTCTATTTTTAGGAGTTTTGGGTTTTTATATTTCTTAGCATTGGACTGATCGTCTCTTGCTAGGTTGCTAGCTACTGCTGCAACCCAGATTCACATATATATTATTTATGAGAGGCAGCTTGGCCGAGTGGTCCAAGGCACTGGTGTTAGCCACCAGTCTCTTCGGAGGCGTGGGTTCAAATCTTACCGCTGGTATACGATTATGTTTGAAAGACTGTAGTGTGAAAAGACATCGAAAATGCAGTTTTTGGTGGAAAAATTTATTCTCTTTTAAAAATAATTTATTTTAGTTACTATAGATTTTTAACCCAATTAATTTCCTTTAAAATGAGCCATTGAACAACTCTCTACGATGTTCCAGTGCCAAGCTATCTGTGGAAAAGAAAGAAAAGAGAAAAAAATATCTCGTTTAGGCAGAATGTTGTAGTAGCTGCCACTTTTCTTGATTTTCAAGCCAATATATTTTTCTTGCTGTTCAAGCCAAGGGACTGAAAGTTTCCTATACAGGGGTTTCGGACAAGGCGGTTCTAATGATGTACTTTTGAATTTGATCTGACTCACTTTTTTAGGAACTATGGGTTTTTTATATTTCTTAACATTGGACGTGAAGGTCTCTTACTAGGTTGCTAGCTACCGCTGCAACCCGGATTTACTGTAAACTCTTTCCCAGTTGGCTAAAGTTCGATTCCTTGTATGGGAAATATTATGATTTACATCCGATAAAATGGTGTATCGAGTCACTTTAGGCGAAATTAAAACCATAATAATTTTTAAAATTTTCAGGAATTTTTCTGGTTTGAATTAAAAAATTATAATTATTGCTCATACATCATAAATATTTTTGCAGTTAGCAGTTAAATAAAATTATTATATGTAAAATTTTCAGGAATTATTCTAGCTTCATTTAACAAATAAATTTTTTGTTAAACCCCCCAAAAATTACTGCCTTTTACATAATAATGGATAATTTTATAAAAGAACCTAATTGACAAATACCATGTATGCTTAACTATATCGGTCCTTTATTTATAATTTTTAAATTTTCAGGTATTTTCCTATTCTAAATTAAAAGATTAAAACTATTGTTCAGACACCAAAAATATTTTTGCAGTTTATAACTTTAGCGATTCTGAACTAAAAACGAAAATAAAATAAAAATTAATTTTTTCAATTTTTACGTCATGTCGCTCATTAAGTCATATATGGTTATTAGTACACAATAGGTTTTAGATATTACGTCATGTCACTTATTACGTCATATATGGTTATTAGTAGATAATCGGTAAAATATTCGTTCTTTATTATAAACTTTGTGGAGAATAACGTGGTTAAAGTCAATTTTCTTGATTTTCAAGCCAATATATTTTCTTTGTTATTCAAGCCAAAGGGCGGTAAGTTTCCCTTATAGGAATTTTGGACAAGGCGATTCTAATGGTGTACTTTTTGTTTTGATCTGACTCTTTTTTTAGGAGTTATGGGTTTTTTATATTTCTTAACATTGGACGTGATCGTCTCTTACTAGGTTGCTAGCTACCACTGCAACCCGGATTCTAATGGTGTACTTTTTGTTTTGATCTGACTCCTTTGTTAGGAACTATGGGTTTTTTTATATTTCTTAACATTGGACGTGATCGTCTCTTACTAGGTTGCTAGCTACCGCTGCAACCCGGATAAATTGTCATAATATAAATACTCAATTTTCGCATGTCTATAAACTACATCATTATAATAACGCTGTTTGTCACTATCAATTTTCGCATCTCAATACGCCTGGTCGGTTGAATACCTTTGCTTTTCTCTTTTCAAGATGCTATCTCTGTTTTTTTTGGTAGTACTGTTTTTTTAACTTGCGTGTAGCTTGCTTGATTGAAACCATTATGTAACCATTAGTTGAATGTTTATGTCATGTATCAAGTATCAAGAACCTAACAAAAATTAAACTAATTTTAAATCTTCAGGTATTTTTCTAGTCTAAATTAAAAGATTAAAACTATTGTTCAGACATCATAAATATTTTTGCAGTTTATAACTTTAGCGATTCTGAACTAAAAACGAAAATAAAATAAAAATTAATTTTTTCAATTTTTACGTTACGTCGCTCATTGAGTCATATATGGTTATTAGTAGACAATAGGTTTTTAGATATTACGTCAAGTCACTTATTACGTCATATATGGTTATTAGTAGATAATCGGTAAATATTCTTTCTTTATTATAATTATGTAATACTAACTACATCTAACGACTATGACGTCATTGATCAATATTGTATATACAAAATTAAGTTTTTCGTAAAAAATAATTAATTGAAAAAAAAATTAAGTGCAAAAGAAGCTAGATCTAGAGATTTCCTTTAAAATGAGCCATTGAACAACTCTCTACGATTTTCCAGTGCCAAGCTATCTGTGGAAAAGAAGAAAGAAAAAAATTTCCCGTTTAGGCAGAATGTTGTAGTAGCTGCCACTTTTCTTGATTTTCAAGCCAATATATTTCCCTTGTTGTTCAAGCCAAGGGACAAAAAGTTTCCTAAACAGGGGTTTCGGACAAGGAGGTTCTAATGGTGTACTTTTTGTTTTGATCTGACTTCTTTTTTAGGAACTATGGGTTTTTATATTTCTTAACATTGGACGTTATCGTCTCTTACTAGGTTGCTAGCTACCGCTGCAACCCGGACTAGCTACCGCTGCAACCCGGATGTTTTGATTTGAAATTTTTCTTAGGAGTTATGGGTTTTTATATTTCTTATCATTGGACATGATCGTCTCTTACTAGATTGCTAGCTACTTCTGCAACCCGGACACACAGGAAAATATTACAAACAGGAAAAAACCTACGGCTTTTTCTTCTATGAAATAGTAAGAGCCGAACCTCAAACGATCATGTACCGAACTAAGTCCAATGTATGCAATAATTTTTTATTCCAATTCTCCTCTTTTAATGTAATAATTGACAAACACTATTTATGATGAGCTATATCGGTGTGTGTATAACCCTGTGTATAACTATCCCTGGAACCACCATATATAAGTTACTATAGGCGAGAGATCGTTCTTTACTGTAAATTTTTCTTCTTTGATAAAGTAAGAGACGAACCACAAACAATCAAGTAGCCAACTAAGTCCAATGTGTGCAAAGGTTTGTTATTCTAATGATCGTCTTTTAATATAATTAAAGCAATATCTCTTAAATTTGAAGTTTAAAAGAAACTCAGTTTAGCTACCTCCTATCCAAATATAAAAAGTTTAATATAAATAATATAGGCAAAAGGTCGTTCTTTATTATACAATTCAAAAACCTTAAACAAGAAAACCGAAAGTTTGAAGCTTAGTAAATCGTGGTTAGAAAAACATCTACAGAATACCTTTTCTTATAAGTGTCTTATTAAGACATGAAAAAAAGTTGAAAATTTTTTTAAGTTCAGCTCAGAATCGGAAGAAAGTTATTATGTATACTGCAAAAATATTTACGGTGCCTCAGCAATAATTTTAATGTTTTAATTCAAACTAGAAAATGCCAGAAAACTATGAAATTAGTTTGTTTTTTTGTTAGATAAAATCCACTCGCTACGTGATTAAGCTTACAGGTTTGAACGCAACCAGTTATATAATGTCAGTAGGAAGGGCCAAAAAAAATGATAATTTGCAATTATTACAAATGATGATTTGATATTTTGTCAGGGAAAACAAAATTCTTAAACGATAAAAAACAAAACCAAAAGTTTCAAGCTTACGACATATTGTTGTTAGAAATCGGGGAAGCTTCAATAATCAAATATTTTTGAAAAGACTGCAGTATGAAAAGATATTAAATTGCGTAAAGAGAAAAAGTGCCTGAGTTTTCAAACACCTTTGGTCCTCAGTTTTATAGATTATGAGCAACCGTTCAACTCTGTTGATAGAAGAGCTTTAGTAAAGGTTTTATCCTTGTATGGTATAATGCTAGCTACCGCTGCTACCCGGAAAACCTTTTTGAAATACCACGAACTGTTTGATTTATGTATCATATTGTTAATTTTACAACTTTAATTAATGATGTCATAGTCTAAGTGGCTAGCACGATCAGCCGATAACCGAAAGGTTGGTGGTTCAGATCCAGCCGGGGTCGTTTTCTTTTAGTTTGTAATTCAGCTAAAAAAAAACCATATTATTACTATATCATTAACTATAATTAAGTTGAGTATCTAATCCAGTATAATTAATTTCCTTCAAAATGAGCCATTGAACATTTTTTCTATTCACGTCATAGCTCTAATATAAAACTATGATGACATTCATTATTTATCTAGTAGGGTTTCAGACAAGGTAATTCTAATGATGTACTTTTGTTTTGATCTGACTCTATTTTTAGGAGTTTTGGGTTTTTATATTTCTTAGCATTGGACTGATCGTCTCTTACTAGGTTGCTAGCTACTGCTGCAACCCAAATTCACATATATATTTATTTATGAGAGGCAGCCTGGCCGAGTGGTCCAAGGCACTGGTGTTAGCCACCAGTCTCTTCGGAGGCGTGGGTTCAAATCTTACCGCTGATATACGATTATGTTTCAAAGAGTGCAGTGTGAAAAGACATCAAAAATGCAGTTTTTTGGTGGAAAAATTTGTTCTCTTTTAGAAATAATTTATTTTAGTTACTATAGATTTTTAACCCAATTAATTTCCTTTAAAATGAGCTATTGAACAACCCTCTACGATGTTCCAGTGCCAAGTTATCTCCGGATACAAAAGAAAAAAGAAAAAAAAAATATCCCGTTTAGGCAGAATGTTGTAGTAGCTGCCACTTTTCTTGATTTTCATAATTTTCTTGATAATGTGAAATTGTTTGTTACTCAAACATTCTAAATATTTTTACAGTTTACAGAGTTTAGCACTTTTTCTCATGTCTTTTTGCATTGTCATAATAAAAATACTGTAATCTTAAAACTATAGTGAAGTTGCCTATGCAAGTTAGTATAGGGAAGAGTTCGATCTTTATTATTAATAAGTTTCCTTTATAGAGGTTTCGGACAAGGCGGTTCTAATGGTGTACTTTTTGTTTTGATCTGACTCTTTTTTTAGGAGTTGGGCGGTTTTATATTTCTTAACATTGGAGGTGATCGTCTCTTACTAGGTTGCTAGCTACCGCTGCAACCCGGATGTTGTAGTAGCTGCCACTTTTCTTGATTTTCAAGCCAATATATTTCCCTTGCTGTTCAAGCCAAGGGACAGAAAGTTTCCTATACAGGGGTTTCGGACAAGGCGGTTCTAATGGTGTACATTTTTTTTGATCTGACTCCTCTGTTAGGAACTATGGTTTTTATATTTCTTAACATTGGACGTGATCGTCTCTTACTAGGTCGCTAGCTACCGCTGCAACCCGGATTTGGCGTTTCTTACTAGGTTGCTAGCTACCACTTAAACCCGGATTATGTAATAGGTTGCTAGCTACCGCTGCAACCTAGATATTCTTATTTCTGCTACTATGGGCTAAGGTTCGTTCTTTCATGTAAAACTAGCAAACATTTTTTAAGTCTGAGAAAGATTTAACTAATGTGTCAAAAGTGAGGTTGCAAGTCGACGATTTTGTTTTGGCTTTATTATAATTGGTATGGTGAAACAATAATATGCATATGGCTCTTCAATCATACTTCTTTGTGGTCCCATATGGTCTAGTGGCTAGGATAGTTAACTTTCACTTAACAGGCCCGGGTTCGATTCCCGGTGTGGGAAAATTTTTAACTCTATAATCTTCGAACATTTGAACCTTTTATAATTTATAATGATGTATAATATAAATACTGTAATCTTAACTATAGTGAAGTTGCCTATGCAAGTTAGTATAGGGAAGAGTTCGATCTTTATTAAACATCGAAAATGCAGTTTTTGGTGGAAAAATTAATTCTCTTTTAGAAATAATTTATTTTAGTTACAAAATGTTTTTTAACCCAATTAATTTACTTTAAAATGAGCTATTGAACAACCCTCTACGATGTTCCAGTGCCAAGCTATCTGTGGAAAAGAAAAAAAAAAGAAAAAAGAAAAAAATATTCCGTTTGGGGAGAATAACGTGGTTAAAGTCAATTTTTCTTGATTTTCAAGCCAATATATTTCCCTTGCTGTTCAAGCCAAGGGACAGAAAGTTTCCTATACAGGGGTTTCGGACAAGGCGGTTCTAATGGTGTACTTTTTGTTTTGATCTGACTCCTTTGTTAGGAACTATGGGTTTTTATATTTCTTAACATTGGACGTGATCGTCTCTTACTAGGTTGCTAGCTACCGCTGCAACCCGGATAACACTTCTTAAGACTCGTATCGAGTACCCATAACCTAACAAAAAATAAAACTAATTTTTAAATTTTCCGGTATTTTGTTAGTTATAATGAAAAGATTAAAATTATTGCTCAGATATCATAAATATTTTTGCAGTTTACATAATAACTTTAGCGATTCTAAACTGAAAAATAAAATATATTAAAAAATTGAATTTTTTGGTCTGAAAAGACATAGTAAATCCCAAATCGGGTAGTTAGAACCTAACCAAAAATAAAACTAATTTTAACATTTTAAGATATTTTTCTAGCTTGAATTGAAATATTCAAACTATTGCTCGGATACCATGGATATTTTTGCAGTTTACACAAGCTGCAAATAACGCACAGGCTGATCTTTGTAAATTGAGAAAAATTTTACGAATGTTTTACCGGGATTACGAAAAATATTCAAAATTAAAGATTAAAATTATCTCTGAAAGAATGGATTTTGTTGAAAAGTCAGCTAGAGATGCTTTCGCAAAACTTCATAGTAATATCCAAAAAAAAATATTGCATACTTAGTGAAAAGCTTCCAAGGTATGGACCGGCAACTGTGGAACAGTTTACAGATGTAATGGGAAATCTTATACATCACTGTGAATATATGGAGGCATAATTGTCCTTTACTTAGTTTCAGCTTAAATTCGATGATTGGGCCTTTATGTACTAACTACATCCAACGACTATGACGTCATTGATCAATATTGTATATAAAAAATTAAGTTTTTCGTAAAAATAATTAGTTTAAAAAAAAATAAGTACAAATAGCACTAGATCTAGAGATTTCATTTAAAATGAGCCATTGAACAACTCTCTACGATGTTCCAGTGCCAAGCTATCGGTGGAAAAGAAGAAGAAGAAAGAAAAAAAAAATATCCCGGTTGTGGAGAATAACGTGGTTAAAGTCAATTTTCTTGATTTTCAAGCCAATATATTTTCTTTGTTATTCAAGCCAAAGGGTGATAAGTTTCCTTTATAGGGGTTTCGGACAAGGCGGTTCTAATGGTGTACTTTTTGTTTTGATCTGACTCTTTGTTTAGGAGTTAGGGGTTTTTACATTTCTTAACATTGGACGTGATCGTCTCTTACTAGGTTGCTAGCTACCGCTGCAACCTGGATGGTGTAGTTTTTGTTTTGATCTGACTATTTTTCTAGGAGTTAGGGGTTTTTATATTTCTTAACATTGGACGTGATCGTCTCTTACTAGGTTGCTAGCTACCGCTACAACCCGGATTATTATAAAATAAATTACAAACAGGAAAAAGCCTATGGCTTTTTCTTCTTTGGAATAGTAAGTGACGATCCTCAAATAATCAGGCAGCTAACTAGGCTTATAATTTGTTCTTTAACATTAACTTCATTAATCGGATATTTTAATATATCCTATATGGTCTAGAGGTTGGGATAGCTCTCACCCAGTAGGCTTGAGTTCAATTTCTGTATGGGAAATTTTTACTTATGATGATTTCTGAAGAAACATAATTAAAATGTCTTAATGTAATAAAAATAATTTGTTTTAATTACAAAATGTTTTTAACCCCATTAATTTCCTTTAAAATGAGCCATTGAACGACTCTCTACGATGTTCCAGTGCCATGCTATCTGTTGAATTACTAACCTATACTATAATTAAGTTGTGTCTAAAATTTAGTATAGGCAAGAGGTCGTTCTTTATTATAAAAACAAAGAAAGAGAAAAAAATATCCCGTTTAGGCAGAATGTTGTAGTAGCTGCCACTTTTTCTTGATTTTTTAGTACTGATTTTTTAACTTGCGTGTAGCTTGCTTTGATCTAACCATTATGTATTCATGAATGAGACCATTTACAGTTTTGACGTTTCTTATATAGTAATTATGACGTCACTGCATCAAAAATACAGTTTTTATTGGAAAAATTTATTCTCTTTTAGAAATAATTTATTTTAGTTACTATAGATTTAACCCAATTAATTTCCTTTAGGATGAGCTATTGAACAACCCTCTACGATGTTCCATTGCCAAGCTATCTCTGGATACAAAGAAAAGAGAAAAAAAAAGAAAAAAATATCCCGTTTAGGCAGAATGTTGTAGTAGCTGCCACTTTTCTTGATTTTCAAGCCAATATATTTCCCTTGCTGTTCAAGCCAAGGGACAGAAAGTTTCCTATACAGGGGGTTTCGGACAAGGCGGTTCTAATGGTGTACTTTTTGTTTTGATCTGACTCCTCTGTTAGGAACTATGGGTTTTTATATTTTTAACATTGGACGTGATCGTCTCTTACTAGGTTGCTAGCTACCGCTGCAACCCAGATTTAAAATGATCCATTGAACAACTCTCTACGATGTTCCAGTGCTAAGCTATCTATGGAATACAAAGTTTAAAATACAACCTTAGCACGAACTGTTTGATTGCTTCAAAAACAAAAATCAAATGTATTTGAAAAGACAGCAGTATGGAAAGACATCAAAAATACAGTTTTTAGTGGAAAAATTTATCCTGTTTTAATTTGTTTTAGTTACAAAAGGTTTTTAACCCAATTAATTTCCTTTAAAATGAGCCATTGAATAACTTTCTACGAGGTTCCATTGCAAAGCTATCTCTGGATAACAAGAAAGAAAAAATATCCCGTTTAGGCAGAATGTTGTAGTAGCTGCCACTTTTCTTGATTTTCAAGCCAATATATTTCCCTCGCTGTTCAAGCCAAATGACTGACAGTTTCCTATACAGGGGTTTCGGACAAGGCAGTTCTAATGGTGTACTTTTTGTTTTGATCTGACTCCTTTTTTAGGAACTATGGGTTTTTACATTTCTTAACATTGGACGTGATCGTCTCTTACTAGGTTGCTAGCTACCGCTGCAACCCGGATCTCTTACTAGGTTGCTAGCTACCGCTACAACCCGGATTTGTTTGGCTGTCTCAATTTTCGCATGTCTATAATCTTCATCATTGTGATAACACATCTTGCTGTTTTGTTTGATTACTTCTCGATACGCCTGGTCGGTTGAATACCTTTGCTTTTTTCTTTTCAAGATGTTGTCTCTGTTTTTTGTATAGTACTGTTTTTTTAAATTACGTATAATAACTCGCTTAGAAGGCATCTTATTACAAAACAAGAAATAATATTTTTCATCTAATTAACACTTCTTATGACTCGTATCGAGTATCCATAACCTAACAAAAAGTAAAACTAATTTTTAAATTTTCAGGTATTTTGTTAGTTTGAATGAAAAGATTAAAATTATTGCTCAGATATCATAAATATTTTTGCAGTTTACACAATAACTTTAGCGATTCTAAACTGAAAAATAGAATATATATTAAAAAATGGAATTTTTTGGTCTGAAACTACATAGTCAATCCCACATCGGGTAGTTAGAACCTAACCAAAAATAAAACTAATTTTAACATTTTAAGGTATTTTTCTAGCTTGAATTGAAATATTCGAACTATTGCTCGGATACCATGGATATTTTTGCAGTTTACACAAGCTGCAAAGAACGCACAGGCTTATCTTTGTAAATTGAGAAAAATGTTACGAATGTTTTACCGGGATTACGAAAAATATTCAAAATTAATTTACAGTAAAATTTCAAAGAATCATGCAGCTAACTAATTCCAATGTATGCAATGGTTTGTTCTTCTACTGATCGTCTTTTAACATAATTTTTATCATAAACTTTATTAATCAGACATTTTTGTATATCCTACGTAGTCTAGTGGTTGGGATAGCTGACTCTGACTCTGTTCAATCGAGTTCGATTCCTGGTAGGAAAAATATTATGATTTAAACCCGATAAAATGGCGTAACGAGTCACTTTAAGCGAAAGAAAAACCAAATAAATTTTAGATTTTCAGGTATTTCTCTGTTCAAATTACATAATTAAAATTATTGCTTTAAAAATCATAAATATTTCTGCAGTTTGCAGTTAAATAGAATTATTATATTTAAAAGTTTCAGGATTTATTCTAGTTTCAGTTAACAAATTAACCGTTAAATTAGTTAAATTAACCCAAAAATTACTGCATTTTACATAATAATGGATAATTATATAAAAAAACCTAATTGACAAACACCACTTATGATCTCCTTCATGGTCCTTCGGTCCTTCATGTAAAAATGATGGACTATTCAGTCTAAACAAAACTATATCGGTCCTTCATGTAATGCAACCCAAATTATGAGAGGCAGCCTGGCCGAGTGGTCCAAGGCACTGGGGTTAGTAACCAGTCTCTTCGGAGGCATGGGCTCAAATCTTACCGCTGGTATACGATTATGTTTGAAAGACTGCAGTGTGAAAAGACATCAAAAATGCAGTTTTGGTGGAAAAACTTATTCTCTTTTAGAAATAATTTATTTTAGTTACTATAGATTTTTAACCCAATTAATTTCCTTTAAAATGAGCCATTGAACAACTATCTACGATGTTCCAATGCCAAGCTATCTGTGGAAAAGAAAGAAAAATAAAAAAAATATCCGGTTTAGGCAGAATGTTGTAGTAGCTGCCACTTTTCTTGATTTTCAAGCCAATATATTTCCCTTGCTGTTCAAGCCAAGGGAAAGAAAGTTTACAATACAGGGGTTTCGGACAAGGCGGTTCTAATGGTGTACTTTTTGTTTTGATCTGACTCCTTTTTTTAGGAACTATAGGTTTTTATGTTTCTTAACATTGGAGGTGATCGTCTCTTACTAGGTTGCTAGCTACCACTGCAACCCGGATGATGGACTATTCAGTCTAAACAAAACTTCTATTAATGACTACTGCACGAGATCTTCTTGACTGACACCATTTATGATATCTTTATCGATCCCTTATGTAAAAACTGGGAAAAATATCTGAAATTTTTAAAATTAGTTTTATTTTTGTTAGGCTTTTGTTTAATAACAAGCCGACATATTTTCTTTGTTGTTAAGCAAAGACATCGTGGACATCAATACATCAAAACCTTTCTTATTTGAAAGGGATATTAGACTCTTCAATTGGTATTTTGTCTTTATCTGCTCGCAACTGTCACAATCCCTGATGTTAGCTACCTTATCAAGGCTCTCACCAAATAATTTTATTATTGTATTTTCATCCACAGAAACTCTAATATTGCTATCACCGTAGATGAAGTCTTGACTATTATTACGACAGAGTCTACTTGACACTTCTTCTATATAATGACTTAGTTCCTTGTACGAGCCCTCGACTTGTAGTAGATTAATATGTTGTATAATCTTAGATTTTGATACTGCCTTATATACGCTATTAATGAAACAGGTCAAGACAGGAAAATGTGAAGCTAGTGCCCATAGAGAACGCAAATAGCTCTGACATCCCTCATTTGGGCTACAGTATAACGAATGCCCATGCTTTCTTGTGTCCCTGTAATTGATTTCACAATAATCCAAGCCGCAAAGGTAGAAATTAACCACTTTGTCAGTTGAAAATTTTAATGCTATATTATTTTCAAGGATATCAAAAAGAATTTGACATAATTCAATATCCGTCGGATAGAGCTTGCAGATATCAGGGTGACATTGCCAAGTAACCTGCTGCCCAATTTTTGGTTTTGAATGTTTACTCAGATTGTTATAGGTGACTTCAGCCATCATAATTTCCTTGTCAGATCTAGATTCAGAGCATTTTTCAATAGTTGTCTCGTACTTTTCAGGACAGTTTGTTCTACTACACAGCGAATTTTTTGCCAAATATTCAGTCGAACTAAAAGAACTGTTTAAAACACAGTTAGAAATACTTTTTTCTTGAATCGGTGTTCTAGGAATTTGTTCTAAATCATTAGTCTTACAAACACATATACTAATAACCCTAACAGGCTCGTTTTCGCCATAATTGAAAAACATTGCTTTTCCTTCGCTGCTGATAGGTATGCTTGTATATATATTTTTATTGCTGCTACATAAACTGCAATGGCTCCTTCCAAATTTAATATACGAATTTTCTAAGAAGTACGCCTCTGTATATTCACTGTGTTGTCGAACATTTTCCATTGTATCTATAAACTGTTCCGCAGTTGCCAGTCCATACCTTGGAAGCTTTTCATTAAACTGACAACATTTCTTTTGGATATTACTATGAAGCTTTGCCAAAGCATTTCTAGCCGACTTTTCAACAGCATCCGCTCTTTCAAAGAGAATTTTTAATCTGTAATTTTGAATACTTTTCGTGATCCCGATAAAACATGCGTAAAATGTTTCTTAATTTACAAAGATCAGCCTGCATTTTTGCCATCTTCTTGTATTTCTGAATGTAATTTTTCCCTTTATCAATTATTACTTCTCGATACGCCTGGTCGGTTGAATACCTTTGCTTTTTTCTTTTCAAGATGCTATCTCTGTTTTTTTGGTAGTACTGTTTTTTAACTTGCGTGTAGCTTGCTTGATTGAAACCATTATGTAACCATTAGTTGAATGTTTTTATGTCACGTATCAAGTATCAAGAACCTAACAAAAATTAAACTAATTTTTAAATTTTCAGGTATTTTTCTAGTCTAAATCAAAAGATTAAATCTATTGTTCAGACACCATAATTATTTTTGCAGTTTATAACTTTAGCGATTCTGAACTAAAAAACGAAAATAAAATAAAAATTAATTTTTTCAATTTTTACGTCACGTCGCTAATTAAGTCATATATGGTTATTAGTACACAATAGGTTTTAGATATTACGTCATGTCACTTATTACGTCATATATGGTTATTAGTAGATAATCGGTAAAATATTCGTTCTTTATTATAACGTCTCTTACTAGGTTGCTAGCTACCGCTGCAACCCGGAAATAATTTAAAATGATGCATTGAACAACTCTCTACGATGTTCCAGTGATAAGCTATCTATGGAATATAAAGTTTAAAATACAACCTTACCACGAACTGTTTGATTGCTTCAAAAAAAAAAATCAAATCTCTTTGAAAAGACAGCAGTATGGAAAGACATCAAAAATACAGTTTTTAGTGGAAAAATTTATCCGGTTTTAATTTGTTTTAGTTACAAAGGTTTTTAACCAATTAATTTCCTTTAAAATGAGCCATTGAACAACTTTCTACGATGTTCCAGTGCAAAGCTATCTCTGGATAACAAGAAAGAAAAAAAATATCCCGTTTAGGCAGAATGTTGCAGTAGCTGCCACTTTTCTTGATTTTCAAGCCTTTATAGTTCCCTTGCTGTTCAAGCCAAATGACAGAAAGTTTCCTATACAGGGGTTTCGGACAAGGCGGTTCTAAGGGTGTGCTTTTTGTTTTGATCTGACTCCTTTTTTTAGGAACTATGGGTTTTTACATTTCTTAATATTGGACGTGATCGTCTCTTACTAGGTTGCTAGCTACCGCTGCAACCCGGATTACTTTCAAGCCAATATATTACCCTTGCTTTTCAAGCCAAATGACGGAAAGTTTCCTATACAGGGGTTTCAGACATGGTGGTTCTAATAGTGTACTTTTGTTTTGATCTGACTTTTTGTTTAGGAGTTATGGGTTTTTATATTTCTTAACATTGGACGTGATCGTCTTTAACTAGGTTGCTAGCTACCACTGCAGCCCGGATTATTCCAATGATCGTCTTTTAATGTAACTTTATGTAAGCTTTCCTTACCTATACTATATAAGTGGCCTATAAAATTTAGTATAGGCAAGAGGTCGTTCTTTATTATAAATATCTTTTAAATTTAAAATTTAAAAAAAGAAACTTGTTTATTTAAATCCTACCTAAAATAATGGAGATAATATGAATGAACCATATGGTTCAGTTTCTTTGGGCTTGAGTTCGTTTTTTAACTATAAATACAAACAGGAAAAAGCCTACGGCTTTTTCTTCTTTTAAATAGTAAGAGACGAAACTTAAACAATCAAGTAGCAAACTAAGTCTAACGTATGGAATGGTTTGTTATTTAAGGGATCGTCTTTTAATGTAATTTTATTCCTTATAGCACTTCAGTTATAACGGACTACAGTTCGTTCTTTAAAGTGAAATTTTTCATTTACCATGGGCAATCGGGTCACCTAGTTGACCCGAGTTCGATTCCCGGTAAGAGATATTTTTTACCTCTGATGATTTCTTAAGGAAAATTTACCATCTATATAACGATTCCTTAGAATACTTCAGTTACTATGGACTACAGTTCGTTCTTTATTGTACTCTTACTAGGTTGCTAGCTACCGCTGCAACCCTGATTCAGTTACTATGGACTACAGTTCGTTCTTTATTGTAGGTATGGTGAAATAATAATATGCATATGGCTCTTAAATCATGCTTCTTTATGGTTCCATATGGTCTAGTGGCTAGGATAGTTAACTTTCACTTAACAGGCTCGGGTTCGATTCCGGTGTGGGAAAATTTTTAACTCTATAATCTTCGAACATTTGAACCTTTTATAATCTATAATGATGTATAATATAAATACTGTAATCTTAACTATAGTGAAGTTGCGTATGCAAGTTAGTATAGGGAAGAGTTCGATCTTTATTATACTATTTTAAAAACTTTTTGTTTTTTAATTACAAAAGGTACTAAAAGTAGCAATTTCTTTTAAGATGAGCTATTAAACAGCTCTTTATGATTTTCCAGTGCCCAGCTATCTGGGTGAAAAAAATAACAGAAAAGAAGATGCTCTAGATGCCGAATATCGTGGTTACAGCCACTTTCTTGATTTTCAAACCAATATATTTTCCTTGTTATTCAAGCCAAGGGCTGTTATTTTCCTAAATAAGGGTGTTGGAAAAAGCAATTCTAATTTTGGACTTCTTTTTTGATCTGACTGTAGTTTTAGGAGTTATGGGCTATTTTGTTTTTACTACGGGATGTGAACGTCTCTTACTAGGTTGCTAGCTACCGCTGCAACCCTGAAATTTCACAAGATTACGCCACCGCTTTTGGCTTTGGCAATTGGGCTTTTACTAGATTGCAGCTATAGCTACTACTATGATGATATAACCACTCCTCACGCCCATACACGCTCTTTATTGTAATTATTGTAACTATGGGTTTTTATATTTCTTAACATTTGACGTGATCGTCTCTTACTAGGTTGCTAGCTACCGCTGCAACCCGGATATTAAAAACAGGAAAAAGCCTACGGCTTTTTCTTCTTTGAAATAGTAAGAGACGAACCTCAAACGATCAAGTAGCTAACTAAGTTCATTGTATGCAATAATTTCTTATTCCAATGATCGTCTTTTAATGTATAAAATTGCTATAAAGTTCGTAAATACATTCTTAGACCACACTGGCTATACATGACAAACGAAACTCAGAGAGGAGAGAAAGTAACAAAATGAAAAATAAAATCAAAAAGGGTGAAAAAACGAGGATTTTGTCAGCCAGCGAACCATGAAGATGACAAAATATAAGCAAATATTTCGACAAGGACCTCCGCCAAGTCGTCCTCAGTACTAAACAAAAAAAGAAGAAAAAAAAAAAAAACGAAAATCTAACCTTTCGAAGCTTACTGTACAAAGACAGAACAGACACTGAATAAAAAACCAGGCAGGAATCAATGAAAATGAATTTACCAAGATGATTGTGCAAAGATCTTTCGTCTTGCAATAACTTTAGCTGGTCTACAATTTCGGTTTTCATTAGATATGCAAATAGGTTCTTTTAAGTTTTTTCGGGTGAAAATATTGATTGAGTCCTTCAAGATTAAACTGTCGTAAATTGGGCTTAATGAAATATCTCCAGTATCTCTATTTATTGCTAAATTTTGGTTCATATATTTTTTTTATCTCAATTACCTCCTTAAAAGTTTGTGGTACGCCATTAACAGTTGATATTAAGGTTGCCTCGTCAAACAGAACTAGATGGGTCGGGTTTACGAAAATATGCGAAGCCAATGCCGAATCAAAGTTGTCATTGTTATTTTTTAATCTCAGGGACTTATCTATTGAAATTTTGTGCTCATGCAAACGCTCACCTAGTTGTTGATGGGTCCTACCAATGTAAAACTTCCACAAGAACACGGGATTCTGTAGACACCACTACCCAGTGCAGGGTCTGTTTTATCCTTTCCTGAGTTAAAAAAATGTTCAACCTTTTGTTCGGTTTTGAAAGAAACAGAGAGATTATGTTTATTTAAAATTTTTCCAAGTCTATCGCCAAGTTTCGGGATGTATGGTAAAACGATGAAAGTTTTTTTCTCAATTGCCGGTGTAACTGAATCAAGGGGGACAAGCTCCCTATTTTGTTCTTTTATCTTTTTTAATCGTCTATCTATTATATTTTCAATGAGTTTGATTGGGTAACCATTGCAAAAAAGAATATCCTTGACATAATTTAGTTCAGAATTTATATATGATTACGGGAACAAATTTTAAAACTCTGTCGACTAAAGAGATTACTACCCCTCTTTTCATAAAAGGAGGGTGATGGGAAGAGAAATGTAGATATCGATCATTATGAGTCGGCTTTCTATATATAGAAAATTCAAGACTAGGATTAGTTTTTTATAATCAAAACATCTAAGAAAGGCAGCTTACCTGAATCTTCGAGTTCCATTGTGAACTGGAGATTCGAATCAAAAGAGTTTCAAATGTGCCAAAAAATCTCCTAGAGAGTCTTGTCCATGTTCCCAAACAGAAAGGATATCATCAACAAAACGAAACCAGATAGAGTGTTTTAAGTGGAAACTATTCAAAGCAGACTGTTCTATGAAATCCATGTAAAAATTTGCCAAATAAGGAGACAAGACAGTGCCCATGGATAAGCCCATTATTTGAAGAAAAAATTTGTTTCGGATTTAAAATACGAGGAGTACTTGTTGCAAAGACGGACAAGGGTCATTATTGTATCAATTTCCAAAGTTTTGTAATCCGACCAAGCTGAATTTTCCTCTAATTTTCTTTGTAAAGCCTGCTCACATTTATGAACATCGCATGAAGTGTACATAGAAACTGCATCAAAACTAGATAAAACGGTATTTTCTGTTGTTGTACTTTGATTTTTTAACTTCTCAACAAGATCTATGGAGTTTTTAATATAGGATTTCTGTGTGCTTAAAAGAGGCTTAAAAATGGTGGCTAAGAAACTTCCTATACCCGTAGCTGGAGAACTATAACATGCTACAATTGGACGTAACGGAATATCTTTCTTATGGATTTTAGGCAGACCATAAAACTTAGGGGCTGAACAACCTTTGGGATAAAATTTTCTGTACATTTGAGGGGTAATTAGTCTAGTATCTTTTAAAATTCCTAGTTCATTTCTCAACTTCTGTGTGTATTTGTCCGTGGGATCAAATTTTATTTCTTTGTAAATATTTTCATCCATTAAAAGGGTGTTAACTTTTAATTCATAATCTGCAGAATTCATAATTACAACTGTGTTTCCCTTGTCCGCTTTCGTAATTACTGTGTTTTAAATTTCGGAGGATTTTAATTTCTTCCTTTGATTGAGTTGAAAGTGACAAAGATGGCCTATAATCAAGAATACTCTTTACAATTTCACCTCTGAGTAGGTCTGGATTTTCGACTTCACCATGAGAGCTAAAAATAGCAGACTCCACGCCCGTAATAATTTCTGAAGTATTTACGTGTGTTTGAGCCATTGCAAATTTTGGTCCTTTTGAAAGAATACTTAGTTCCTTGGATGTAAATACCTTAGAGGATAAATTTTCCAAAGGAGGACCAGGACAAAATCTAGGAAGGAAAATCCGTGTTTGTTGAAACTGTTGAAATTCCAGTTTTGAGAATTTTTCCGATAAACGAGTTTTTGCTAAATGGAATATGTGTCTGAAAGACCTATGTGAGATTTGTAAAATCTGGTGAAAATCTTGAGGGGACAAAATCTGATATAATAAGGATTTTAAATTAAGTATTTTATTACTAAGGACGTATCTTCTGGATCTATGGTCTTTTAAAATATGTGTTAAAGTTTTGAAACCCATTCTCTGAATAAATGGGCCTTCAGAATGTGTGCCTAAATGTAGGTTGAAACGTAAAGAAGGTGGAAGAATTCGATGTTTTTTTACAAGTTTCTAAGAAATTAAACTGACAAATAAGATTTGCATGTTTCTTAACACAATTTAAAAAACTTGGCGGAGGTCCTTTAAAAAACTTGGCGGAGGTCCTTGTCGAAATATTTGCTTGTATTTTGTCATCTTCATGGTTCGCTGGCTGACAAAATCCTCGTTTTTTCACCCTTTTTGATTTTATTTTTCATTTTGTTACTTTCTCTCCTCTCTGAGTTTCGTTTATAAAGTTCGTTAAAACGATCTGATAGACAATACTGATGGTTAGAGTTTCGTCTTTAAGTTATCATATACTGTTAAAATTCTTTCTTATATGAACATTTCTTGGTCTAGTGGTTAGCACTTAAGACTTTGAATCCTGCGATCCAAGTTCAAATCCTGGTGGACGGTCGTTATTAAATGTAGCTTACTTATACTGCCATTTAGGTTTCTGCTGTAATTCTTTCTTTTCAAAATTAAATTAGTTGCTATCGCCTAGAGTTAGTTCTTTACCACATCGTAATAATTTGTTTTATAATAATAATTAATTTTTTTAATTACAAAAGGTTTCTATATACAGTAGTTTCCTTTAAAATGAGCCATTACACAGCTCTTTACTATGACAACGAACCGTTTGATTTAATACTTAAGTTACTATGGGTTAAAGTTCGTTCCTTATTGCAATTAACTCAATTATTAAATACTTCAGTTACTATTGGTTACTGTTAGTTCCTTATTGTAATCTCTTCGGAGGCGTGGGTTCAAATCTTACCGCTGGTATACGATTATGTTTGAAAGACTGCAGTGTGAAAAGACATCGAAAATGCAGTTTTTGGTGGAAAAATTTATTCTCTTTTAGAAATAATTTATTTTAGTTACAAAAGGTTTTTAACCCAATTAATTTCCTTTAAAATGAGCTATTGAACAACCCTCTACGATGTTCCAGTGCCAAGCTATCTGTGGAAAAGAAAAAAAGAAAAGAGAAAAAATATCCCGTTTGGGGAGAATAACGTGGTTAAAGTCAATTTTCTTGATTTTCAAGCCAATATATTTCCCTTGTTGTTCAAGCCAAGGGACAGAAAGTTTCCTATACAGGGGTTTCGGACAAGGCGGTTCTAATGGTGTACTTTTTGTTTTGTCTGACTCCTTTGTTAGGAACTATGGGTTTTTATATTTCTTAACATTGGACGTGATCGTCTCTTACTAGGTTGCTAGCTACCGCTGCAACCCGGATAATTTTACAAGCCTACACTATAGTTAAGTGACCTATACCAGTTAGTATAGGGAAGAGTTCGTTCTTTATTATAACTATTGAACAACTCTCTACGATGTTCCAGTGCCAAGCTATCTGTGGAAAAGAAGAAAAGAGAAAAAAAAAATATGCCGTTTGTGGAGAATAACGTGGTTAAAGTCAATTTTCTTGATTTTCAAGCCAATATATTTCCCTTGCTGTTCATGCCAAATGACAGAAATTTTCTTATACAGGGGTTTTGGCCAAGGCGGTTCTAATGGTGTACTTTTTGTTTTGATGTGACTCCTTTGTTAGGAACTATGGGTTTTTATATTTCTTAACATTGCACGTGATCGTCTCTTACTAGGTTGCTAGCTACCGCTGCAACCCGGATTAAAAAATAACTATCTTGTCTTATATGTAACTTTTATTTCATAAGTGTTCGATAGTCTAATGGTAAGGATACCAACTTGTAACGTGGGAGAACGGGGTTTGATTCCCCGTCGGGTAGAACTTTTAGTGTGTTGAATTAAAAGCAATATCTTTCAAATTTAAAATTTAAAAAAGAAACTCGTTTTATATACATCCTAGCTAAAATATTCAAGATAATATGAATGAACCACAGGGTTCAGTTTCTTTGGCTTTAGTTCGTTCTTTACTATATTACATAATCCCTATTTCTGATTCAGTTAACATGGGCTAGGTGTCGTTCTTTATTGTAACTTTATGTAAACTAGCTACCGCTGCAACCCGGATTTCTAATTGATTACAAACAGGAAAAAGCCTATGGCTTTTTCTTCTTTGAAATAGTAAGAGACTAGCCTCAAACAATCAAGTAGGTAACTAAATCAAATGTATGTAATGGGTTTTTATTCCAAAGATCACCTTTTAATGGAAAATTTTAATATATTGACCTTAAATATAACTGTACTAGCCTATACTCTATAGTTAAGTGGCCTATAAAATTTAGTATAGGCAAGAGGTCGTTCTTTATTATAAATCTCTTACTAGGTTGCTAGCTACCGCTGCAACCCGGATTAATCCAATTATCCTATTTTAATGTAATTATGGAAATTACATAATCCCTATTAGTGTTACAGTTAACATGGGCTAGGAGTCGTTCTTTATTGTAAAAATTTGGATTGCTCTATTTTGATATTGTTTTTGGTTATTCTTTCTTTTTTTCCTTTCAAGTGAGACCATATTTTTTCAAGGTTTAAAATTATTAAGTACACAATACCCCGTGTCGAGTATCTAAAACCTAGCATAAAAAAAACAAATTTTTAAATTTTCAGGTATTTATCTTGTTTGAATTACAAAATTAGTATTATTGGTTAGACACCATAAATATTTTTGCAGTTTACATAATAAGTTTAGCGATTCTGGACTGAAAACTAAAATAATTGCAATTACAAGACAATAATATGGAGATACGTACTTTACGGGTTACAAACCAAAAAAGTTTGGTTCCAGGATACAATAATAAATTTGAACTGAGATGACAAAAAATTTTTCTTCCAGGAGACAAAAAGTAAAACTAATTATAAAATTTTCATGTATTTTTGTTGTTTAAATTAAGAACTTACTATTACTGATTAGGCATCATAAATATTTTTGCAGTTTACATAATAATTTTAGCGATTAAGCCAAAAAAGAAAATTTTGGTTCCAGGAGTTTCGGTTACTATTGAGACAAGTAGCTATTATTACTATAGAGTTCATTACCATGAACTGTTTGATTGCTTCAAAATTCAAATATCTTTGAAAAGACTGCAGTATGAAAATACATCAAAAATGCAATTTTTTTGACAAAATTGATTCTACTTTAAAAAATATTTTATTTTTAATTACAAAAGGCACTAGATGTTGCAATTGCCTTTAAAATGAGCTATTATACAGCTCTCTATGATTTTCCAGTGCCCAGCTAGCTGAGCAGGAAAAAAAAGCGGAAAGAAAAAAATATCCCGTTTGTGGAGAATAACGTGGTAAAAGTCAATTTTCTTGATTTTCAAGCCAATATATTTTCTTTGTTATTCAAGCCAAAGGGCGGTAAGTTTCCTTTATAGAGGATTCGGACAAGGCGGTTCTAATGGTGTACTTTTTGTTTTGATCTGACTCTTTTTTTAGGAGTTGGGGGGTTTTATATTTCTTGACATTGGAGGTGATCGTCTCTTACTAGGTTGCTATTTACCGCTGCAACCCGGATTGCTAGCTACCGCTGCAACCCGGATCTATTCAAAGACATTTGATTATTACAGCAAGTACGATTTCTAACAACGATTTCTACTAAGCTTTTGCTCTTTCCGAAATTCAATGTCTTTTTATACTGCAGTCTATTCAAAGATATTTGATTGTTAAAGCAAGTCCGGTTTCTTACAGAGGTTTCTATTAAGCTTCAAACTTTTGGTTTGCTTTTCTAAGGTTTTGGAATTGTTGTTATTTCTTGCTAAAATATATACAAATATTTGTGCAATTACAAGGTTCTTATTCTTTAGGCAATTAAATGTCTTTTGATACTGAATCTATTCATAAATACAAAGAACTGTTTGATTATGTAAATCCTGATTACAAGCAGGAAAAAGCCAAAGGCTTTTTCTTCTTTGGAAGAGTAAGAGACGAACCTCAAAGATCTGGCAGCTAACTAAGTCCAAAATAGGTAATGGTTTGCTCTTCTAATGATTGTCCTTTAATATAATTTTCTATTCACGTCATAGTTCTAATAAAACTATGACGGCATTCATTATTTATCTAGTAGGGTTTCAGACAAGGTGGTTCTAATGGGGTACTTTTGTTTTGATCTATTCTTAGGAGTTTTGGGTTTTTATATTTCTTAGCATTGGACTGATCGTCTCTTACTAGGTTGCTAGCTACTGCTGCAGCCCGGATTCACATAGATAGTTATGAGAGACAGCATGGCCGAATGGTCCATGGTGCTGGTGTTAGCCACCAGTCTTTTCGGAGGCGCGGGTTCAAATCCCACCGCTGGTATACGATTTTGACGTCATTGATCAATCTGTAATATGAAATATGCAGTTTTTCGTAAAAAAGTTGTTTGTATTTTAAAGATAATTTCTTTAATTAAAAAAGACTTTTAATACCATTAATTTCCTTTAAAATGAGCCATTGAACAACTCTCTGCGATGTTCCAGTAACAAGCTATCTGTGGAATTACTAACCTATACTATAATTAAGTGGGGTATAAAATTTAGTATAGGCAAAACCACTATTAGAAAACCCTAGTCCAAAAACCCTTTATAGGAGTTACTATAATTAACAAAATACACCTGATTACAAACAGGAAAAAGCCTACGGCTTTTTTTCTTTGAAATAGTAAAAGACGAACCTCAAGTGATCAAGTAGCTAACTAAGTTGAATGTGTGCAATGGTTTATTATTCTAATGATCGTCTTTTAATGTAAAATAGATTATTTCAGTTAGCATGGTCATGTCGTTCTTTACTGTAATTAGTATAGGCAAGAGGTCGTTCTTTATTGTAATAGGATGAAATCTCTTCTTTGTTTGATGTGAAATTACAAACAGGAAAAAGCCTATGGCTTTTTCTTAATTGGAATAGTAAGAGACGACCTGGCTACAAACTATGATTATGACATCATTGATCAATCTTTAACATGAAATGTTCTTTACTGTAATGGTTTGTTCTTTTCTAGGTTTCAGCCATCTCTACAGCCATGATACTGATAGAAATTATATAATCCCTATTTATGTTTCAGTTAACATGGGCTAGGTGTCGCTCTTTATTGTAAAAAACCAAGGCTCTGGTGTTAGCCACCAGTCTCTTCGGAGGCGTGGGTTCAAATCTTACCGCTGGTATACGATTATGTTTGAAAGACTGCAGTGTGACAAGACATCAAAAATGCAGTTTTGGTGGAAAAATTTATTCTCTTTTAGAAATAATTTATTTTACTTACTATAGATTTTTAACCCAATTAGTTTCCTTTAAAATGAGCTATTGAACAACCCTCTACGATGTTCCAGTGCCAAGCTATCTCTGGATACAAAAGAAAAAAGAAAAAAAAAAATATCCCGTTTAGGCAGAATGTTGTAGTAGCTGCCACTTTTCTTGATTTTCAAGCCAATATATTTCCCTTGCTGTTCAAGCCAAGGGACAGAAAGTTTCCTATACAGGGGTTTCGGACAAGGCGGTTCTAATGGTGTACTTTTTGTTTTGATCTGATTCCTTTGTTAGGAACTATGGGTTTTTATATTTCTTAACATTGGACGTGATCGTCTCTTACTAGGTTGCTAGCTACCGCTGCAACCCGGATAAGAGACGACCTGGCTACAACCTACGATTATGACGTCATTGATCAATCTTTAACATGAAATATGCCGTTTTTCGTACAAAAATTAATTATTAAAGTAGATTTGTTTTAATACAAACAGTTTTTAACCCCAATAATTGCATTGAAAATGAGCCACTGAACAACTCTCTACAATGTTCCAGTGCCAAGCTATCTTTGGAAGAAACTATCTGTGGAAGAAAAAAAAAAGATGCAGTTTAGGCATAATGCTGTAGTAGCTGTCACTTTTCTTGATTTTCAAGCCATAACATTTCCCTTGCTTTTCAAGCCAATGAACAGAAAGTTTCCTATATAAGGGTTTCGGACAAGGCGGTTCTAATGGTTTACTTTTTGTTTTGATCTGAATATTTTTAGAAGTTAAGGACTATTGTAGTTTTTACTATGTTAATGAGTTATGTTTTTTTTTAGATTTCCTAACATTGGAAGCGATCGTCTCTTACTAGGTTGCTAGCTACCGCTGCAATCCGGATATATAACAAACCACGGCACATAGTAACTAAAAGTTAGGAGAATACAAGCATCTTTTGAAAAATTGCTTTTTCTGGGGTAATAGGGGTATAGTACAATACTGAGGATGTAAATAAAGTTTCATCTGTATCATGATTGTAGAGGTAACTGAAATATTAATATCAAAGATTAGCACAGTAAATTAGAAATGGAGAGTTTGTAAGTTTTATCAGTATCAAGGCTTTAGAGTTATCTGAAACCCAGTAAAGAACAAACCACACCACACCATATACTGGAGCTGCTTAGCTGCTAGATTCCCTGAGGTTCGTCTCTTACTTTTACAAATATGAAAAAGTCATAGGTTATTTCCTCTTAACATAAAGGATCGATGCCACACTGAGGATCGTCTCTTACTATTCCAACTAATCAAACAGTTCGTGGTAACGAACTGTATAGTAAGAGCAACCCGTTTCAATAGTAACCGAAACTCAGTTTAATATCAAAGAGATACACCAAAAGAATCGGATTTTTATGCTGATTTTAAATATATAAGTTTACTCTTATCCATCAAAAGTTATGAGCCTGAGAAAATTTGCTTTATTATCAAAAATCCTAGTAAAAGACGATCACGTCCAATTTTAAGAAATATAATAGCCCATAACTGCTAAAAATAGGGTCAAATTAAAACAAAAAGTACACCATTAGAACCGTCTTGTCCGAAATTCCTATATAGGAAAGTTTCTGTCCCTTTGCTCGAACAGCAAGGGAAATATATTGGCTTGAAAATCAAGAAAAGTGGCAACTACTACAGCATTCTACCTAAACAGAATCTTGTTTTCTCTGTTTTTCTTTTCCACAGATAGGTTGGCACTGGAAAATCGTAGAGAGTTGTTCAATGGCTCATTTTAAAGGAAATTGCTAGATCTAGTGCTGTTTATAATAATTTATTTTTCTAAAAAATCAACTTTTTGACGAAAAACTACAGTTTTTTTTACTTAACCCATAAAGTATGTATCTCTATATTGTTGTCCTATATTTTTCCAAAGAAAAAATTCAATTTTTTTTTAGTTTAGTTTTCAGTTCATAATCGCTAAAGTTATCATGTAAACTGAAAAATATTTATGATGTCTAAGAATAATACTAATTTCTTAATTTAAATTAAAAAAATATATGAAAATTTTAAAATTAGTTTTGTTTTTGTCTCCTGGTATCAAAATTTTTTTTCACCTTAGTTCAAAATTATTATTGTATCCTTTTTTGGTTTAAACTCTAATGGGTAATATGTAAGTTTTATCGGATATAGGTGAAATCTAGTAAAGAAAACATTTATATTGAACTCAGCTAGCTGCCTGATTCTCTGAAGTTCGTCTCCTACTATTCCAAATAAGAACAAGCCTTAGGTTTTTTCCTGTTTGTGATTACATTAAAGAACAAACTCTAGACCACAGTAAAATTAGTGGTAGATCCAACCTAGTAAAAAGATGAACACGGACAATAATAAACAAATCATGGTTTCAGTAGTATCTGTATTTATATTAAAAGACGATCATTAGAAGAACAAACCATTGCGTAAATTAGACTGAGCTAGCTGCTAGATTCTTTGAGGTTCGTCTCTTACTATTCCAAATAAAAAAAAAACATAGGCTTTTCCTGTTTGTTTATGTAAAATGCAGTAATTCCTTTAGGGTTATCACAAAAATCTGATTTATCAACTGAAACTAGATTAATTCATGAAAATTAAAAAAAAAATATTTTATTTATTTGTGGCCTGCAAAAGTATTTATGGTGTCGTAGCAATAATTTTAATTTTTTAATTAAAACGAGAAAAATACCTAAAAATTTTTAAATTAGTTTGGCTTTTTGTTAGGTTCTAACTACTTGACGTAAAAAAATCTTATTTGTCAACTGAAACTTGAACAAATCCTGAAAATTTTGAATGATATAATTTTATTTGACTGCAAGCTGCAAATATATATTTATGGTGTTTGAGCAACAATTTACATTTTTAAATTCAAACCAGATAAATACCTGGAAATTTTTAAATTAGTTATGTTTTCCATTTGCTTCAAGTGACTCGTTACATCATTATGGTAGTAAGCAATAGAAATAAAGCTATGAAAAAATATTCAGACAATGAAAATGAGCTTTATAAAGCTAAAAATCTTATGGTTCAAGTTGATTGTAATTTATTGTTTAAGAGAGGCTTGTTTAGTATTTTTTATCAAATCCAAAGAAAATAAAACACTTCCCAATGCAGTAAAAGAAGGTAAGTTTTTTGACATTGAACTACCTCAAGTGCTACAAAAACAAATGTCGAAAACGAAGACGAAATGCCGAAGAAGAAAAATAAATTTTTTCTACAAAATAAAAGAGATGCTTACATTCAAAGTAAAGAAAACATCAGATGTCTCTTATATTCAGAATCAATTGGGCAGACTAAGGTTTTGGAGAAAAGTTAACCCTAAACATAAAAACCAAATGCTGGAAGTAGACAAAACTATCAAAACTGATGACGGGAATCAGTACAACTTCTCAAACTCGAACAGAGGAAAAGCTTTGATATTTAATCATGTTAATTTTGCCACACATTCTCCACAGTATGAAAAAAGAATAGGATCAGAAAATGATGTAGAATATTTACGACTGGTGTTAAAAGCTATAGGATTCAATGTTGAAGTTTTTATTGACCTTAGCATTGAAAAAGTTAAAACTGTGATTAAAAACTATTCCAAAACCGACTTCTCAGATTTTGATTGCTTTTTCCTCGTAGCCATGTCTCACGGACGAAAAGATAGATTGAGAACGTATGATCAGAGTCTCCCAGTAGATGTGTACTGGAAGACAATCTCAAAGAACAAAACGCTGAAAGGGAAACCAAAGATTTTTATTTTTGAAATGTGTAGGAGTAACGCGTCACCACAATCATTACGGATCCCAGATTTGCTTGTTTCGTATTCTACGTCACCTGGAATGATATCCTATCTCTGCCCAATTGAGCCCAGGTTTGAAACAGGAGGATACTACATCAAGGCTTTCTGTGAGACAATAACACGGGAATATTCTAAAACAGACCTTGAATCTATAATGCAACAGAGTGAGGAGACTCTTTTGTATTATATTCCTTCATGGCTGACGTTCAAACAGATTCCCACGCATAAGAGTACTCTAACCAAAAAGATTTATTTCAATGATGATAAAGTAAGCACAGATTTAATGGCAGAATGTTGTGAAAATTTCAAAAAAGCAAGACTGACTGGTTATACAAAGGAATCTCTTTGTAAAAATATTTGTGAAAAAAATATATTCCATTTGTGTAAGTTTGTTCGACTTAATCTAAGTCTATTCGAAAGAAAAAGCTATAAAAAAGAAAAATCCTAAAAATTAACTAAAATCGAACCAAAAAGACTAAAAAAGAAGTAAAATGCTTAAATTCAGGCAATTTTAGGCATGATTTAATAGAGACAATTTAATCCTGGAATAGCAGTAAAAACAAAAGCTAAATAATATTCAAGGACACATTATTTTGGCAAATTCTTTTCACACATATAAAAAAAGATCTATGAGATAAAAACAGGATCATAAATCTGTTTTTCTCTTCAGCATATAACAAAAACATAATGCCTATTAATTTATTAAGACTTATTAATTTTACGTTCAATTCCTTCATATTTAGCAAAAAAAAACATTGCTGTGAACAAATACCCTTCAATTTCACATTTAATTCGTTTATATTTTGTTTAGCATTAGTAATCCGGGTTGCAGCGGTAGCTAGCAACCTAGTAAGAGAAGATCACGTCCAATGTTAAGAAATATAATAACCCATAACTCCTAGAAATAGAGTCAGATCAAAACAAAAAGGACACGAATAGAACCGTCTTGTTCGAAAACCCTGTATAGGAAACTTTCTGTCCCTTGGTTGAACAACAAGGGAACTATAAAAAGTGGCAGCTACTACAGAATTCTGCCTAAATATTTTTTTTCTTGTTTTCTTTTCCACAGATATCTTGGCACTGGATCATCGTAAATAGTTGTACAATGGCTCATTTTAAAGGAAGTTAATCGGGTTCAAAATCTTTTGAAATAGAAACAAATTAGTTTTAAAATAAAATCAATTTTTCCACTAAAACTGCATTTTTATGGCCAATCTTGATGAATGCCAACTATCATAACCACTAGCATGCTTACCATTGTACCATCGGAGAATGTATATCAAAATTGCAGTAAAAGACGATAATTGAAATAAAAAACCATTGTATATATTGAACTTAGTTAGCTACTTGATTGTTTGAGGTTCGTCTCTTACTGTTTTAAAGAAGAAAAAGCCATAGGCCTTTTCCTGTTTGTAATCAGGTTTATTTTGTTAATTATAGTAAATCATATATAGGGGTTTCGGACAAGATGGATCTCATAGTGTACTTTTTGTTTTGATTTAACTATTTTTAGGAGTTAAGGCCCATTGTAGTTTTTACTATGTTATAGTAAACAACGACAACTCATGCAACAGGGAAAAGAAAAATAGGTCTTTTTTTATATACGACGTCATACGAGGTTAAATTTTAGTTTTAAATAATATTATAAATAACTGATGCGATGGAATCATATCAGAGATTGATCAATGATGTTATAATCGTAGATTGTAGCCTGGTTTTTTACGAACTGTAACCCATAGTAACCGAAGTATTAAAAGGATTTATTATGCAGATGATGATGCAACACATACTTGTCTTTAGATAAGATAGTATAACATAAATTTATTTTGATTATTTTCCTTAAGAAATAATTAGAGGTAAAGAAATTCTCATTGCGGGAATTGAACTTGGGTCAATTGGGTGAGTGCTGGTTTTACATTAAAAGATGATCATTAAAAGAACAAGCAATTATATACATTGGTCTAAGTTAGCTACCTGAATCTTTGAAGTTTGTCTCTTACTATTCCAAAGAAGGAAAAGCCGTTTGTTTTTCCTGTTTGTAATCATCAAAGAAGAAAAGGGCGTAGGCTTTTTCGTGTATGTATTAATTCCGGGTTGCAGTGGTAGCTAGCAACCTAGTAAGAGACGATCACGTCCAATGTTAAGAAATATAAAAACCCAGAACTCCTAAAAATAGATTCAGATCAAAACAAAAGTACATCATTAGAACCACCTTGTCTGAAACCCAACTAGATAAATAATGATAGTCGTCACAGTTTTATATTAGAGCTATGTAAAGAAAAATTCATCCTAACTCCTTAAAAAAAAGTTAGATCAAAACAAAAAGTACACCATTAGAACCGCTTTGTCCGAAACCCCTATAAAGGAAACTTACAGCCCTTTGGCTTGAATAACAAAGAAAATATATTGGCTTGAAAATCAAGAAAATTGACTTTAACCACGTTATTCTCCACAAACGGGATATTTTTTTCTTTCCGTTTTTTCTTTCTCCTCAGCTAGCTGAGCACTGGAAAACCATAGAGAGCAGTATAATAGCTCATTTTAAAGGAAATTGCTACATCTAGTGCCTTTTGTAATTAAAAATAAAATACTTTTTAAAGTAGAATCAATTTTGTCAAAAAAATGCATTTTTGATGTATTTTCATACTGCAGTCTTTTCAAAGATATTTGAATTTTGAAATGTATGTTGTATAGTAAGAGCGACTCGTCTCAATAGTAAAACTTGCTACATCTAGTTCCTTCTGTAATTAAAGATAAAATATTTTTTTAATAGTTCCGGTTTGCAGCGGTAGCTAGGAACCTAATTAAAAGAGATCATTCGAAGAACATACCATTGTATATATTGGACTTAGTTAGCTGCTCGATTCCTTGAAAAAAAAAAATCTTATTTGTCAACTGAAACTAGAATAATTCCTGAAAATTTTAAACAGAATAATTTTATTTACCTGCAATGTGCAAAAATATTTACGGTGTCTGAACAATAATTTCTATTTTTTAATTCAAACCAGAAAAAAACTTGAAAATTTAAAAGTTAGTTTGGTTTTCCTTTTGCTTCAATTGACTCGCTACACCATTTTTTACGTCATTAATTTTATATCATCTTAGTTCAATTTTTTTTTGGCTTAACCCGTAAAGTAGGTATCTCTATATTGTTGTCCTATTTCCAATGAGAAATGTTCAAATTTTTTTTTATTTTAGTTTTGAGTTCAGAATCTCTAAAGTTATTATATAAACTGCAAAAATATTTATCATGTCTAACCAATAATACTAATTTTTTAATTCAAACTAGAGCAATACCTGACAATTTTTGAATTAGTTTTGTTTTTTTTGTCTCCTGGAACCAAAATTTTCTTTTTTGGCTTAATCGCTAAAGTTATTATGTAAACTTCAAAAATATTTATGATGTCTAACCAGTAATAGCAATTTCTTAATTTAAACTACAAAAATACATGAAAATTTTAAAATTAGTTTTGCTTTTTGTCTCCTGGAACCAAATTTTTTTTTCATCTCAGTTCAAAGTTATTATCGTATCCTGGAACCAAACTTTTTTTGGTTTGTAACCCGTAAAGTACGTATCTCCATATTATTGTTTTATAATTCCAATTATTTTAGTTTTATATTCATTCTTTCTTTTTCTTTCCGTTTTCAAACCAATGTCATCTTTACCTTTTGTATTATTACGGCAAGACCAATTATTTTTGTTTTTTATTTTTCATCTCAACATATTGCAATTCTTCCTTATCTCCTAGATGCTTCATTCGTCTTATTTCTTTTTCTGTTCTCCAGGCTGTAAATACTGAAGTGAGACGTGTTCCTACCCATTTGAAAATCAAATATCGCTTATTTTTCTTCTGGTTTATATCTTCTCCGGAGGAGCAGCATCCCGGTGTGGCTTTGTCTAATGGTTGAGATAAGAGATGATCGTATTGCTTAAATATCTCTACAGTGGCCTAGTTCCGCAAAGAATCCGGTGGTATGGTAAACGATTGTTCATAAGGAACATTAGGTATAGCTATCCTAAGTAGTTGGATCAATAGTAACACCTTCCTTGAATTTTTTAAGCCTTTTTTGAAACATTCGAAACCAGACAAAACATGCCCCATTTTTCTAATTTTGGATAGCCACGAGAGCCATTTGTATCCCCAGGTTATTAGCTTTTGCAAGAGCAAGTCAATAACGCTGTTTATAATCCCGCTTCATAGCCTACCTAGGCTTCAACCCTTGTAGGTAGGAGTCCTAGGCTATTTCAAGTATGTACTTTAAAAGTAGGGTCAAATCTCCAGTATTTTTATTAGACGGAGGAGTAAGAGGGGCCTATATCAGGATAGGCAAGGGGCATGGGATGTATAATAATTTTTTCTCCATATTATTTAGGGGGGGGCAACTCCCCCCCCCCAAATGACACCCCTGCTCAAAATAAATTCAATGAATGGCTGAATACCAGTCCAGGGCAGTGAATTTCAACATAAAAACTGGTTGTTTTTTGTTTTTTTGTTTGTAAGTCTGTATCTTTTTCTGTTAGTCTTAGTCTGTTAGTAGGTTTTAGTATAACTCGGCTCTTCTTTTTAATGTAGGCTCCTTCGAAAAGTCAAAATCTTGCGAAACCTACAAAATATGGGGTGACAGCAGGTTATGGCGTTGATAGCAGCAAAGGACGGCGTTTTGAGGACTTCAGATGTCTAAAATGTAACCGAAAATGGATGTCAGGACTGTGGAGCTATGGAGAAGATTGTCCTTCCTGCAAAATTAAAGTATATCTTTACCAACCGGCTGGTTATTATTTAAAAGTTCTAGTGTAAATTGGATTATGCAAATTATAGCTTTCCTTTATTCAGACGACAGATACAGAGCTGTCTCCAAAAGTTTTAAATAAAGAAACAAGTTTTGCAAATGAAAGTGAAGAGCGACTGAAAGCCTAAAACAGCCAGAATTTCTTCTGTATATAAGGGAGGCTTCCTTACCCAGCTTCCAATCTTTAGTATAAGTTTTGCATTTATATTATAAAATATAACCAAAAAATAAATTGGAAGAGTTTTCTTTAATCACTGCTTTTCGAAACATTTGAAAGGGAAATTATATATTTAAAGAAAACGGGCTTCAAAAGAACCATAAATATCGTATCATAAGTATCATGCATAAATGTAAAATGAGCCTTATACTCTCGAGTCCCTGTGCAAAATAAAATGAATCTTAGTTTTGTAATGTATATTTAGTATCACCTTGAAAAGTAAGTTTTGCTGATTCATTTGGTGTAATGGAAATTTTATTGTTGTTCGGAGTTTTGGTTTCTATTGACAAGAGATATTTCTTTGCTTACAGTTTGTTACTACAAACTGCTTAATCCAGGGTTGTCTCATATTTTGGGGAGGCTGTCATGCCCCCTACATACCCTTTGTCTGTATCCAAGGTAAATATTCTTATAATAATGGCTTTGGAACGATAATCATCCCTGAAAAAAACTACACCCAATGAAATATTTCATGGGTGATTGGTGAGGGGGAGGTCAACTTCTGATATGTATAAGTCTGAAGTTTGTATGCTACAATTGAAGCTTAAGTTTTCACTTGAATAGCACCCTTATTGTTATGATTTATATTTATTCAGTCTTGCAATGATTTATAATTGAGCATACATTGGAAACATAGTTTATTTATTTTATTGTTTATCTTTTCAAGAAATGAGAGGGGGGCCTTCGAGCAAATATTTTTGAAAAGGAGACCAGTTCATCTCCACAAATACTATCTCCTCTAGTATATATAGTATATTTAATATATATAAAGTATATTGATTTAATTAACTATTTTTAAATTTAAATGTGTGTGCTAGAAGTGGGGGAGCTGCCACTCCATAGTGCATATAGTTCAAGCTTAAGTCCAAATCATTTCTTAGGACTAAGTGAGGCTATGTGACCATCTATTAATTTTTTTGGACCTTTGGTTTGGTTCTATTACCACTGGTAAAAATAAAAAAGAAATAGACTTGAGCATACGAATTTCCTTTTTACGAAATACTGCTAAATTTTGTATTTTATAGATAGGAGTTTGAAACCAATACTAAAGGCTTATTTGATTTGCTAAATTCAACAGTATAATTTTCTTCGATATCACTCGGCCTTTAATGGTATTTTCTTCACTTTTTCGATAATTGGGTAAATTTACGCAGGCTCGTAGATTTTGATGGGTAATATTAAATGCAATGAAATTTAAATATTTAGAATCACTAAACAAATATACCCGTGGAATGGGGTAACTTTGAACTAAAAATTGTGAAAAATTGAGGTTTTTTGCGATATTTTTCTTTAAACTAGTATTTACTCAAAACTATTTTTGGCGTTTGGGGAATACGTCATTCTGCACCGAATGGCAACTTTCCCAAACTGCTGGTCTTCATATTGTTAGAGCTACACCTATCTGAAAATGGTGTTCAAAGTTACCTCAAGGGGTGTTTAACTTTGAACACTCAAACACTTCAACAGGTAACTATGAACAGTCGATGAGTTCTTCTGGCGTAAGACTTCCAGTTAAAAAAAAAAAAAACTCGTTTACTGGGAGAAAAGCATTACTTCTAAAATAAAAAGGGAAAAGAGAGTCAAATTAGTGAAGTATCAGCTGACCAAAGTCATGATAAAATACAAATTTTGCGCCGTGAGTGAGTTGGGGGGCTGGAAGATCTCCCTGTACCTGGTCAGGATGGATTGATTCTGAGTCTTTCACCCTGGAAAAGTAGAAGGATCCATTCTTGTTTTTTCCTGGCAGATCACGTTTAGCAAGCCGTAAGAGGAAGGAGCTTGTACCTCCTAAACTGCAAAATACTTGTAAATACGGCCCATGAAGAACTTCGCGATGAACCAACGTCCATCCACGGAGGTTGGTGGGTATTTTGAACCAGTTGTGGCTACTGCCTCGCTCGACAGCATAGAGAGCCCAGCGATCGCCGACTCATCAGCTTCCATTTCAGACTCGCTCTCGTATCCTGTTGGGACGTCAGTCGTGTCGGACTCGCAACTTAAATGACTTGAATCCTCTGCGTCTCCAATACTTTTCCCTGGTGCGACGCTAAGACGTTTGCGCGTGAAGTTCCTGACATATTTTTTAAATCTGCGGGCTTGCAGGACATCCAATAAAACTTTGCTGACGTTGTTCGCAACCTTGTGCGGAGTATGCTGGGCTGAAAGTGGGTGGTCCTGAAGGACTCTGGAGCGTGAAAAGCACTTGGCAAAGCCATTTTTAAGATTTGCTTTTCCATTTGTGGCTAGAATTTCCAGGAGTAGCGTTAAAAGCTGGGGGAATTTGTCTTTTCTTACCGAGGTTTTGTTTGGGTTGTCCATTTTGTGATCATCAAGCATTTTCCTCCATGCTCTTTTCATTGGAGCGAAAAAAGAAACGTCCATTGGTTGCAGTATATCTGTAGCGTTTGGGAGGAGGCATACAAAGCGAATGTTGTTTTCTCTGCAGACTTTCAACACTTTGGCAAGCAAGTGAGAAGACAGGTTGTCACCCAACAAAACTTTCACTCCTGCTCTCTTCTTCAGGTGAGGGAGTGCCAGCGACATAAACCACTCTTCAAAAACTTCGCTCTCAAACCATCCGGACTTAGATACAGCATATCGAGCTCTTTTAGGGCCTCCTGTACGCCCTGAGCTAAACATGCCCTCAGCTTTATAGCACATGAATGGTGGAAGCAGTTTGCCTTCTGCATTTCAACATATCATTAGGGATATTGCTCCCTTTGTTTCATTCATTATTCTGGAGGGGTATTTGGCAACGATGAAACCAGAAGGAAATAAAACCAAAATTTTCAAAGGAATAATATGTACAACTCAAATAATTTTACAATTGTAGGTTTTTCCAAAAGAGACGGGGAAAATCCCACCAATTTTTATCTACATTGTCAGCTGTCTTTGCACAGCAAGCTATGAAAGACAACTCTTTCAAATTGTTCATGAAAGCTCTATTAGAGCAAGGTAATACAGAAACTTCAATTTTGGTACATGAGATTTACCCCACCACTCCCATTGATTGCTAACGGACTTCCATCAAAGAAGAAACAAAAGTAGGCCTGAAAGAATTAGGAAGTGGTCCAAAATGTAATCAGTAGCTAAAACCAAGTTTAACAGCTGAACTTGATTTGCGTTTTCCTTGGATCAACAGATTTGCAATTGTTTCGTAAAGGTCTGAATAGCAGAGCAAACTCTTTTAGTGTAATCTTTTTAGTGTAATTTACTCCACTTTTTTGCTTAAAAGTGGGTTAAAAATAAATTATTATTATCATTACACCAATTCAACGCAAATTTTAACAATTGGCCAGCACAGAAGATTGAAATCCATATTGTAGGCTAATTTTAAACAAGGCTAACTTTGAACAAATGTTCAAAGTTACCCCAAATAAACAAAATACTTGCGGGAAACATTGAACACTGCCGCCATATTGAACCTATGGAATTAGGAAGAGATTTTACCAGAAAACCTAACCATTCCGCTCCTCAGCTATAGAAAAATGTCAAAATGAAAGTCCTAGTTTAGCTTATCTAAGTTAAAAAGGGTAACTTACTTTTAGCACTTTTTCATATTTTTGAACTGCTCAAATTCTCTTGCAATTAACAAGATAAGATTTTGTCCGATGCTGATTTCAAGAACTACCAACTGATTCAGACGCCATTTAGCAATAATCTAGTAATAAGTTTGAACGAGTAATTCCACCGTTTTGCGATAGAGAGCGCTTAATGTTTGTTACTGATTTTGTTCAAAGTTACCCCTAACGTTCAAAGTTACCCCTTTCTACAGGTAGTTTGTTCTTTTGATTTATATATTGATGTCAAAAATAATTGTTAGAACTGTAAGTAAGGAGCGATGGGGCTCAATAGGACCCAAACTCTAAGAAACAGAGTCTTGATAACAATGGATCTTCAAAAGAATCGAATTTTGATGTGTATTCAAAATATGTAAAAATCATCAAATTTAGCGTTACTCATCAAAAGTCACGAGCCTTAGAAAATTTCCTCAATTTTTAAAAAGAGGGGAAACATCCCCAAAACATCAAGTGATCTTAATGAAAATGACATAGTCACATTTAGCATACCAGAGAACCCTAATCTAGGGGTTTCACGCTGCTATGTACAAAAATGTGTAATTTAGCATATTTTGCCAGAAAAAAGATCACTGATGCTTGTTTATTTGTTGTTGTTTTTTATCAGGGGTGATCGTATCGATCGTATATGATGGGGGTGGCCCTCACCTCAATACCTTGCTCTTTAAGTTAAAGTTTGAATCTTATCCAAATTCTGTAAGAACGACTTCTGAAACACAGGGGGTCGTTTCATTATAACAATAAGAAGCTTTTTTAAAAGTTAAGCGTAAGCGTTACTTATCGTTACGCTAAAGTAAAAACTTTAGCGTAAAGAGCGAGGTGTTGAGGAGGGGCAACCCCCGTCACATACGTAATAGTTTCTGTTCGTTATAAGTTTTAATGTTGCTCCTTACTTTCAGAAAAAAAAGCTTGTTTTTCTTTATTTAATATGCTAAAAACACAAACAAGAACTGATATTTCATTTTGAAATATCAATTATAGAACTGAATTTCTTGTTTTCAATCGTATAGGAAGTAATCTCGGCCCAGATGTAAAACTAGGTAATAAGACGGTAAAAACTTCCTCTAGCATAGTGAATCTATAGTATAGGGCTACCTATTTGATATGACGTTAAGTTGACGTGTGGTTCCTTAATATATGACCTGCTAACACCACATATATTAGTATATACTTAGTATATGTGGTTTTACACCATATACTAGCTGTCTCTCCACTTGGACTCTTTTATCAGATAATAAAAGTAAAATGCGTTCTTGCTTTTTCCGATTTTGTAAATTTACCTTATTCTTACCTCCTTAGTAGTCATTATTAGGGTTGTAATGGCCGTGGTAAAATTAGTTAAAGCAAAATGGGGCTATTAAATGGCGAGGACGTAAAAGCTGAAGAAGTTAAATAGTTGCTTAAATCAATCTAAATCAATCAATCAATCTTAAATCAAACTTTCCCTGGTAACAGATTACTGCTGAATACATTTTGCAGTAACATTAATGAATAAACAAGTAATGCAAGTTTGAACTTGAAAAGGGTTCAACGATCAGTATTTGAACCCGGCCAGTTTAGATAACAGCTTCTAACAAGTTTCCAAATCTAATTTAACTCGACGAGGTGAACCATATCATAAATTCTAAGGACTGCTATTCAAGATTTTAGAATGTTAAGTGTCATTTACGTTAACCACCCCTTGATATTCCACTACCCCGGCAGCGCAAAAGCTTGTCCTCTTGGTACATGAGGACATCAATCAGAAGAGCTTCAGTAGTCTTCGGTGTTAAAAAATTCAACACTATGACTGCGTTAAGAGGACAAGAGCATGAAGTGTCACTCAAGAAAGCAAAGATGAGGTAAATACAATGCACTATTTGCTTGTGAAGAAAATAAAACACAACCGTCAGATTTTCAAGGTAGAAGAAGTGAAGAAGGTGGAAGTATGTGCTCTTATGAATCATAGACTTAAACCAGTAAAGCCAAATATATATATATATATATATATATATATATATATATATATATATATATATATATATATATATATATATATATATTCCCCTTCCCAAACGCAAACTCCGTCGTTACTCCCCTAATAAACTCAACACTCAAGAGGACAAGAGCATGAAGTGTCACTCAAGAAAGCAAAGATGAGGTAAATACAATGCACTATTTTCTTGTGAAGAAAATAAAACACAACCATCAGATTTTCAAGGTAGAAGAAGTGGAGAAGGTGGAAGTATGTGCCCTTATGAATCATAGACTTAAACTAGTGAAGAAAAAAAAATATATATATATATTCCCCTTCCCAGACGCAAACTCCGTCGTTACTCCCCTAAAAAATTCAATACTCAAGAGGACAAGAGAATCAAGAGGACAAGTGTCACTCAAGGAAGCAAAGATGAGGTAAAGACAATGCACTATTTGCTTGTGAAGGAAATAAAACATAACCGTCAGATTTTCAAGGTAGAAGAAGTGAAGAAGGTGGAAGCATGCAAAGCGCATAAAAAGATGACCCCACTTTTAAAGATAAATGAGGATCTATTACTTATATCTCCCGAAGTAACGAGCCCAGCAAGAACAATTGGCTTTAATCGTGTCGTAGTGGAATTTTTTTTTTGACAAAACTTTGAGTGTCAATTCATGTTTCAAAGGATAGCTCAAGCCTAACATGATATGGAATGTTAAAACAACAGGTGTAAACAAGCCAGTTTTCTTTTCTCAGTAACTAGAGTAACTTTGAATAATGGTGCTAATTCGTATTATTCATGATTGCGAAAGCAAAAAATAAGGGTGAGCTGACGAAGTGGTTCGCTAATGTCCCAACTCACAGGTATGTTTTATGACTTAACTGAGTGGCCTATCCAGGATATGTAAAGGGGAGAGGGGATTAAATTTTCGCAAATTTGGCGATTTCAAGGGCTAAATTTTAATAGACACTGCAGCTGGGAAATAGACGCTCGATTCGTTTATTTCTTTTTCTTTTCTCCAGGCTGTGAATACTGAAGCCACACACGTTCCTACCCATTAAAAATCTAATATCACTTATGTGTCTTCTGGTTTATATCTTCTCCAGATAAGCAGCATTCCGGTTTGGCTTTGTCTAATGTTAAGATAGGAGATGATCGTACTGTTTAAATTCTTTCTACGTTGGTCTGGTTCCACTATGACTCCTGTGGTACGGAAAACCGTGGGTCACATTGAATGCTAGGTGTAGCTTACCAAAGCGGGTGGCTCAACAGTAACACCTTCCTTGATTTTTTTTAAGCATTTTGTGAAACATACTAAGCCAGACGAAACATGCCCCAGTTTTCTAGTTTTGGATAGCCACGACCCTTTGGTATCCCCAGGTTATTAGCTATTGCAAGAGCAAGTCAATAACGCTGTTTACAATCCCTCTTAAAACTAACAAAGAGAGAAAAAACTTAATGAAAAAAAAACGACAAAGGAGACTGCGGCCAGTAGAAGGGAAAAATGAAAAACTAAAACAAAGCGGATATTTTGCCTATCAAAACTAGGCGTCTTCAGCACAAGAGAAACAAGATAAAAAAAAACAAATTAAAACAAAAAACAAATAAAACCACCAATAAAATACAATTGTAGCAACTAATCCACGTAGGGAAAAGAAGCTATTAGAGTTATTTCGATGAGAACGCCAAAGCAACTCCATACAGCAGCTTGATACAGGCGGAATATCCGCGTTGTTTTAGTTTTTCATCTTTTCTCTCTAGGCTACTGGCCGCAGTCTCGTTTGTCTTTTTTTTTCATTGAGTTTTTTCTCTCTTTGTTAGCTTTTTGTCAAGGCTGGCCAGTTCGGCTTAAGATCTTTCATTCGACAATCCCTCTTCACAGATGACCTAGGCTTCAATGAATACCAGTGAATGGCTGAATACCAGTCCATGGCAGTTAATTTCAACATAAAAAGTGGTTGTTGGTGTTTTTTTTTTGTTTGTGGGCCTTAGTCTCTGTCTATGATAGTAGTATTTAGTATATTTTTGCCTTTTTATTGTAGGCTCCTTCAAAAAGTAAAAATCTTACCCCCTATCAAGGCAAAAGACGGTGTTTTGGGGAGTTCAGATGTCCAGAATGTAATCGAAAATGGTGTTCAGCGAATTCTTGGGCAGACTATGGACAAGATTGTATTTCCTGCAAAATTAAAGTCTATCCTCACAAACAGGTTGGTTATTGTTTCAAACTGTAATTATAAATTGAATAATGTAAATCATGTATTTCATGCATTCAGAGCACAGGCACAGAGCGGTCTCCAAATGTTTTAAATAAAGAAACAAGTTTTCTAATGAAAGTGAAGACCGACTTGAAATACAGCCAGAATTTTTTTCTGTATAAGGGAGGCTCTCTTACCCAGCTCCCAATGTTTATGTATAAGTTTTGCATTTTTGAGAGCAATATATATAACCAATCAATTATTGGAAGTTTTTTTTACCGACTGTTTTTCGCAACACTTGAAAGGACAATTATATTTTTTTAAAACAGGCTGGGAATTAGAGCAAAGTTCAAGGTGCGTTATTTGTTTAACTGATCATATCAATTTTACTTATTAGATTGACCATATATATCAGATGACTTACCAAATTTATTTATAGACACCTTTGTAAAAACCAGACGGACTTGATGTTTCTGACCCATCTAAAGCGCACCCACAACATCTTTGCGAAAAGTGCCGTGTCCTTGGATATAGGTGCAGAGGGAAGTACTAATTTGTGACAATGAATTATTCATGTTCTAACAGTGCACAATATAACTGCTTGATTTGTATTGTTGTCTTTTCTTGTTTTACACAGCCGACTTCGGTCAGTTTTTTTCCTTTTTCTAAGAAACAAAATTTGAATCTCCAGACCGGTTGACTTTTGTTGCATTCAAGCCATGGACTTCTATCCTCTTCTTCTGTTTTCTTTAAAACGCTGAATAAAATATGTTGAGACGTAAAAGATATAGTTTATTATTGAAGGTAACGATCCTGAAGATAAAAAAACATTATGAATAAGAAAAAACTTTCCATTATATTAATTAGCGTTGAAACCGCTAATTAAACGATCTTGCTACTAAATTTTTCTTCTCTAAATTCAAAGTCGACAGCATTAATTGTTAATTTTGAATGAAGAGATACTTTTAAATATTAGAATTTTATATTGTTGCATGACAAAGTTATGACAGAAAAAGGTTATATATGTGGAAAAAGTAATGAAAATTAAATATATTTGATATGAGTCATTATGAAGATTTTCTAGAAATATTTGGCACATACACACGTTTCAAAAAAAAAATAAATTAAAGTTAAGAAAACTGACTTTTTTAAAGGTTAGCTGTGTATTGCTCTAAACTCTCCTTCAAAATTACGTTCCATGATAAAACAACAACACGTTGATCCTTAAAAGTTTTCGCTGGCATTTATATGTTCCTAACTTGCTCGTTTTGGGGATGGAGTATTTTGTAGAAAACGATATTCCCTATACACTGAAAAAGAACCTTGCGAAATGAACCTAAATCAAAATTGTGCATTGGTTATGCGAATTTTACGCACGATACAGCCTGGGTGCGTGATGTGACACTTCAAAAGCGTTAATGTGACACTTCAAAAGCGTTGAAGTGACACTTCAAAAGCGTTGATGTGACGCTTCAAAAGCGTGATGTGACACTTTTTGTTAAACTGGTGTTTAGAACCTATCCTGTTACATATTTGTTCGTGGGGTATTTAGAACCCACCCTATTAAACAGAATGAGTTGAATTGATCGATTTATATTGGAGTCTCAAATACCTTCTGCGTTAGGATTCGTTATATCTTGTTTTCTAGATAGAAAAATAGTTGGAATTTCGAGCCTTTGAAATCAAAATTTCGTTTGTCTAATCTTGAAGACTAGATTAAAACCTTTCTTGCACAAACAACTGGTCGTCAATAACAAACCAACACCCCAATGAGCATCTTTCAATTTTTTCAATCCCCTGTCAAGTGTGGAATATGTAACAGTTAAATATTGTATTTTTGTCAAGTCCACTTTTTTTACTTTTCATATCGCTATAAATTTCAGAATTAGTCATTTAAAAGTAAAACGTCATTTGGGGAGATATTTAGAAAAATAGAGATTTTTGATGAATGCTCGTAACTACAGCAATGGCATTCGCTGATGAATGTTGAAAGATTTTAATGATGCAATTCGATAAAATCTGCTTTTTATTTATTTTATTTATTCTGCATTTATTTTTGTCAAGCTCACTTTCTTTCCTTTTCATATCGATATAAATTTCAGAATTAGTCATTTAAAAGTAAAACGTCATTTGGGTAGATATTGAGAAAAATCGAGACTTCTGACGAATGCTCGTAACTACGGCAACGGCATTCGCTGATGAATGTTGAGAGATTTTAATGATGCAATTCGATAAAATCTGCTTTTTATTTATTTTATTTATTCTGCATTTATTTTTGTCAAGTTCACTTTCTTTCCTTTTCATATCGCTGTAAATTTCAGAATTAGTCATTTAAAAGTAAAACGTCATTTGGGGAGATATTTAGAAAAATCGAGATTTTTGATGAATGCTCGTAACTACAGCAATGGCATTCGCTGATGAATGTTGAGAGATTTTAATGATGCAATTCGATAAAATCTGCTTTTTATTTATTTTATTTATTCTGCATTTATTTTTGTCAAGTTCAATTTCTTTCCTTTTCATATCGATATGAATTTCAGAATTAGTCATTTAAAAGTAAACCGTCATTTGGGTAGATATTTAGAAAAATCGAGACTTCTGACGAATGCTCGTAACTACGGCAACGGCATTCGCTGATGAATGTTGAGAGATTTTAATGTTGCAATTCGATAAAATCTGCTTTTTATTTATTTTATTTATTCTGCATTTATTTTTGTCAAGTTCACTTTCTTTCCTTTTCATATCGCTATAAATTTCAGAATTAGTCATTTAAAAGTAAACGTCATTTGGGGAGATGTTTAGAAAAATCGAGACTTTTGACGAATGCTTGAAACTATGGCAACGGCATTCGCGGATGAATGTTGAGTGATTTTAGTGATGCAATTCGATAAAATCTGCTTTTTGTTTATTTTATTTATTCTGCATTTATTTTTGTCAAGTTCACTTTCTTTCCTTTTCATATTGCTATAAATTTCAGAAATAGTCATTTAAAAGTAAAACGTCATTTGGGGAGATATTTAGAAAAATCAAGACTTTTGACGAATGCTCGTAACTACTGCAACGGCATTCGCTGATGAATGTTGAGAGATTTTAATGATGCAATTCGATAAAATCTGCTTTTTGTTTATTTTATTTATTCTGCATTTATTTTTGTCAAGTTCACTTTCTTTCCTTTTCATATCGCTATAAATTTCAGAATTAGTCATTTAGAAGTAAAACGTCATTTGGGGAGATATTTAGAAAAATCGAGACTTCTGACGAATGCTCGTAACTACAGCAACGGCATTCGCTGATGAATGTTGAGGGATTTTAATGATGCAATTCGATAAAATCTGCTTTTTGTTTATTTTATTTATTCTGCATTTATTTTTGTCAAGTTCACTTTCTTTCCTTTTCATATCGCTATAAATTTCAGAATTAGTCATTTAAAAGTAAAACGTCATTTGGGGAGATATTTAGAAAAATCGAGACTTCTGACGAATGCTCGTAACTACAGCAATGGCATTCGCTGATAAATGTTGAGAGATTTTAATGATGCAATTCGATAAAATCTGCTTTTAATTTATTTTATTTATTCTGCATTTTTTTTGTCAAGTTCACTTTCTTTTCTTTTCATATCGCTATAAATTTCAGAATTAGTTATTTAAAAGTAAAACGTCATTTGGGGAGATATTCAGAAAAATCGAGACTTCTGACGAATGCTCGTAACTATGGCAACGGCATTGGCTGATGAATGTTGAGAGATTTTAATGATGCAATTCGATAAAATCTACTTTTTATTTATTTTATTTATTCTGCATTTATATTTGTCAAGTTCACTTTCTTTCCTTTTCATATCGCTATAAATTTCAGAATTATTCATTTAAAAGTAAAAAGTCATTTGGGAAGATATTTAGAAAAATCGAGACTTCTGACGAATGCTCGTAACTACAGCAACGGCATTCGCTGATGAATGTTGAGAGATTTTAATGATGCAATTCGATAAAATCTGCTTTTTATTTATTTTATTTATTCTGCATTTATTTTTGTCAAGTTCACTTTCTTTCCTTTTCATATTGCTATAAATTTCAGAATTAGTCATTTAAAAGTAAAACATCATTTGGGGAGATGTTTAGAAAAATCAAGACTTCTGACGAATGCTCGTTACTACGGCAACGGCATTCGCTGATGAATGTTGAGAGATTTTAATGATGCAATTCGATAAAATCTGCTTTTTATTTATTTTATTTATTCTACATTTATTTTTTTCAAGTAAACTTTCTTTCCTTTTCATATCACTATAAATTTCAGAATTAGTCATTTAAAAGTAAAACGTCATTTGGGGAGAAATTCAGAAAAATCGAGACTTCTGACGAATGTTCGTAACTACAGCAACGGCATTCGCTGATGAATATTGAGAGATTTTAATGACGCAATTCGATAAAATCTGCTGAGATATTTAGAAGGCGGGAAAGGGTAAGCTGATATAGATCTTTTGTGCATTCTGGTCAGATAATCATTGACATATTGTTGCACTCTAGGAAGGAATGTTTATAAAATAAAATTCTAAAATACACTTGAATGAAACTTGGTCGAAATTAACTATTTCGGTGCTAAACATTAGGTTTTTAAGTTATTTTGTTATTCAATTTTAGGTTGTTGTCCTTCTGTGTTGTAGTTTTCTTTTTATACACGACTGATTTTGGTGGATTTTTGGGAATCTGAACTCAGCATTTAGCTTATTGCCTCTAAAGCTCTATGTTCCTATACTAAGCCTGTCTTCTATATTCCTATACTAAGGAACACCATGGCCCTTATACATTAAGTTAAGTTTTTTTTGCATTTACTACTCATCACGCAGAGAACTTTTGAATCTTAGCTGAATATAAACCTTATTATCTATGTTAGACAATGTACTTATAGAGGAAGGTTCTTGAGTGGACAATTCAACCCCCCCCCTCTCCCCAAGTATAAAATCCGAACACAAAGCTCAGGATTTTTTTGTTGAATACGTTTTGCTTGAGATGCATTGGTTTACATAGCGAATAAGTAAGGGATATAAGAGTTTAAGCTGTCTAAGGGCTCTGCCATTAAAAATTACACGTTAAAATGCTAAAATAACCAGATTTTGAAGTGTCTCAACCTGTCTGATATAGTCTATCTCAATTTATTTTAAAATGACCATATTTCGTAATATTTTCTCATACCTGGCCAGAAATTTGGATTCACTAATCCGTATTTGTGCTCCTACATCTAGCTTTTAGTCAAAATTGTCAAGAACAGTTCTCCGAGTCTACTTCAGACGCTGCTGATGGTTAGTCAAGAATGGGTGAAAGGCTTTGATTAAGTGCTTTCTCATTTCAATTTGTGAAAAGCAGGGAAATATTTTACCTTCTCTCCTTTGAGACATACCTTGCTCATTTATTCTCTTTTAGAACGCAAGCTGATTTCAAAATGTTCAATTAAGTTTACTACCCTGATGCATGCTGGCAAATTTATTTGTAAGGATCGTTTGAGCAAGAAAACTCTTTCTTTTGAGAAAGAAAAATAAGACCAAAAAAACACATTTTGAGCTTTCGACTGCTATTAACCTGACTTCTGTACAAGATGTCTTTAAATTTAAGGCTTCCTTAATAGACACAGAAAACGCAACTCGATATAAAAAGCTCCAATTTTTTTGAGTATACTGATAAGATATAAGCCATTTTCAAAATATAAACGTGTTTAAATTTTGATAGCTAGATAATATCGAGAAAAATGGTTTTAACCAATCTGTAAAGTTTACCGATTCGAGGGCGGTGGGCTATAAAATTAGAATTAAAAAAAAAGTCGTAAAAAACCTTTTGAATTACCAAACTGGTATTTTTTGTAAAAACCGTACAACTTTAAAAAAAATCCTTCAACTGATATTTACTCTGGAAGTTCAGTTTTTGAAGAAACTTTCGGTTCAGTATATTAATATAATTATTATTTGTATTATTTGTATAATTATAATTATAATATAATTATAATTATTATAATGTGTTAATTAATTATTATTATTATTTATTATTGTTAACCGCCTTAAATGTTTTTTTTTTTACATTTTGTTGTTTCTGTTCAATTCGCTGCTTTGATTAGAATGCCAGTCTTTTATGCTAATTTCAGTGAAATGTTTAAATATACCTTCATTAGCTGTAAGAAGTTGAACAAGAATAAAAAATGATCCAGGTTTTAGCTATTTAAATTTGAGTGTAGTCTGGTTCGTGATAGATCGATTCTCTGAAAAAAGTATCTGTTATTAATTCTGTAGTTAAGAAGAAACATAATTGAATGGGTTTATAGCTTTTAAACAATCAGTCATACCAAACGATGAAAATACTACTAGTAATACTCATACTCATTGCATGTACGGATGAAGCCCTTACAGCGCAAAGCCGTGTCAGTTTCCTGACAATATCATAGGCAGCGCAATAGTGCTGTCTAAGTAAAGAACGATGTTGGCATAATGTATTTTTTATTTTTTTATTCCATACCACGGCACTTCGTATAAAAGGAGTTGTCGTAGAAACATGGAAAAGAGTTCATTTAATTGGAACGCCTAGTACCCTTTTTAATAGTTTCTACGACAACTCTCTCTATAAACACCTTATATGCCCCCAGAGCATAAACTACAACCTTTACCCTAAGGGCTTTGAGTGGGGGGGGGTCTCATCCTCAAAGACCTAATTTCCAGAACTTTCAACTACGTTAAACAAAATGGCTTTGTCAAAATTTTGATTGGATATGTTCGGGGAAATGGTGGGCATGAGAGGGGCTTCAGTTAATCTCCAATCACTTTCAACTATTAAAAAAGGCACTAGCCCTTTCAATTTCCAACCAAATGAGCCCTTTTAAAGTTTCTACGACAACGCTTTCAATAAAAACCTTATATGCCCCCAGGGTATAACTTACAACCCTTGCTCTGAGGACTGTGGGGGGGGGTTGTCATCCTCAAAGACCTAATTTCCAGAAATTTCAACTACGTTGAACAAAATTGCTATCTCAGAATTTTCATTAGATGTGTTTGGGGGAATGGTGGGCATGAGAGCAGGGTTAGTCATCCTCCAATCACTTTCTACTATTAAAAGGGGCACTAGCCCTCTCAATTCCCAATTGAATGAGCCCCCTTTGAAGTTTTTATGACAACACTATTTTATAAAAACCTTATTTGCCCCCAGGGCATAACTTACAATTTTTGCCTTGGGGGTTCTGGGGAGTTTATCATCCTCAAATAAATAATTTCCAGAACTTTCAACTACGTTGAACAAAATGGCTATCTCTAAGCTTTGATTGAATGTGTTTGGGGAAATGGTGGGCGTGATAGGGGGGTTAATAACTCTCAACCACGTTGAACAAAATCAATATCTAAAAATTTCGATTGGATGTGTTTGGCGAAATGGTGGGCGTGACAGGGGCGTTAGTCACCCGTCAATCCCTTTCAACTATTAAAAAGGGCACTAGCCCTTTCAATTTCCAATTGAATGAGCCATTTTTGAAGTTTCTACATTATCGCTTTCTATAAAAACCTTATATGCTCCCAGGGCATAACTAACAGCCCTTGCCTTGAGGGCTGTGAGGGGGAAGGGTTGTCATCCTTAAAGACCTAGTTTCCAAAACTTTCGACGTTGAACAAAATGGCTATCTAAAAATCTCGATTTTTCTAAATATCTCCCCAAATGACGGTGTACTTTTAAATGACTAATTCTGAAATTTATAGGGATACGAAAAGGAAAGCAAGTGAACTTGACAAAAATACAATATATGACTTTGCCAATTCAAACAGCGAACTGTTACATATTCCACTTTTGACAGGGGATTGAAAAAAATAAAACATAATCATTAGGGTGTTGGTTTGTTATTGACGAACAGTTGTTTGTGCAAGAAATGTTTTAATCTAGTCTTCAAGATAAGACAAAAGCAATTTTAATTTCAAAGGCTCAAAATCGAATGAACCCTTTTTCAAGTTTCTACGACAAAGATTTCAATAAAAACCTAATATACCCCCAGGGCATATCTTATAGCCCTTGCCCCAAAGACTGTGGGGGAGTGTCCTGCTCAAAGGTATAATTTCCAGAACTTTCAACTGCGTGGAACAAAATGGCTATCTCAAAATTTTGATTGAATGTGATTAGGGAAAAGGTGGGCGTGGAAGGGGGGTTAGTGGCCCTCCAATCACTTTTGACTATTAAAAAGGGCATTAACCCTTTGAATTTCCAATTTAATGAGCCTTTTTTGAAGTTTCTACGACAACACTTTCTGTAAAAACCTTATACACCGCCAGGGTATAACTTACAAACCTTGCCCTGAGGGCTCTGGGGGAGTGTCCTCCTCAAAAACATAATTTTTGTCTGGAAATCAACTACGCTGAACAAAATGATTATCTCAGAAATGTGATTGGATGTGCTCCGGGAAATGGTGGGTGTGGAAGGGGTTTTAGTTGCCTTCCAGTCACTTTCGACAATTAAAAAGGGCACAAGCCACTCCACTCTCCAATTGAATGAGCGCTTTTCAAAGTTTCTAATACAAATCCTTCGATACAAAGTGCTCTGGTCTAAAGGGAAAAAAATTACATATTGTGCCAACATCGTTCTTATATGTCCCTAGGGCATAACTTAAAACCCTTTAAAAAAAAACTATTTTGTGGAAAAAGTTTCTTTAATTAATTTCTGTTCGTTTTATATTGACATAGTCTTTTCAGCGAAAAAGAAAATAATACTTTAAATCTTTTTGTTTTTTTAAGACTATAGTTTGGCCTGCTATTTATTAATTATTATGGGAGATTTTAATATAAACTTGATGGATATAAAGTCTTCTGTATCTTTGGATTTTCTGTCGTCCATGCTTGCCGCAGGTACTTTACCTTCTGTATGCATCCCATCTCGCATAACAGAGAGTACGTCATCTCTGATTGACAATATTTTCTGTACGGCCACCTTGATCCAAAATTATGTTTTAGTGAGCGACATTTCCGATCATTTCCCTGTTTACTCTAGATACTGTTTTGATAAACTGACTATTGAGAGGACTTGTGAGTCTGGTAAGAGGCCTTTTAGGTTTGGTGAAGTGGAATTGATGCTTCTTAGGTCAAGATTGGCAGAAATTTCTTGGGGTGGTTTTGAGAATGATTCTGATTTTTGTAATTTATTTGATACTTTTTATGAGTCTATTAAAGACGCTGTTCTTGATATTTGTTCTGTTTCACCTTCTAATCGTAAGTCTAAGAATGCTTTTCCTCTAAATCCTTGGATGACCCCTGGTCTCCTTAGGAGTTGTAGGAGAAAAAATAATCTCTGGAGGGCCTTTAAGTCTGCTAGCCCCTCAATGAAAGCTATTTGCTTTCAGCGATTTAAAATTTATAGGAATATTTATAATTCTGTGTGTCGAAAGGCCAAGTCCCAGTATTATTTTAATTGTTTTTCAGATTGTGGTAAAGATATACGAAAAACTTGGCAAGTTATAAATTCTGTGCTTAGGCCCTCTTTTCAGTCTCCATCAACCCCTTCTTTTTTGGATCTCGATGGCAAAATCATCGAAGGTGAACTGAATGTTCAAGATGCATTTGCTTCATATTTTGCGAATATTGGTAAAAGGACCGCTTCGGCTGTTGGTTCTTCTCCTTCAGGATCCAACTTCAGGTCTTATCTTGGGCCACCTTGTATGAAGTCAATGTTTTTGGAACCAGCGACGGAGAAAGAAATAGCTAAAATTGTTATGGGATTGAAAAATTGTTCGTCGTCTGGCCCTGATAATATTCCTACTAAAGTAATTAAGTTCATACTTCCTTCCATTATTTATCCCTTAACAAAACTTATTAACCTCTCCTTTCAGCATGGTATTTTCCCGAGTAGTCTCAAGCGTGCTCGAGTCATCATATTATATAAGGGGGGGACACGAAATGATCCAGCCAACTATCGGCCAATTTCTTTGTTGTCTGTGTTTAGCAAAATATTTGAGAAGGCGATGCTTTCTCGTCTTAATAATTTTCTTACTTCTAAAGATTTTTTTCACAATTTTCAATTTGGTTTTCGAGCAAATCATTCGACTGAGCATGCTTGTGCAGTTTTACTGAATTATCTTCACTCTGCCATAGATTCCCATTTGATTCCTGCTGCTTTGTTTCTGGATGTTCGTAAAGCCTTTGATTCTTTAACCCACAGTGTTCTTCTATTTAAACTTTCTCATTTTGGCGTAAGAGGTAGTGCGTTTGATTGGTTCAAGTCTTTCTTGTCTGGTAGAATAATTTCTGTTGATCCACTTTTTCGCTCACCATCAAGTGTTGACCAGGGGGTCCCTCAAGGGTCAGTTTTAGGGCCGGCACTGTTTTTAATTTATATAAATGACCTAATTTTTGCAGTTAGAAATAAAAATCCTCTTTATTGCTGTCGTCTATGTCATCCAACAGTCTCCCTTACCCACAACTATAGTTTGCATACCTCGGATTCTCTTGTTACTTTTGCCGATGATACCACCCTTATTACTTCTGGGAGAACAGAGGATGAGGTTCGTACAAAGTTAGTGGACCTCTTTGAGAGAGTTTCAATTTGGTTTGATGCTAACTCTCTTGCCTTAAATGTTTCTAAAACTAGTTTTTTAGTTTTTTCTCGTATATCCCAGGCTTGTCCTCAATTATCTGAAATTCATATATCCAAAGGCTTTATTAGTAGACCAAAGGATGGCCATGTCCGTTTCCTAGGTATCCTCCTAGATGAAAATTTATCTTTTAAACACCATATTGATTTGATTAAAATGAAGGTATGCAGAAACCTCGGTATTCTAAGAAAACTAAAACATATCTTTCCAGGGCCAATTCTAAGAATCCTATTTCATAGCTTAATTCATTCTTATGTTTCCTATTGTTCAGTCATATGGATGTCTACTTTCCCTTCTTTTCTCAAACCGCTTTCGAATACTTATGATAAAGCTATAAATCTTATCCAGGATGTAAATCGTTCGGCAACTAAACCGTTACTTGATATTAAAAAACTTTATATTCTTTCCTGTGCGTCTTTCGCTTTTCTTCAGCTCCATGGTGATATTCCTAGGTCCCTTAGATTTACGTCTTCTTTTGTATCTGATCGGTCAAATTATCAACTCCGTAGTTCTCTAAATATCCAAATTCCCCATACACCAACAATAAGATCCGATTTTAATCCTCTTGTTGCGTGTCATTTGACATGGAACACCCTTCCCGATTCGGCTCGAGAATGCCACTCGTTTGGCACCTTCAAAAGACTAGTAAAAAAATATTTGTTTTCATGTGATTAATTTTCTTTACTTTTGCCTGCTGCCAATAGTTTTTTTTTTTTCATTTAATTTTTTTTTTTTTTTTTTTTTTTTATATATATAGATGTTGTGATTCACTGTAGTTTGATAAAGCTTATTTAGTGAACTCTCCTTTTTTTTTATAGATGTTGTGATTCACTGTAGTTTGATAAAGCTTATTTAGTGAACTCTCCTTTTTTTTTTTTTTTTTTTTTTTTTTTTTTTTTTTTTTTTTTTTTTTTTTTTTTTTTTTTTTTTTTTTATTAAGCAAATGCTTTACATGTTAAAAGTTAAAATGCTTATGTTTATATGTTTAAATATTAATGTTATGTTTATATTGTTTAAATCTTAAGCGTTTAAATGTTTAATGTTTATTTGATCTTTTCATAATCCCCCTCCTACAGGCCATGGAGCCTTTGTGGGGATTTGTAGATTGTTATGTAATTATTTTACTGGTATATGGAAAATAAATCTATCTATCTATCTATCTATCTATCTATTTGTATATTGGAGAAAATTTTTTTAACAACATACACCCTTTTAAAAATCTGGACACAAATAGTAGTGTTTAATTTAGTTTCATACCTCCTCTAGTTGATCTAAAATGGAAAACTTGATACCATTCGCAAAAAAATCAGTTTACTTTCTTTGATAGCTTGGATACACAGACGCTACTTTGATTTGGTATAATTTTAAGAGCAGAAGTAGCCCCGAATGTTTAAACATAATAACCACAGTCGTTCTTGTGATACTGCTGAGAAGCCATATTGAGAATTAGGATTAACACAGTGCATTTTTATTTAATCTTAAGGCAATATTTAGTTTTTTAACATAACGGACAAATGGGAGGGTGGGAGGGGTATTAGTTGCCCTCCAATCACATTTGACCATGAAAGAGGGCATCAGCCCTTTTTATTTTCAATCGAATGTGCCCTTTTTGAAGTTCCTACGATACGAAGTGCCCTGGTCTAAAAAAAAAAAAAAAAAAAAAAAAAAAAAAAAAAAAAAAAAAAAAAAAAAAAAAAAAAAAAAAATACAGTGAACCCAAATCGATGTTTACTATAAGAATGTCAAGCCTTCCAATCACTTTCGACTATTAAAACGGGCAATAGGCCTTTCAATTTCCAATCAAATGAGCCGTTTTTGAGTTTCTACGACAACGCTTTCAATAAAAGCCTTATATGCCCCCAGGGGATAACTTACAACCCTTGCCCTGAGGGCTGGGGGAGGGGGGGCTGTCATCCTTTAAGACCTAATTTCCAGAACTTTCAACTACGTTGAACAAAATTGCTATCTCAAAATTTTGATTGGATGTGTTTGGGGGAATGGTGGGCGTGAGAGGGGGGTTAGTTATCCTCCAATAACTCTCGACTATTAAAAGGGCACTAGCCCTCTCAATTTCCAATTGAATAAGTCCCTTTTGAAGTCTTTACGACAACGCTATTTTATAAAAACCTTATATGCCCCCAGGGCATAACTTACAACCTTTGCTTTTGGGGTTCTGGGGGGTTTGTCATCCTCAAATAAATGGTTTTCAGAACTTTCAACTACGTTGAACAAAATGGCTATCTCTAAGCTTTGATTGAATGTGTTTGGAGAAATGCTGGGCGTGAGATGGGGGTTAATCACTCTCCATTCATTTACAACTATTGAAGAGGGCTCTAGCCCTTTCAAACTTACAAACCCTTCACTGAGGGCTCTGGGGGGGTCATTATCCTAAAAGACCCAATTTCCAGAACTTTCAACTACGTTGAACAAAATGGATATCTCAAAATTTTGATTTGATGTGTTTGGGGAAAAGGTGGGCGTGAGAGGGGCGTTAGTTGCCCTTCAATCACATTCAAATATTAAAAAGGGCACTAGCCCTTTCAATTTCCAATTGAATGAGCCCTTTTTGAAGTTTCTAAACTATTGCTTTCCATAAAAAACTTATATGCCCCTATGGCATAACTTACAATCCTTGCCCTAAGGGCTGCGATGGGGAAGTATTGCCATCCTTAAAGACCTAATTTCCAAAACTTCCAACGTTGAACAAAATGGCTATCTAAAAATCTTAATTGGATATGTATGGGGAAAAGGTGGGCGCGAGAGGGGGCTACCCGATTTCGCCAGCTTTGATTTCGCTCTGAAAACAGTATACGCTGTATCTTTAGTTGCAAATTTCAGAATAACTGGCGCAATAGTCGTAGGTGTATGGATATTCCGGGCAGCGTTCAAAAGTCTAAAACGTTTTACAGACAACAATTCTTCTTTCTGAACATTTACACTCATTTTTTCACTATATCAAGAACAGTAGTACCCAGGTTATTTCCGGGGTCCTGCTTCACTCCAAAAAAACTAAAGAATCAAATAAACGCTCTTGTTCGTCCAGCTTTTCCTCAATAGTAGCCACCCGAAGCTCTAATGACTGAATTTGGCTATCAAGAGATGAAAGCAGCTTTTCTATTTTCTCAAACTTTATTTCGTATTCTAGAGTGATTGAATCATATATTTACGAGACAATCAGTTCAGGGTTCAGAGCGGCTTGTTGCGATGAGCCGACTGCTCCTGTCACGGAAACCACTTTTTCCTGAATTTTTTTTCTATTTCTTCTACTAGGCCAAATTTAAGCTTTGTCACTTCATCTTGGGCTAAAGTAAGTTGCCTTCGGATTGCAGATGATTCGCTCAAAGCCGTTAAATGAGTACCCGCGTCTTTCGTAGTTTTCTTTTTCATAAACTGATAGTAAAGATCCGGAGAAGATTAACACTCAAGAAAAGCATGATTAACGCCCTTAGCGGTTTTTTTCGAAGCTTCGGCATAATTTCCACTATATGAAAGAAGATTCACTTCCGCCAGAGTCTGAAAGTCATGGGACCCGTAGCAAAAAAATGCATTTTGGCGTAGACTCTTTTTGGTTTGTTATGTAAACAATCCGGACTGGCCAGAGGGGATATCCCTTGAATTGAGCTACCGCTAAATCTCATTTCTGAAGCTGTACCATGATGAAAATAAAAATCCAATAAATCTAAAATAGACTTATCGTTAGCGGACAGGGCCACGTAATGAGGAGGCAGACACCCTTATTGGAGGGGGCCCGGTGGAACGTGGTAGCCTGTAAGTTTTTTTACACCGTACTCCGACGTCCCAAATTTCTGCATTCATATTATCCGAATCAAGTTATCCGTATTAAAAAGGAAAAACTGTCACTGCTATCACGTTATCTGGCAAACACCCCAATTGTACAACTTCTGTAATCACTGAATTATTTCAAGGTTAAAGAATAAGTTTAAACAATTCAAAAGTTCAAACAGGTGTATATCTTTGAGAGCTAGTTCAAAACTGAACTAGTTCACTAGTGAGCTAGAGAACTAGTTTGTGGAAAAAACTTTTTTGATTAATTTCACTGAAGAGGGCTGGCACTTTTCGAGATAAAAAGCCTTCAGGTAGACAGATTTGGGTTGCAGAAGCCAAAGATTGCAAGCGTGGATTTATCCATTCGGCTGTCACAAAAACAAAGCGAATTATTTAAACATTGACCTTAACACCCATGTGTACCACATCATATTGAATTAAAGTTGCATATTCCCACAGGTTTGAGTCTTGCTCTCCTCGATTTCAACTTTATGAAGTCTATCATGATTTATTATTCCTTTTCCCCATAATAGGGGAATGTATCAAACAAAATCCTTCAAGAAAAATTTGTTCGTTTGCAAAATGAAACAAATGCGTTTTTGAAACAACTCACACAAAATGAGGACTAAAGTAAAAGACAGAAACACTGTCAACAGTAAAAAAGTTTTTTTATATTTGTACTTAAATCATTGAATAACTTTAGACAAAGCCGGATTGAAATTCATGTAATTCCAATGTCTGAAACTTTGTGTTATTGGTTTTTAAAAGAAGTAAATAAAATAAAGTTTTTTTTTTTCAAATGAAAGCAAAAAATAACTTTGAAAAAAAAATTATTCCTTATATGAAAGGTGATTCCTTTTCTCCTCCTGCTCTATACGCTAAAGTTTTGCTTTTCCCTCATAAAATATTAAGAATGACTATTCAAACCAGGCCAATTGGAATGTAATAAGAAGCATTTTTCTCAATATCTTAAGAATAGAAGAGCTTCTTGGAGTGTAATTTCTTAAACAATGGAATTTCCTACCCGAATGTTTTAAAAGGCAAAGTAAAATACTTGCAACTAAAAATTAGCTACATTTATTGTACTCATAAATTCTCATAAAGACTAGGGATGTTGGGAGTAGAAAGCTATCTTATACTCCGAACCCCACACCATATATGGGCATAGAGTCCCTAGGGGAAATGGATTTCTGAGAAATTGATGCGTAATCAAAGTGTGTCAATGACCTCTTTTTCCAAGGTTGATTTATTTGTTTTTGTTGATGGATGTCAACATCAATTTATGTCTGTTTTATGGTTTTTGTCTGTGAGAATGAAAAAACAGGAATTTTCTCACTTTGATGGATGTTTTCTGGATTATTGAGTCTAATGGGGTCAATGGCACTTCGTTCAAGATCAATTGATTTTTTGTTGTTGTTTTGGTGAAGTGCATGCTAGGGGCAAATGTCAAGAGTTTCCAGGAATAGGAAAACAGGATCACGTGTTTCTAACAGATGATGTCATGATTGATTGATTTGTCACGAAATGGGAATTAATTTGTTGTTTCTAAGGGGAATTATTGATTCACGAAAGGGGAATTAATTTATTGTTTCCAAGGAGAATTGTCTCCTGGACGAAGTTTATTAATATCTTTGGAGTTCGACCAGAATTGTTTCCGGGGCAAAGTTTATAAATAACTGACAGGTGATGGCAAGGTTAATTGTAACTCTGGCGAATGTTTTGATCTTAGAGTTTAACGCGGGAAAAGGTTTCTTAGTAATTTCAAATGTGACAGCGCAGGGATACCAAAAACAAAGGGAACACGATGAAATTACGTTTAGAGATTATTTGGGCGAAATCGGTTTAGACATTTTAGGGAATTATTTCGGCGAAACAGTTAGAGACATTTTAAAAGATGATTTTAGAAGATGTTTTAGAAGAGGTTTTGAGTGTGGTCGTTATAATACACAAGTTCTATTTAAACAGTGTCGTGAGGTCCCGTACCCAACCCCCAAAGGGCCCCGATCCCCCTACCCCAACCCAAAGGGCTCCGATCCACATACCCCAACCCCGAAGGAAGCCCCCGGCCCCCAAAGGTTCCAACGGGCTCCCAAAGGGTCCCCCGGGCCCCCCCAAAGGGCCCCCGGCGCCCCAAAGGCCTGATTTTTCAAAGTTCATTTTGAATTTCTTTCGTTGAAATGCAAGAGTTGGAATATTTCAGTAGTGTTTGGTTGTGGTTTAGCTTTTCACTGTTACATTTTCTTGATTTTTCAAAGTTCATTTTGAATTTCTTTCATTGAAATGCAAGAGTTAGAATATTTCAGTAGTATTTTGTCGTGGTTTACCTTGTCACAATTACATTCTCTTGATTTTCAAAGTTCATTTTGAATTTCTTTCATTGAAATGCAAGAGTTGGATTATTTCAGTAGTGTTTTGTCGTGGTTTACTTTGTCAAAGTTACATTCTCTTGATTTTTCAAAGTTCATTTTGAATTTCTTTCGTTGAAATGCAAGAGTTGGAATATTTCAGTAGTGTTTGGTTGTGGTTTACCTTGTCACAGTTACATTCTCTTGATTTTTCAAAGTTCATTTTGGATTTCTTTCATTGAAATGCAAGAGTTGGAATATTTCAGTAGTGTTTTCTCGTGGTTTACCTTACCACACTTACATTCTCTTGATTTTTCAATGATCATTTTGGATTTCTTTCGTTGAAATGCAAGAGTTGGAATATTTCAGTAGTGTTTTGATGTGGTTTACAGTGTCATAGTTACATTCTCTTGATTTTTCAAAGTTCATTTTGAATTTCTTTCGTTGAAATGCAAGAGTTGGAATATTTCAGTAGTGTTTGGTTGTGGTTTACCTTGTCACAGTTACATTCTCTTGATTTTTCAAAGTTCATTTTGGATTTCTTTCATTGAAATGCAAGAGTTGGAATATTTCAGTAGTGTTTTCTCGTGGTTTACCTTACCACACTTACATTCTCTTGATTTTTCAAAGTTCATTTTGAATTTCTTTCATTGAAATGCAAGAGTGGGATTATTTCAGTAGTGTTTTGATGTGGTTTACAGTGTCACAGTTACATTCTCTTGATTTTTCAAAGTTCATTTTGAATTTCTTTCATTGAAATGCAAGAGTTGGAATATTTCAGTAGTGTTTTGTCATGGTTTACCTTGTCAAAGTTACATTCTCTTGATTTTTCAAAGTTCATTTTGAATTTCTTTCGTTGAAATGCAAGAGTTGGAATATTTCAGTAGTGTTTGGTTGTTGTTTACCTTGTCACAGTTACATTTTCTTGATTTTTCAAAGTTCATTTTGAATTTCTTTCATTGAAATGCAAGAGTTTGAATATTTCAGTAGTGTTTTGTCGTGGTTTACCTTGTCACAGTTACATTCTTTTGATTTTTCAAAGTTCATTTTGGATTTCTTTCGTTGAAATGCAAGAGTTGGAATATTTCAGTAGCGTTTTGTCGTGGTTTACCTTGTCACAGTTACATTTTCTTGATTTTTCAAAGTTAATTTTCGATTTCCTTCGTTGAAATGCAAGAGTTGGATTATTTCAGTAGTGTTTTGTTGTGGTTTACCTTGTCACAGTTACATTTTCTTGATTTTTCAAAGTTCATTTCGGTTTTATCTCGTTGAAATGCAAGAGTTGGAATATTTCAGTAGTGTTTTGTCATGGTTTACCTTGTCACAGTTACATTCTCTTAATTTTTCAAAATTCATTTTGAATTTCTATCGTTGAAATGCAAGAGCTAGAATATTTCAGTAGTGTTTTGTTGTGGTTTACCTTATCACAGTTACATTCTCTTGATTTTTCAAAGTTCATTTTGAATTTCTTTTATTGAAATGCAAGAGTTGGAATATTTCAGTAGTGTTTTGTCGTGGTTTACCTTGTCAGAGTTAAATTTTCATGATTTTTCAAAGTTCATTTCGGTTTTCTTTCGTTGAAATGCAAGAGTTGGAATATTTCAGTAGTGTTTTGTTGTGGTTTACCTTGTCACAGTTACCCTCTCTTGATTTTTCAAAGTTCATTTTGGATTTCTTCCATTGAAATGCAAGAGTTGGAATATTTCAGTAGCGTTTTGTCGTGGTTTACCTTGTCACAGTTACATTCTCTTGATTTTTCAAAGTTCATTTTGGATTTCTTTCATTGAAATGCAAGAGTTGGAATATTTCAGTAGTGTTTTGTCGTGGTTTACCTTGTCACAGTTACATTCACTTGATTTTTCAAAGTTCATTTTGAATTTCTTTCATTGAAATGCAAGAGTTGGAATATGTCAGTAGCGTTTTGTCGTGGTTTACCTTGTCACAGTTACATTCTCTTGATTTTTCAAAGTTCATTTTGAATTTCTTTCATTGAAATGCAAGAGTGGGATTATTTCAGTAGTGTTTTGTCGTGGTTTACCATGTCACAGTTACATTCCCTTGATTTTTCAAAGTTCATTTTGGATTTCTTTCATTGAAATGCAAGAGTTGGAATATTTTAGTAGTGTTTTATTGTGGTTTACCTCGTCACACTTACATTCTGATGATTTTTCAAAGTTCATTTTGGATTTCTTTCATTGAAATGCAAGAGTTGGAATATTTCAGTAGTGTTTTGTCGTGGTTTACCTTGTCACAGTTACATTCTCTAGATTTTTCAAAGTCCATTTTGAATTTCTTTCATTGAAATGCAAGACTTGGAATATTTCGGTAGTGTTTTGTTGTGGTTTACCTTGTCACACTTACATTTTCTTGATTTTTCAAAGTTCATTTTGGATTTCTTTCATTGAAATGCAAGAGTTGGAATATTTCAGTAGTGTTTTGTCGTGGTTTACCTTGTCACAGTTACATTCTCTTGATTTTTCAAAGTTCATTTTGGATTTATCTCGTTGAAATGCAAGAGTTGAATTATTTCAGTAGTGTTTTTTCGTGGTTTACCTTATCACAGTTACATTCTCTTGATTTTTCAAAGTTCATTTTGAATTTCTTTCATTGAAATGCAAGAGTGGAATTATTTCAGTAGTGTTTTGTCGTGGTTTACCATGTCACAATTACATTCCCTTGATTTTTCAAAGTTCCTTTTGGATTTCCTTCGTTGAAATGCAAGAGTTGGAATATTTCAGTAGTGTTTTGTCATGGTTTACCTTGTCACAGTTACATTCTCTTAATTTTTCAAAGTTCATTTTTAATTTCTATCGTTGAAATGCAAGAGTTGGAATATTTCAGTAGTGTTTTGTTGTGGTTTACCTTGTCACAGTTACATTTTCTTGATTTTTCAAAGTTCATTTCGGTTTTCTTTCATTGAAATGCAAGAGTTGGAATATTTCAGTAGTGTTTTGTCGTGGTTTACCTTGTCACAGTTACATTCGCTTGATTTTTCAAAGTTCATTTTGGATTTCTTTAGTTGAAATGAAAGAGTTGGAATATTTCAGAAGCGTTTTGTCGTGGTTTACCTTGTCACAGTTATATTCTCTTGATTTTTCAAAGTTCATTTTGAATTTCTTTCATTGAAATGAAAGAGTGGGATTATTTCAGTAGTGTTTTGTCGTGGTTTACCATGTCACAGTTACATTTCCTTAATTTTTCAAAGTTCAGTTTGGATTTCTTTCATTGAAATGCTAGAGTTGGAATATTTCAGTAGTGTTTTGTTGTGGTTTACTTTGTCACACTTACATTCTCACGATTTTTCAAAGTTCATTTTGGATTTCTTTCATTGAAATGCAAGAGTTGGAATATTTCAGTAGTGTTTTGTCGTGGTTTACCTTGTCACAGTTACATTCTCTTGATTTTTCAAAGTTCATTTTGAATTTCTTTCATTGAAATGCAAGAGTTGGATTATTTCAGTAGTGTTTTGTCGTGGTTTACCTTGTCAAAGTTACATTCTCTTGATTTTTCAAAGTTCATTTTGAATTTCTTTCGTTGAAATGCAAGAGTTGGAATATTTCAGTAGTGTTTGGTTGTGGTTTACCTTGTCACAGTTACATTCTCTTGATTTTTCAAAGTTCATTTTGGATTTCTTTCATTGAAATGCAAGAGTTGGAATATTTCAGTAGTGTTTTCTCGTGGTTTACCATGTCACAGTTACATTCCCTTGATTTTTCAAAGTTCATTTTGGATTTCTTTCATTGAAATGCAAGAGTTGGAATATTTCAGTAGTGTTTTGTCGTGGTTTACCTTATCACACTTACATTCTCACGATTTTTCAAAGTTCATTTTGGATTTCTTTCATTGAAATGCAAGAGTTGGAATATTTCAGTAGTGTTTTGTCGTGGTTTACCTTGTCATACTTACATTCTCTTGATTTTTCAAAGTTCATTTTGGATTTCTTTCATTGAAATGCAAGAGTCGGAATATTACAGTAGTGTTTTCTCGTGGTTTACCTTACCACACTTACATTCTCTTGATTTTTCAAGAGTTGGAATTTTTCAAGAGTTGGTAAACCACAACAAAACACTACTGAAATAATCCAACTCTTGACCCTTTGGGAGCCCGGGGGAACCTTTGCGGGCCGGGGGCTTCCTTCGGGGTTGGGGTATGTGGATTGGAGCCCTTTGGGTCGGGGTAGGGGGATCGGGGCCCTTTGGGGTTGGGGTATGGGACCTCACGACACTGTTTAAATAGAACTTATGTATTATAACGACCACACTCAAAACCTCTTCTAAAACATCTTCTAAAATCATCTTTTAAAATGTCTCTAACTGTTTCGCCGAAATAATTCCCTAAAATGTCTAAAACAGTTTCGCCCAAATAATCTCTAAACGTCATTTCATCGTGTTCCCTTTGTTTTTGGTATCCCTGCGCTGTCACATTTGAAATTACTAAGAAATCTTTTCCCGCTTTAAAATCTAAGATCAAAACATTCGCCAGAGTTACAATTAACCTTGCCATCACTTGTCAGTTATTTATAAACTTTGCCCCGGAAACAATTCTGGTCGAACTCCAAAGATATTAATAAACTTCGTCCAGGAGACAATTCTCCTTGGAAACAATAAATTAATTCCCCTTTCGTGAATCAATAATTCCCCTTAGAAACAACAAATTAATTCCCCTTTCGTGACAAATCAGACATCATCTGTTAGAAACACGTGATCCTGTTTTCCTATTCCTGGAAACTCTTGACATTTGCCCCTAGTTTGCACTTGACCAAAACAACAACAACAAATCAATTGATCTTGAACGAAGTGTCATTGACCCCATTAGACTCTATAATTCAGAAAACATCCATCAAAGTGAGAAAATTCCTGTTTTTTCATTCTCACTGACAAAAACCATAAAACAGACATAAATTGATGTTGACATCCATCAACAACAACAAATAAATCGACCTTGGAAAAAGAGGTCATTGACACACTTTGATTACGCAATCAATTTCTCAGAAATCCATTTCCCCTAGGGACTCTATGCCCATATATGGTGTGGGGTTCGGAGTATAAGATAGCTTTCTACTGTTGGGGAAGGGAGAAGTTTCATCATATACGGAACAATTCTTATTCAGCTATTACCGTTTATTTTTATTTGGAAAAAAACTTTCTTTTATTCCATGTCATTTCATTTTGATATCCTATCCAGTTTAGTATAAAAATAAGGGGGCCTCCATCTGAACTGCCCCTTGGTTTTATATAAAAGTCTGACTTTTGTGTGAGAACGATTCAAAAATGAAAATCAACCCGAAAAAAGAAATCCGTATAATATTTGATGAACCATCAAATGTCACAATAAGTTTTCAGGAAGTGAAGTATGTACTTTGGAGAGGATTAGGTGGAAAAATACAGCTCCTGAAGAATGTTCACTCCTCACTCTTCTTGCTTGGATCAGGTAAGCATGTGCTATTTATTTTTTACAAAAAAAACAGCCCATTGCAACAAGGAAAGAAGTAATTACCAAATGAATACTTCATCAATATAAAGAAAGTCAAATAAAAACTATCCTAATATGCCCTAAAATTTTCAATGTGCTCCACGCTGATCCTGTCAGGTTTACCAACCAATAGTTCATGTAGGCCCAAATGTACTTTACTTCACACTACAAATATTTCTCCAATAATAGTTGACATCCATGTTAAATACTTATCCTAAATATTTTACTCCAAATGATAGGATACTAGAGGTTATATCCCTTATCTACCTTAATAGGAAGGACCGTGCAAAATCTTTACATCAATTTATTGGTTTATTGAAACTGAAGAACATAACAAAAAGTCAAGCATGAACACGAAATCATACAAGCACATATAGAAAAGGTAAGCACACCGACTAAATATACAATTTACCACAATAGTCAGCACAGCTCCAAGCAATTAAGACCATTTTCTTTATGATATATTTGATGATATAATCAAAATAATCGTGTATATCATGATTCCTTTTATTACTTCAGTTACTATGGGCTACAGTTCGTTCCTTGATGTAAATTGAAGTTTATAGGAATTATTCTAGTTTCAGTTGACAAATCAGATTTTTTGTTCGTACCCCTTCCCCCCCCCAAAAAAAAAAATAATACTGCAGTTTACATAACTATATCTACATGCTTTTTATAATGGTAAAAATTCTATTTTGTTTTTTGTATGTCAGACGATTATAATTTTCTAGTACAGAGCTACAGAAAAATGCAGTTTTTCGTAAAAAAGAGTTTGTTTTTAAAATTATATTTGTTAACTATGAGCGGTTTTTGAAAACATCAATTTCCTTTGAAATGAGCTACTAAACAGCTCTCTGTGATTTTCCAGTGCCGAGCTAGCTGAGGCGAAAAAAAAACGAAAAACAAACCTACTGTCAATGCGGAATATCGTGGTTTCAGCCACTTTCCTTGATTTTCAAACCAATATCTTACTAGGTTGCTAGCTACCTCTGCAACCCCGAAAAGAAAAAAAGATGCCGTACATGTAGAATATCGTGGTTTCAGCCACTTTTCTTGACTGTCAAGCAAATATAATTTACTTGTTGTTCAAACCAAGGACGGTAAGTTTTCTATACACGGGTTTCGGACAAGGTGGTTCTAATAGCGCACTTCTTGTTTTGATCTGACTCAATTTTTAGGAGTTTTGGGCTATTAGTTTTTTCTATGGGGCGTGATCGTCTCTTACTAGGTTGCTAGCTACCGCTTCAACCCGGATACCGCTGCAACTCAGATTGCAAACAGGAGAAAGCCTAAGGCTTTTTCTTCTTTGGAATAGTAAGAGATGATCCTCAAAGAATCAGGCAGCTAACTGAGTTCATAATTTTTACTTTAACATATAGCTGGCTCTCACCCAGTTGGCTCGAGTTCGACTCCCGGTATGGGAAGTTTTTGCTTATGATAATTTCTTAAGGAATATAATTAAAATAATCTACATAATGATTCCTTTTATTACTTCATTTACTATGGGCTACAGTTCCTTCTTTAATAAAACGTAAAATCTAATTCTTTTGATGTATCTATTGGTATCAAAATTTTGATTTTCAGAGTTTTGTTTTACTATTCAGCCGGGTCGTTTCTTACTTACAGTTCGTTACCACGAACTGTTTGATGAGCATAACATAAATACAATGAGTTATTATATAGCTATCTATGATTTCCCAGTGCCCAGCTTTCTGAGGAGAAAAAAAACCGGAAAAACAAACCTTCTGTCGATGCGGAATATCGTGATTTTAGCCACTATTCTTGATTTTCAAACGAACTTATTTTCCTTGTTTTTCAAGCCAAGAGACAGTTATTTTCTTATATAGGGGTATTTGATAATCCGGTTCTAATAGTGTACTTAGTTTTTTTTATCTGATTCTAGCTTTAGAAGTTAAGGTCTATTTTTTTTTTACTATGGGGCGTGATCGTCTCTTATAATATAAAATTAAAATTATGTTATAATTTTAAATTATAACATTATGTAACTATGGAATTGTAATTAATTCTCCATAATACAAAATTATGGAGTATGATATTTATGGCTAGTAAATGGCTTGTCACTGAATTAGATTACATTGTTACTTGTGATTCAGAAAACTATTAATATTTCTAACTACAATCTATACTAAGTTACATTTGTTATTTTCTGAAATGTAGCAAGGTAATTGGGAAGTAAAGTGTTGTAGGGAAGCAGCTAAGTCTTGATTAAAAAGGGATGGTTATAATAATAGAATGCTAGTTGCTCATTTTAAGAGTAAAAAGCATAGGGCATCACAACCGAATGATGGGGATAGTAGTGACTAGAATCATTTTACTTACAGCTACCGGAACAAAAAAGGGTCGCAGATAAAAATATGCTATTTTTATTAAAGATTTATAATTCCCAGAGTGGAAGCAATAGGAATAGATTGTTTTGAGCCTATGTTAATTTTGGCGTAAGAAATGAACACAGTAATGGTTGCACTGTTGCAATTTTGTAGGTATGATGATCTAGTTATCATTAATACACTGTTTGGTCATAGAATGCCACCATATATACCACCTACTAGGATATATACCACCAGTTTTAAATTCTAATTTTTATCTATGGAAGAATTTTGTACATTATTGCTTTTATTTATATGGCCCCTCCGGCTTCGAAACATATTACTTATTAGACAAAGGTTCTTCTTTTTTCTATGCAGGAGTTAATATGGAGTTAACTTAAGTTAACATGGTGTTCACAAGATGGTAAAAGGGCTAACTTTATTGATTATGTTACTGAACTGAAGACTGACAAGATAGATGGAAAATGCTAGGGTAATCACAAGTTCTTTTATTGATGTTAAAGTTAAATATCATCATCTGGTAGTGTCCAGGGTTAACCTAAAGCTGAAACTTACGAAGAGTGATACCTTCCGTTAAGATATAATGTAGGTAAACTCCAAGATAAGAACTTGAAAGAACACTAAAGAGGAAAATTGAAGAATTTAGAATTTGTAGGTTATAGTTTTAAGAAAATATTTTAGGATTGTCGCTGGTGGTGTCTTAGGGAAGAAAGTTAGAAATGCAGCTTAGAATATTTGTGTAAATATTTTATGTTTAATAGAGAGTAGGAGGGAGTTTTAAAAGAATAATTTGAATCATAGATCATATGTAAATAAAAGGAATGTAAGGAAAGTGGAAAAAGAATTAAATATAAATTAAGGATTTGCGAAAAGGAGACCATGGATAAAATTGCTGAAGATCTGGAAGATGCAGCCAGACGGCATAATAGTAAAATATTGTACTGGCTTGTTAATAAATTAAATATAAAAAAATATTTTTTTCAACTGAAGGTATAGGAGAACTGGCCCCCTCTTCAAACCCAGCTCTTCACGTTAAAGTTTTTTAGTACTCATTAAACGGCCCTTGAAATCTTACAATCGTTCTTAAAGAACTGGGACAAAATTCAAACTTTAGCGTAAAGAGCGAGGTGTCGGAAATGGGGGCCACCCCCATGATATATGTAATAATTTCTGAACTTTTTAAGTTTTGACGCTGCTCCTTAATTTTAGCTGAAAACCTGTTTTATTTAACTTCTTACTGCTTTTAAATAATGCCAGGAAATCTGGCTCAGCCTCCAGGTAAAAAGCCCCCTTCCCCACGGAAGATCTTCTAGACAATTCAATTCCGGTGAAAATTTATCCCGGATAATTGCCCTTAACATCTCCACGCGTAAAATTGAGCTGACGAAGAGAAAATAAGGCAACTAAAAGAATTTCGTGAAGGGATTCTGGCAAATTCTCCCACTGAAAATTTTTCCTGGAAAATTTCACCCCCCCCCCAGAAGTTTCCCTCCCCACGGAAATTTTCCCACGGGAAACTTCCCGACCCCCCTCGAGGAAAATTTACTCCTCCTCCACTTGAAACTTGTATGCATACTTTCCAATAACAAATACTATACGGAAGCAATGGGCAAATTTTATATCTCAAAGGCCTTTCCTTCGGAGCTGTGATGTTCATCTCCAAAGGCTTAGTTATTGGGCCTTTCAACTATGTTGAACAAAATAGCTATCTTAAAACTTGATCGTATGAATTTGGGGAAAGAAGAGATTTGTGAGGCGCTTAGTTGCCTCCGAATCTTTTTGGTCACTTAAAAAGGCACTATAACTATTCATTTCTGTTCGAATGAGTCCTCTCCCGATTTTATAGTTCCATTGATTCAATATGATAACACCTGGGGGGGGGGGGTGATAGATTAACAAACTTCCGTGATGTTTTCCTGGCAAAATCCCATATTTTGCAAATAGGAGCTTGAAACCTGTACCATTGGGTTCTCAGATACGTTGAATTTGATGGTGCAAATTTCATTCAATTTTTTTTTATTTTTAAGGGTGTTTACCCTTTTTTTGAAAATCAGGCAAATTTCCTCATGCTCCTAGCTTTTGATGGGTAACACTAAACTTAATGAATCGTATATATTTTGAATCAGCGTAATAACCCAAGCCTTTTTATATATCTATTGATATGAAAATTCTGGTTTTTAGAGTTTTGATGGCTATTGAGCTGCACCACTCCCTACTTAAAGTTCGTCACTAAGGACTGTTTGTTGGGAGGGAGTAGTCAATCTGAACTTAACCCAGTTAGCGATTGGAATATCTTTTACAAGAAAAGATATAGAAAAAATTAAACAGTTGGTGAAACTTTGGATTTCATGGACGATTTATTTTGGGAGGAAGAATTAGTGCCTTTTCCCAAAGGGTTCCGATAAAAATTATGAGCTAGCTTTTTTGTTCAGCATAGTTGAAAGGCCCAATAACCATGTATTTGGAGATAAAATGACCCCCTAGAGCCCCTGGGGAAAGGTTATAAAATTTGTCCATTGTTTGATTTGTTATTGGGAAGTATGCATATATTTTTCGGGTGGAGAGGGGAGGACGAATTTTCTGCTGGGAGAATTTTTAATGGAGAGGATAGTTTCCAGGGGGTGAAATTTTCAGAGGAAATTTCACACTGGGTGAATGTGCCAGAATTCATATACGAAATTTCTTTATATGTCTTGCTTCCTCTTTACCGATTCAAATTTACACGTAGAGATGTTAAGGGTAATTTTCCAGGGTAAATTTTCGCCAGGACTGAATTGTCCAGAGGATATTTCTATGGGGAGGGGCATTTTTCCGTGGAGGTGGACCCAGGTATCCTGGCGTTATTTAAAAAACGATCAGAAAAAAACATGTTTTTTCAATTGAAAGTATGGATCAACATGAATACTTAAAACGAACAGAAATTATTACGTATTTGAGGAGGGTTGCTCCCTCCTCAAGATCTCGCTCTTTACGCTAAAGTTAAAATTTTGTTCCAATTCTTTAAAAATGTCTCCTGAAACACAAGGGTCGTTTAATTAGAACAATAAGTAGTTTTTTTAAAGTGCCAAAAAACTGTAGCGTGATGAGTGAGGTGTTGAGGAGGGGGGCAGCCCCCGTCATATGCTTAATAATTTCTGTTCGTTATAAATTTTAATGCTGCTCCTTATTTTCAATTGGAAAAAACTTGTTTTTTTTCTTTATTTTAATGAAGCTTAGAGACAAACAATTTTCTAAAGGTAATGGAAAAATTATTTCAACTAAACAAAAAGTATATAAAAATGAAAAAATTAATAATTAAAAAAATACACAAAGTAATAGTCTACTTACAAAAACTAAGATATATCCCAGCATTTAATTCTGTTGAGCAATGCCGAAGCGTTGGACGGATATTTTTTAACAATATCGACAGTTGTGAACTTGGTTATGAAACACCAAAATATTTAATGTCCTTAGACTCAGTGTTTATAAAAACAACGCATTATCAAAGTAGTTTGTTCAAAGTAAAATATTAAAACTAAGATTAAAAAATCAAATAAAAAATTTTGATTCAATGTTTTTAACATAGTTTTGAATACCAAAAGCCAGTATATTTGACACCTTTATACGTCATAACTGTAAAAAATTAATTCTTTTTCAAAGTAACAACTACATAAATACAATCACTCCTGGAAAAAAAATGACAATCAGAGGCAACGCAGTAGCGTTGCCAATAGCAAAGGCCATACGGCTCAAATGTTTTATTATTTTTTTTTCCCAGAAGCACTTCATATGGAAGGGGTCGTCGTAGAAACTTCAAAGGGGGCTCATTCGAATGGAAATCGAGAGTTCTAGTGCCCCTTTTAAGGGTCAAAAGTGAATGGAGGGCAACTAGTCCCCCTGACCCATCATTCCCCCAAAAACATCCAATCAAAATTTGGAGATAGCCATTTTGCCATTTGAGATAGCCATTTTGTGAGATAGCCGTTTTTATCGAAAGCATTGTCGTAGAAACTTCAAAAAGGACTCATTTGGTTGGAAATTCAAAGGGCTACTGCCCTTTTTAATAGTTGAAAGCGAATGGAGGGCAACTATCCCCCCCCCCACGCCCATCATTCCCCCAAACACATCCAATCAAAATTCTGAGATAGCCATTTTGTTCAGCTTAGTTGATTTCCACAAAGAAAATATATTTTTGAAGAGAACACTCCCCCACAATCATCAGGGGATGGGTTTTAAGTTATGCCCTGGGGGCATGTAAGGTTTTTATAGAAGGCGTTGTCTTAGAAACTTCAGAAAAGGCTCATTCGATTGGAAATTCAAAGGGCTAGTGCCCTTTTTAATAGTCGAAAGTGATTGGAGAGCAACTAGCCCCCCCCCAAGCCCATCATTCCCCCAAACACATCCAATCAAAATTTTGAGATAACCATTTTGTTCAGCTTAGTTGATTTCCAGATAGAAAATATGTTTTTGAGAAGGACACTCCCCCACAACCCTCAGGGCAAGGGTTTCAAGTTATGCCCTGGGGGAATATAAAATTTTTATAGAAGGCGTTGTCGTAGAAACTTCAAAAAAGGCTCATTCGATTAAAAATTCAAAGGGCTAGTGCCCTTTTTAATAGTCGAAAGTGATTGGAGGGCAACTAACCCCTCTCTTACGCCCACCTTTTCCCCAAACGAATCCAATCAAAATTTGGATATAGCCATTTCATTAAACGTAGTTTTAAGTTCGGGAAATTTGGTCTTTGAGGATGACAACTCCCCCAAAGCCGTCAGGGCAAGGGTTGTAAGTTATGCCCTGGGGGCAGATAAGGTTTTGTGTAGACAACGCTGTCGTAGAAACTTCAGAAAGGGCTCATTCGATTGGAAATTTAAATGGCTAATTCCCTTTTTAATAGTCGAAAGTGATTCTAAGGCAACTGACACCCCTTCCACGCCTACCTTTGCCAAAACACATCCAATCAAAATTTTGATATCACCATTTTGTTCAACGTAGTTGAAAGTTCTGGAAATTATATGTTTGAGCAGGACACTCCCCCCCCCCACAGTCTTTAGGGGAAAGGGTTACAATTTATGCCCTGGGGGCATAAATGGTTCTTATGAAAGGGATGCTCGTATAAACTTCAGAGAGGGCTCATTTGATTGGAAATTGAAAGTTCTAGTTCTATTTTTAAGAGTCAAAAGATATCCGAGGGCAATTAGCCCCCCCCACAAACACCCTTTTTTCCCCAAGACCATCTGATAATAATTTTATAATAGCCATTTCATTAAAAATAGTTCAAAGGTCAGATAAGAAAAATTCCTGTGTCGACGGAACGCGCCAGGGCCCGGAGGCAGGCGTTATTACCACCCTCCACTGAACCAAAATTCTTGATACGGCACTGGTAGTAGTAAGAGTTCCAATTTCTAATTAAGACCGGTCATTTTTTATTATTATTAAGCCTAGTTACCCACTGTACATTTTGAATTAAGACCCGTTATTAGATTTCTTCTTTTTACGTGTGCTGACTGGAATGCCCAACATGTGCATTCGGATTTTACGTTTATACTATTTGACCAGAAAATTAAAAATGAAAAAATACTGAAAATGATTTAAAAAGAAAGAATACGATGATGTTGAAAAGTTATGTTTTTATTACAGAATTTACATCCATAATTAATTGGTGTAGATGTAGATTCGATCTTTACAGCCACCCCGCCCCTTCCTTTGAACTAATTCTGTATATGCCTGAATATCAATGAGAGCTAGAATACTTTGGTATTAACACACACCTAGTAGGCATCTGCCCTCCTCCCTAACAAAAGAATCAAAAGAACAAAAGAATCATATATAGCCTATACCAGATGTCTTAACTTTTCTTGATGTCGCAGAGTTCAAATATAAGTAAAACCGATAAATCGGATCCAAACTGGATGTAAGATAACAATTTGTCATTGAAACACTCTTTATTTCGTATTTTAAACAAAATTCTTGAATAAATACAAAAGATCACTGCATCGTTTTTACATTCAAATCGAAGTCAAATACGCCGTAAAGTCCAAAGAAATCAACAAGAATCAAAAATCAGAATTTAAGAAAATGAAGCCAAAATAGTGAAAATTTTTAGTTTATTTAGCAGTAACACAGGTCTTAAACTCCCCCTCACCCAGAAGTCTCCCCCAACCGTCAGAAAATTTCCCCAGGAAAATCTCCCATGGTAAAATCCCCCAATTTTCCTTTCATAAAAACAGCCTAGACCAGAAATGCTCACGAGAATAAAGAGGGATTAAATAGCAACCCCCTTACCCCTTCCTGTGAACTAATTCTGTTAATAACTGAAGGCGTAATAAGAGTTATAATGTTTTGGTACTAACACACACCTATTAGGCATCTGTACTCCTCCCTAACAAGGAAAGAAACAGAGAGTGTAAGGCTGTGGCGGATCCAAGGGAGGGGCGAGTGGGGCATCCCCCCTAACGTAGTCTAAAGTAATGTAATTTACTTAATGAACGCAAGATTGCGTTAATTAAACTTGCTCCTAACACAAGTTTATCGGATCAAGCTATTTTGCCCCCCTTCCCTAAAAAAATCCTGGATCCACCCCTGGTGTAAGGGCACTATAACTTTTAGTTTGTAATTCAATGAACCCCGTTCTGAAGTTTATGCTTCCACCTCTTCCACAGAAAGTGCCCCTGGAAAAATAAATAAGTATTAATTCATTGAACCCTTATAGCTCTTTACTTAGGTAACGCTATAGCATTGCGTCTGACCTAAAAAGTTGAGTAGAAATTTCAGATTCCATTTTTATGAATATCCGAAATTATCTGAGGGGAATATGTTTGGGGGAGCATATTCCACGGCTGGGAAATTTCTGCTGGATGGAATTTAACGCGGGGGAATTATCAGCAAGAAAAAAAAAATGTTCGTGGGAGGGTGATTTCCTAGGGGGTGGTTTTTCCAAATGTGAATTATTCAGGGAGGGGACGACTAAATCTATTCGATAATATTCTAAATTTTACATCTGAAAGCAACGGGAATAAAGAATCAATGGAAATGTCAGAGATAGCAATTCAGGTTCCTTTAGACGATTTTATTCGTATCTTTTGGAAAAAAACATTTTCAAAAGACAAATTATTTTCATTTGTATTACTTTCTCTGTGGCTGCTCAATTATGCATGAGAGGGGAGGCTTCCCCCTCCCCCCACCACTGTCTACGCTAAGGTTTCAGTTTTTATCTCAAGGCTTAAAAATGAACAAAATGCGATAAAAGTATAACTCAAAATAACATATATAGAATAATATATGCACATAAGACTGAACAATTAATCAAAACTGCATATTATGAGTTGAGCCTCACCCAAATCATGAGCAAGGGGCTCACCATTGCACAATCTATGAAATCAAACCTGCAATAACTAAAAATATAAAGTATTTTTGAATATTTTAACGTCTTCCACAACTCAAACGGTCCAACATTCTACAGCCCAATGAGTCTGTCTAATCTTCTAAATCGGGAACTGAGGAGATAAGTGAAGATCCGCCCCATATTGGATGAGTCCAACTTCACCCTTTCCCTCTCCTACTGTCTATGCTAAAGTTTTCTTCTTTATGCCAACTACGCTGCCCCCCACCCCAAAGACTTTAATAAGGTAAAGTTTTGTATGGGAAGAACACATAGTAAATCTATTATAATTATCAAATTATAAGGTTAAAATACATACTCTGCGATGGATGTAAAATTGATTTGGCAAACAAAATCCTATTAAGGTCAATTCCAAACAGTCGTTATCTCTCTGTGTCAGCAAGTGAAATGGTCTAAACACCCTTATTGAAGCTATTTTTTCAATCCATTCATTGTTGTCAATCACTGTCCACAAGCTAGGCCATTTTAAACTTAAGCTCAGCAGATACAAATATCTGTTAAAATTCAAACTCAAAACGACCAGAAATTATAAATGAAACCCAAAACGAACAGAAATTAAATAAACAATCATAACAAAAACCTACAACAAGTAATAGTATAAATGAATAAATAGATCTTAAAGCGAATAATGCTTAGATTGAATATGAAAATCGAGCTTCAAACGAAAAAAAATATTTTGCTATTAATAGCAAAATATTTTTTTAAATATATTATAATATATTTTCAAAAGTATAAATGAAACTTAAAACGAACAGAAATTAAATAAAGAATCAATGCGAACAAACATACAATATATATTTATTGGGGGTGTGAGGTACGCGGGTCACCACTTATTGGTGCAAAAATGGCGCAAAAATGTTGCTATGCCACTTACTAGAGGGGGGAAGCCCCTTGTCGGCCCAAATATTAATGGGATGCCCGCGCTTACCCCAACAGTTCTGTATCTACCGGGCATTTCAGTACCCAATTTACAATAAACCCTGCCTTAGGGTACGATAACGTGATCAAACGGTCAAAGGGGCCACTTTAAGGCCATGGGTACCCGCCCTGGGTTACCGTTAATATTTCTAACTATCTCCTTGACTCTACCTAGGATAAAAAGTCAAAGATTATGTAGTATAAAAAATCTTACTGTATTCAATCATGCATAAAACAGAACTCAAAACGGAACTAAAGACAAAACACTTACAATTAACGAATACACTTTAAGACGGGCGCTTGCGCGCGCACCTCTGACCAAAGGTGATGAATGGCCGAATCAAATTAGACTCCCAGTATCCTTTGAAGCTTTTCAAGCTGTAAATTTAAGCTGTATGAGTCATCGCTCAACTGGCTTTTTCAGACACTCGCTAATTAGTGGATACTTCAGATATCGTAATAAAAGCTTTCCAGGGATTTAGATATTTAACATAAATGAAGTTAAATTTTTAAAAAGGACATTTTTCTGAAACGAAAGGGGCCAAAGGTCCCAACACCTCCCTCCTAAGAATAATGACCGCCATCACGCCATGGGTCAGAGCACAAAACAGAAAACATAAAATAAATAACACCAACTTCAAAATCACCAAACTTGTTTATCTTATCTTCTTTCTTCCACCAGTGCCTATGCTTCCACCGCTTGGCTCAGGATCCGTCGTCATCCACACGTCTCTTCCGTAGAACCACCACGGTTTTTATCGTATGGCATCCGCATTTGGTTTTGAAAGTTAAAGTCCCCAAGACTCGTAGAAAATGATCGTGCGCAGCACAATCAAAAATACAAATTTTCTCGCTCCCACGAATTTACATTTGAGAGGAGCAGAGAATCAGTTTCTGGCACATTCGATGATGCTAGCAATCATGAAAAATTGGCTGCACTAGCCTCTTAATTTCCATCTGTGGAAACAACCCCACATCTCAATTAAACTGTAAATTGCCCCTTGGCATAATTTCAAATAATCTAAGGCCGAAAATGCAAAGGCCTGTAAAAACGATAAGGTTACTGGGAATGAAGTAAAATTTTGAGCGAAACATGAATCACCTTTATTCTGGTTTTTCTCCCCTGGGATAATTAAATGAAGAATATGCATTTATGCTAATTGAAGATTAAATTTGCATACATCTCCCACTGAATACAATTTGCCGGAAATAATTGTCAGTTCCCATGAAGAGCAAAAACTATGAATAGGGCTACTGGATAAAGGTTTGGGTGAAATGTTAAGTGACTGGGAGAGAGTATCCCCCAAGGACTCCAGATCAGAGAGGCAAAACCTCGGTAAAGGGATCACAACTTGTCCGCCAGTTGTGCATTGAGGTAAAGGGCGATCTTTCACGTCCTCCCGCAGGAGATCTTCCCCAAGGGATTCGTCCCCCTCATAAAGGAACAAACCCTCTTTTGAGTTGATCAGACCAATATCAGATTCCTTCCTAAATTTCTTCAATCCAACCCAAAATTCAGTACTCTTCAGTCTTTCCGTAACCCGTTGTTGACTGGTTGATTCTATGTCATGATTATCTGTAGTTTCTCTTATTATGTCGTGGGTCATCTCTTCCCTCCTAGGTTTTTTCGTCTTATCGTAATGTTTTAATTTTCCCAGTGAATTTTGGACCTCTTTGTTCCCCCTATTATTTATGTTATCAAGGCACAGCCCATCCAACATTTTTTTATTTTTCGCCACTGCAGGCTGAAGCTCCAAATTTTGTCTCTTTTTTGCATTTATTTGTTCTATTTCATTTTTCTCAATTTTTTCCATCGCGCAAAATAAATCATCATTAAATTTGAATTGGACTCTAGTGTCCACCATCTATGACTGCTTTTCTTCATTGTAGCTCCGTTTAATATCTCTCTTCTCCCTCTTAGTTTTCTTTTCTTTTGTAGCAGCATTAAATAAATCGTCATGAAATCTGAATTGGACTCCAGTGTCCATCTTTGACTGCTTTTCTTTATTGTAGTTCCGCTTTGCATCTTTTTTCTCTCTCTTAGTTCTCTTTAGTCTTACCGCAGAAACAAATATTTCGTCATCAAATGGGAACTGATCTCCGCATTTGGTTTTTCATATTCTACTAAAATTTCTCGAACTTTCCGAGGAAAAGCGCGTATAATAAATTTCGTCTCATTTTTTTTCTGGTACAATCAGTGTTTCATTTTGGCAAAATTTTTTTCAGCGTCTCGCACTCGTTAAAGGTCTTCTCAATTTTTCCGTTTTCTGTAAATTTTCCCGAAAAATAATTTTTGCGCATCTTATTTTCAATATTATGTGGTCTGTTTACTTTCACATCCCATTTTTGTGGATTATAAACATTTAGAACACGAATATAAAGTATTTCGTTTTTCCGACAGGGCGGCGCAGCCTCCCAATTTGTTTTATGGGCCGGTCCACCTTCCCCCGTAGTCAACGAAGTTGTATATTTTTACGGGCTTCTAACCCATACGGTTCTCTTATATCTTTGGAAATTTTTTCCTGCAATTATTTGCATTAGTTCTCTTCTATCCTCTCTATCTGCCTCTTCCTTTCGTTCTCTGGCTATTCTCTCTTTCTCAATGAAATGTAATAGTCGTTGTGTCATATCTATTTGAGTACTTTTTCGCGAGCCCCTGCTGGATCTCGATTCAACACTGCTCCTTCTACTCGGACTACTTTGATTCCGTCTGTCATTATTTCTTCTTGATTCATTTTCTGAATCTGTTCGTTCCCTATCCATATTCTCTCTTTCTTTATAGGCTACTTTAGCCCTTTTGTCCTCTTTTCTATTCTTTCTAATTTCATCTTTCTCGGCCTGCATTTTTTCCTTATATTCTTGGTGCTATCTCTCAAAGGCCTCCATATTAGCCTTTCTTTCTATTTTCCTAATTTTTCTAAGCGCTTCACTCGCCCTTCTCGGTCTTGAGTTAATCTTATCTCTGTCCGACATTATTTCAAAATTCCGTCTGTCATTATTTCTTCTTAATTCAATTTCTAAATCAGTTAATTCTCTATCCGTATTTTCTCTTACCCGCAACTCCACTTCATTTGCCACTGCCTCTGATGGGTGAGTTCGTCTTGTTTTTTCACATATGATTTCTTCCTTGTTTATTTCGTAACCCCTCATTTTACCGCGTGTACTTCTTTCCGATTATATTATCTCTTAATTAATTAGTCAATCTCGGTAAGTTTAACAATTGGCACACGCAAAAATTATGATACGCAATCGCTATTGTGAATTATCAGCTCCGTGTAATGAGATTCAAAAATTTTTCAAATAACCGGAATATCTAGACTTCATTAGGGAATAACGACTTCTTTCACAGCAAGCAGTTTTACGCAAGTGAAATATATCTTCGAAAAACGAATTAACAGGGGTTAGACGAGAAAGCAAAATGAAAAACCGCGCGAATATTCCACTAGTGAATTAGCTGGACTAAATTCAAACAAAGGAACTACCCTGTAAAACAAATCACGTATCCTCCCTGGATACTCGTACTTCAAATATAATCTCCTCCTGGACAGATTACTCAATAGGACAGGTGCCTCCCACCTTCCTTGTCCAATGTGCGCACAAACTGACAAATTCTCATAATTTGCCGTCCTCAATACTCTTATAACCTTCGTCACACAAGAATATCTAAGTCCACCAATTCACTCAAATAATAACCCAACTTTCAATGTTCTCTTATCTGTCCTTAAACCCTGTAATAGTGTTCAATACGGATATTCCCCCATTGTAAACTCAACTCATTAATTTCACGTTATTCTTTTTTATTTTTGTCTCACAAGACACAGCCCATTATAGACCTTCATAATTCTATCAATTGATTCCGTATTTTTTTTTCTCTCTATATGTAGTCACAATAGGCTACTCTGTAGGCTAAATTAATTTATCTTTTCGAAAACGCGGAGTTCTTTGACCATTAATGCTGTCAATAGTTCCTTCTCTTGCTACCACCAGTATTGGGGGTGTAAGGTACGGGGGTCACCACTTATTGGTGCAAAAATGGCGCAAAAATGTTGCTATGCCACTTACTAGAGGGGGGAAGCCCCTTGTCGGCCCAAATATTAGTGGGATGCCCGCGCTTACCCCAACGGTTCCGTATCTATCGGGTATGTAAGTACCCAATTTACAACATACCCTGCCTTAGGGTACGTTAACGTGATCAAACGGTCAAAGGGGCCAATTTAAGACCAAGGATACTCCCCTGGGTTACCGTTAATAATTCTAACTCCTTGGACTCTACCTAGGATAAAAAGTCAAAGGTTATGTAGTATAAAAATCTTACTGTATTCAATCACTCATAAAACAGAACTCAAAACGGAACTAAAGACAAAACTCTTACAATTAGCGAATACACTTTAAGACGCGCACTTGCGCGCGCACCTCTGACCAAAGGCGATGAATGGCCGAATCAAATTAGACTCCCAGCATCCTTTGAAGCTTTTCAAGCTGTAAATTTAAGCTGTACGAGTCATCGCTCAACTGGCTTTTTCAGACACTAGTTAATTAGTGGATTCTTCAGACATCGTAATAAAAGCTTTCCCGGGATTTAGATATTTAACATAAATGAAGTTAAATTTATAAAAAGGACACATTTCTGGAACAAAAGAGGCCAAAGGTCCCAACAATATTAATGTAAATGAATAAATAAATCTTAAAACGAGTGAAACTTAACTTGAATATGCAAATCAAGTTTGAATCGAATAAAAATAACTACAAACAAGAGTTTGGGTATCGCCTCACTGTAGAAGTCTAAAACCTATTGCGTCATTGGCGCTTTACTGAAAACGAATTATATTACAAATGTTTCCTTTTGTACTTAATGTTGAAAATAAATATTAAAATTACAGTAAAATTTTGAACTGATTAGCTCTCAGTAATTAATATCATTATACATCAAATATTCAGTTTAATTTATTGGTTCTTTCCAAGATTGTTCAGGACGAATATAGTTTCACTACAAACAAAATTTGGATACTGCCCCCTTCTTTAACTGTAAATACCTAAGGCCTTCTGCGTCATTGGCGCTTCACTGAAAACGAATTACTCGTATATTACAAATTTATTCTTTTCCAGTTATTACAGCACTGAAAATGAAAATAAAAATTACAGTGAAAAAAAAAATCTTGAACTGATGGATCTTTCAATAATTAATATCATTATATATCTAATATTCAATTTGATTTTGTTTATACTTTCCAAGACTCATTGAGTTTTCAGTAAAGCGCCAATGACGCAGTAGGTTTTAGGCTTCTGCAGTGGGACGACACCCAAACTCTCTTTTGTAGTTATTTTTATTCGATTCAAACTTGATTTGCATATTCAATTTAAGTTTCACTCGTTTTAAGATTTATTTATTCATTTACATTAATATATATTGTATGTTTGTTCGCATTAATTGTTTATTTAATTTCTGTTCGTTTTAAGTTTCATTTATACTTTAATAGCAAAATATTTTTTTTCGTTTTAAGCTTGATTTTCATATTCAATCGAAGCATTACTCGCTTTAAGATCTATTTATTCATTTTTATTATTACTTGTTGTACTTTTTTTGCTATGATTGTTTATTTAATTTCTGTTCGTTTTGGGTTTCATTTATTCTTTAATAGTAATTTCTGGTCGTTTTGAGTTTGAATTTTAACAGTTATTTGGTTCTGCTGAGCTGAAGTTTAAAATGGCCTTTACTTTTCTTTGAAAAACTTATTTTTCGGAAAGTTTTTTCTTTAATCAATAAAACGCAAAAAACCTATCCGTTCAGGGGGAAAAAACAAAAATTCCAGCATTTCGTTCAAGGGAAACATTTTGATCACAGTGGCTTCATATATCAGCTCATGGGTACTCTTGCAATGCAAGCAAAAGTTGACGGCATATTCTTACCGAAATTGTCCCTTATTAAGTTGTTTTCCTTGTGTTTTTGTAATTATACGAACTTTCTTGTGTTCTAATAACAACACTAATTACTAATAAACAAATACATACTTGGGATCAGCATAAAAGGCTGATTCTTCGACTGAATGTTATCTATAGTTAGGCTCTTATACTTTCGTTATTGACAAGGATCGTCATACTTACAAGTCATTACTATGAAGAATTTGATTTTTTTTTGCTCCAACCAAATCATATAGAAAAATGTTTTTGGAAAACTGGTTAAGGTTTATTCAGATACAAATTAGATCTTGTATTTTCCTTATTATGGGTCAATATCTATTGGCAGGCAGCCAACAAGGGGGCAAAAAACCTTTTCTCCGTGGTTTTTCCCCTATTCTGCACTCTTTCCTTTGGTTTCCTTATAATTACTCTATACTCTCAAACTTCCAAGGGGGGGGGGGAATGGGCCGCCGCTTCCCCTCACCGGCGTCCAAGGTAACGATATGGCACATAAGAATCATCCTCTGTATTCTATTTAGCAACGTTTTGAATTTCAAGTGTATCTTTGTTTATGACTTTCATGTTGTTGTATAAAGGCTTTTAGTGTTGATAAATATTACATAAAATCAAATTGGACATTAGTCTGTCAAAATTTACTTTAGACAGAGTGTACGTCTAGAGCAAGACATAAAATTAAAATCGCTTAAGTTAAGAATAACAAGTCAACATTCACAGGTTATGCAGCGAGTTTACACTTATCTTAGGCCTAAATTTATCTAGATTGTGTTTAAAAATATAACTTTAATTAAAAGACAACAAAAAGGGGATCCTATGGATATATTAATTTTAAATTTGCAGTTTTAGTTGAATAGATTTCTCTTTAAGTCTTCCGGGACGTTTATTCTGCATCAATGAACACAATAGGAGAATCTTCCATACTGTTCAGCAAAGTCCCAAAAAAAAAAATGCGAAAAACACTTTTTTACATTAAACTTCTGAAATCTCATGCAAAAAACAGACAGTTTTTTCTAAAGAAATAAGTGATCTGTGCTCCTGTCTCCAAACTACAAAATATTCAATAAGAACATTCTTGCAACATTAAGTTATGTCTATCTTCAGAATTCCCACAATAAATACATTTTCAACACTGTAAATACATGGAATAAACTTGTCAAAGGTAAATAATTGCTAAAACAAGAAGCATTTCGGACGAAAATAACAACTGAACGAAAAAGAGAAAAAAAACAAAGTGTACTGAAGGGGCTGTCAGTATCATCCAGTTTTCAGCATTCTTTTTAAGTCAATCTCAAACACAAAATGTTCTAATTTGCTATTTTTAGGACAGGTGGTCTTTGTGTGTTTGTCTTACACTCAGTAAAAGTGTTTGTCTTACACTCAGTAAAAAAAAAAATGGTACTTAACTCTTATACCCATCACACTTAAGTTCTTGGTCTGACAGAACGGTTTCTTTCTGCACTTTCTTTCAGCTTAGCGTGAGAGTGTGTATAAATACTACATTGTACGTACATTTTAATTAAATATTTTAAACGGTATTTTGGTTACATTAGAAACCATTTAATATAATGCGCTCTGGGGACCTGATTTCCACAATTATCTGTTCTAGTTTCCATAATTTTGTTACTAAAGAATTTTATTTTCATAATACTTAGGTAAGTTTCATTAGGATTAACCTAACTTCACTTCTTGAGTATGGTGGGTATAAGGGATAAGTACCAAATATTTTCAAGTAGATAAAACTATACTTAATAATTATTATTCTAAAGTTCACATCTTTCGTATATGCATTTAAAAATAAGCATATACTTAAACAGGTTTTTTAATGAAAGGACTCAAAGTACATTTTTGACAAAAAAGGAATATAATTACTTACATAGAAAGTTTTTTCTACAGCGAGAGTTCTCTGATAACCTTAATATGACCATTTAAATGACTCTTAACCTCCTAGCCAAGTGGTTAGAGCTCTGGACTAGAAAAACCTGAGGTCAGGGTAGAGAGTCCTAGTGTCGCTGGTTATTTGGTTTGGGACGGGGAGGTTTTTGGTTGGGACGGTATTTGGTTGGGAATGTTTTTCTTCAGAATGTGTCCTTTTATGAACAGAAAAATTAGATTTTGTGGTGAATGTTTTCTTACAAATATCACAACAGAAAGGTTTTTCTCCAGTGTGAGTTCGTTGATGACGAGATAAATCAGAGTTCCAAGTAAAACACTTTTTACATTCATCACATTCAAAAGGTTTTTCCCCAGTATGAGTTCTCTGATGAGCAGCTAAATTAGATTTTGTCGTGAATTCGGTTTTACAAATGTCACATACAAAAGGTCTTCCACCGGTATGAGTTCTTTGATGACGAGATAAATGAGAACTAGAAGTAAAACATTTTTTACACTTATCACATTCAAAGGGTTTTTCTCCAGTATGAATTCTTTGATGAATAGTTAAATTAGATCTTGCCGTAAATGCTTTCTTACAGATATCACAATCAAAAAGTTTTTCACCACTGTGAGTTCTCTTATGACGAGATAAACCAGAAAATGAAGTAAAATTTTTCTTACATGTATTGCATTCAAAATATTTCCCTTTAGAGTGAATATGTCCACTCAAATCTTTGTTCCTCAGAAAAGTTTTACTGCATACTTTCGAGTCAAACAGATCATGTTTGGGCAATGTTTGGGCAATCAAACTTGGTGTTTCTTCAGAGTTTTCACTTTTTGTGGTATCATTACAAGGAAACACATAGACTTCACTTGACACCTCACCTTCAGACTGTTGATTCATTTCTTGCTTTATATATATAATTGCAAAATCATGTATTTGATATTCCTGTTCGGAAACAGCACAGACCGATGCAATAGCAATATCTGAAATGATATTAAAGAATATAAGGCAATCAAAGATGCTGACAAGGAATGAAGTATGGAATGACGGGAAGACCCCTATTAAAAAAAAAAAAAAAAAAAAAAAAAAAAAAAAAAAAAAAAAAAAAAAAAAAAAAAAAAAAAAAAAAAAAAAAAAAAAAAAATAGTTTTGAGCAATTTGATCTAGAGAGAATGCCCCCCTCCATTGTTATACTTCAGAAAGGGCTCATTTGATTGGAAATTGAAAGTTCTAGTCCACTTTTTAAGAGTCAAAAGAGATCGGAGGGTAACGAGCCCCCCCCCACGTTCTTTTTTTCCCAAATACATCTGAATTTTCTTTTAGATAGCCATTTTGTTACAAATAGCTCAAATATTATAAAACAAAAACTCCGGTGTTGACACAAACCCCCAGGGCCATGGGGCAGGCGTTGTAACTTTCGCCCTGGGGGCATATATGGTTCTTATGGAAGGGATGCTCGTATAAACTTCAAAGAGGGCTCATTTGATTGGAAATTGGAAGTTCTAGTTCACTTTTTAAGAGTTAAAAGAGGTCTGAGGACAACTAGCCTCACCACAATCCCACCCTCCACGCCCTTTTTCCTCAAACCCATCCGAAAAGAACTTTGAGAAAGAACTTTGGCATTCTTAAAAATAGTTCAAAGATCATATAACGAAAACTCAGGGGTCGACCCAAACCCCCAGGAACCGAACGGCAGGCGTTGTAAGTCATGCCCTGGGGGAATATATGGTTCTTATGGAATGGATGCTCGTACAAACTGCAGAGAGGACTCACTTGATTGGAAATTGAAAGTTTTAGTTCAGTTTTTGAGAATCAAAAGATATTGGAGGGCAACACGCCCCCCCCCCTATTCCCCTTTTCCCCAAATGCATTAGATAGAAATTTTAAGATAACCATTTTGTTAAAAATGGCTCAAAAGTCAAATAACAAAAACCCAGGTGTCGCAACAACCCCTCAGGGCACGAGGGCAGGCGTTGTAAGTTATGCCCTGGGGGCATATATGGTTCTTATGAAAGGGATACTCGTATAAACTTAAGAGAGGGCTCATTTGATTGGAAATTCAAAGTTCGTGTTCACTTTTTAAGAGTAAAAAGATATCCGAGGGCAACTAGCCCCCCCCCCCCCCCCGCAACACCTTTTTTTCAACCCCATCCGAAGAAAATTTTGAGATAGCCATTTTGTAAAAAATAGTTCAAAGGTCGGATAAGAAAAACATCAATGTTGATAAAACCCCCAGGGCCCGGGGGCAGAAGTTCTAAGTTATGCCCTGAGGGCATGCATGGTCCCTGTGAACGGGATACTCGTATAAACTTCATAGAGGGCTCATTTGATTGGAAATTGGAAGTTCTAGTTCACTTTTTCAGAGTCAAGAGATCGGAGGGCAACTAGCCCCTCCCCTACGCCATGTTTTCCTTAAACCCATCCGCTAAAAATTTTGAGATTCAAACTTCAAAAATTAGATAACAAAAACTCTGGTGTCAACACAACACCCCAGGGCCCGGGGGTAGGAGTTGTGAGTGTTGTCCTGGGGGCAAATATGGTTCTTATGAAAGGGATGCTCATATAAACTTCAGAGAAGACTCATTTGATTGGAAATCGAAAGATCTAAGTTCACTTTTTAAGAGTCAAAAGATATCCGAGGGCAACTACCCCCCCCCACACTCTTTTTTTCACAAGCCCATCCGATAACAATTTTACGATAGCCATTTCGTTAAAAATAGTTCAAAGGTCAGATAAGATAAACTCTTGTGTCGACGCAACCCCCCAGAGCCCGGGGGCAGCCGTTGTAAGTGATGCTCTGGGGCATATATGGTTCTTATGGAGGGGGTGCTAGTATAAACTTCAGAGAGGGCTCATTTGATTGGAAATTGAAAGTTCTCGTTCACTTTTTAGTCAAACGTTCTCGAGAGCTGCCCCAAGACCCAGGGGCAGGTATTGCAAGTTATACCTTGGGGGCATATAAGGTTCTTATGGAAGGGATGCTCGTATAAACTTCAGAGAAGACTCATTTGATTGGAAATCGAAAGATCTAAGTTCACTTTTTAAGAGTCAAAAGATATCCGAGGGCAACTACCCCCTCCCTCCACTTTCTCTTTTCTCAAATCCACCCTATAAGAAATTTGAGATATCATTTTTTTTAAATAGTTCAAAGATCATATAACGAAAACTCCGGGATCGACACAAACCCGCAGGGACCGGGGGCAAGCATTGCAAGTTGTCTCGGGGCTGAATGATAATAATAATAATAATATTTTATTACTCGTCAAAATCAAACAAAAGAGACGGAGTAAATTAAAATACAAGAAAAACATAAACAAGACAAATATACACGACAAAAACAAAATACATAAGAGTACAAGTCTTAGACACTAATGTAATACTCATTAGCAAGAAAAGACTGTTAAACCATAGAGAAAACAAAAACACATTGAGTTCTACTGGCGGAGGATTTCAAACCACGGATGGCTTTTAACATTATTATTGAACTTAGAGATCTGATTAAGGATGGCTGAAGTTGGGTCTGCTATATTATAATTCCTAATAAGAAAAGAATTTCGGGCCCAAAGCGGGAGACGAAGTAGAAACTTAGCATACTTAAAGAAAACAGATCGAAGTTTACGTTTATCGCACTCGGGAAAAATTCTCCAAAAAGGACTCAAATACAAAAAATGGGGAGTGCAATTGCATTATAAAAACGAGCTAAAACTTTTCTGTTGAACCTCAACTTATTTGAAACAATTGTACTATATGCAAAACCAATTCGCTTCTTTAGATGGTCGATGAGCAATCGACGGGTTGTTTTTAGAGTTGAACCGATAGGAAGGCCAAGATAACTGATGAACAGGACTGGCTTAACATTTATATTTCCAAGAGCAATCGTAAAACCATTGGGGACTGATTTCCAATTAAAAAGCAGAATTTCCAACTTTTCTGCGTTAAACTCTAATCCGAGCTGCTTATAATCATTCTGGAGGATGTTAAAGTTTTCCTCTATACCCTAAACAGTGCAACTTGAATTAAATATATCATCCGCGTATGATATTAACGAAACATCGATACATCGCAGGACACAAGTTGTTTTACATCTCTCTTGTCCTCGGATTATTGTATTGTTAAAAGCAGTAGGTGAAGTTATTGCCCCTTGTAGAGCCCCTTTTTTAACCGGGACAACAGGATTACTTTTTAATTTATGATCCGGATGCTGATGCGAGAGCTTAAGTTCGGCTTTCAGATTTGCATACATATCTTTCAAAGGAAGAAGGGTTCCTTTTTTACACCGCGCTTTCCCACATCCAATATCAACTCATCATGAATCAAAGAGTCAAAGGCACGTTGAACATCGTACGCCGCGAGAGCCAAACTTTCTCCAGTTTTCTCGGCATCAACGAGAATAGATGCTACAGCAGACAACGCATGGCAACAACCAAGACACGGCTGGAATCCAAACTGTGAGTCCGGGCTATAACACTTATTTCAGACTTCATTACTTATCAAAAACTCAAATATTTTACAAAAGTTGTCGAAACCGTGATCGGCCGAAAAGACGAAAATTCCCGATGTAATTTACCCTTCTTAGGGATCTACGTTAAAGCCCCAATACAAAAAGATGACGGAACTATTCCGGTGACGAAAATCATCTGAAATAACAGTGTAATATGATGAAGGAATAATTGACTACATATTTTGACATGAAACGCGGAAATATTATCTGAACCCCTGGATTTCTTTTTCTTAAGACGATTAATAGCATTTATTACACACTCTAAAGAAACCACAACATCAGAATTAGACGAACTAGCTAAGAAAGAATCTAACTCATGCTTATAATAATCCGCAAGGCACTTTTCAGAGGCAGAGAACACGTTCTCATAATATTCGACCCAAGTTGATTCAGGGATGTCATAATACGATATATTATTATGGCAATTACTCTGTGGTTTTAGCACTATTTTCCAAAGCTCATTTGGATCACTAAGAACTTTATCGGAATAAACTGACTGAATTGAGCTCCTATGCTTGGCAAGCTTATTTGCGAACCGTTTTTTTTAGTCTGCAATCTTACCTGATTTACAATACCAGACCTAGGAGAGCCACAGTCTCTCCAAATTTTCAACCAAAATTTTGCCCTATCACATGCTTTACAAAGTGCTGGGTTCTTTGACTACCCAATAATTTCCGTCCCACTTTTAATACGCTTAATAGGAACAGCCGCAAGTTCGGCAACACGCAAAGAATGAATCAATTCGGCACAGTATACATTTAGCTTCACTCGCGTATCAACTGAGTCTGCACGAGCAGACTTACAAAGTAGATCATAGGGCACACAGATTGGTTCTTATGATAGGTTCTATAGGGTTCTTATGATAGGGATATTCGTATAAAATTCAGAGGGCTCATTTTATTGGAAATTAAAAGTTCTAGTTCACTTTCTGAGAGTCAAAAGAGATCGGAGGGCAACTAACCCCTCCCCCTCTCCGTTTTTTTCTTCCCCAAACCCATCTTATAAAAATTTTGAGGTGAATGCTTTATTAAAAATAGTTCAAACATCAGATACAGGCCTCCCGCTAGATTTTTTGTGAAAAATCTTTCGTTTGTTTACCCTGCTCTGTATCCGTTCAACCTCTCTGGCTGCCTCATCTTCTTCGCGCATCTTCCAGCTCAAAGCCTCAATCATACATTGTGCGAGGCTTATTTCTACAAAGTCTTTGGCATCTATGGCCTTTTTTCAGCTTTTCATTAGCTTCTTGAAGAAGCCTTTCTGCTACTTGTCTCTTCTCCTTTTCAACTGACTTCTTCTCAATCAAGTCTTTTTCTAGGAGTTCAATGGTCTTCTTCTCAGATAACATCCTCTTTTTTTCCTCTTCTTCTCTTGCCTTCTTCTCTTCTTCTTCTTTCCTTTTGGACTCCTTTTCAGCCTGTCTAGATCACTCAGCTTCCAGGTACAGTTTATAGCTCTGGCACGCATTTCGCCCCAAATTCAACAGCTCTCTGGTAATAGGGACTATCTCGGGCTTGTTCTCAAACTTCTTTAGAGCGTCAGAGACTATCAGTCTAGCATTGAGCATTTTGACTTTCATCAATGATTTTTCCTCGTTCATGATCCGTCCTGACCGGGAAAAATCACGTTCAACGTCAGCGTTCCCATGCGACATACAGAGAGCTGCTTTTACTATCTTTGAAACAAGGGGATATTTTGTCTGTCCTTGATGGTTTTTCAGACTAAAAACCGAGTTCCATAAAACATCAATCCTCGCTGAAGTCATGTTCTTAGGCAAACTCGGTTCCAGCTGAAGCAAGTTCCATTCGTCAATGGCAGCTTCAGTATTCACACGGAAAGGCATAAATCCAACGATTTTCACAAAGTCGCTTGTTCTTGTCTCAGGATTCGAATCATCCAGCCGCAGGCACTGGAAATGCTGAAGGGCACTTTGACATAGTGATTTCTCTTCAATATGGCGGCAAGCGGCCAGGTAAGCAGTTCTGGCACTACTTCTGAAGTTCAGAGTATCAACTTTTTGTACCTTCGACAGGCATTCTTCCTCGCCGTCACCGCATGCTACTTTATCGGATGGAAGAAAATCCCCACTTGAATTGGAGAGCTCAGAAAAAGTTTTTTTTTTCCCTTCTGAATATCAGTCAAAGCACTTTGCTTGACAAAACGGATGGCGGTCATCGTTACTAGTCGACGCATTTCGTCATACAGAATGTGGATAAGTGGTTCTTCACGTTGAAACAACTCTGTGAACTGAGCAACGCTTTGGTTGTGGTACACTGGAGACTGCTAGATATATCTCGGTATCCGCTAGACTTCATCAATGCTGGTCTTTTCTTAGGGATGAATTTCAGGAAATACTCATCGAGAGCATCCCATTGCTCATCAGGTCTCTCAGCTGAAACAACGAGGGTTAGCCATCGACTTGGCACATGTTTCAGGAAACGATGTGGAGGAAGCTTGAGATTCTCCTGGATGGTACCTAAGTCTTCTAAACGGGCAGGCCAACCACTAAAGAAGTAGAAAATTCGAATCGCAAAATCGGAAACTTTGGATCCGTAATGGTCCAAACCTTTCAAAAAAGCGTTGTGGACTATGTGTATGTTGCATGTCCCAATGTCAGCTAGGCCTCGGTCGCTGCGCACAGTTCTAGCTTCGGAATCAAATAACATCCAAACTTTCTTGTTGACATTAGCTCCATCACTTCCCAGCATCAAGACTTTACGGAGATCAAGGTTAGCATCCTTTAGAGCTTGTAGTAGGTACTGGTGTAAATCTTCCGCTTTTGCGTGTCCTATGAAAAAGGACTGTAGGTGGCGTACAGAGACTCTTTCTTCGGTCTCCAACCAGTATCTAATCATGATATTCAACTCCTTTGTACCTTTAGCATTTGTAGTCTCATCGTAAAGGAACGCCAAGTAAGAAGATCCAATGTCGCGTAGAAGGTCCTTGCAAAAAGCATTAGTGTGAATCCACGTAAAAAAAAAAAAAAAAAGAAAAAAAAAATAATCAATCAACTCATGATCTTCTGCCAAGAAGTTATGTTACAGCTCATAAGCTTAAATCAACTAATTAGGGATATTACTACTAGAAAACTCTATGAAGGTAGCAAAGACTTAAGCCAGAAAAAGGAAAAGACTAAAAGATAGCTTAGTACAAGAAGATATAGGGGCAATATAGGAACCAAGTTAGATGTAACAATGTCTTTTTGAAGAGAAGAAAATTTATGTTAACAAACCATGCAGTGTTACAGTTTGAAAAGGCTTTAAATAAAACTCTTGCACATACATTTGCTTCGCTTGTCCCTTATAAGGAAAAAGACAGCAACCGCAAGTGCTTTCCAGCTGATGACAAGAAAAATATGAGCTTTATGAACCTTTTTTCTAAATTATGAACCATTTATGAACCTAGGTTAAAAATATTAACTTTTTTTATAATTATGAACCCAGTGGGAGGCCTGCAGATATTAAAGCTCCGGAGTTGACAGAATTTCCCAGGGCCCAGGGAAAGGCGTTGTAGGCTATGCCCTGAGGGCATATATGGTTCTTATAGAAGGGATGCTCGTACAAATTTCAGAGAGGGCTCATTTGATTGAAAATGGAAAGTTCTAGTTCGATTTAAAGAGCCAAAGAGATCAAAGGCCAATTAACCCTCCCCCCACGCCTTTCTTACCCATACCCATCTAATAAAAAAATTTGAGATAGCCATTTCGTTTAAAATAGTTCAAACATCAGATAATAAAAACTCCGAGGTTGACACAAACCCATTTTTTTTACTTTGATATTGTTATTTTGATACGAGATTTGATACTCTGATGAATATTTGATTTTGAAAAAAGGTTTTATTTTGAAATAAGGAATTTTTAAAACTTGAAACCTTTTATAATCAAAAAGGAACAAAAATTAATTTTAAAAAAACTTTCGGAAAAAGAATTTTTTTAAAGAAAAGTAAAGGCCATTTTTAATTTAAGATCAGCAGATACAAATACCTGTTAAAATTCAAACTCAAAACGACAAGAAATTAATATTAAACAATGAATGAATCCCAATACGAACATAAATTAAATAAACAATCAAAGCAAAAAAGATAAAACAAGTAATAATATAAATGAATAGCGAAAAAACATACAACAAGCAATAATATAAATGAATGAAAAGATCTTAAAGCGAGTAATGCTTAAATTGAATAAGCAAATAAAGCTTAAAACACATAAAAAAAATTATACTATTGAGGTATAAATGAAACTCAAAACGAACTTAAATTAAATAAACAATCAATGCAAAAAGCATACAATATATTTTAATGTAAATGAATAAATAAATTTTAAAACGAGTAAAACTGAACATGCAAATCAAGCTTGAAACGAATAAAAATCACTAGCAACAAAAGATTAAGTATCGCCTCCTTCTCTCACTGTAAAATTCTAAAATCTCCTGCGTCAGTGGCGCTTTACTGAAAACTATATTTGTCTTGAACAGTCTTGGAAAGTATAAACAAAATCAGACTGAATATTTGATATATAATGATATTAACTGTTGAAAGATCCATCAGTTCCAGCTTCTATTTCACTGCAATTTTATTTTCATTTTGAATACTGTAAGAATTCAAAATTGAATATTTGATGTACAATGATATTAATTGCTGAAGGCTCATCAGTTCAAAATTTTACTGTAATTTTAGTTTATTTTCAATAAGGAGAACAAAAGAAAATATTTTTAATAAAATTGGTTTTCAGTAGAGCGCCAATGACGCAGTAGATTTTAGACTTTTACAGCGAGAGAAGGAGGCAATACCCAATTTCTTGTTTGTCGTGATTTTTTTCGTTTCAAACTTGATTTGCATATTCAGTTTAAGTTTCTCTCGTTTTAAGATTTTTTTATTCATTTACATTAATATATATTGCATGTTTGTTTGCATTGATTGTTTATTTAATTTCTGTTCGTTTTGAATTTCATCTATACTTCAATAGCAAAATTTTTTTTCGTTTTAAGCTTGATTTGCATATTCAATTTAAGCATTACTCGCTTTAAGATCTTTTCATTTATTTATATTATTACTTGTTGTTCGTTTTTTTACTATGATTGTTTATTTAATTTCTGTTCGTTTTGTGTTTCATTTATTCTTTAATAGTTATATTTGGTCATTTTGAGTTTGAATTTTAAGAGGTATTTGTATCTGCTGATCTTAAGTTTAAAATGGCCTTTACTTTTCTTTGAAAAACTTCTTTTTCAGAAAGTTTTTTTTAAATTAATTACTGAAAATACCTTATGAATAATTTAATAGATGTTGATATTGATTTCGGAAAATATGAGCAATTTTTTATTTATAAAAGTTATGAAAGAAAAAAGTTAAAATTTATTTTGTTTTCAATAAAATCCAAGTTCTGCTGATCTTTACAAAGCTTATGGCGTATTTGCGCTACTCCAGTTTGTGGTAGTTTCTCTTTGTTTTACGTTTGATTTCATCATTTATAGTAATTTCTGTTGGTTTTGATATTTGCTTGCTTATGTTGATTTATCATCCTTATGTATCAAAATTAAAAATTAATTTTATGTTTGTTCATCTTGGTAGCTCTTACCTGTTCTTTAAAAAACCTCTTTTCCGCCAAATGAGTTCTTTAGTTAATTTCTATTTGTTTTTGATAGGCAAGTTTATTTATTTGTTAAAATAAAGAATGCTTCAAAAACTTAAAAGTGTCAAGAAGTCTTAAAAGACTTAAGAATGTTTTTAAAACTTAAAAGCTTCTAAAAGTCACAGTCACAAGCAGTTATAGTCGCAAGCCTATCACAGAAAAAAGTAATAACACTGGCAAGTATTCACAGTGGCATGCAGTCACAGACTTAAGTACTTTTGATCACAAGTAGATACAGTCGAGGTTGAAATTAGTCATAGTTTCAGTTAGAAAAGTCGCAGTTACAAACAGGCACAGCCAGCAACAGAAAAGTAGTGGCAATCGTAAGTGTTGCAAGAGCAATCACAAGTAGTCAGAATCAAAGTAGTCTCAGTTTTAGTCACATTTAATTGCCATCAAAGTTGGAATTAGTCTCAGAGCCAGGTGGAGGTAGTCACAATTAGTCACAATCGCAAGTAGTTATATTGCAAACGCTTCAAGTAGTCACAAGTGATTCGCAGCTGGTTATAGTCTCAGGCACAAGTAGTTGCTCTCACAATCGCAAGCAGTTGCAATCACAAGGAGTCACCGTCACAAGTAGTCGCAGTCATAAGAAATTGCAAGTAGTTGCATGCCCAAATGTTCAGAGTTGCAAGTTTTTAGAGTCACCAGAAGCAGCAGTCATAGTCACCAGTAGTCGTGGGAGCAGTGGTTGAAGAAGAAGCAAGAGTTGTATTAGCAGTGGCAGTATGAATACAGTGTCTTTCGGTTATTTTAAGAACCAATCTCAACATCTCCTGAAAATTTTAACTTAGTTTAGAATCGCAACTGCTATCTAGGAATCTAATCTAAACAATTTGTGCATTTTGATTTATTTCAGACCTCCTAGTCAAGACCGATGGTTGAGGAAGCAGATTCCCAAATATACCGAATAATACTAAATAGAGTCCATCACGGATACATTCAATCTAATACAATGATTAAAATAAAAATAATCATATCGAAGTAGGCTATGATGTAAGGGTACTCTTTGTTTGATTTTAATTAAAAATAAAAATTCGAATTTACCCCATTCTCAGCAATCAGTCAATTCTGACTAACTCACATTGTCTAAACCAAATCCAGTATTGAGGACCTACCCTCGTTTCAACAGAGCTAATTGCAATTAATTACAATCAATTCTAATAACTTACTAAAACACGTCATTGTGCTATACTGAATGCAGTTTTAATACACAAATGAATTTCACGCAAAAATATAAAATTAACATAACTTCACAAAATCATAGAACTTTCAGAAATAGGCAGAAATATCATTAGCTCCTACAAATAAATTAATATTTCAAGGATTTTTTACCTTAAAATGGACAAAATGCCGCACAAGATCTTTCCTGGCGATGTTGTCCATGCACAAAAAAATGTTTTGCTGCTTAGCGTTGTGAATGAAAACAATGCAAAACTGAAATTGTTGTTATTCATGTTTGTTGTTCAGATTAATTTGAAAATTTCATAGAAGAGTATCATGAGGGGAACTTCCTTTTTTACAATTCGAGAAACCAAAACAAGCTACTTTGCCATAAAAATTATTACATTTTATTACTAGCCTGATCACTTACCAGAAATAAAACACGAAAAGGTAATTTCTTTTGAATTATCTGCCCCCTCGTCCCACCAAAGAGCACCGGAGTAGTGGAGGCTGAAACTTTCAAAATTTGAACACATATAGAAATGGTAAATGTAATGGTAACTAGATTTATCTACAACTACTATAAACTAACAACACCGCAGCACCGAGCCACCTGTGGCCTACACAGTTATGCCCGCTCCTTATCTTTCCAAATCTACTCAAAGCCCTCTTTATACCCTCCCAAGAAGTTCCCATTTCCCTTATACGTTTCCTTACGACATCCTCCCACCCCAACTGAGGGCGACCTGCTTTCTGTTTAGCCCTAGACAGTTGGCCGAAAAGGACAATCATTGGCAACCTTTCATCCTTGATCTGCAGAACGTGCCCTAGCCATCTCAACCTTTCTCTCATCATAGCCCTGGAAAAGGATATTGAACCACACTTTTTGAACAGCCTACTGCTTGAAATACGGTCAGTCAGTCGGGTACCCAACACAAGCCATAGGCAATTTTTCTGGAAAACATCTTACCAAATTTTCCTCTTTTTTTGAAGTGCCCATACTTAAGAACTATACTTGACTCCTGTTATCACTGTATTTTCCAATATTCTAATCTTGGTTTGCTGACTTATTTTCCTGTTCTTCCAAATTGTTTTAACTGTGAAAAACACACCTTGGGCCTTGGCTATTCTACTTTTAATATCTTCACTGCACCCACCGTCTTTATTAATAATGCTGCCAAGGTAAGTTAAGCTGTCCACTTGATCGTTCGTTTCGTTACCCGGCGTCACCTTTATTCCTAGCCTTACTGACTTAGAATTCTTAATATTAATTTTTTAACCTATTCTAGCACCCTGAACTTGCAAAACCTTTCATAGTTTGTTCATTTTGCCCCCATCGTTCTGTGGCAAATAAACGATCACCAGAACTATATTACCGAGTTCGATAGCTTTTTATTTGTGCACCAAAACAAAACTGGAGAAAGGAACAAAATTCTTTGTTGATGAAGCAAGCTAACATACCTAAAGGTCTACAACTGGTAATCAATTTTGAGTCTGTATTTTGGCAAATCTGCGGCTTCCCGAAATCCCCTCCCCTGAGCATCTCCCTTTGAGCCAACATCTCCCACGACAAGTAACTGAACCCGTACCTAAAACTCAGCCGGTACTAGCACGACAAATGCGTCACACAAATAGTTTTGTCCCCTCGTTTGTCAAGATTTTTAATATAACACTCACTCGAAAAAAATTGTACAAATTTATTTGTTTAGGTTCATTATTCTTTTTATTCATTGATGACTTTAAACATTTTTTTCTTGAATTTTGAGCTTGGAGTTATTTTTTATTTTACTTTGAAGATAGTTGGATACTTCAATGTCTTAGATTTTAATTTGACTCTGTTTGTGATATGTCGAGTCAATATATTAATTTTTATGAAAAAGGCTATGGCTATGATTTTACATGTTTAGTGCCTTATCTTTTATTATGAAAAGAACTGCCACTGATCGACATGACCGTGTAAGGCGTTTCACAATAAAATCATTTGATTTTGAGTTTATTGCAACGTGCTCAACTTAGAAAAGCTTTGTGATATCAGCTGCATCTCAATAATCCTCAACGGTCTTGAAGAAGGAGGTGTTCTTGGATGAACAGGAAACACTGCGTGTGTCAAAATATCTAAGGCTGCCTCTGTTACAATTTGTGTATTCTGGCGAGACTGGCAAGGGAAATCACAAGGATTCACAAGTGATCACCAGCACATCTCGAATAGCGTAACGATGCGTTACAGTTCGACTTAGGGTAGTTTTGGACTTGTAATTATAACAGGATCAAGGCAGTCTTGGATATTCTGACACACACACAAGGTTTCATTATCTACTTTAATTCCAAGTCGAAGTAAATTTGCTTGGGGAGCAAAGACTAACATGCCAGCCATATGTTTTTTCTTCAAAGATTTAGTTTGATTATGAAATTGTTGGGTCCCAACTACTCAATTCTCTGAAGCCAATTCTGAAATATCTAGGTCTAATGCGACCATTATACCAAGATTTCCAGGTCTACTAATTTTTAACCATCCACTAGAAATATATTTCACTTTCTAAAACTTTTTCCAAGAAAGAATAAAATACAGTGTTTTGTTCCGGCACTCAGATTTAAAAACAAATATAAAACCATACCATCATTTATTTTCTGCTCCAGTTTAAGAGGTGGGCCATCAGCTTCAAGATTGCCAGATACATTTGGAGAAAAGCTCGAACATTGACCTTCTTCTTTATGTAATAAAACAGGATTTTTACTTCCAGACAGACCTTTGATATCATTGGAAAGTCCTTCTTCAAGTTCTAAGAAGAATTAAAAGTGAATTTATCTCAGAAGTGTGAGGATAATGAGGAGTGAATTATAAAATCTTTCGTTTTGCAAAATTAAACAGTGTATAGTATTCTCTCTCTTTCTCCTCTCTCTCAATCTGATAAACAAAGTGAAATTTAATAGTTAAATTATACTTATTCCAAATAAGAGAAAACAAATAGGCAATTTTAAAAATAAATTATATAACTAAAAAAGAGCAATCAAATACTCATTGATGGCCGTCATTATTTTGTAGCACAAATTTTGTAACAAATTGAGGATAGAACTCATATGTTTTCGGTGCATAAAATAGGAATAATTTAGACCAAATCTATGCAAAATTTTTTGTAAAGTTTCCTGGATGGGATGCCATCTTCATTTAACTAAATCATAGTGGCAAGAAAAACAATTTTGGTATAAAGAAACCGCCACCTCTCTTAAAAAAAATAAAATATAAAACTTCTTATCAGTGTTGATTCTGTCTTTCGAAGCGATGAAAATCTTTAGCAAAATTTTCGTGCAAGGATAAGACACATAAGTGCATTGTTTGATCTTTTATTTGAAAAGTAATCTAGTTTTGTATTCAAATAAAAGCAATTAGGGACATTGAACTATGACAAACGTAGTTTTCATTCATGGGAGAAGGTTTGAACCTGCCTCCGTTCCCTAGTCAAACAGAAAGCTTTACATGCCGAAATTTTCAAAAAATTAGAGACCAAAACCAAGACTCTTTCATTGCTCCCCAAACTAAAATATGAGGGGCTCTTCAAAATCTACATATATTTTCTGAAATTTTCATTTAAATTCCCAGCAAGAATCTCAGGATATTGCACATACACAGTCATAACTAAAATATTTGGTTCAGCTATCTGAACCAAATACTTTTGCCCCCCCCCCACCTGGATACGACATTGGCAAGAATATTTCTGCTGAATTAAAAAAAAAAGTTATTTTTCTCTAATTAAAATTTGACTTGTTGAAATTGAGGTAACTTGAACTGTTTGTATTTTCAAGTATTAAAAAGAGCATTTCCATTAAACACAACAACTAAATTACTCCACTAAATTTGAAAAACACATTTGCTAGCCCGGCTTGCAAAACTCATATTTTAAAATAAGAGCAAAAACAATGTTTTAAGTAGGGAAACAAATATTTTTGTGTGCCTCATTTATTTATTTATTAAAAAAAAAAATCACTGTGTGCCACAAAAACGTGAATTAAATATTAATCCATACAAATAGAAAGATGGAGAGCAAACTATTTCACATGAAGGTTAACCTTTAACCTACGTGCGCAAATATCCACAAAGTTACTGAGCACTGTAACAAAAAATAAAATTGTCACAACTATATTTATAAGAAGCTAAATAGACTCTCGAACACCTCTATTCTTACCAATGGATGAAACAATGGGTATTTACCCAGTAAAAATTGAATATCGGTTTGATTTGTCAGAAAGTTGAAGAATTGGTCGTTAAAAAACTACAACTACTTAGTGACAAAGAAAACCTTCGAAACTTCATTACAATAAAAACTGAATTTGAACTGAATTACCTAAAGTTCAGCCACCGTATCACTGTATCAAGTATCAGTCTCAGCCACTGATAACCGAAGTGATCAAATATAGGAAGTAGATATATTTCGGTCATGTGATCCGCATGCCCGAAACTCGACTACCAAAGGTTGTCTTTATGTGGCAGCCACGTGTTACCAGAAGAAAAATACCCCTCCAAAAACACCCTACGACGCAGCTACTGGGCTGACATCACAAATCTCAATGTCTCAATCCAACCCCAATGGGAAGATGTCTAGGCAGCCGCAGCGAAGTTGAAGAATTGGTCATTAAAAACTACAACTACTTAATAACAAAGAAAACCTTCAAAACTTCATTTCCTTCAAACCTTCAAAACCTTCAATTACCACTGGATGTATGTGATATGCCCCAATCAAAATCAGAATCGAAAAGAATAGCCCCATTAAATTCTTCGATGACTCCGGTTTGAGTTAAATATCGTTTGAGTAAAAATTGAACATCGGTTTGATTTGTCAGAATGTTGAAGAATTGGTCGTTAAAAACTACAACTACTTAATAACAAAGAAAACCTTCAAAACTTCACTACAATAGAAACTACTTCCTGAGTTCTATGATCAAAATATTGGTTCCCCAGTTTTCCGGCTGGGAAACTTTTCATGAGAAAGGATCTAAACTTTTTCAAAATGATAAAAAAAAAGAAAAGGATCTTCAGCTAGTTTTCAATATAAAAGCCTTACATATAATAATTAAAAATATAGGTAGAAAATCATACCAAATTTGTCATCTTACAACGAAATCATTAAAATTGCAGGATAAGCAGTGAGACATATACAAAAACTGCACAGGGATCATGAACCTTTTTAGCCATTGTAAGGCTTAAAAAAGTTAGATTTGCAAAGAAAAAACGGATCAGTTTCGTAGTTTAACCTAGCTTGTATACGTTTAGAAATTTATACATCTAGATAAGTGTCCGAGAAGATATTTCAATATATAAGGAAATGGTTTTCGAGTCATTTATCTTGTAGTCCGAACCGTTTGGACGTTGTGGTTATGTTCTGATTGTATATATTGCACCTTTAGGATCTCATATTGAGTTTTATGGATTCCTTGAAGAACAATTGGAAAAGATCCTACAACGAAGTCTTATATAGTGGGAGTTTTCAATAATGATCTATTGGATAATGGATCGAATATAATCGAAGGATTTTAAATATGATAATTTTGTATGGTTTTATTCCTGCAATTAATATTAGTACATGTGCAATGAGGACGTTGTCAAAATTTCTGGATAACATATTTTGACTTATATAACAGGTAGTTCAAGTGTTCCTATAAGTGATGGTTCTGATCATTTGGATTATATATGGTGCTGGTTATATTTGAAAGTTACTCGGTATTAATAATTAAAAAGTTCATAGAGGGGCAATCTCAAGCTGAGGATGGTACTTGAAAAAGATGCTTATCTGAAACGTAAAAATAAGCTAGCCAATACAGATTGGAATACAGAGCTCACAGTGTTTGCAGATATTGAGTCTAAGTTTGTAGTATTTTACCAAATAATTCAGCAATCACAAGAAAAATTTTCAAAGAATATTAAGAAAAATATAACGAAAACTTCTAAGAAGCCTTGAATTACTCCGAGTTTACTGAGATTGATAAATCAGAATAATTTGTATGAGAAAAAGGCACGTCACCCCTGCGATGCAAATGAGCGAAATTAAAAGAATAACCATAATGCCCTAAACAGACTCTTGCGAAAGGCTAGGCAAGATTATTATTAAACGGAATTTGAAAAAGCATCTGGAAGTCCCGTAAAAAACATGAGTTATGATTAGAAACACTTTATAACAACCTTCTGGAGGAATCCCTGAGGAAATATTTCGTTAAGGTTGAACCAGTCTTGCTAATCATGAAGATATTTGTGGAGAATTTGCTTGTGGAGAATTTGCTAACAATTTTTCAACAGTTTGACGGAGATTGAAAGAGTCGATTATAACCAAGCCAGGCTTTCCAAAATTACTTAAAGAGAGTTGGAAATCTTTTTAAATCTACTACCAGTTGAAGAATCTGAGGTGCAACAAATTTTTTATCATACAAAAGGTTCAGCTACTGGCTCTGATATTGTTTCAATTAGATCAATTAAAGAATTTTGGGAACGCTTCGCACCCATTTTTTTCATTAAATAATTAGTGTTTAAAAAAGGGAGTGTTTCCAAATCGTTTTAAATCAGCAAAAGTTATATAAATGCATAAAGGAGGAAGCACTGCGGATGTTGAAAATTAAAGACCAATTTCGATTTTACCTGTTATATCCAGGATACTAGAAAAATACTTTTTGGTGAGAGGGTATCAATACCTGAAAGACCGAGAACATTTACTCCAACACAATTTGGATTCCGTCAAGAACGTACTACTGAGCAAGCAAAACTGAATTGACTAGCTATATTAGTACGGCGTTGCATAATGGATACAAAGTGGCAATTATAATTTTAGATCTTATAAAGTTTTTTTTTTTACCGTTAACCATAATATCCTATTAATGAAGGATGAAATTTATGGCATTAGGAGTCCGGCCCTTTTGTTTTTAACTTCTTTTTTGTCTTGTACAAAAAATGTGTTCAAATTGATAATATGGGACTTCAAGAAAAACTTATTTTGTGTCGAGCTCCATTGCGTTTGGTACTTAGACCCTCATTATTTTCAATTATTGTGAATGATATTCCAGTGTCTGTAAGTAAACTGGAAAGAAGAATAACTAAGATCTTCAAAAATTGCGGCTACAATGCCTATGTTTGCTGATATTACTTCTTTTGTGGTGATTGCAAAGTCAGAGTGGTTGATCCTAGAGAATGTAAGAGAACCGTTAAATCAAGTTCCAACATAACTGAGGGTGAGTCAGCTAAAGTTGAACCCCACTAAGAGCCCTTGTCTTTTTTACTGCAAAATTTCGGAATTATTTGCAAAATTAAACATTTATTTCCAACTTGTATGCTTGGGCCTCTCTATTTTTCGTTCATCCATACTTGCATTTTGTATTGTTGTTCTGTATGTTTGGGTGCATTTTCCTCAATTGTTAGTCTTGTGAAGATTATTCAAAACAAGTACATTAGAGTATTACCAGGTAAGTCAAAAAGGGAATCGGTTTGAAAAGTTTAAGATGTTATATGAATAATTTTGTTTTTACCTGATTCAACCCCATCAAGCGTTTGGTTTAGGTTGAATAATACTGATTTTTATATACAGATTGTTGTTGTTGTTAGATATATCATATCATAAAAAAAAAAAATTGTTTTCTTAGTGCCAGCAGCAAAAACATGAGGGAAATTGAAGTTACTATAATAATTTTTAACCAAAAGTAGCACAAATTATCAGATAACTTCGTATATCAGCAGTGATGCTAATCACCTTCCTTAACAGTAACACTGACAAAGAGATAAGATGCGTCCATATTTGATCAATTGACTCAACAAAACTGCCAGCCTCCTTGACTCTTCTAGGTAATTAGAAATCTTCGGACTCTGAAAAATAAATGAATTTTAACAATTGATCATCAAGAAAGAATAAGGATCCCAGAACCTAGAAAATAAACGGAAGAAACATGTATAAAAGCATTAATTAACACACTCATGCAAGTAAGTACAGGAGAGACATAAGTGTCGAAAAAAATAGTAAAAAAATATAAAATAAATTTACTAACCACGCTATGCTAATTGGTATTCCAAAAGTGTTTGTTATACTTAAACATAGAATAGGATTTAATTAAAAAATTTCTTTTACAGCATAATTTCTGATGACATCATACATGACATCATATAACCGTTTTCTTATATAATGCCTGCATAGCATAAATAAGAACGTTGAGTTTCCAACGCATCGGTTATTTATATAATATAATGTCTGTTGGAATGCCCAAAAACAGAAATTTGCAGTTGAAGTTACTATAAATGATGATTCTTTGGAACCAACACCTGAAATATTAAACGTGATGGGATGTGAAAATCGACAACCTGGACAATCAATTACGACAACACCAATGCGGGCAGCTAAAGAAAAGGCCATTGCTAAATTGTCTGAAGCAATAAAAATCTAAAACCATGTAAAAATGAAAATGAAGAGCAAGACACGGGCGGTTAGAAGATACAAGAAAACGACAATTAGAGCGTGTAAAAAAATGAAAATAAAGAACAAAGACACACGCGGCTAGAAGAGATATGACACCAAGCAAGTGAGAAAGTCAAAAATGAAAATGAAGAGTCAAGACACAGGCGGTTAGAAGAAAACTTGTGACCGAGTCAAAAACGAAAATCAAGAGCAAATACACACGCGGTTAGAAAAACAGCGGCGGCGTGTCAAAAATGAAAATGAAGAGCAAAGACAAACGCGGTTAGAAGACATGCGTCATCGAGCATGTGAGCAAGTCAATGAAAATCAACCTGGACAGAAGGAATCAAAACGTGTCAAAATGTAAAATGATAGCAACGATAAATGGGTTTGGGATTTTGACATGGATAAGGCCATCAATGCCTACCATACCTTTGTTTAAAAAAAAGACTCGGCAATACATAGGATTTCATAATGACAAAAGACAGGCCGAGGTAAAACAAACCAAACAAATTGAAAATAATGGCGATGATGATTGGGTTTTGGATTTTGACATGGATAAGGTCATCAATGCCTACCATACCTTTGAAAATCAAAAACTTGGACTAGATAAATAGTTGGAAAAAAGGAGGTTTTTGTCCCACCAGCTGAATAATTATAAGAAACAAAGGTTCAGAGATATGTTTTTCATAATGACAAAAGACAAAACGAGGTAAAAGAAGAAGTTTTTTCCCACCACCTGAACAACTAAAAGAAACAAAGGCTCGGCAATAATTCTTTCACAATGACAAAAGACAAGCCGATGCGAAAGTTAAAGGTCCAATAAAAAAAATGTAATTTTACAAAGGCACCACTTCTAATTTAAGGTCCATTTGGACGTCATGAGGGCCCAGCATATCTATCTATCTATCTATCTATCTATCTATTTATCTATATATATATATATATATATATATATATATATATATATATATATATATATATATATATATATATATATATATATATATATATATATATATATATATATATATATATATATATATATATATATATATATATATATATATATATATATATATATATATATATATATATATATATTATATATATATATATATATATATATATATATATATATATAATATATATATATATATATATATATATATATATATATATATATATATATATATATATATATATATATATATATATATATATATATATATATATATATATATATATATATATATATATATATATATATATATATATATTGATTCCTTCTGTCCAGGTTGATTTTCATTGACTTGCTCACATGCTCGATGACGCATGTCTTCTAACCGCGTGTGTCTTTGCTCTCTTAGATAGATAGATAGATAGATAGATATATATAGATAGATAGATAGATAGATAGATAGATAGATAGATAGATAGATAGATAGATAGATAGATAGATAGATAGATAGATAGATAGATAGATAGATAGATAGATAGATAGATAGATAGATAGATAGATATATATACATATATATATATATATATATATATATATATATATATATATATATATATATATATATATATATATATATATATAAGATTCAATCGGGTTTAATTAAAACAAATAGAAATAAATAAAAATAAATAAACTTCTCTATGCAAAAAAATGCACGTTGAGTCCCTTAAAAAAATAACGATTCCTCCTAATCACGCTTTACGACTCTCGCTTTACTCCTCAACACAACCACATCCCTCAACCATACAAATCACTATCTAAGAGATTCCCCCCTTCCTCCCCAAAAGCACAGCTACCTTAACCATGCAAAAAAAATCAATAAATAAATAAAAAAAACAAAAAAGAAAAAAAAACAAAAAACAAACCGAGATAATAATGATAAAAAAAAAAAAAAAAAAAAAAAAAAAAAAAAAAAAAAACAATCTCAATTATTAATAAACTCTATTTAACGAATATTCAATAAGATATTTTTTCAAATTATTTTTAAAAGACCCAAGAGAGCTCCTACATCTCAGCTCTTGTGGAAGCATGTTCCACACTTTCGCGCACGCCACATCCAGTGCAAAATCCGACCGTACTGTAGGTGTTCGTCTCACCAGAAGGTTTGAGGCAGATTTCGTGTTCCTAGGATGCTGTTCCGATACCAACTGGAATAGACTGTGGATGCTGATGGAAGTAATCCGGAGAAAAATTTAAAAACGATAACTGAGCACGATAAATGATAAAGTGATTCACGGGAAAGAAAATCGTCCATATTTCCGATTATTTTCAGGACATGTTTGTGGATTGAATCAAGCCTTTTCAGGTGGGATATAAATGTTGACTGCCAAATTGACGCACAATACTGTAGATGAGGCTTGATAAGTCCATTATAAAGTAGACGAAGGGTTTTTTGAGGGAATGTGTGTTTCAGTTTCCTGATAATGCCAAGATTACGGGAGAGCTTCAGCTCCACAGCGTGGATGTGATGTATGAAGGATAACTTTTCGTCAAGGAGTACACCTAGGTACCTGGCACAGCCAGTTTTCGGTCGTCTGATCGTTCCTCGAGAAGTCGTTATTCCCGATACCTCTGGGTGAAGAGGTCCAATCCTTGAGAAGAAGAGAGCGCAAGATTTGTCAACATTTATTACAAATCGATTGGCATCCATCCAAATGTAAGTTTCTTCTAAGATGACCTCAAGTTTACTCTGGAGCGCTGACATGTCGGTGTCACAGGAGACCATTGTAGTGTCATCCGCGAACGCCACAAGTTCATCCGATTCATGATCGTTGCTCGAAATTTCTGGGTCGCAACATAACTTGCAGCACCGTGAAGTCCTGGAGTTAGGGTTCAGAACGCGACTTAGGTCATTCACATGAACCAGGAATAACAGTGGGCCTAAGATTGTGAGCCTTGCGGCACACCGAAGTTGACAACGGTGTCATTCAGCGGATCATCTCCTATATAAACACGTCGACTACTAAGGTAAGACCGGAACCATCGTAGAGCCTCTCCTCTAACCCCAATGTGCTCTATTTTACCTAATAGAATCCCATGATCCATACTGTCGAACGCTTTTTTTATGTCAAGCAAAATAGCAGCTGGCACAAGTCCCAGGTCAAGCGCTTTATTAATGAATAGGCTTAGTGATGCCAGGGCATCTTCCGTCGAGTGTCCTGGTCTGAATCCAAATTGGCGTTGGTTAAGGAATCCCTTAGCTTCCAGAAAAGAGTAAAGTTGGTTCTTCATAGGTTTTTCGAACACTTTGGAAAACCCGAAAGAATAGAGATGGGTCGAAAGTTAGACGGGTCGTCCTGAGGGCCACCTTTGTGGAGGGGAATTATTCTTGCCTTCTTGAGAAGTGATGGAAACACGCCCGTCTCCAAGGAGAGGTTTACCAAATGTGTTAAAGGTTGTACTACGGAGGGCAATACTGCCTTCAACACTTTAGTATGGACGCGGTCGAATCCAGAGGCAGATGCTCCCCTCAAGCCTTTGACAATCATCGAAACATCCGTCGAAGTTACAGGAATGAGTGCCATCGACTTGACACACGCTGGGCCCAAAAAGTCCCTGTAGGACGTTCTAGGGGGTAGCGCTGTGTTAGCCGTTGTTTCTCCAATTTTGGCGAAGAAGGTACAAAGAGCTTTTGCAACTTTTGCTGGTTCAGTCAAGGTTTCTCCATCAACCGTAATTTTGGATGGTAGTTCAGGCTGTTGGTTATTCGGTCGTAACACTGAATTGACTGTCTTCCATACTTTCCTTCCATCCTTCCCACTTTCGGCTAGCCTTTGATTAAAGTAATCCCTTTTAGCTTTTCTGAGAACAGACCGTAGGCATTTCTTATAAATTTCATAACTCCGCAGGCTAGCTACATTTGGTAGATTACGGTATTCCGCCCAAAGATTATTCTTTTTATTGATGCACCTGAGTAAATTTTCTGTAACCCACGGGCAAATTGGTGCGTTTTTTCTTCCGCGTTTCTTTATTTTTTCTTTAAAACAAAATGCCTCATATAGTGTTGTAAATGTACTATGGAAATTTTCAAATCCTTCATTCAGATCTTTTTTATCCATAACGCTATCCCAGGTCGTTTTTTCCAATTCCTCGTTAAGTAACCGTAAGTTTTCTTCACTCAGATCTACAACCGGAACATCATCTCTAGTTTTTGAAAATGACCTTGTTGCCTTTGATGTTTTGAAAACGGTACATAAGGGGAAGTGGTCTGACATGTCACTGAGGATTACTGAAGCCGAGAGTGGAGGTAGAGTAGAAAAAATATTGTCTATTAGTGAATGAGTACTCTCAGTTACTCTCGTTGGGATAGTTGTTGACGGGTAAAGATTAAATCCAGACATAAGAGTGAGAAGATCATTAGCGCTATTAGTTAGGGGATAGGCTAGGTTGATGTTGAAATCACCCATGATGACCACATCATGATTCTGTTTTTCAATCATTTGGAGTGTTTCCAATAAATATTCCGTAAACGAAGAAACAGAACCTGACGGTGATCGGTAAATTTCTCCAACGATTACCTTCCGTTGTGAAGGAAGGGACATATCAAGAAAAAGTGACTCAAAAATACCTTCTATATTTCGAGTCAGTTTGCCATTAACACAGACTGGGTGTTCGCTCTTTGTGTAGATTGCCAATCCTCCTCGTGCTGACTCTTGTCTGTGTACAAAATTCGATGTATACCCGGGGATATCTACCAGGATGTCAGTCTGCCTCGACAGGAATGTTTCACACAGTCCAAGAACGTCAGGTCGTATTTGTCGGCACATGGTCATTACATCTGTCAGTGACGAACATAATCCTTGGCAGTTGAGCTGAACTATACTGAGCTGAGATTCAGAGCATCCCTGGGGCATACTCATTAACTGAATATATTTACTTCGAGGAAATTCATTTTCACTAAAAAAAGAACAATCATTTTCATTACTAATTACTCTATCAAAAATTTCTTCCAAATTTAAGAACGACTTTTCTAACTGTTCTAATTTTTTTTGAGCTGCTGGCAAGATAGTGGGCCTCGGGGACGAAGACAAGGAACTCAAAACTTACCCAAAACTCTCTGGGGAATGTGGTCGCATCTTGGAGCAAAGCGGAGAGCCGTGAGAAATGCACACACCCGAATGAACTTCATTGAAACTGCAACAAAAAACTGATGTAAACAAACATGGATTAACACAAGAAACACAGAAAATTGGAAAATGAAACATTTCTGGAAAACAAATCACTCATTTCGGCAAGCGGCAAAAAAAACTAATTCATCAATGACAATCTTTTCCGTTTCCGCTGCTGTAGCCCCAATAACAAATAGTAAAAAAAAAAATAAATAAAAAAAATAAATAAAAAAAACTCTAAACTAATTTTATCATATTTTTCCTTCATCTCTTCGACTACAGCAGGCGGAACTATCAGACATCAACAAACAAATCACACTAAAATCATTTCAAGCATCAAAGTCGGTATCGTCCGGTTCGGCGGGTACTGCCAACTTTAGCGGATCAAAGCAGTCATCTTGAGATTTAGTCCATTGTAAATTTCGCGACTTTTTTACCTCTAACCACAGTCTTATTCCTCGCTGAACAACACGAGTTTCTGCAACCTTTTCTGCTGCAAATTTAGAACTTTTCAGCTTGTACCCGAGCGCTAGTAATTCTTTTCTTCGTTTACCGAGCTCAGCTGGCAAGTCTGTTGACACACTGAAACCCGTTTTTTTCAGCTTTCCACATTCTTTCATAATAGCTGAGCGTTCAGTGTCTGAGAGGCTAATAAAGATAGGCTCGATAGCTTTCTGCTTTTGTGAATTACTTCGAAGGCTCGGCCCAGTTCCAGATTGGGAGGGAGCCGTCTTCTTAGAAATACGATACAATGTACCCATACTTAGCTGATCAGCATCTGTAATTCCAAGCTTAGACTGAAAAAATGTCACTACAGTTTCTCGGAGATTTTCTGTTCCTTGCGGAGCTTCAACACCATGAATAAGAATGTTGTTTCTTCGAGCGTACATCTCCGATCACAGGGCAGTAGTCTTGACATGAACCAGCTCGGTCCTTAGCAGTTTATTTTCTGCTCTCAGTACTTTATTTTCATTTTGAAGCTTTGAAATCAAACTTTGAAGCTCGTCCATACGGCGGTCAAAATGGTCTTTCGTCACTGACATATTGCTACCAATTAATACCGCACTGCCTAAATAAAACTAGAAAGGCATTGAGTGAGACTAGAAAGGCATATATATATATATATATATATATATATATATATATATATATATATATATATATATATATATATATATATATATAATATATATATATATATATATATATATATATATATATATATATATATATATATATATATATATATATGTATATATATATATATATATATATATATATATATATATATATATATATATATATATATATGTATATATATATATATATATATATATATATATATATATATATATATATATATATATTATATATATATATATATATATATATATATATATATATATATATATATATATATATATATATATATATATATATATATATATATATATATATATATATATATATACATGTAATATCAAAAGAATTTGACCTTCATGTCCAACATAATCTATTGCACAATATACATAAAAATAGATGAGTTATAACTTAGTTAAAAAGTCAAAAAGAAAAAAAAAGATAAGGGATGGGTTTCGTGTCAGTTTGGGGACTTTTTGGGATCTAGTACGGGATGGTCTGTTACGGGCGGGAAGGTAGGGTTCTGGGATGATGGAACGTAATTGGAGAACAGACAGGGTATTGATACCGAAACGAAGGTACAGGAGGTTCCTTCTCTTGGCCAACGTGGTGAGCTTGCACTTACCTAGTAGATAATAACATGGAACCTTCCCTTCACCATTTATGATTCTAAGTGCTCGTTTTTGGATATTCTCAATCTTATAAATATGCTCTGAAGAAAGACCGAAATACCACACTGGACAAGCAAACTCCAGTATTGGCCAAATAGAAGAGCAATAAAGTTGGAGAAAATCCTTAGGGGGGCAAGAGAATTTTATCAAAAGTTTTAGAAGGAAAACTGAACACGATGCTTGTTTGAGGATGTTTTGAACATGGGTATCCTACTTCAAGTCAGCAGTAATTGACACCCCAAGTAGTTTCATGCACGTAACAGAGATTTTGGGAGGAATGGGGTTTGTGGTAGAAGGGGGTGATCTTAAACAATTAACTGTCATAACTAACGATTTATTAGCGTTAACTTTCATCTTCAACAAAGAATTCTCCTCTGTGACATCGTCAGGTAATGTCATAAATGAACTTCTAACATTTCGTTGACAAACCTCAACAGCAGAAAGGTTGTCCACATACTTCCATCACTCTGTGTGGGCAAAGATGAGACTATTAGCCCTTATAAGGAATAAAATTGGACCCATCAGGATTCCCTAGGGGACCCCACAAAAGATAAGAAGCGGATTGGAATAAACATTTTTATATTTAAGCAATTGAAAACGATTTGTTAAAAAGGAGACACCAATGTCAACCAGAAAGGGACTCACTTGAAACTCCATCAGCAGTTTATTCACAAGGATATTGTGGTCAATTAGGTAAAACATTATTTAAATTTAAAACATTATTTAATATTCAAATAAAACAAAAAGAAACATTTTTTTTCAAATGAAAGAAAAGAGGAACATTAAAAATTAAATCAAACAAAAGTATTCAAACTGTCAGGGGTGATTCTTCTTCTAGAACCCTGAGTAGTAATCAACCTTATACTTTGCTTGCGCCCCTGTACCAGACAGGTTTCTGGTAGGTATAATCTGGTTTGGTGAGTACAATCTGGTTAGGTGGGTATAATCTGGTTTGGTTCAAGTTTTTCTGACACAATTTATCGGATTTCTAATTCAGGGTATACATGTCTTTTTTAGGTTAAATCCGTGTCAGAAAAACCGGTGTGTCTTTTTTTAGCTGCCAATATATTCAATTATTTTTTGTATATATTCAGGTTTCAAATTAGGATTTTCAACAGTTTGACTTCAGCTTGTCTATTCATTTGTGTTAAATAAAAATCTTGAATCTGGAAAATGAAAAAATAAGTATTTAAACAAAATGTACGATGGTGCTAATTAAAGAATAGTAGGCTACACTCACAATTGTTTGCATGAGGGTTCAGTTAAAGACGTTCCCTTCGTTCCCCCATTTCCGAGGGGCAGGGGAGGGTAGGAGAGGGGGAGGGGCAGTCAATTTTGGAGGTATAACAAGTACCATTCATTACGATCATAGCTCTATGTTGGCTCGTTTTAAATACTTCAGCTTGTCTATTCATTTGTGTTAAATAAAAATCTTGAATCTGGAAAATGAAAAAATAAGTATTTAAACAAAATGTACGATGCTGCTAATTAAAGAATAGTAGGCTACACTCAGAATTGTTTGCATGAGGGATTCAGTTAAAGACGTTCCCTTCGTTCCCCCATTTCTGAGGGGCAGGAGAGGGGAAGGGGGAGTCAATTTTGGAGGTATAACAAGTACCATTCATTGCGATCATAGCTCTATGTTGGCTCGTTTTAAATATTCAGCTTGTCTATTCATTTGTGTTAAATAAAAATCTTGAATCTGGAAAATGAAAAAATAAGTCTTTAAACAAAATGTACGATGGTGCTAATTAAAGAATAGTAGGCTACACTCAGAATTGTTTGCATGAGGGTTCAGTTAAAGACGTTCCCTTCGTCCCCCCATTTCTGAGGGGCAGGGGAGGGTAGGAGAGGGGGAGGGACAGTCAATTTTGGAGGTATAACAAGTACCATTCATTACGATCATAGCTCTATGTTGGCTCGTTTTAAATACTTCAGCTTGTCTATTCATTTGTGTTAAATAAAAATCTTGAATCTGGAAAATGAAAAAATAAGTATTTAAACAAAATGTAGGATGCTGCTAATTAAAGAATAGTAGGCTACACTCAGAATTGTTTTCATGAGGGTTCAGTTAAAGACGTTCCCTTAGTTCCCCCATTTCTGAGGGGCAGGGGGGGGGGTAGGAGAGGGGGAGGGGGAGTCAATTTTGGAGGTATAACAAGTACCATTCATTGCGATCATAGCTCTATGTTGGCTCGTTTTAAATACTTCAGCTTGTCTATTCATTTGTGTTAAATAAAAATCTTGAATCTGGAAAATGAAAAAATAAGTATTTAAACAAAATGTACGATGCTGGTAATTAAAGAATAGTAGGCTACACTCAGAATTGTTTGCATGAGGGTTCAGTTAAAGACGTCCCCTTCGTTCCCCCGTTTCTGAGGGGGAGGGGAGGGTAGGAGAGTGGGAGGGGGAGTCAATTTTGGAGGTATAACAAGTACCATTCATTGCGATCATAGCTCAATGTTGGCTCGTTTTAAATACTTCAGCTTGTCTATTCATTTGTGTTAAATAAAAATCTTGAATCTGGAAAATGAAAAAATAAGTATTTAAACAAAATGTACGATGCTGCTAGTTAAAGAATAGTAGGCTACACTCAGAATTGTTTGCATGAGGGTTCAGTTAAAGACGTTCCCTTCGTCCCCCCATTTCTGAGGGGGCAGGGGAGGGTAGGAGAGGGGGAGGGGGAGTCAATTTTGGAGGTATAACAAGTACCATTCATTGCGATCATAGCTCTATGTTGGCTCGTTTTAAATACTTCAGCTTGTCTATTCATTTGTGTTAAATAAAAATCTTGAATCTGGAAAATGAAAAAATTAGTATTTAAACAAAATGTACGATGCTGCTAATTAAAGAATAGTAGGCTACACTCAGAATTGTTTGCATAAGGGTTCAGTTAAAGACGTTCCCTTCGTTCCCCCGTTTCTGAGGGGGAGGGGAGGGTAGGAGAGTGGGAGGGGGAGTCAATTTTGGAGGTATAACAAGTACCATTCATTGCGATCATAGCCCAATGTTGGCTCGTTTTAAATACTTCAGCTTGTCTATTCATTTGTGTTAAATAAAAATCTTGAATCTGGAAAATGAAAAAATAAGTATTTAAACAAAATGTACGATGCTGCTAGTTCAAGAATAGTAGGCTACACTCAGAATTGTTTGCATGAGGGTTCAGTTAAACACGTTCCCTTCGTTCCCCCATTTCTGAGGGGGAGGGGAGGGTAGGAGAGGGGGAGGGGGAGTCAATTTTGGAGGTATAACAAGTACCATTCATTGCGATCATAGCTCTATGTTGGCTCGTTTTAAATACTTCAGCTTGTCTATTCATTTGTGTTAAATAAAAATCTTCTTCTTTCATTGAAATGCAAGAGTTGGATTATTTCAGTAGTGCTTTGTCGTGGTTTAGCTTGTCACAGTTACATTCTCTTGATCTTTCAAAGTTCACTTTGATTTTATTTCATTGATTCTTTTTGTTTGCATGTCCGGGTTGATGTTTGCAAGTCCAAGTTGGGTTTTCAGACCTAGGTTTTTAAGATTTTCGTGTATGTTTGACTCCTGGGGTTTATTATTTGAGAAGTTAACTTTAGTATTTTGTGGTTTTACGTGCCTGAAATCATGAATTAGAATAGTTAATTTAGCTGTTTGGGTTTTCAGACCTAGTTTGTTTTTTTTTAGATTTTCGTGGGCGTTAGGTTCCTGGGACTTATTATTTGAGAAGTTAACTTTAGTATTTCGTATTTGACGTGCCTACTTAGGTAATAATGGAACATTTAGTATTTTTTCTAATGTAAGTGTTTTTCTTAAGAAATTCCCACTTGAGGTTTTATGACTCCTCCCCACAATGAATTCAGATGGTTTTAGGACTCATCTCACTAGCCATAACTCCATTCAACCTTGAGCGAAGGTATAAAAGTTTGATGAAGTATTTCTCTACTTAACAACTACATTAATAGCCTCCAAGATGATAGGACTGTATGACACCGAATTTATCGGATTAAAAAAATCATCTTGTGGTGTTATATTTGAATGTGCTTTTTTATTATTGTATATGGATCTCGAAGAAATTGACTGTTATCATTGGATAGTGAACTATAATCTGTTTGAGCATGATAAAAGCTTGTGGAATACTACATTACGTTATATAAACACACGGGGATTCTATGATAGGGTGATTACACCACTTAATAATACTGGTCAGGAACTGAGAAATGTTCAGGAGGAAGTCAGTGAAATTTGCAGCTTTTTCGGGGTTGAAGCACTCTACGTAAAGGGTAATGTACCTACAGATAAAAGTTTTAATTCAAAAGTGTGACCCTAGGATTCCACTTTTCAATCTAGAAGAGTTTAAGTGTCCTAAATTTGAAGGGGGTTATCACCGTCCTGCAACGAGGTTAGGTTCTTCGCGCAGTGGATACCTAAGGACATACCTGATTGTGATAAATCCATAAGACATGGTTAAAAAAACTATTCTATATCATGGGATCATCGTTTCTGGATGTTTAAGTGTGAACTCTAAGTACTATTTTTATGTAAATATGTGGTGTTGTATTTTTTTTTTTTTTTTTCTCAAAAAATATGTTAATACGTTTAGGCAATAAATATCTTTAAGCTTAACCCGTCTTTATTCTTTAGAACAGTTTTATTCATTTCATTAAATTATGAAGAAATTGTGAGTAAGTAACAATAGCTTTCTTGAATTCGCTTCCTGCACACAATACAGATATTTAATTCAAGAAATCATAATAAAAACGCAAGTAAGTAATAAAGTCTTTATTGTTTTCACCTATTGGATACACAATACTGAAATTTCATTCAAGAAATTATGAAGGAATTGTAAATAGGTAACACACTCATTCTTGAGGTCACCTCTTGTATACTTGTCCTATTGGATACACAATACTGAAATTTCATTCAAGAAATTATGAAGGAATTGTAAATAGGTAACACACTCATGTTACCTCATGGATACACAATGCAGAAATTTCATTTAAGAAATTATCAAAAATTGTAAGTAAGTAGCAAATTCTTTCTTGAATTCGCCTCCTGGGTAAATAAAAAAGACAGTTCATTAACGAAATTATTAAAAAATTGTAAGTAAGTAGCAAATTCTTTCTTGAATTCACCTGCTGGATAAACAAAAAAGACATTTCGTTCAAGAAATTATGACAAAATTCCAAGTAAGTAACAAACTCTTTATTGTTTTCATGACTTAGATACACGATGTAGAAATTTATTTCAAGAAATTATGAAAAAAATCTCAGTAAGTAACGATTTCTTTCTTGAAGTCAACTCTTGGATACACAATACGGAAATTTCATTTAAGAAATTATGAAAAAATTGTAAGCAAGTAACAAACTCTTTCCTGAAGTCACCTCTTGGATACACAATGCAGAAACTTCATTTAAGAAACTATGAAAAAATTGTAAGTAAGTAACAAATTCTTTCTTGAATTCACCTGCTGGATAAACAAAAAAGACATTTCGTTCAAGAAATTATGACAAAATTCTAAGTAAGTAACAAACTCTTAATTGTTTTCACGACTTAGATATACGATGTAGAAATTATGAAGAAATTCTCAGTAAGTAACAATTTCTTTCTTGCAGTCAACTCTTGGATACACAATACGGAAATTTCATTCATAAAATTATGAAAATATTTGTAAGTAAGTAACAAACTCTTTTTGTTTTCACCTCTTGGATATACAGTACAGATACTTCATTCAAGAAATTATGAAAAAATCGCAAGTAAGTAACTTTTTTTTTCTCTTTATCACAAACAATTTTCACAGGTTACGTGCGCGCACGTAACCTCGTCTAAATTAACCTAAAAAAATGAAATAAAGCTATGTGGACTTTGCATATTTTATTCAACATAACCGAGAAAGCGCTGGAGGTGGGGCATTCCTGTCGACTTTTGGAGGATGTTTCCCCCATTTTTCGATAATCAGGCAATTTTCTCAAGCTCCTTTCTCAAGGTCATAGCTTTTGACTGACAACACTAACATCAAAACTTAAACGGTCAGAAATAGAGGTTGGGTTGTTTCCAAAGATTTAGCTAAAAATCGTCTAAATTAACCTTAAAAAGAATGAAATAAAGCTATGTCGACTTTGCATATTTTATTCAACATAACCGAGAAAGTGCTGGAGGGGGGCATTCCTGTCGACTTTTGGAGGATGTTTCCCCCATTTTTCGATAATCAGGCAATTTTCTCAAGCTCCTTTCTCAAGGTCATAGCTTTTGACTGACAACACTAACATCAAAACTTAAACGGTCAGAAATAGAGGCTGGGCTGTTTCCAAAGATTTAGCTAAAAAACCAGTCTGGTTGAAAACGTGGAGTTTTCGTACTGGCCTACTTTTTTGCAATGTGTAGGAACCGGTGGGGGAATCCCCGCTCATTTGGAAAGGTGCCAAGGAAAGGCAGTCAAATAGCATGTAGTTTCAAAACGTGTTTAATCACGTTTCTTGAATGAAGTATCTGTACTGTATATTCAAGAGGTGAAATCAATAAAGAGCTTGTTACTTACTTACAAATATTTTCATAATTTCTTGAATGAAATTTCCGTATTGTGTATCCAAGAGTTGACTTCAAGAAAGAAATTGTTACTTACTGAGAATTTTTTCATAATTTCTTGAAATAAATTTCTACATCGTGTAGCTAAGTGAAAATTGTTTGTGATAAAGAGAAAAAAAAAGTAACTTACTTGCGATTTTTTTCATAATTTCTTGAATGAAGTATCTGTACTGTATATCCAAGAGGTGAAATCAAAAAAAAAGGAATTTTGTCATAATTTCTTGAACGAAATGTCTTTTTGTTTATCCAGCAGGTGAATTCAAGAAAGAATTTGCTACTTACTTACAATTTTTTCATAATTTCTTTAATGAAATTTCTGTATTGTATCTCCAAGAGGTGACTTCACGAAAGAATTTGTTACTTACTTACAATTTTTTCATAGTTTCTTAAATGAAGTTTCTGCATTGTGTATCCAAGAGGTGACTTCAGGAAAGAGTTTGTTACTTGCTTACAATTTTTTCATAATTTCTTAAATGAAATTTCCGTATTGTGTATTCAAGAGTTGACTTCAAGAAAGAAATTGTTACTTACTGAGAATTTTTTCATAATTTCTTGAATTAAATTTCTACATCGTGTAGCTAAGTGAAAATTGTTTGTGATAAAGAGAAAAAAAAAGTTACTTACTTGCGATTTTTTCATAATTTCTTGAATGAAGTATCTGTACTGTATATCCAAGAGGTGAAAACAAAAAGAGTTTGTTACTTACTTACAAATATTTTCATAATTTCTTGAATGAAATTTCCGTATTGTGGATCCAAGAGTTGACTTCAAGAAAGAAATTGTTACTTACTGAGAATTTCTTCATAATTTCTTGAATTAAATTTCTACATCGTATATCTAAGTCGTGAAAACGAATTTTTTCATAATTTCTTGAATTAAATTTCTACATCGTGTAGCTAAGTGAAAATTGTTTGTGATAAAGAGAAAAAAAAAGTTACTTACTTGCGATTTTTTCATAATTTCTTGAATGAAGTATCTGTACTTTATATCCAAGAGGTGAAAACAAAAAGAGTTTGTTACTTACTTACAAATATTTTCATAATTTCATGAATGAAATTTCCGTATTGTGTATCCAAGAGTTGACTTCAAGAAAGAAATTGTTACTTACTGTGAATTTCTTCATAATTTCTTGAATTAAATTTCGACATCGTATATCTAAGTCGTGAAAACAATTAAGAGTTTGTTACTTACTTAGAATTTTGTCATAATTTCTTGAACGAAATGTCTTTTTGTTTATCCAGCAGGTGAATTCAAGAAAGAATTTGCTACTTACTTACAATTTTTTCATAATTTCTTTAATGAAATTTCTGTATTGTGTATCCAAGAGGTGACTTCAAGAAAGAATTTGTTACTTACTTACAATTTTTTCATAGTTTCTTAAATGAAGTTTCTGCATTGTGTATCCAAGAGGTGACTTCAGGAAAGAGTTTGTTACTTGCTTACAATTTTTTCATAATTTCTTAAATGAAATTTCCGTATTGTGTATCCAAGAGTTGACTTCAAGAAAGAAATTGTTACTTACTGAGAATTTTTTCATAATTTCTTGAAATAAATTTCTACATCGTGTATCTAAGTCATGAAAACAATAAAGAGTTTGTTACTTACTTGGAATTTTGTCATAATTTCTTGAACGAAATGTCTTTTTTGTTTATCCAGCAGGTGAATTCAAGAAAGAATTTGCTACTTACTTACAATTTTTTCATAATTTCGTTAATGAACTGTCTTTTTTATTTACCCAGGAGGCGAATTCAAGAAAGAATTTCCTACTTACTTACAATTTTTGATAATTTCTTAAATGAAATTTCTGCATTGTGTATCCATGAGGTAACATGAGTGTGTTACCTATTTACAATTCCTTCATAATTTCTTGAATGAAATTTCAGTATTGTGTATCCAATAGGACAAGTATACAAGAGGTGACCTCAAGAATGAGTGTGTTACCTATTTACAATTCCTTCATAATTTCTTGAATGAAATTTCAGTATTGTGTATCCAATAGGTGAAAACAATAAAGACTTTATTACTTACTTGCGATTTTATTATGATTTCTTGAATTAAATATCTGTATTGTGTGCAGGAAGCGAATTCAAGAAAGCTATTGTTACTTACTCACAATTTCTTCATAATTTAATGAAATGAATAAAACTATTCTAAAGAATAAAAACGGGTTAAGCTTAAAGATATTTATTGCCTAAACGTATTAACATATTTTTTGAGAAAAAAAAATACAAAACCACATATTTACATCAAAATAGTACTTAGAGTTCAGACTTAAACATCCAGAAACGATGAACCCATGATATAGAATAGTTTTTTTAACCATGTCTTATGGATTTATCACAATCAGGTAAGTCCTTAGGTATCCACTGCGCGAAGAACCTAACCTCGTCTGCAGGACGGTGATAACCCCCTTCAAATTTAGGACACTTAAACTCTTCTAGATTGAAAAGTGGAATCCTAGGGTCACGCTTTTGAATTAAAACTTTATCTGCAGGTACATTACCCTTTACGTAGAGTGTTTCAACCCCGAAAAAGCAGCAAATTTCACTGACTTCCTCCTGAACATTTCTCAGTTCCTGACCAGTATTATTAAGTGGTGTAATCACTCTAGCATAGAATCCCAGTCTGTTTATATAACGTAATGTAGTACTCCACAAGCTTTTATCATACTCAAACAGATTATAGTTCACTATCCAATGATAACAGTAAATTTCTTCGAGATCCATAGACAATAATAAAAAAGCACATTCAAATATAACACCACAAGATGATTTTTTTAATCCGATAAATTCGGTGTCATACAGTCCTATCATCTTGGAGGCTATTAATGTAGTTGTTAAGTAGAGAAATACTTCATCAAACTTTTATACCTTTGCTCAAGGTTGAATGGAGTTATGGCTAGTGAGATGAGTCCTAAAACCATCTGAATTCATTGTGGGGAGGAGTCATAAAACCTCAAGTAGGAATTTCTTAAGAAAAACACTTACATTAGAAAAATACTAAATGTTCCATTATTACCTAAGTAGGCACGTCAAATACGAAATAATAAAGTTAACTTCTCAAATAATAAGTCCCAGGAACCTAACGCCCACGAAAATCTAAAAAAAAACAAAAAAAACTAGGTCTGAAAACCCAAACAGCTAAATTAACTATTCTAATTCATGATTTCAGGCACGTAAAACCGCAAATACTAAAGTTAACTTCTCAAATAATAAACCCCAGGAGTCAAACATACACGAAAATCTAAAAAAAACTAGGTCTGAAAACCCAACTTGGACTTGCAAACATCAACCCGGACATGCAAACAAAAAGAATCAATGAAATAAAATCAAAGTGAACTTTGAAAGATCAAGAGAATGTAACTGTGACAAGCTAAACCACGACCAAGCACTACTGAAATAATCCAACTCTTGCATTTCAATGAAAGAAGAAGATTTTTATTTAACACAAATGAATAGACAAGCTGAAGTATTTAAAACGAGCCAACATAGAGCTATGATCGTAATGAATGGTACTTGTTATACCTCCAAAATTGACTCCCCCTCCCCCTCTCCTACCCTCCCCTGCCCCCTCAGAAATGGGGGAACGAAGGGAACGTCTTTAACTGAACCCTCATGCAAACAATTCTGAGTGTAGCCTACTATTCTTTAACTAGCAGCACCGTACATTTTGTTTAAATACTTATTTTTTCATTTTCCAGATTCAAGATTTTTATTTAACACAAATGAATAGACAAGCTGAAGTATTTAAAACGAGCCAACATTGGGCTATGATCGCAATGAATGGTACTTGTTATACCTCCAAAATTGACTCCCCCTCCTACTCTCCTACCCTCCCCTCCCCCTCAGAAACGGGGGAACGAAGGGAACGTCTTTAACTGAACCCTCATGCAAACAATTCTGAGTGTAGCCTACTATTCTTTAATTAGCAGCATCGTACATTTTGTTTAAATACTTATTTTTTCATTTTCCAGATTCAAGATTTTTATTTAACACAAATGAATAGACAAGCTGAAGTATTTAAAACGAGCCAACATTGAGCTATGATCGCAATGAATGGTACTTGTTATACCTCCAAAATTGACTCCCCCTCCCACTCTCCTACCCTCCCCTCCCTCTCAGAAACGGGGGAACGAAGGGAACGTCTTTAACTGAAGCCTCATGCAAACAATTCTGAGTGTAGCCTACTATTCTTTAATTAGCAGCATCGTACATTTTGTTTAAATACTTATTTTTTCATTTTCCAGATTCAAGATTTTTATTTAACACAAATGAATAGACAAGCTGAAGTATTTAAAACGAGCCAACATAGAGCTATGATCGCAATGAATGGTACTTGTTATACCTCCAAAATTGACTCCCCCTCCCCCTCTCCTATCCCCCCCCCTGCCCCTCAGAAATGGGGGAACGAAGGGAACGTCTTTAACAGAACCCTCATGCAAACAATTCTGAGTGTAGCCTACTATTCTTTAATTAGCAGCATCCTACATTTTGTTTAAATACTTATTTTTTCATTTTCCAGATTCAAGATTTTTATTTAACACAAATGAATAGACAAGCTGAAGTATTTAAAACGAGCCAACATAGAGCTATGATCGTAATGAATGGTACTTGTTATACCTCCAAAATTGACTGTCCCTCCCCCTCTCCTACCCTCCCCTGCCCCTCAGAAATGGGGGGACGAAGGGAACGTCTTTAACTGAACCCTCATGCAAACAATTCTGAGTGTAGCCTACTATTCTTTAATTAGCACCATTGTACATTTTGTTTAAATACTTATTTTTTCATTTTCCAGATTCAAGATTTTTATTTAACACAAATGAATAGACAAGCTGAAGTATTTAAAACGAGCCAACATAGAGCTATGATCGCAATGAATGGTACTTGTTATACCTCCAAAATTGACTACCCCTCCCCCTCTCCTAGCCTCCCCTGCCCCTCAGAAATGGGGGAACGAAGGGAACGTCTTTAACTGAATCCCTCATGCAAACAATTCTGAGTGTAGCCTACTATTCTTTAATTAGCAGCATCGTACATTTTGTTTAAATACTTATTTTTTCATTTTCCAGATTCAAGATTTTTATTTAACACAAATGAATAGACAAGCTGAAGTATTTAAAACGAGCCAACATAGAGCTATGATCGTAATGAATGGTACTTGTTATACCTCCAAAATTGACTGCCCCTCCCTCTCTCCTACCCTCCCCTGCCCCTCAGAAATGGGGGAACGAAGGGAACGTCTTTAACTGAACCCTCATGCAAACAATTCTGAGTGTAGCCTATTATTCTTTAATTAGCACCATCGTACATTTTGTTTAAATACTTATTTTTTCATTTTCCAGATTCAAGATTTTTATTTAACACAAATGAATAGACAAGCTGAAGTATTTAAAACGAGCCAACATAGAGCTATGATCGCAATGAATGGTACTTGTTATACCTCCAAAATTGACTCCCCCTCCCTCTCTCCTAGCCTCCCCTGCCCCTCAGAAATGGGGGAACGAAGGGAACGTCTTTAACTGAACCCTCATGCAAACAATTCTGAGTGTAGCCTACTATTCTTTAATTAGCAGCATCGTACATTTTGTTTAAATACTTATTTTTTCATTTTCCAGATTCAAGATTTTTATTTAACATAAATAAATAGACCAGCTGAAGTCAAACTGTTGAAAATCCTAATTTGAAACCTGAATATATACAAAAAATAATTGAATATATTGGCAGCTAAAAAAAGACACACCGGTTTTTCTGACACGGATTTAACCTAAAAAAGACATGTATACCCTGAATTAGCAATCCGATAAATTGTGTCAGAAAAACTTGAACCAAACCAGATTATACCCACCTAACCAGATTGTACTCACCAAACCAGATTATACCTACCAGAAATCTGTCTGGTACAGGGGCGCAAGCAAAGTATAAGGTTGATTACTACTACCCTGTTCTTTATACTACTACTACTACCACCTACTCACTGCAGCACACATCCATGCAAAGACAACACAGCCACACAAGATTCGCCTCTATCCCAGTCTTGTCAAAGCCTTTCTCTGTGCTCCTCTCCCCTTAGAAGTTCTCGTTCCCTTAAATCTTTTCTTACGAAAACCTCTTGTTCCATTTGGGGACGCCATGCTTTTTGCTTGACCTTAGATGGTTGGCCGATTTTATGACAAAGACGACAAAGACGATTTTAGGCAATCTGACATCTTCGATACACAGAACATGTCCTAGCCATCTCAACGTTTCCTCATAAAACCCCAAGAAAGCGGGATTGAATCCAATTTTTTGCACAACTCACTTCTTGAGATATGGTTAATCAGTTGTACACACAAAAGAATCCGTAGGCAATTTCTCTGATAAACATGTATAAAACGCTCCTCTGTCTTTTGAAGTAACCCAGCTTTAGAACCATACTCAGTTGTTTTACAAAATTTGGATGGAATTTCACATTTACGTCCAAAGAGTAAGCTATGTATATCATTTTTCTACAATCCTAAAAAGGGCTTATCCCAGATTTGCCTTTCACTCAGTCAGACTATCTGTCTTGGCTTTTCTACAATTAGCCATGGCTTGATGCATGCCTGCAACTACTTGATTTTAATTCAAAATTGATATATATATATATATATATATATATATATAATATATATATATATATATATATATATATATATATATATATATATATATATATATATATATATATATATATATATATATATATATATATATATATATATATATATATATAATATATATATATATATATATATATATATATATATATATATATATATAAACTTATACAAATATCCATCTGTTAATACTTTGCTTAATGAGTTACTCTAAAATTAACACATTTTGCATCTTAACAATCAGTTAGATTTTTTTTGTTGCTACATAGTTTTGTAACAAAAAATTAACTAGAGTTTCGATTTCAATTGACAGAAGGTATTCTTTACTTCAAGTTTGTAGCTAAAAGCTGTTTAACCTGATTGAGAGAGGTTGAGGTTAAACTTAATCAATTCTATATATTAGGAATCACTGTAAAATTAAAATTCTTTTAAGTATCTATATTCTTGTCAAAACCCTTTTTGAAAAGATATTATTTCCTTTTTATTTTAACCCATCCCCTTTGTAGGGAAGAAGTTGTCACAAAACTTAATAGGGCCCTAATTGGATTGGAAATTAAAATCTCTAGTGTTCTTTCAGTTAGCCTCATTCCTTTTTGGTGCCCCTTCACAGGCATCTAATCAAAACTTTGAGATAATCATTTTGTTCAGCAAAATTGAAACGACCAATTCAATTCAATTCAATTTATTGAAATAAAACAAGATGAAACATAACACCAATAATAATATGGATCCTGGAAGTGAACTTGTTGAGGACCATAACAACAAAAAATTGAAAATGAACAAGAGAGAAAAAAAAGAAAAAAAAACAGAAAAAAAGAGAAAACACGGGTAAATTAAAGCAAATTGATTAAAAATTTAGAGATTTATAATATCAAAGTTTAGTAACATTGTTATACAGCGTGCGAAAACTTGTGGATAGCTCGATACTGGAGGGTATCATATTCCATTGAAGTATAGATTTATAAATGGGGGATCGCTGGGCGGAGCTAGAGGCACACTTGGGGACAATAAAGGAACGGTTGGATAAACGGAGACATAGGCCTTCAGAATTATTGCAATTAAAATAAGATAATAATTAGGGAGGAAGGTTTTTATGGTAAGCGGAGTATGCAAGGGATAAATTTAATTTTTTAATAATTTGTTCAAAAGGAATAATACCAAAATCGGAGAACAAGTCCTGGGTGGGATATAGTCGGGGCAGCCGAAAAACTGCTTTGATGGCACGGTTTGGGCAGTTTTTAATTTATTGGTAACTGAAGGATAAGTGTTGCCCCAAACAGATCCGCAGTATGAGATATATGGGTAAATAAAAGAGTAATAAAGGGTGACAAGGATATCAGGGGGAAGAAAATTATTCACACGATTAATCATACTTACCTGTCGCAAAATTATGGCTCTGATGCAGGATACATGAGTTGCAAATGATAGGGAGGAGTCTATGTGGACACCAAGAAACTTGGCAACTTCGACCTGCGGGAGGAGATTGGTGGAATATTTTAGGCCAAGTGCTTGCTGAGCTTCATTTTTTTGTAAGGATTTCTAAATAATACAACCTGACTTTTCTTGCTGTTAATGGTCATGCGGTTAACGAGAGACCATTCCTGTACTCTATTCAGAAGAATTTGAGCAGAGGTGACGACGGATGGTAAATTAGGGCCGGTGATGAAAAAGTTGGTATCGTCAGCAAAAAGTACTGGGTGCACTGATGGACCCAGGCCTGTAACCAAATCATTAATATAAAGGAGAAAAAGTATTGGACCAAGAACAGAGCCCTGCGGGACGCCCCTCCGGACAGGTAGGGGATGCGAGGTCATGCCGCCCAGACTCACACTCTTTACTCTACCAGAGAGATAGGAGCCGAACCATGAGAAAGGAATTCCACGAATCCCTATGTTCTTGAGTTTACTTAATAAAACACTGTGATCAACCATGTCAAAGGCCTTAGAAAAATCCAGAAATAAGCCAATTACAGTATTTTTAAGGTCAAGTTGGGAACAGATAAACTGTGTGGCGTCGATTAGTGCATGAGCAGTTGAAAATTTGGAACGGAAGCCATATTGATGAGAAGAAATCAACGAATCTGAAGGATTAATCCCAAAAAAAAGGAAGAAAGACGTCGGAAGATAATTCTCTCAAGTACTATGGATACAACTGGGAGAAGTGAGATTGGACGATAATTACTTATCTCACACGGATCGCCTTTTTTATGAATCGGGATAACAATTTCTGATTTAAATATTTCTGGGAAGACTCCATTGATCATAGACAGTTTTGCTATATGCACAATGGGTTCACAGAAGTAGAGAAGCCCTAATATCTCCGGTCGCTCACCCCTGCTGCCACCTACAACTTTTTGCGCCCCAAATATGGGCATAGAGTCCCTAGAGAGAACATGTGGTTAATGGGGTCAATGACCTCTTTCTCCAGGGGTGTTTTGGCCAAGTGCCGGCTAGGGAAGAATGTTATGATCTAGGAAAGAGTATTTGTTGTGTTGTTTTTGGCCAAGTGCCCGCTAGGGAAGAATGTTATGATATCAGGAAATAGTATTTGTTGTTGTTGTATGCTAGGGAAGAATGTTATGATCCAGAAATAGTATTTGTTGTTGTTGCTCGAGGCAAATGTTATGAGTTTCCAGGAAACAGTTAGATCACGTGTTTCCTTCTCAGCCAATCAGAGGGCTTGTTTACATATTAGCGGCGGAGGGAATATAAGGAAAGGATTTTTGCTATAGTTTTATTAGTCTGTGAATAGAATTCAAAGAAGTGAGAAGAACAGTTTTGACTTTACTCATTTGGATATATATTTGTAATAATGAGTGGAATGTTTACGCTATTAGAAGTTGATAGTGGAGTTGATGCTAATAATACAAGAGCACCAAACATTCCGGTGGAAATCACGAAAGGATCGCGACTTTGTCTGGAATGGGATGCAGTATATGCAAGATATGTGATATCCTTGAGCAAATTTAAAATGGAAGATCAATTATGTTTCGCCGCAAAAGTTGATATAGCACATGTGAATAGACTTCAATGTGCTTTAAGTGAATTAGTGAAACATATCGAAGACAATAAACTCTATCGCTAATTGTACATGCATAGTATTATCGATGTTATAATTATTCAATAAAATTGTTTCGAAATCGAAAATGTTCCCTTCTTTTTCTGGTTAGGGCTAACGAATCAGGGTCAGTCTAGAGTCAGCAGTCAGAGTGAAAGGACTGAAAAATGAATAAAATTTGAGAAAGAGAGAATTAGATCAAATCTAGTGTTTATGGAAAAACATTTGATTTTGGATGATGATTTTCTCGAGTTATCTCTTCAACGCAGGATATTCTCTCAGGGAACACTTGACAATATAATGAAAACTGATTCTCCCCCATTGGACTATTGTATGAAACTTTTAAAATGTGATTCAAATGCTTATACTCAATTTATTGATATATTAATTGGAACAAGGCAGAATCATATTGTGGATATACTTTTGAAAACATTGCCAATGGATTCAATGTAGATGGCTCCTCCGTCATTCGAAAGAGGTAACGTTACAGAGTTACTCCTCTCCCCTTTCCTCCACTTTGAATTTATCGAGCGAGGACGATCAGTTTCGTTTTAGCTGTGAGAGAGTTGACATTGGAAACCAAAAAATGTTCTATATATGTCCATTGTGCTTGTACACTCTTGGCAGTTGGACTCAATGTGAGAATTGTACAATTATGAGACTATAGTGAAAAGTGTAAATTATGTAATCCTTGTAAATTACATAGAGGCTATGCAGTACAAATTAAAGGATGTAATTCATGTCTTGAAGAGGTGTGTGACTGTCACCCTAGAGGGCACCTGTGCTCCAATTGTCACTATGATAAATGTGATCAGTGGGAGAATACTTAACCCGCTATGATTGGAAAGAATCCTAAACGTGATTTTAGTTTATTTCTACGAGATTGGTATCGTCGCGGATTTAAATTATTCTGGGAAGAGGAATCTGGTCTACGATTCAACTGTTGGGGTAACAAGACAATCTGGTTTCTACGTCATCGCTGTGACGACACTGCCTACTATGACTATAAACCAAGTGATTTTTATTTGGCAGTTACCGAATGTGATTCACCACTTGAAAACACTGTATGTGATATTGCTTCAAATAGACAGATTGAAACTCGTGAATTTCATAATATGAATGCAAATAGTATCGTTGACTATACAAAGAGATATGACAAGAGTGAAGTTACATTGTACTGCAGAAAATGTGACCCTGACTTTGCAGTCAATCAAGATCAATATACAGTGAATCCAAATGATTTACCAGCATTGGTGGTTCACGACACTTGCCTATACACCGATGAAGAAATCTAAAAGTGAAGATTTAAAGACATTGTAGTATATATATACATTTTATTAATAAACAAATTCACAAACATTTTTAAGCACTTTACTCTTAGGGCACTGAAATCAATACTGTATAGTTTCGAGAGGATATTTTTCACTAGAAAGTCGTTCAGACGTGGATTGTCACTATAAATGTGGAGAAACTGCTTGTAAGTATAGCCACGACATCGGAACACAAAATATAGTAGTGCATGGAAGTAGTTGCTGATGTGGGGTGTGTAGAATGTATAGGGTAGACCAAGAGGATCAAAAAATTCAATCGTCTTCATTGTTTGATAGATGCACAGCCAATGACCCGTCAGCACAGTCGACGGACTGCTATTAACAATAATCAGGGTATTATTCGCACTTTGAATTTTTCCAAGATAGTCTGAGGGTAGACAATAGGATTTGTACTGGGACATGTAGGGGTCCATATTAAATACATCTATTATTTGACTGGTGTTCATGGCGCCAAGTCTAGTAGAACACTGCCTTCGGGAGTGATTTCCCAATAGGTTTCATATTGATTTAGTGAGATTAGTGCAATACTCTCAGCCAATGGGTCGGCAAATGTACACTCTAAACACACAGTCCCCGTACGTACTATACCCATATCCTGTGTGCCAGACAAATCCAATACAATGATACCATGTGTTTTAGCAAACATTTCTTTGGTTATACCATTTTCAAATAGTTGCGGATCATGATCTAGGGTTTGCATGGTCAACTCATACAATGTTCTATAGGATTTATCAAAGGATAGATTGTAGAGTGGGATGCCGTTTACTTTGCACACAAGAGATGAAAGTCCAAACATCTCGAATTTATGTGGACAATCAGTCCACGATCCTATTGCACTGGCGCTTTTTACAAATGCCAATGCAAGTTTCGAGGGGATTTCGCCATTGATAAAGGATGAATCGGTGAAGGTGCGTGACCCCATGGCAATATGACGTTGATTGGTGATTGTATGAGGAACAAGTAGTTTAATATTATTTCCATTGGTTCTCAGTTTTTCCACGGCCAAAGCAACAGAACTCATAACCTGTTGTTTGCGTACATGAAGTATTGCTGAGGTGAGGGAGAGACTTACATCGGGATTGGCAGCAAGTTCTTTTCTCAATATGAAATTGGATGGTGCAAGCGTCAATTTTATATCCACTTTAACATTGGGCGGCAACCATTGGGGTATATTTAAATATTTCATGATATATTTTTCAACTAGATGTAATTCACTAGTTGTAGCATTTTTAAGTGCATCTGTACTATCAGTATTAGTAATATATTCATATCCATTGGAGGCGCCTCGCAATTCCTTGCATGACTTGGGTGTCACCAACATGAATTGCATATAGCTTGCATAGTTTGAGAGATTGTTGCTTGTGCTAACCAGCGTCCCATTGATGTAGACACTAATTTGACGAAATAAATTATGTAGTATACAATTTTCATAGGATATCCCATCAGCTCGAACTGGCATTGTATTATCGGATTTCCGGACTTTCATTTGTAAATCTATAAATGTTGAAGACATGTCCATAAAGTAGTCTTCATTGGAATAAATTTGAAAGTGGATATTATCAGAGATGGGTTGTAGTGGATAAAATTGTTCATAGTATCCATGCTTGACACTGACATCAACATTTTCAGCATTGAACAGATTCAATGATGCGTTGATTGAAGGTTGAGAATCCTTATGCGGCAGGTAGGACATCTTAGGAAAAGAAATCTAGTTTCGATCTAACAATTTTCTTCCTGGGACTTCTATTTACACTACGTGCCGGCTTTTTCCTTCTTTTCTTTGACAAAGGGGATGATGTCTTTCGTTTCCGTCCTGAGTAGAGACTGATGAGTGATGCATTGTTTCTTGACCTTTTTAAACCTTTACCATTTTATTTTAATTTCTCGCCAAGAGTTCGCGCACTGGACCTAAGATTTTCCGTAGCACTTTTTTAAAATCCTTGCCAGAGCCCCAATCGTATGGCGTAGAGGATGCAAAATCTGTCGCAGCCGGGACAAGATATTTTCTAGCCAGTGGTAGTGAAGAGCGAAAAAGCTTAGCAAACCAACTGCCAAGACAATAGCCAGACATTGACGAGCGACCCTTGTAATAGTCCATTCCATTGCCCTGTTGTCTTGGGCCAAGAGTATTAACATAGCAGTCAATATCAGGACAAGTGAATACCACTTTTCTATTAGACATCTTGCTGTTGAACGATGGGCCGAAAATGGCATGTAATCACAGCCAAACCTTTTGAAATTGCTATGAGATCACCTAATTCAGTTCTTAATGTTAACTGACAGAGTTCCAAATAGGAAGTGTTTACGGGAATATACTGAAGATGCTTTATATTGTAGTGATGAATATGCTCTTGATTGGTTTTTCGTTCAAGAACTCGTAGGAGGGGAACATTTGAATTACCGACCCGAGATGTTTCCACAAATGAGGCGTAGAGAAATATACAAGTGTCTGTGGAGAAGGCAGGCGGGTAGTCAGCAAAAATGAAATTAGTGTTTCCGGCACTTTTACCATTGATTATATTGAGCTTAAAGCCATATATTGAGCTTATATTGAGCTTTAGGTTATCATTGAGAAGAATCTTTTCGCTGGCAATAGGTGAACTAATGTAGATCTTGCCCTCCTCCTTTGAATAGTTGAAATGAAAAGCTCCTTTTTTACGAGCGGAAATTCTTTTATTGATAGTACGACATAAATCATTCATACAGGTGAGTTCCTCGTAGGGTAATTCAATATATGGATAATCCATCCAATTGATTTTTTGAATTTGTTCCTTGATCACCTGGTGGTGGCGGCCAATCATAGGGTCTAATTTTTATTTCATATTTACGATCTTTTCTCAGGATGTCATAGGTATTTTTAAGAATACAATCGACAAGAGCCACTTCATACTTTCCGTCGAATTTAATGGTGGGGGAGAGTTTCGTCCAAAAATCACTTGTTTTATTCAGATCATTGTAGAGAGGATCAGAAACATTGGACATGAAAGTCACATAGAAATCATTGGGCATTGTTATTATCTTCAGCACTGACCCAAGAATCAAAATCCGAGTTGTATCCTAGCCAGCGAACAAGCAACTGTTTCTTGCCCCTACGAGTACGACTCTTTATATCTTTTCAATTTGATAAATTTCATAGTGTTTCTAACTTTTTGCAGTTCATATTCATAAAAACCACCGAGAATCTCATCATCTTTGGTGTCTCGTAGTCGATACGTTGTGGGCTCGGTGTCTAGGATTTTGTACACTTTAAAAAGTTCGGTGCTCCATAAATAATTCCCCTTTTCAAAAATTTTGGTGGTTCTATTAATTCGAACAGTATCACCAACATTAAATTTCTTCTTCTTTCTTTTTCTTCTCATTGTCATTGGAGTATTGCTTTAGAAAAGCATCAAATGTATTTTCACTGTAATGAACATCCCGAGGGCTAGAGTTGGATAGAGATCGATGTGGTCGATGGTTGTATATCTGCATGATTTTATCTAAATCATGAATAAAAGCCGGTGTATTTTTCAATGTACAATATCTTGAAATTAATAGACGAATCGTTCTTATTAATCGTTCAGCCAATGCAGCCTTTATCGGGCTGTGACTATGATAAAGTGATGTATTATATTTCAATAGAACCTTTTGCACATGGGGATTAACAAATTCACTGCCACGATCCGATTGAATTTTTCTATACGAATCCTGTTCAAGAATACTTTCAATGGCCCAAGCAACTTCAACACCTCTCTTTGACCGTAATGGAATTGCATAGGCATAGCGACTAAAGATACTGATTGCCACCAGAATATATTTTTAGGGTGCATTGTGACGCCGTTGAACTGCGTCTAGAGTTAAAAGATCCATTTGCATTATATGCAGAGGAAAAAAGGCTTTAGTTTGTCGATATTGTTTGCCACGAAGCCTATGATTCCGATGTAGTGTATAACTCGGTTCATTTTCTAGATACTCTTTTGCATTTTTCAATGTGGTGCCGGAGACAGCTTTAGAAAGCGTTTTGGGAGAACTTAAACTTCCCGCTTCACCAATATTTTCATAGACACCTTTCAGAACTTCATCCATTTTGAACGCAAACACGTAGTGTAATTTCCACTCCCCTTTTGCACACTGGAGGGTGAATCAATTCGTCTTCGCTTTTGACTGGCAGCCACAGGTGTTGTAAAATCAGTAGTGCTAGTATTTTCAAATATTGAATCTTCTTCTTCTTTTTTAAATGGTGTTGGCGTTGTTGGTGGACTATATTCTCTTAGTTTCTTAAGAATTTGCTTATTGCCAATAAGACTTTTGGGAAAGTTTGGTACACTTAGAAAGGTGTATAGATTATCGTCAAAGGATAAGAGTCCTTTACGATTCGTCACCATATCACAAATTAAATCAACTAGATTATAACTTTTTCCCTGAATTATAATTCGTTTCCCTGTGCTATCGACTTGAACTTGATCACCAGTTTCCAACACGAGATAAGATAATACTCTTTTACTCTGTTCTCGATAGGTCAGTGGCAATAGGTTTCCAATTTTCATTACAATTGAATTCAATTCCTTCTCCTTTGATTGTGCAGAATCTTGAAGAGATGTTCCTGTTTAGAGGGATCGGCGGCGGGTCTTTCACGATAAGGTTTATGTTTGTCCATACGTCGCAATGCATCTTGAAGTAAAAGCAGTTTTTTGTCATCGGCAATATTCTCATCATTAATGAATTTGCTTAGATTGTCTTCCAAATGTTCGACGGGCGAGAGGACAAGTTCAAATGGTGTCAATTTATAGGGTTTTGCCATTCTCTAGAGAAAACTGTTTACAAGTCCTGCAATTATTGGCAGTAAAAGTGTGAAAAAGCTACCGCCTGGTTGAAGGAGCCGTTTTCTTTTAAATTGGTTTCCCTTGTTTTTACAAGCCAAGGCACGTACAGTGGAACGATGTTGCTTTGTCTGTTGTCTAACACCTTCTGGCAGTTGAACATTGCCCTCAGTTAAATTTAAACAAAGTTCAGATATTAGATTAATGAAATCATTGTCAACACCATGTTTGAGTATGGCTTTTCTAAGCAAGGGTTTTGAAGTGCTTAAAACGGAAAATAAATGCCGTTGTTCGTGTAGTTTCTTCAGTGTCATAATGGCAACTAATAGCCTTTTCTACTGTTCACCGGAAGATATACTGTAATTTCATTGTCGAAAATGTCGGTGACTACACGTAGATCCTCGGGCGTGCTCTGATTAAGATCCAGCAAAATGTAACCGTGGGCTTGCTAGTCGCCTGAGTGTACGCTGACAACAAAAATTTTGGGGCGCCGGGGTATATCTGTTTATTGAGAGTTATGAGCGAGCTAGAATCACGAACGACTCGATAGATAATATAGATAGTGTAATTCAAAGAAAGGGTTCGCATACATTAGCTCTGATGAAACAGATTGTGTAGAACTAGGGTTATGGAAATGTTTTTCATGATGAGATCGGACAGTGAACAGTTGTAGCATTTCCTGTGAGAACTGTTCAATGGATTCAGCCAAATCATCAATAATCAGCCACGAGTTTGGTTCAATACTACAGAAAACATCAAGTCCTCGTATGAATTGTATTGGTATGGTTGTGGCAATAGCTTTTATTTGATCATAGGACTCTTGCCAAATACTAAAGCAATAGTAGATTTTTTTAGGTTTTTCCAAAAACATTTTATCGCAATTTTGAATTATTTTAGCTAAAAGTGTTGTTTTCCCCGACATTGAGGGACCAGACAGAAACGATCTGAAGAGTGTTTTAAATTGATACATGCTGTTGACAACAGTCGGACTATGACTAACTGTAAATCATATGTGTCCAATGAATAAGTAGTAATTTTCCCATAGATCTATCTATTCAAGAACAACAAAAACAATATTTCATGGCAGCATTTATTACGTCAATATGAAAACAAATATTTGTTCAACATGAACAATGATAAAAATAACACTTGTTCAACAAGAACCTGACAAAATTTCATGGTCAACATGAAAATTCTATTTGTTCAACATGAACATTGATAACACTTTATAAATAAAAACACTTTTGTCCATCAACATGAATAACACTTTTCTGTACAACACTTTTGTCCATCTACAGCACTTATTGTCTTTAAAAACACTTTTCTGTACAATAACACTTTCTATACAACAACAAAAAAAACACTTGGAACATGAACTAGCACAGTTGAACATTATGAATTTAAAAATAGGGTTCCCCCCACCCCCAGGGCCGCGGTGCCGAAGGCCGGCCGCGGGTGGGACCCCCCCCCCCCCCCCCCCCCCCCCCCCTCCCACCCCCGGGAGCCGGCTGCGGGAAGGATCCCCCCACCCCCCGGGAGCCGCGGAGGTGAAAACAATAGTTGTCGTCACTGCTACAGGTTAGTTGAGGTTGGGTTAGTTAATTTATGAAAGGTTGATGCTGGTTAGTTGGTTAGTCAGATTAGGTTAATTTATCCAGACCAAGTTGATTACGATAGTCTATGCATTCAACTCGGTCTGAAATACGATAGTGGCCATGAGGCAGGACACTCACACCATTCTCGAGCACATAGAGTTTGTCGGATATACATGACATTGCATTTTTTTTCCACTCTCACAGTATAATTTCTATACTGTAGAGAGCGAATTGCAAGCACTTGTGCTCTCGGCACTAGGCTACTTTCTACACAGTCTCTGTACACGCTCATGTTGAAATTGCTCTTTACAAAATGTGTAGGCACCCCTTTACATGTCTTCTTTTCATCCCCACTGTGTGTTTTAACGCAATAAACTTTGGGACCCGGGAACACCCCCCTGGATATCAAATCACTCCCCGTCTCTGATTTTAACATTAATAGTTGGTTGGGGGCTTGACGTTTCACCAACTCGGGGTAGAGTGATGGATTCCAGTTGGTGAAATCCATCCGCGAGCTGATGTGTTCCCCCTTTTCTAAATCACCCAATAAATCTTCAGTCCCATTTACCTTTAACAGCAGAGAATCTGTATCCCCGTAGTAAACTTGAACCTCCCCCTCCCGTGGCCATTGCACCTTACACACATTGTAAAAGAACGACAACATGAGCTTTTTTGAAATTTCTAGTACTGAACTACCGCCTGCTATATTCTTGTTCAGTACCACATTTCGCTTTTTCCTGTGTAGAAGAACCATGCCAGCCTCTATGGTCGTGAACGATGTAAAATTGGGATCGGCAATAATTCGTGCACACTCTAGAGGGTCAGTCACGACGTCGCAGCGAGATCTGTTACGTACGCTTTCACACATTTTGCCAAACGCTGAATTTAGGATGAGCTTGTACAATTCCTTCTCTACCTTGGAGTTTGCCCTAGAGCGTTTATCGACAAAAGTATCGATAAACGTTTTTAAATATGGTCGCTGATGAACTGCAGGACCCTATGTATTTTGGTGATCTTGAAACATTGTTCACCATCCAGTGCAAAAGCACATGGTGAACAACGATATTCTCCTTAGGGTCCAAATCAGCAATCAGTTTCTGTTTAGAGGGGGTCCAATGCATCCCCATATCCTCAACCAATGATCGATTGTAGGGGCTCAGCGAGTCCCTGGTCACTGGTCGATTGATACAGGGAAAAACAAAATCTTTGACTGAGTCGTGAAGCGCCACCGGAATGTGAACATCAATTTCAAAGAACCATCCTTGTGGCCCGTTGTCCTCGACGGTGGTAATGTCGGGGAACTCACAAGGATTCTCAAGCCATTTATAGTTCCCACACGGCAAAGAGTAGTGAGACATTGCCGAGGGGTACAATGAGTTCATGTCCAAGAACACTGCATTTGACTTTACACCGGTGCTTTGTCCGCTCGATCGGTTGATAAGCCGCGGTCCCCGTGAAAAACATACCCTCCCCTCATTGAACGCTCTACAAAAAGGTGTTGATCTACATCTGTGATTAGGCTATTTCCTCCCTACTAATTTTTAAAATTAAATCCATCACTAAATGGGGTGTGGAAAAATAGTAGCCTATATCTAACCCGAACTCTGAATAGATTTGGTCTGTATTCTTACAGACTATATCCAACAGAGTTAAAACGTCACTGGCCAAGTACAGTCTACAATAATCCCACCCATTTTTACAATTCCCCTTAGCCCACACCTTCTTGGCAAACTCATACTCCTCGGCTGTGCATTCACTGTTGGTCAGTGAATTGTAAAAAGCTTCAATTGGAGGTAGTTTCACCTCGCTTAAGCGAGCGCCAGAACAGTAATAATCATATGCGTATACACCTTTGCTGGTTAATAAGTCATACATTTCACTGTCTGGAAAGTGCTGTTTGAGCAAGGGAAAGCTATCAAAATTGTCGCTTTTCTGCACTTGAATCAATTGACTCAATGCCTTGGGAAAAAAACTAAAGGAATCTAAAAACCTGATTTTATTCCAGCACGTACTTCAATTATCCACTACCTGCCATTTCAGTTCGAGAAGCAACAACTTCTCGGCCGATTTGGGAATAATGTTATAGGTAAATGAATTATTTACCCATGGACTGCCTACTCCCCCTCCCTCCCTGTGCATACGTGCCAGTGCTGGTAAAATAAATTTTAAGTCATAATTAGAGTTGTGGATATAAACAGGGATAAAAAACTGTCGGCTAACATTTAAATTACACGATTGATGCGCTACCCCCCTAAAATTACTACCCCAGATGATATTTCCTGCCACAAGTGATCATGGTCTCTGACTTTCCCCCTCCCCCCTCTTTTTCCTTTAGTCCCCTTATCCTCCTCTACAAACTCCCCCTTACAAACCAACATATTTTTGATTTTTAATCGCGAGACGATCCTCTGCAGACAGCACCATTGGATAATGCGTATTTCTCAAACGAGAAATAGCGCCATTAGCCGTGCCAATTAGTTTAGTCAGTGCCTTGACCATGCACTCGTTCTCATCCAATGTCTCAACTATTTCTAACAACCGCATGGTGTTAGAACTGTCTCTTTGCGCATGAGCATAGGACACTGCAATGGCCTGGTGTTCTTTGATTCAGTTCGGATATTGGGGGTCATTCACCTCCACCAGCTTAGCTTCACGGTCTAAAGATATTTTGTTGCATTGGAGGAGGGTGTTTTGGAAATTTTTAAAGCGTAAAATGGCCCTATCCCCTGAAACCGTTTCCACTGTCTGATAGCCATGCCGTCTACAGTGTCTCATGTGATCCCGTAGTTTTATATCACTACGGAATCGAGACAGGCATGTGGGACAGTAGAAACATACCCCCCGCCCCTTTTTACCCTCCCCCAGAACTCTACTAATGTCGGTAATCGGATTAAAATGGCCAATTGCACTCGGTTCACTAGGTGGTGTATACAACAACCAAACCCAGTGTTTAACCAAATCAATTGACGGGCCCCTTACAGGGAAAACCACCCCCTTCTTTTTAGAACGAACCCCATCTTCAAATTCAGTTTCATACTGTACCACAGTAACGCCGATATTTAAATGGGCATTAGCCCTTTCAAAAATGTCAATAGATCGTAGCGTTACTGGGTATTTTCCTTCTAAACAAGAGAAATCTACAATGGGAAAATCGGACCCGTCCTTCCCATGTACAGCCCAGTGATCTAAATTCTTCTTGGTAGCGTCACGTGCTAGAGGCTCAAATGCTGATATGAGGAAAGCATACCTGAAACATTTTTGATCTGTTTCAAAACAGATCTTCTGGACACCTTGACAACCTACTAGATCTGGATTATAATTTAAAACTGTATCCCTTTCATACCCTGCCCCCCCCTCTTAAAATAAAATCTTTCTTAAATTTACATATATTTACGCTTAAATTTTCAATAAATAAAACTACAGACCCGCTCCCATTTTCGTTATAGTTCTCGAGATGCGCAATAATTTGCCCTACCCACTCGGAAAAAACACCCTCAAAATTTTCTAAATTTGGATAAATTACGCGCATCTCGGAATGTATATAATGATAATAAACTTCACTTTTCCCCTCATTTAAATAAAAAAACCTTTAAAACAATAGAAACCTTAATTGAATCCCTACCTTCCCACAACTGAATTTGCTTCTCCAGTAGTGCACGAATTTTATCTACATAGGCAAGCACAATTTCTACAGGATCAAAAACAAAATTTCCCCCCATAAGTGAATTAAAGGGATCCCCAAAAGTCGCAGTGAAAACAACTATATTATTTAAAATTGTATTGGATAATTGAAAGTCTGGAAAAGTCGTACCCCCCTCTTGTATATTACCCCCTCCCCCAAGTTGTTCAACAATATTTGGGCTATGCTCCACTTCAGTTGTTTGAAGTGGAAGTAGGTAATCAGTGGGAGGAGGATTCCCTGTAAAATCCTCTAAAATTTGTAGGGTATTTGGACTTAGCACTGGCAAGTCCGCCTCTGAACTATGAACATTACCTTGCTCAACTGTGCTAGGTTCTACATTAAAATAATCAACTAAAAACTCATCAATATTAAAAGGTATTTCATCAGAGTTAATGACACCATGCCAGTCATTGATAGTTGATGTTTCATTGTCGTGAAACTCCATTGTCCCTTCAATGAGTTCTTCCTCTCCTTCACTCGATGACGATGGCGAATATGGGACCAATGCTCCAACCTATAAATGAAAAATAGCTTATTTTCAGAGTGTTCAAATCAGCCCTACTGTTTTTAAAATTTGGATTATTATTGCTTAAAACACGCTTAATAGCATTTGGTTAATTCAACTGAAAGCAGACAATTTCCAACTCAAGATATTTACAATCTAAAACATCGCTTTACATAGAAGGCGGCAATTTGTTCAAAAAATAGCTTATTTTCAAAGTTTTCAAATCAACCCTACTTTTTTTGCGGCGCTTTTCGGGCCCGCGGCGCATCCTGCGGCGCTTCTCTGGCCCGCGGCGCATTCCTCAGCGCTTCTCGGGGCCCGCGGCGCATCCCAACGGCGCTTCTCGGGCCCGCGGCGCTTCCCCGCGGTGCTTCTTGAGCCCGCAGCGCTTCCCGCGGTGCTTCCCGACCCGCATTTACATAATGCCCGTCAAAAGTTGAAATATTCGCTTAGACTGCATAAGTCGCTATTTTTCTCTAATTCCACACAGATTCAGTGAACTCATGAGTTTAATTATTGTAACCTATCGCGCGCGAGTGTTCTGATTTCCAAAGATTGAACTTCAGACGAGGAAAATGCCGGGAACCGTTAGCCTGGTTTCCCCTCACTAGAATCTTGGCAAGATTGAAAGCTATTTAAAAATATTCAGTGTAAATTAGAACGCCGATATATGACAGATGGATAAAATGGAATAATCTCTCTCTTAAAACTATGTGATATTCAATTGTGAAGAATAGCATTTTGAGTTTCAAAGGTACCTAAAAATATTCGCTTATGAGATATCGAAGCAATAGACACAGAGAAAATAGTAAAGATTAGAAAAAAGAGGAGCGGTTTCTTTGCAAAAATTACATTATATTTAGATATCTCCGAGGGAGGGGGGAGCAGAAAAAACAATGGTTGGGGGGTGAGGGGTTAATATCCCGCTGAGATACACTTTTAAACAGTGTTGAAAAATAGTGAAAAGAAAAAAAAACATTGGAAGAAATAGATATATATTTATATAAGATGGTTTGAGGAAAAAATACTCACATTTGCAAATCCTGGCTGCACTTGGGTGCCGGATGGTCCAGGTAGTGTGTGTTGGAGGGCGGACGGGGCGGCGGTGCTATGTTCTTGTGCAGATTGGACTGCGATGTTATGGGATTGCATAGATGAGCCAGCAGGGTTCACCATCCTTATGGCCCATTCTCTTTTTGGTTTATGCCCAGACTGTATGGGGGCTGGCAGTGATGGGGCTGCCTCACCCTCTCTTGCTCTCTTACTGGGTGGCGGCGACGAGCATTCTTCATAATTGGCCTTAAAGAAGAGAAAAAAAGTTAGTATCAAAATAATTTCCCCCTTTTTACAGAAAGAAAGTTAGTACCCTCATCCATATAATTTTGTCTAGAAAAGCACTTATCACTAAGAAGCCCCCTCCTCCACCCTTTTTTCAGCAAAGCAAAAAGTAAAAATGCATATTGGTTTACCATCTCATTGAGTTAATCTTGCGATTTATTCAAGCGAAAGGCATATCAATAAAGAATATATCTTACTACCTTTTATTCAAATGCTATAGCTAAAATCGCTAAAATGTCAAAGAGAAATGGTTCGCACAACGAAGTAAGAAACAATTATCTTTTCATTTTCTATTTTGTCACCATTAAAAGCGTTAACCCATTCCCCAACAAAAATCCTGGATACAAAATTGCCCCCCTAAATTTAGGAAAATTAACCTACCCTCTCATTGAGTTAATCTTGCGATTTATTCAAGCGAAAGGCATATCAATAAAGAATATATCTTACTACCTTTTATTCAAATGCTATAGCTAAAATCGCTAAAATATCAAAGAGAAATGGTTCGCACAACGAAGTAAGAAACAATTATCTTTTCATTTCTATTTTGTCACTATTAAAAGTGTTAACCCCCTCCCCAACAAAAAATCACGGATTCACGCCCCCTTCCCTAAATTTAGGAAAATTGTTATAGCTAAAATCGCTAAATTTCGAAGAGAATGGTTAGATACTGAAGTAAGAAACAATTATCTTTTCATTTCTATTTTGTCACTATTAAAAGTGTTAACCCCCTCCCCAACAAAAATCACGGATTCACGCCCCTCCCCTAAATTTAGGAAAATTAACCCCCCCTAGGTCTATCGCTAATTTGCAGACAAAATTAGCTGACCGCTATTTTCAGACAACACTGAATTACGTAAAAGCACTGAAAACCTCGATTGCCTAAAACCAGCTAATGTATATAAACAGGAAAAGGGGTGACAGCTAATTATAGGCTTCGCGCTGGAGCATTATGTCAAAACCGAACGCTTAATAACAACAGTGACGGAAGTCTCAGTTAGAGGAAAGATTACAATATGGAAAAGCTAAATTTTTCGAAAGGATAATTTATTTCTTTTTGCGAGAATTTGGTTGTAAAAACAATGATGGAGGGGGGTTAAGTTTTGAGGGTAAAAGAACACCTTTTATGTTTTCTATCGTGTATAAAGATTGTATAGTGATGTTTGTATTGTATGGGGGGGATTTACCTGAATATACTGGAGGGTGACCTCGGAAAATAATTTTATTTTGAAAATAAAAACGAACTTACATGGTAAATTGAGGTTGCCAATGCTTCTAATTCATCAAATTTATCCATTGTTGTTTGAACTATGTCCAAAATACTTTCTGATAATTTAATCACATTGCATGTCCGTTATATACGAAATCTCAAGGTCAAATTGTTATGTAAGCAAGCCCTCTGATTGGCTGAGAAGGAAACACGTGATCTAACTGTTTCCTGGAAACTCATAACATTTGCCTCGAGCAACAACAACAAATACTATTTCTGGATCATAACATTCTTCCCTAGCATACAACAACAACAAATACTATTTCCTGACATCATAACATTCTTCCCTAGCGGGCACTTGGCCAAAAAAAACAACAACAAATACTCTTTCCTAGATCATAACATTCTTCCCTAGCCGGCACTTGGCCAAAACACCCCTGGAGAAAGAGGTCATTGACCCCATTAACCACATGTTCTCTCTAGGGACTCTATGCCCATATTTGGGGCGCAAAAAAGTTGTAGGTGGCAGCAGGGGTGAGCGATCGGAAATATTAGGGCTTCTCTACTCACAGACATAGGAAGATGAAGTTCTAAGAGGCTTATTACTTATCCCAAGGAAGTCAGGTGTACTACTATTAGAGAGAGATTCGATAACTTGAAGCACCTCATTACTATCAGTTGGAGAGAAAAATATGGACCTGGGATTCTTGCTAGGGTGTACTGACTTGGAGGGGGAACAGGAGTTAGCATTTGGAATATTGGTGAAATAATTATTAAAAGCATCCGGTACTGAAATTGGGTCAATTAATCTGCCACTGATGTCCTTAAGGTTAATAGGTATAGATCTTGAATTCCTTTTTTGAAAGAATTTCATTTATTGTTGACCAAATTTTTTGCAAGTTCCCTTTGCAGTGAGTGATTTTTGAATAATATTAATTTTTTTTGGCTTCACGGATGAGTTTGGTATATAAGTTTTTGTAATTTTTATAATTAGTTAGGTCAATAACGCTACTGGTTTTGCAAGCTAACTTATATAGGTCATTTTTACAGTATGAAGAGATTATCAGGCTATTGGACATCCAGGGGTGTATATAGGTAGTTTTTCGGTTTGATTTACAGACTGGAAAGGTTGAACTGATAAGATCACTCAGTCCCTGTGTAAAACCATTTGTGGCTGAATTAAAATCCTGACAATCCAAAACCTTTGACCAGTCAAATGATTTCAAACAATCCGTGAACCGGTTCATATTCACAATATTATATATTCTATTAGACGAAGGGGTATTAGCTCTAGGGTGTTTAGTAGTTGGTTGGAAGGGTAGGGAGAGATAGATTGGAAAATGGTCTGACAGGTCAGAGAATATTATTTTGGAGCACAGGTGGTTTCCCAGGGAAGTGGATACAAAAATGTTATCAATTACAGTAGCGGTAGACCTCATAGGATCAACTCTAGTAGGAAAAAGGATTGTTGGAAGAAGACCACCTGAGATAAATGTTTCAAAGAAGGTATCACAATCATTATTACTGCTAACATTTAGTAAATTACAATTGAAGTCCCCAAAAACTATTGCAATCTTTTGTGGTAAATTAATAAAACTAGAAAAGTCATCAAAAAGATTACAAAAGAAAGATGTCGGAAATGAGGGTGGTTCATAAAACAATGAAAAAATAAAAGAATTGTCGTCAACACTTATATCAACAATTATTGAATAAATGCATCTTTTATTTATAGGTTGCGAGAATAAGGATTCACAATGTAATAGCCTGGTGAATTTTAGACTTGACTGGATGTAAAGAGAAATGCCACCAGAGGACTTGGTTAATTTTCTTTCAATATGAATAGCTTGAAAGCCAGGGAGGGAAAATTCATTAGTATCATCAATTTCTTCCTGTTTTCGTTTTCTTAATTACATTTGCTTATAGTATAATTTAAAAAGACAGCTTTAAATTCTCGTAACTAAGTTAGAGGCGTCGCAATAAGTAAGCTTTGAAATAAGTTCTATTTTTGTACTTCCTGGTTTGGAGTCATTGAAAGATAAAGCTAAGAGGTAAAATTGGTTTTGAATGGGGATTGGGATGATTGGCTGGGCCAAACAAAGGTCCACCCCTATGAACAGTTGCTGTACCTATTATTATTATATTTTTTTAGTCTGCGTTTAGACCCCGTTCGGGGAGATATATTTTTGTGGGATTATTGTGACCCTTTTGGAAGGATACAAGTAAGGTATTTTCTACAAACCGTGTACTAGTTTCCGTAGCCCAGGCAGGGTAGGAATAGAGCTACGAGGTACCGTCATTATTTTATTGACAGGGAGGTTTGTTACCTCCAAGAAGAGAGTTAGAGATTTTCTAGCCGTAACCCAAGGCGGGTACACTTGGCTTTAGAAAGTGGCCATTTGACCACTCGATCGCGTTATCATACCCTGGGACAGGGTATACTGTAAATCGGGTAGTACCAAACCCGATATTTGCAGAACCGGTGTGGTAGACGCGGGAATCACATTTTAATTTGGGGCCGGGGCTTTCCCCTCCAATAAGTGGTGACACCCGTATATTATCACACCAGTGGCGTTGTAACTTGCCACTATAATACTGGTGGCGTTGTGGCCTACCGGTATAACACTGGTAACTAAAAATACCACGAACATTGGTGGCAGCAACAAAAGGTCCTATCAGTAAACCTGATAGTAAAAGAATTCCGCGTTTTCGAAGAGACAAGTAATTTAGCCTACAAGAGTAGCCTATTGTGGTTACATATATAAAAAATCGCAAAGAGAATTTTTTTTTATCTGGGCTGTGCCTAGTTGGATAATAATAAGTAATCAAATTTAAGAATTAATAGATCACGCTAAAAATTAACTTGTGAGACAAGGGAGGCTGCGCCGCCCACGCAGAATCGGCAAATTAAAAGGAAACAATTTTTCATGAAAGGATAAAAAGAGACATTGATAAAAGGATTTTCATTTGGACGGAAGACGTTAAGTAAACCTTGAAATAATGGCGGACAAACGAAGAATTCAGACAAGATCTACCGCGGTAAAACAAAAATCGTATTCAGACGCATCGCAATTATATGCGACTCCCGCTGGAAATACCCTAAGAAAAACACCATCGGATAGAACCTTATATCACTCAGGGGGTGAAATAGAAGAGATTTCTGAGACGTGTGAAGGGGAAATCTTCAAACAAATCAGTAATAGAGCGATCTCCGGTACAAACCATGGAAGAAGAAAAGAGTTTAAGGCAGATTCAGAAAAATTATTCCCAGATAGAGAAACCAAGACAAAAGAATCAGTGGTAATAATACATGAAGAAAACTCACTATATGAAAGGACGAATAAAACAAAACCAACTCACCCTTCAGATGAAGTACAAAATGTAGGGGGGTTGAGGGTAAAAGAAAATATAATTATAGAACGAACAGAATCAGAAAACGATTTAAGAGGATATAAAAACAGAGAGATTCATAGTAGGCCAAGTAGCACCAGTAGTAGAAGCTCAATTTCCAGCAGGAGCTCGCAAAAAAGCACTCAAATAGATATGACACAACAACTATTAAATTTCATGGAGAAAGGAAGAGAGAGAGATAGATAGGAAAGAGAGAAAGATAGAATAGAAAGAGAGAATAGCTAGAGAACGAAAAGAAGAGGCAGATAGGGAGGATAGAAGAGAACTAATGCAAATGATTGCAGGGAGAAATTCCCAAGAGCCTCAGAAATCGTCTACAATAGAGGCAATGCAGGCAGTAAACCTTCAACCAATGAAAGAAAATGAAGATGTAAATTTATACATATACAATTTTGAAAAAACGGCGGAATTAAGCGGATTGCCGAGAGAAAATTGGGTGACAAGAATACAGCCCCTCCTTAACAACAAAGCACAAATTGCATATAAAGCATTACCAATGCACAACTCAAAAGATTTTGAAAGACTAAAACAAGCCATTTTTGAAAAGTTTCAACTCTCCCCCGAACACTTTGAAAGGATATTTAGAAGCGAAAGAAAACGAGACAACGAAACTTATAAAGAATTCGGGAACAAATTGAAAGATATGTGTTTAAAATGGCTAGAGTTAGAAAACTATAGAATGTTAGAAGACCCGGAAGAAATAAAAGAAAAGGAAAAGAAAATAATAGATAAAACAGTAATGGAACAATTTTTAGAAAATACCCACAGAGAATTGAAAATATATTTGAAAGAAAAGAACCCAAAAACAAGCGAAGAAATGGCGGAAATGGCAAATAGGTGGACCGAAATAAGAGAGGAAGTTGAGGAGACAGACATATTTCAATATAGAGAGTATAACAAAAATAGGCACTATAACACAGCGCAAGGAGAACTAACTTGCTATAACTGTGGTACCACGGGACATTTTGCAAGAAACTGCCCCAGTAAACATGACCAAAACCACATAAAACGACAGCCTGGGCCATGACCCATAATAAGGAAAACAATTACGCATTTGCAGAGTCGCATAAAATATACGGAAAATTGAACAGGGAATTAGTCGAAATGGCAATTGATTCCTGTAGTGACCAAACCTATGTGCAAACTGGCCTAATTAATAGAACGAACATTATGTTATTATGGAGACAAGCACCCATGCCCGTCTGCTTGGGTAAGAATAGAAATTACAAAGAAGGACCGTACGGTCCAGAGAAAAACGATAAAAGTAGGCTTAGTAACTACGCTAGCAGTGGATGTTTTAGTAGGAGGAGACTTTGGGGATATCGGAAATCTCCTATCGTTAAAAGCGACTTCTTTAACAGTGGGAAAGTTACAAAATTACACTACGACGGAAAAATATACAACTCCGTTGACTACGGGGGAAGGTGGACCGGCCCAAAAAACAAATTGGGAGGCTGTGCCATCCTGTCGGAAAAGCGAAATACTTGATACGCATGTTCGAAATATTGATAATCCATAGAAATGGGATGCAGAAGTAAACAGACCACATAATATTGAAAATAAGACGCGCGAAAATGATTTTTCAGGAAAATTTGCAGATAATAGAAAAATTGAGAACACCTTTAATGAATATGAGACGCTAACAAGTACAGGCCAGAATGAAAAACTGATTGTACCAAAGAAAAATGAGACGAAATTTATTGTACGCGCTTTTACTCGCAAAGTTCGGGAAATTTTAGTACGATATGAAAAACCAAATGTCGGAATTCAGTTCCCATTAGATAACGAAATATTTGTTTCTGCGGTAAAAGTAAAGAGAACTAAAAGAGAAAAAAGAAATATTAAACGGAGCTACAATGAAGTAATGCAGTCAAAGATGGTGGACACTTGAGTCCAAATCAGATTTAACGATGATTTATTACTTTGCGCGAATGACAAAATTGAGAAAAGTAGAGATAAAAAGAGGAGTGTAAAAAAGAGACAAAATTTGGAGATTCAGCCTGCAGTGGCGAAAAATAAAAAAATGTTGGATGGGCTGTGCCTTGATAACATAAATAATAGGGAGAAAAATAAAATATTGGATGGGCTGTGCCTTGATAACATAAATGATAAGGAGAAAATAAAATGTTGGATGGGCTGTGCCTTGATAATATAAATAATAGGGGGGGAAAAGAGGTCAAAGACCCATGGGGAATACAACAAGATGGTTACAAAATAGAGATGAATGACCTACAACGGGTTGGGGGAAAGTTGGGAGATATGGAATGTCGAGTCGGATTGGAAAAACTTGGAAAGGAATCTGAGATTAGTATTATCAATTCAAAAGATATGTTGATCCCTTATGAGGCGGAGAAATCCCTTGGGGAAGATCCCCTGCGGGAAGTCGCGAAAGATAGCCCTTTTCCTCAATGCATAACGGGCGGACAAGTTGTGACCCCTATACCGAAGTTTTGCCTCTCGGATCTGGAATCCTTGGGGGATACTCTCTCCCAGTCACTTCATACTTCACCCAAACCTTTGTCCAGTAGCCCTATTCATAGTTTTTATTCTTCATGGGAACCGACAATTATTTCCAGCAAATTTTATTCAGTGGGAGATGTATCCAAGTTTCATCTTCAATTAGCATCAACGCATATTCTTAATTTAATTATCCCAGGGGAGGGAACCCAGAAAAAAGGCGATTCATAGTTCACTCAAAATTTTACTTCATTCCCAGTACCCTTATCGTTTTCACAGGGCATTGCATTTTCAACCTTAGATTATTTGAAATTATGCCAAGGGGCAATTTACTTTTTTATTGAGATGTGGGGTTGTTTCCACAGATGGAAATTAAGAGGCTAGTGCAACCAATTTTTCATGATGGCTGGCATCATCATATGTGCCAGAAACTGATTCTCTGCTCCTCTCAAATGTAAATTCGTGAGAGCGAGAAATTTTTTGTTTTTGATTGTGCTGCGCACAATCATTGTCTACGAATCTTGGGGACTTCAACTTTCAAAACCTAATGCGGATGCTATACGATTTAGACCATGGTGGTCCTACAGAAGAGACGTGTCGATGACGACCGATCCAGAGCCAAGCGGTGGAAGTAGTAGCACAGACAGTGGTGGAAGAGAGAAGGCAAATGGATTTTGTAAAGTTGAAGTTATGCGTTTATGTTTGTAAGGAACCAAGGTAGCGCATGGGCGGTCATTTATCTTACGGGGGGAGGTGTTGGGGTTCCACCCCTGTTTCTTTTCCTTTCAGATAAATGACCTGTTTTCGTTTTCTTAATTACATTTGCTTATAGTATAATTTCAAAAGACAGGTTAAATTATCGTTGCTAAGTTAGAGGCGTCGCAATAAGTAAGCTTTGAAGTAAGTTCTAGTTCTGTACTTCCTGGTTTGGAGTCATTCAAAGATAAAGCTAAGAGGTAGAATTGGTTTTGAACGGGGAATGGGATGATTGGCTGGGCCAAACAAAGGTCCACCCCTATGAACAGTTGCTGTACCTATTATTATTATATTTTTTTAGTCTGCGTTTAGACTCCGTTCGGGGAGATATATATTTGTGGGATTATTGTGACCCTTTTGGAAGGATACAAGTAAGGTATTTTCTACAGACTGTGTACTAGTTTCCGTAACCCAGGCAGGGTAGGAATAGAGCTACGAGTTACCGTCATTATTATATTGACAGGGAGGTTTGTTACCTCCAAGGAGAGAGTTAAAGATTTTCTAGCCGTAACCCAAGGCGGGTACACATGGCTTTAGAAAGTGGCCATTTGACCACTCGATCGCGTTATCATACCCTGGGACAGGGTATACTGTAAATCGGGTAGTACCAAACCCAATATTTGCCAGACCGCTGTGGTAGACGCGGGAATCACATTATAATTTGGGGCCGTGGCTTTCCCCTCCAATAAGTGGTGACACCCGTATATTACCACGCCAGTGGCGTTGTAGTTTACCACTATACTACTGGTGGCGTTGTGGCCTACCGGTATAACACTGGTGGCTAAATACCCCGAACATATATTATATTTTTTTTTTTTTGTTTGCTTTCTTTATTTATTTGATTGTCTTGCTTGTGCTTACGCACTTTATTTATAGATGCCTGGTATTAGTAAAAGTATAATCTTAAAAACATTACATGGTGTGAGAAGTGGGATTGCTAATCAGCCTCACTAAATTAATCAGGTTGTAAGTAACCACAGATAAGAATACAGCCTCCACAATTGATGTTGAACAACCAACAATTAGCTGGATCACCAATCTAATGTTTAATGAGTCAGACAAAAAAATCAATGTGTTCATATCTCCTAATCTGGACAGGTGACAAGGGACGTGAAACCTTTGAAGCACTTACATTCATAGATCAAGAAAAGAGCAAAACTGAACCATACCTTACAAAATCCAGTGAATATGCTGAACCAAAGGGAAACAGCTGGTTTGCTCGACTTGTATACCACAAAAGAGAACAGTTAGAAATTGAGTGTGGAAATTTCATAAGAGAACTGAAGAGACAGGTAAAACCATGTGCATATACTGACCCTGATGAAATGGTGAGATATTGTATAGAGATTGCCATTAAAAACACACATATCAGAGAGCATCTCTTGTGGAAGGAGCCTTTCTTACCCTACAAATTGCTGAGCAGAAGTGTCGTTTCTACAAAATAACCCAGGCGCAGTTGCAAACACTTGAAGGAAAGGAATAGCTGGTGAAAAAAGAAATTGACACTATCCAGAAAAAACAAAACTACCAACCGCTTAAGCATGATGACAGACATAAAAATGAAAGAAAACCCAAGGAGTATTACTTCTTTGAAGGAACATACTCTCCAGCCCACGTTGGCCCAACAAAGGGAAAGACCTGCAGCAAGTGCAGCAAACTTCACCACTTTGCATGAGTTACAAAAGTGCAAAAGGCTTTAACGTTGTGCAAGATGCTACGAACAGAAGAGCTGATTCGAAGACTAGGTGTTTTTACATATGGTGGACCAGTCAAACAGCACAGATGAGGCAATTTATCACACTGAACCTAAACAATCAAAACTCCAGGTTGATTCAAATTGGACGCTGGGGCTCAGGCATATATACTTCCAGCTAGGTTCTTTAACACTATAAAGTCACCACCTGGAACCAAAGCAACTGCCCTAAACCTAACAAGCTACAGTGGATCAAGAGTCCCAGTCAGAATAAAATGTCAGATCATGGGCAGCTACCAGTCTCAAGTACCATCAAAGCTACAGTTCTATGTGGTTGAAAAACAGATTACGTTGCTATTCAAGGGTTCAGATCCAATATTGCTCTGAATCTAGTCAAACTGGCCCTTAATGTGAACAAACCCAAAGAAACAAATATCAACAACACTATTGAACAATTAAAAGATGTATTTGAAGGCATTGGAAAACTTGAGGCTACATGCCACTGTCACCTGAAAGAAGGCAACCTCCTGAAAGTTCATCCAGTCAGAAAGGTTCTAGCTCCCCTTAGAGATAAACTAAAACTAGAGCTCAAACGAATGGAATAAGAAAGTATTATTGAAAAGGTTACCATAGAATGGATAAATTCAATGGTAGCAGTTGAAAAGAAGGATGGAAGTCTGAGAACCTTCATTGATCCCATTGACCTGAACAAGGCAATCTGGCGCCCATTCTATCCCATACATACACTCAAAGACGTTACTACGAAACTACATGGAGTCAAGTACTTTAGCGAGATGGACGCCAGATTGGGCTATTGGTCACTCATTCCAGACACAGAAGCATCTGTTATGATGACCATCAATACAATCCATGGCATATATTGCTTCAAAAGAATGCCATTCAGGATAATATCAGCCCAACTAGAATTCCAAACAAAAATTAAAGAAACCTTTAACAGTCTTTAAGGTTTTGTGGTGATTGTTGATCACTTACAGAAAGAGCACAACCACGTGGTGTCCGGTTTAAGAAGGAAAATGTAACTTCCATGTCCCTAGTGCACCATACTTTGGATATATCATCAGCGCTATTAGATTACAACCTGACCCCAGAAACTTGAGAGCAATCAACAAAATGCCCAGCCCAACCAACAACAAGGAGGTAGCTACTCTGTATGGCAAACTAAACATTTTAGCCAATTATATACCAAACCTCTCCTCAAAGAACAAGGAACTTTGAGGCCTGCAAAAACAGAAGGAGTTCATCTGGGGAGAAGAACACAAAGAAACCCCAAGGAAAATAAAAAAAAGAATCAACAGTGTCAAATCTATCTTTCTGTGACACATCATGCAGCTCCATTGATCTCACAGTTGATACCTCATGCCAAGGTGTCAGAGCATACCTGTCATCTAATGACCATGTCATTCCTTATGTCTCTAGATCCCTGAAAAACACTGAGCAGAAGTGCTCTCAACTAGAGAAGGAGTTATACACAATTGTATTTGAGTTTAAGCACTTCCACCACTATCTCTACGGCAGAAAGGTGAATCCCATGACTGACCATAAGCCCCTGGAAAACATAGTCTCCAAGCCAATACAGAAAGCAAATCTATGTCCATCAGCTTTTGAGATTCCAGACAGTCAGTGATAAAAAGTTAGCTGGTCGACTGGTCAAGAAGGTTGTATCTACCTCTGAGTTCATCCAGTACCACCAAGCAGCACAAGCGCAAAAGAAAATTTACTATGAGCAGCATGCAAAGCTACTGATACCACTTTGTTTGGGTGACAGAGTATGCTACAATAAACATCCAGATAGTATCTGGGAAAATACCGAAGTGATTACCTTGGCAGCTGCCCCAAGATCATTCTGGGTCTTGCCCCACACAGGCACAGCTGTGAAGAGATAGGGTGCATGTCAGACCACCTCATAACCCATGCTCAAGCCCCACATTGAGCCAAAGTACTGAACCGCTTGAGAGTCGAGAACTTGTGAATATCCCAATTCTTTATAATCACAGTAAACCCACCATCCTACAGATGCCACCTAGTCCCTGTTCAACTGTAACACAAGCAGGCAGGATAGTGAAACCACCCTTTTGCCTGAATATATGATAGTGCTAAGCCAAGGGTACGCTAGAAGGGTATTTACCAACAGTATTTTTGTGAACAGGCAAAAATGTGAGCCTAGTGCTGCTTGTCCCTGAAGTTTTATTTTCTACATTGAAGTTGATTTGCTCTTCTATTGATTTTTGTTTTTATGTTTTCTCTTGTGTGCATAGCAGTGAAAAGAGGTGCAAGCCAAGCGCTACTTTGTTAAAACTATTGTTAAAAAAATTGATTGAATTTCAACAACTAAAGTTTGGTAGAAAGAGGACGTTGTAATATGCAATGTTGCTTTGTTTGCTTGCTTTGTTTATTTGATTGTCTTGTTTTTGCTTATGTACTTTATTTATAGGTACCAGGGTTTAATTAAAGTATAATCTCAAACACTATATAACTTAAACTACTAATGCTTTTTCTGCTACTAGTACTACTGTTATTGAAGTAAATCAACAGAATTTGAGTTCACCCAGGTTGTCAAAATTGAATAGAAGTAATACCTCTGGCCCTGAATATTGTATAAAAATGACACTGATAGGGAAAGTTGAGAGTTTTAAAAGTTGAGAGTATAGAGAAAGTTTTTTTCATAAATAAAAAAATTAGGTGTACTCTGGTTGGCTACATGAAATATCATTAATATCTCAGGAAAGACTGAAGGCATTAAATTGAAACTTTCAGGACTACTACCAATGGTGCTATTGCTGTTTTGGAACTAGATAAAGATCTGAAGTATAGGATACAAGATGTCAAAATAGTGAAGGTGCAATATCTCAGTAACAGAACAAGATATCACATAAAAGCTTCAGGGGTTAATTTTTAATATGAAACTAAATCTAAATGCATTATAAATAAGCATCAGCAATATATCAGGAATAGCTGAGGGTATTAAGTTGAAACTCTCAGGCCTACTTCACTTACAACTGCAACTACTACAATTCAACTTAATCAAAAGTATTTCTGTGCATCCAGATTGTAAAAATGCCATACATGCATTGTCTCAAGAATGAAATAAGTAATTAATTGTAACTTTTAGGAAAAGTTTATGGGGGGATAAATCAAAGATACTGTACACATCCCATTTAACCAATTCAAAATATCACATTTAGTTTTTAGAAACCCTGGTTTTTGGAATTACAATGCCTCTTATTTCAGTGGAATTTTGACCCATATACAGGGTGTCTCCTGAATTAAAAAAATAGATTGATAGATGTTTAAAGCTGTCAAAATTGCCAGCAAGCAAGAACTATTGATAAAATTATAATCTACAGGTGTCTAGCTATGAAATGTAGGCTAGTAGAGTTAGACATTTGAATCTTTCAGGAATATACCCAGAGAAATAAGAATCTACTGGGAAAAGATTTAAATAGTTATATTCCATCTTGTTTTCTGCAATAAAAGTGAAACCTTGCAAAATAGATTTTCTATGAAATAAAGAACAATTAAAGTGTTTTTAGCATCACATATTGCTTAATCCCAATTTATGAGGCTTTGAAGATGGGTAAATCTATTCCTTAAAAATGGAAAAAAAAAATCTCTAATATGGCTTAGGTAAATATTAAGCATAGTAGCTCTATAGCAGAGGATGTGCTAAAAACAAAAGAAAAATATTTGCAAGATTGCTAGTTTTAAGCTCATTCTAATGGTTTTGTTTGCATTATTGACATTTCAACCCCACTCCAACCCTAAATCCAAAAGATCTCTAGACTAATCAAAAACAAACATAAAAAACAGTGAGATTCTTATTATAATATCCAGTATCTTTACATATATTATATTATACAGTTTCCATTAAAATTTCAAAAATAGCAACTTTTCAGAAGGAGACATCCTGGAACAAAAAGAGACACATTTTGGATTGCTAATTTTACACTCGTAGTTTTTGTTTTTATTTTTTTTGGCATTTTTGACAATGGATTGCAAACTTTGCTCTGGTGGGCTCATGTGGCCATGCAAAAAAAAAGACAATATGAAATTTTTACCTTATAATAAACAGTAAGTATCAATGACTCTCATTTCCTTTGTTTAATCTCATTTTTACCTGCTTTTGATCAACTACAATCAATTGTTTTTTACTTTTTCCTACATAGCCTAAGGCTGTTTGAAATCATTAGGCCTAGAGGGGCTGGGGCTGGATTGTTAAAACCACAAACAAAACCATGAAAATAAGCAGTAAACTTACAAGTTAAAAAACTGTGTCTCTTTTGGTTCTAGGACATCTCTTTCTGAAGGCCTGCTATTCTTGAGCTTTACTATGTTTCCTTCAACCATTATTTATATTTTGGACTTGTTTAAAATATTATTTTCTTTATCCAATAATCAGCACAATCACTAAGTATAAATTACATCTTCAAGTTCAAACTGAGTAACTGGTTTCACAACAAATCAATTAATGGATACAAATATAAACAAATTGCCTGTATTGTTATGGCTATATGTGTTTCTATCAGGCAAGGGGTGCACTGCCAGGGTAACTACTAGCCTATTTATTTATTAATAAAAATGTGGTAAGCTCTACAAGGTTTGTTACAATAAACAATATAAGATTTAAGATGGCAAACAAACAAGCACAAAACATAGTTCACAACAACACATAAATTAAAGGACAACTAATTTCACAAGGAAAAAAAATTTAAAACTGATCACAATAAGGCCTTGTATGGAACTTTGTAAAAGCTAATTGACTTTTGAAAGATTGTACTACACAAGACTTGGCAGAGTTTTTATCTAATCTTTTCTTTATACAAAGTGGGTTGACTTTGGTACTGGTGCTGACAGTTACTAATATATTCTGTAAAAGAGAAGAATTAGTAGGGAGTAACACCATCAATTTTCCTCACAATATGGAATGTATTTATAAGGTCTGCTCTGGCAAATCCAAACAGAAGACTAGGCAATTGAAGTCTCTGTATTCTCTGGCAGTGTGGTAGATTGAACAAACTTATACAGGTAAGGTATGATTTTGGTTGCCCCTTTCTTGTACTTTTATTTATCTGTATCATCATATAAATGAACAATTAGATGCACAGTAAAAACAAAAAGTGACATCATTAAACAAAGGTTAAGCTTGGAGAATGTGTATCTTGAACATAATAATTGGTAGTTCACCCTACAGATAACTTCTGAAGATATTTTGTCAAACCTTAGACTTAGACCAAAGCAAACCTCAAAGTCTTGGACATACTTCATACTTGAAACTGACTTTGAATTAATAAGATAATGTTGAGGGAGCTTATGTAATTAGTCTTGGTAACAAACAGGGATTTTGGTAAATATCTAGGTGGTACAATAACTTAGCTAGGATGAAAGAGAAACATTGCTTGATTCCTTTTTTTTATGCTATTTCATAATTCAAGAATTGCTTCTGGGGCTAGTTGCATCTTGAGCCCTTAAAGGGGTTCCAGAGGTATTTCATTTTTGTAACCATACAAAGAAGTTATCAAAACTAGTTAACTTAGTGAAAAGTGGTTAAAAACATATCACTAGTTTATAAATATGTTGTTTGAGAGTAATACATTCCAAAAATACTTATTTATAACAATTCAAACCTCATTTATAAGGCAACTCAAACATAACTGCTTTCTTACCATTTCAAGTTTTTCAAATGCCATTGATAAAAATAGCACTGAATTTTGCAATTTGAAGCTTTGCTGTCAGCAATTCAGGGTATATATTTGCATATGGGGGGGGGGGGGGGTAAATTACACAGTAAATTTGCAGTGGGTCATATAACTTAGCTAGGATGAAAGTGAAAGCATCATATGATGTTTTTTGTGCTCTTTCATTATTCATATAAAATACCTTAGGAGCCCCTTTAATGGCTCAAGATATAATTAGCCCCAGAAGCAATTATTGAATTATGAAAGAGCATAAAAAAAAGGCTTCAAATGATGTTTTCACTTTTATTCTAGCTAAGTTATTGTGCCTAGTAGATATTTACCAGGATTTTGTAGTGTACTACCTGTGTATAGCATTCAAATCATTTTGAAGAAGATAAAACCAACAATTATTTATTACTGACCTACACACTTTTACATCATCTGCAACATTTTTATAGTAAAATTTTTCATAGCAAGTGGCAAATCATTTCTGAAAAGGCAAAAGAGGGCCTGCCCACAACAACCGCCTTGTGGAATTCTACTCAACACAGACACTGGGAATGATACAAGGAGCTCTATAGAGGTAGGCTAGGGCCAATTCTCAAAAACATGAAAAATCATACCATTAGCAGTGTAAAAATGTCTATTCTTTTGTCCTGGAATGTCTTATTCTGGAAAGCAGCTATTACTAGGTGGGTAAGGTTTACATTAATAGACTATTCAGATAGCTAAAAAATAAACTTACATCTATAGTCAGAATTGCATCCTGAATCCAAATTTAACATTATTTTTTTTTGAAAATGAATTTTACCACAACCCCTATATAGGCTATAGGCTACTAATTCAGGGTATATATTTGCAAATTAGGGAGGTGGGGTGAAGCTCATTTCTGATGCAAATGAATGTTAAATTTAGATTCAGGATGCAATTCTGACTATAAAGGTAAGTTTGAACTTTAACCCCCCCCCCCCCTCTAATGTACAAATATATAGCTTACCCTCCATTGGTATACACAGGGGTGGGGATACAGTTCATTCCCAATGAAAATACATGTAAAATTTGGATTCAGGATGCAATTCTGACTACAGAGGCAAGTTTATTTCTTAGCCACCTGAATAGTCCATTAATATAAACCTTACTCAAGTAGGCTTTATTTACAGCTTAAATTTTACTAAAATGAAAGGTGTTACATTTCCAACAATCAAAGTAGGGTAAAAGACAAGCCTAGGCCTAGCCTTATGGAAAAAATAAAGAAAAGAATAGGCTATGATAACTCTGAATCATGTGAAAACACTTACAATTGGAATACAGATATGTATAAACCTAGCATATAAGTTATACAATCTATTAAGCCCTAGCAATCACAAATAGGTAGGCTAGACAAAGTTGTTTGGCTGGACCTAGCCTACCCAAAACATGTTCTTAGCCCTCAATTCATTCCTAAAACTTTCATTCATATGACTCAGCTACTTTAAAAGATGGCCATAGACTAAACTTTACCATAAGAAGTTCTGATCTGAGAGATTTGAGTCTCCTCTTGACAGCAATGTCAGTTGAGACTTCTTTCAATATGACTAATTTTCTTCCTTCTCAGCACAACGCCATTAGCTGCAAATACTTTCAATGCAGCAATAATTAATACAACTCAGCTTCAATCTAAAAAGGAAAAGACAATCTTCCTTTATAGCAGGATTTTTTTTTTTTTTTTTTTTTTTTTTTTTTTTTTTTTTTTTTTTTTTTTTTTTTTTTTTTTTTTTAACATGGACATATATCATTGCTAAAACCATCAATCAAACCTATTATACATACAAGATCAATCCCTTTTTCAACACTGACAATACAGCAATTACATTACTATCAGCATCAGATAAAATCTTTTTCTCTACCACTTTCCTGTATAAACTTAATAAAGAGGTCTGTCATCCTATACTTCAAAAAATCATCATCAATCAAAATTCCTAATGCAAGTCCTACTGAAAATTCTCCTAAATTTTCCTCTTTGCACAAATTCATCATTTCTTTTCTCAAATTTTCATACTCCTTACATTCAACAACATAATGGAAAATACTTTCTATCTCACTACAATTATCACACTGAGGACTATCAGTTTTGCCTATGATAAACAACCTATGCTTAATACCTACATGGGTCGACCGAAAACGGAACATTAAGCAACCATATTTTCTTTTTAATCTACTATAATTTTTCATATCAAAGCCAGGCTTCTTTTTCTGGGTAAGAGCTATATTACTACTATTATCCCTCATTTCCTCAAAATGTTTTTGGTAAATCTTTCTAACCATCTCTCTAATCTGTTTATATGTTTCTGTAGGGGGTGTAAGGGTCATATTTTGTGCTGTCAGTTTGGCATATTTGTCTGCTTTTTCATTCCCTGCCACCCCCACATGGGCTGGACACCACAAAAATTGTATCACAATTCCTTTCCCAACAATCTTCAGAATTGAACTATAACACTTATGGATCTCATCATTTTGTTTATTTGGAAAATTCTTTAGGGAATGGAGGGCAGATTTTGAGTCACTGCATATGAGGAACTTAGATTGGTTTCCATCACTTTCACTAGTTTTCCTCAATACCCATTCTAGTGCACTTTCAATTGCTTTTATTTCTGCCTCAAAAACAGTTGATTCTTTACTTAGTGACTTTGTTATCACTGTATTTAATTCTGGAACCACTGCTGAACAACCCACTCCTAAACCATTTATTTTTGAACCATCTGTATATATTTTAACATATTCTTGATACTTGCTATTCAAAACTGAGAGGAATTCATATCTCATTATTAGGGGGTTATTTTCCATTTTTTCCATGTAATCAATCTGATACTCAATCTGAACCCAATCCCAGGGGGGAATTTTTGGTGGTTTTTCATAACGTAGCATTTGGGTAATAGGTACTTCTATACCTTCCTGAGTTAGTAGTTCTTCAAATTTTTCAAAAGGATTTAGACGTTTCCTTTTTCTATGGTGATTTCTGGTGTGGGTCAGACCAGGTTTAATTATCAATTTCTTAATTGGGTGATTAAAATCTGCTTTCCATAGATGGTTCATGTATACTATAAGCATTTTTTCCTGTCTTGTGTTGAGTTTCTCCACTCCAGACTCACCCAGGAGAAAAGGAATTGGGGTGCTCTGGTGAGCTCCAAATGCCAATCTTAGGGCTGTATTCTGTATTGCATCAAGTTTTCTTAGAGTAGATTCTGGGGCAATGCTGTATATCAAACTCCCATAATCAATTTTAGGTCTTATGTATTTGATATAAAATTGTCTTGCTGTAACTATGTTGACACCATGCTTCCCACATGAAAGCATCTTCATCAAATTCAGTCGCTTTGCACAGGATTCTTTTAGATATTTGACATGTTGACTAAATTGAAGTTTATCATCAATGTGTATTCCAAGGACTTTATGACAATTGGTTACAAGCAGTTCCTCTCCAAATAGAGTAAGTAGGGGAGGTCTAATATTCCTCTTAGATGTGAACAACATAACTTTAGCTTTAGATGGTTCAAAATCAAGATCTATTCCTAGGGACCATAACTCTATTTGGTCTAATGTTTCTTGGACAACTTTTTCTGCTTCTTCCACTGTGTTTTGGATTGTCCAAGTATTATTATCATCTGCAAAGATTCCTCCTTTGCAGTTATTGTCTTCTAGAGGGATATCAAATTCTCCAACATTATAATAGTCTGGTCCAAGAACACTTCCTTGTGGAACACCTCTTTCCACCTCAATTTCCTTTGATCTTTCTTGTCCTACAGTCACAGCAATTTTTCTATCTGACAGGTAGCTCAGTGTGAATTTCATCAAATTTCCATTAATTTTTGCTTTAGATAAACCTTGTAGTATCTGTCTGTGAACCAAATTATCAAAAGCTCCTTTAACATCCAAGAACACTGCAATCATTACTTTGCCATTATCAAGTGCATCAATGATGTCTCTCTGCATCCTGATCAGGTTATCTACTGTATTTCTCTCTCTGCGAAAACCTGTCTGAATATCCTGCAGCAGGTTAGCTTCATCTATTGCAAATCTCAGTCTTTCCTTTACTAGCCTTTCATATATCTTACCTCCAACTGGGAGCAGAGTTATAAAACGATGATTTTCTACTTTGTATGGTTTATTTGGTTTTGGGATCATGATAGATGTGCCATTCTTCCAAATTGTAGGGAAATTGCCCTCCTTCCACAATTTGTTGATGAGCTGTAGCAGAATATCCTTCCATTTATCAGTCAACCTTTTAAAGAAAACAGGGTATATGTTGTCACTGCCGGATGAAGTCTCTGGTAGTGTCTTTAGAACAAGTTCAAATTCTGATTTTGAGAAGGGTATGTTGTAATTTGATACTGATTGTTGCATAGAAAGTTTTCTTGCTTTAGTGAAAGTTGTTGAATGTGGGCTGGTTCCTTCAAATGGATCTTTCTTACCTATTGTCTGGTGGAGATGACTTGCTCCTGCCTCAGCTTTTGTTTTGTTATCAGCAATCACTTGTCCTTGGTAGGTTGTTGGCCCCTGCGGATGGTGGTACAATTCTCTCCTATTCATCTTTCTTATGAAGGTATACACTTTTCCAAATGGATCCCTGAAGTTGAGATTTGAAACAAAATGCTTCCAAGATTCTGCTTTAGCTTGATTTGTTGTTTTTCTAAATTCTGCCTGGGCCAATATTTTTTTCCTATAGTTTTCAATTGTCAGAATCTTGTTGTAATTGTTTGAAGCTTGATTTAGTTTCTTCTTATTTAAGCTACACTGTTCATTCCACCATATTGGTTCATTCCTAGTCTTGTTGCCCAATGTCTTGATGGGGATAGTCTTCTTAGCCACTTCCATCAGTAGATCTTGTAATCTTTCAATTTTCTTCTCAGTAGTCATAACTGTTGCCAGTTCTTCTTCAAGACTTATCCTTGTAAGTTCTTCCTGGAAGTAATCCCAGTTAACTTTCTTCAATTTAAAGGTAGGGCGTGTTGGTGGGGTTTGACTTCTTAGTGTAGATAGAAGTTCTGACTCGAAGAAGTTCTGAAGAAGTTCTGACTCGAAGTTTTCAATCGTTCAAATCTTGTACAAAAAAATAAGCCGCAGCCTTTGAAAAACAAGCCAAAAATAAGCCAGACAATTTTTTGCCCAAAATCTAACTTTACTTTTAATGGTGTCCAAGTTTTGACGGCCGTTTTATAGAAATACTCACCACTATTCAGATCCTTTGATCCTACTGGCATTATCCACCTTTCAATTCGTTCCCTGGTTTGCGGAAGTTCAGTTCCAGTGTAGAGATTATTTTGAGGCTGCATTTAGTAGAATTGCGATAAACCGCTACCCCATGTGGAACTCTAGAGACTTTACAGAAATTCCCGCGCGCTATGTTCAGAAAATGCTCGACCGTGCTTACTTTCCTGTCCAACAGTTCGGGGAAAATTATTGACGAGGACGCCCACTGGCTCGATTTCTCCTGTGTTAGTTCGAGCACTGTCCGTGTGTGCGCCGCAATTTCTGTATCCCATAATTTCACTGAGTCGGACCTCCGATTACTATAATGACAATCTGTGACCCAATGTGTTTTAATGTCAACATTTCGATTCAGGCAGAGGTTCTTTTTGGCGCAATAGAGTTATTGCCAGAACAAATTCTTAAAATTGTGTCCCAGCCCTTATTTATTGGTTGGACATAATGATGCATTACTTAATAACGACCGTAGCCCGCAGACAAAAACAAAAAAGATCATTATTTCATTGGTTTATTATCACATAGATACACAAACAAAAATCAGATCATTGGACATTATCACATATAGATTCATAAAATTATGGAAATCACTTTGTGTAAAGTAAAAGCTTTGGAATAAAATCCTTTTCCCAATGCTAAATGCGATGCTAAAATGCCCTTAAAGGGCTACGAAAGGTACACAAGGAACACAATCGTACTTTTGTCTTTATCACAAGTCCATTCCAGGGTCATAATTGGCTTTCACGAACCACAATACGTCCCTGGGACCAAGAACAAATAAGACTGAGTAGAACCTCCGTCTTTGGTCCATGCACTGACTATTGGATAACCCGTAAAATCTGAGCGGAGGTGGAGCCAATTTGAGAACTGGCTGAGCACTGAGTTGACGGCCGTCTACTTTCCCTCATCGCTGCCGCGCATTTGCGAGGAAAAGACCGTAGCAGGCCGCCAGGCGTGTATGATAAGTGTAATCAAACACTTTCACTTGTTCTCACTCAATTTTTCTTCTCCGGGGCTGTACTACGAAGAGCTAGTTGTTGAGGTAACGAATTGTAATGTTCCGCGCCAGCTCCACCTCCGCTCAAATTCGCCAGGTATCAGCCGTATTTTATTTGACTCCGCATGGTTGTAGTATCGAGATAGGGAGACGAAGGTTCTTAGTCTTTATTTGTTCTTGCTGGGACGGATCTCCAGTTTCCTGTTTGATGAGCAACATTTTAACGAAGTCCGAACATTCCACCACTTTAAACATGGATGGGAAGTATCGTGGGCCAGATTGGGAATGACACGCGTTATAAATTTCGATACTTTTACGTAAGACAAACTAAGAATTGAATTTTGTTGCTGTGCTGCGAGAGCCAACTCACTCATCGATTTCGGAAGTTTACAACTTATCATAATTATATTGACCTTTAGCGCAAGATAGCTGTCCGAACTCTGGCTGCCAGTCGTTTAGTGAGTGCGTACCTTTTAAGGCGCTTTTTGACGGGAAAACTAAAAAAAAGTGGCAGTTTGGAAAAAAAATGCTCCAGGGTGGAATTTTTGGTGATTAAGAATATCCGTCTTTCATAGCCCTTTAATATTGACCAAATGCCTCTAAGATGTCACTGAGTTCATCTTCTTCACTGTCAGCGTCAGGCACATCAGCTCTGCCACATCGTCCACTGTCAGACGCATTTTCAGCTCCATTTTTCGAATACATGGAACTGTTGAACGAAGTCATTTTGGCCGATGGTACGAATGACGAACAGCAGTGGCCACTGACAGACATCCACAGTCGAAAAATCAAAATTGCGTTTAGGATTGGTAAAAGCATTCTATTCCGAAGCTTTGACTTTACACAGTTCATCATAGAAAACGCTGTCTCAACGACTGCGTTGCTGATAGGCAAACTCAGCAAAGACAATGCCCACTTTGCCAAATCCTGAAAGACTGGCTCTCCAATAGGGTCGCGAAACTGAAGCACGTGGACCCAGAACTCAGAGGAGTCTTTTGGAAGTTCTCCGCCACAATGTTCATTCCAGTCAACCTCGAGCAGGCGTTTCCACTGGTTTTCCATGTCTCCAAATTCTGTCACTGGAATCACACTAAGAGGTAGGTCGGCAAATCTGGGTCTAGTCTGAGATAAACATATTGTCGGAGAGAGAATTCTCAATTTCAGAAGGGAATCAATGGCAAGAGGTAAACGTTTCAGAACTGACCTTGCAGCCGTCTTGAGAAAGCCGTGACAGCGAAGCTTTATTTCCTCTTTCATCTCGCTTGGAAGATCAGCTTCTCTGAGCTAACTATGTTTATCTTTAATGACATTATTTAATTCACTCTAATACTCCTTAATAATATTAAAATCTTTATTCAATGAGAAATTAAAAGATCATTAAAGATTTAACAAATCAAACATCCCCCCTCGACCATATAAAATTAGAGTCAAACTAAAAGACCAAAATTTCCTGTTATGTGAGCGTAAAAGCTACTTCAAACATACCGTTTTCCTTTCCTGAAATCCTGAAATCCTGAAAGACTGGCTCTCCAATAGGGTCGCGAAACTGAAGCACGTGGACCCAGAACTCAGAGGAGTCTTTCGGAAGTTCTCCGCCACAATGTTCATTCCAGTCAACCTCGAGCAGGCGTCTCCACTGGTTTTCCATGTCTCCAAATTCTGTCACTGGAATCACACTAAGAGGTAGGTCGGCAAATCTGGGTCTAGTCTGAGATAAACATATTGTCGGAGAGAGAATTCTCAATTTCAGAAGGGAATCAATGGCAAGAGGTAAACGTTTCAGAACTGACCTTGCAGCCGTCTTGAGAAAGCCGTGACAGCGAAGCTTTATTTCCTCTTTCATCTCGCTTGGAAGATCAGCTTCTCTGAGCTAACTATGTTTATCTTTAATGACATTATTTAATTCACTCTAATACTCCTTAATAATATTAAAATCTTTATTCAATGAGAAATTAAAAGATCATTGAAGATTTAACAAATCAAACATCCCCCCTCGACCATATAAAATTAGAGTCAAACTAAAAGACCAAAATTTCCTGTTATGTGAGCGTAAAAGCTATTTCAAACATACCGTTTTCCTTTTTAGGGTGTTATTTGCACCGTTTATGTTGACTTCATTGGCTTTAGTTTTTAAAACAAAACTTTAATAATATTATATTTAATCTTGCTCCTGTGGTGCCGCGCTTAATTTGATCTCAGCTTAGTAATATAAGACCCGTAGATCAAACTGAATTGCATGGACGCATAGTAGGGCCAACGCAAGGACCTAGTCAATAAGCGTCGTTATTCCTACACATATATATTTCATACTGGACTTACTTCTGCATTTCCCACCCAAATCAAAAGCTCCATAATATACATTTTTGCAAAAAACCTGAAACCCCAGCACAAAAGATAATTCTTGCCCCAACGTTCCGTAGCTTCTAGATGACAAGAAACCAGAGTGCCTCCAGTCAAAAGCGGTAAGAAAAATTCAATAAAACAGGATTGGACAGATTCCCCAATGATTTTGAATTATTAGCAGATGGCTGAGTTACAAAAAATAGAGCTACTTTTTTCAGTCGTGGTTCCTGACTGTCCATTAAAGATCATGAAACAGATTTTGGACGGCTCTTCAATCACCATAGCTTAGGTATAAGCTATCAATGAGGCCTTAAAACCATTGAACCAGCCAATTTCGTAAATGCTAAAATCATGATATTCACATATTCAAGATCTACCCTTAATGTCATTTTATAAATTTATTTCGTCGTTCCAGACTATTACTTTAAGGTTATTACATTAAGGCATAGCTATTACTTTAAAGAGCCTGCTGAGGTGTCAACAGCAGGTATATGCATTTCTATAATTCAAAGAGGAAGACCTCCCATACCGTTTAAGCCGTTCTATCCCCTCAACCCTTCCTTTCAAAAAGTAGACTATGCCTCGTAGAGTTAAATACTATGTAATAGTCACCAAGAAAATAAAATTGACAAAAGATTTTCATTTTCACCAAACATCCGAAATTGTAAAATAGCTAAACTCATCTAGTAGTTTTTAATGGATGGCCTTTAATCTAAGCATCAACCAAATTAAATATAAATTGTGAAAACTATAACCCAACCCAACATCAAATAAATTATTAAAAGAATGTACCTAAGGATTTAGAAAAGACAATTTTCAGTCATATCATTCCATTATTTGAAAAACTCAACAAAAACTGTTTCCAAATTCGGTCACTTAAGATCAAGGGAAAGAGAATCTGTAAATCCCAATTAAAAATTGTTTTCAAAGAAAAAGAAGCAAAATATGGGAATAACCATCTGTTAGGTCTCATGACGTTATATGGGCAATTCTCATGCTCTGTATAATTCTTGAAGACAAATAAAACATCAAAGGCAACTTACTAGCGTTGCTTATAGCAAAATTCCCAAATGTTAGAGTTTATTTTGTTTAACCAATGGCACTTCATTCGGAAGGGGTTGTCATAGAAACTTAAGAGGAAGCTCATTCGATTTCAAATAGAAATTTCTCGTGTCATTTTCAAGAGTAAAAAGTGATCAGAGAGGGTGATTTTTACAGTCTCTACCCGTGCCCTTATCCTGGCAGTCTTCTATTTACTATAACGAAATGAGTTTGGCCATCTTAACGAGTACCATGTCTATTTTCTGAAAATTTATAACTAGATAGCATCCCTTCTGCTAGCAACATATCAGAGTTTATTTCTTACTTTACTTACTTTACTTTCGGCGGGGACCAGACGATGAACTGTCCTGCCCGGCACCAAAGGATCTTGGGATGACTTCTGACGACCACTTGGACCTGTCGGCTGCAGCTTCTCCGGCGATCTTCAGCCAGTATTTGTCCCATCTCCGACCGTGTCTCCTGAATCCTCCCCACGGTTCCAGGTCCTCCTTGAATGTTTGCCACAGGTTCTTCTTTTGTCCTCCTGGTTTACGTTTCCAGGAGGGGGCTGGTTCGCAGACAAGGACGTCTCGACATATCGTGCCTTCGGGACGGCGCAATGTGTGACCGAGGAGTTTCAGGCGACGTCTTTTAATGATAAGCGATAGCTCTTCTGACTGGCCACAGCGACTCCTTACTTCACTATTGGAAATCCTGTCCCATCTCTTAATGCGGAGGATGTAACGAAGGCAGCGGTGGTCGAACACATCCAAAGTTCTCGCATCTTCAGTCTTGATTGGCCATGTCTCGCAAGCATACAGTAGTACTGCTCGAACAGTTGCACCATAGATTCTAACTTTTGTTTTGGTTGAGATCTCCCGTCTGGTCCATAATGCTTTTTTCAGACTAGTAAACACTCCCCAGGCTTTTGCTATGCGGGCAGAAATATCCCTTTCAGCTCCGCCATCTGGTGTTATGATAGAGCCAAGATACTTGAATTCCTCAACACTTTCTATTGGCTCACCGTCGAGGGTAACTTGGCAAGGAACAGGTTGGTTGAGAGCCAATACTTTAGTCTTTGCGCCGCTGATGGCCAGTCCGATGCGCTTTGAGACCTCATAGGTATCGTCGATCATGCCTTGTAAGCTGTCGGCGGAAGTTTCCAGCTCAACAACGTCGTCTGCGAAGTCCAGATCTGTCAGTGGCTGGAGGAAACCAGCTATTTGTCCGAAGACTATTCCGCTGTGGTTTCTCATTGCATTATACATGATCCAGTCTATCGCGTAATTGAATAATATAGGTGAAAGGGGGCATCCCTGCTTTACCCCAAACTCCACTGGAAACTTAGGGGTGTCATTGCCGGAAACACGGACGCAAGTCTCAGTGTCCTTATACGCACTTCGGAGTATCTCAATGATCTCCTGTGGCGCACCGTCTTCAGCCATAATTCTCCATAGCTCCTCTCTGATGAGAGAGTCGAAGGCAGCTGCAAAGTCAATAAAGGCGATGAGAAGGGGTAGATGAAACCTGCTGTACTGCTGAAGGATGAGGCGAATCGTCAATATCTGTTCTGGACAGCCTCTGCCTGGTCTGAAGCCTGCTTGTTCAGGACGGGTTAACTTGTCACGTGCGTCTTTGAATCGATTCAAAAGAATGACGCAGAAGATCTTCATGGCATGGTCGATCAGGGAGATACCTCTATAGTTTCCGCAAATGGCCTTATCTCCTTTTTTGTATAGCGGAACGAGGACTGATACTTTCCAGTCTTTTGGGAAGGTCTTTGTCGTCCACACCTGGAGAAAAAGGTCGGTTAGGCGGCATAGTAGAGTTGGTGAGGACTTGAACATTTCAGAAGGGATCCCATCCTCTCCAGGAGTTTTATTGTTTTTCATGCACTTCAGCGCTTTTTGTACGTCCGCAATACTTGGCGGTTCGAGGTTTACTGCGTAGGGCTCTCTAGCAGCACTCGAGAAGGCAGGTAGATCGCACGGGGGTTTGACAGGGTTCAGTAGCTCAGAAAAATGCTCTCGTCAGCGTTCCATGCGTCCTTCTTCTGTTCGGATGAGTTCTCCGGACTTATCTTTCAGTGTGTCAACCGTTACAGGAGCTTTTCCAGTCGCTTCTTTCAGTAGTTTGAACATTTTCCTGCTGTTGTGGCTCCTGGACGCTTGTTCCAACTCATTCGCCAGATTTGACCAGTACTGTTCTCTGTCCTGTTTCAGTGACTGTTTAACTGCTTTGCGGGCTACTTTTAAGGGTTCTTTTGCACCTCCCACGAGGGGTCGCTTCTTCTCAACTAGTTCTATGGTGTGGTCAGAGATCCAGGCTCGCTGTTTTCGTTTTGTATGGCCAAGCACCTCCTCAGCTACGTCCTGTGTCGCAATTTTTACCTGCGCCCATTCTTCATCGACGAGTGAGAGACGATTCAAGGCATCGAACCGGTTGCTTAGCTTTAACTCAAAGTCGGCTTTGATTTCCGGGCATCTTAGTTTCGAAACATCGAAGCGCTTCCCTGCCTTCTGTCGCTTCTGCCTTCTAAGGCGGTGACGGACTTTGCAAGTGAGGAGATAGTGGTCGGATCCATTTAAAGATCCTGTGTCTGCTCCTCTGTATACCCAGGCATCTGTGCAGGAGCTCCTCCATCTTCTGCTGACTAAGATGTGGTCGATCTGGGCTGTTGTTACGCCGTCGTTCGAACGCCATGTAACGAGGTGGAGTCTCTTGTGCTCAAAGAGAGTGTTTGTGACGCATAGGTTGTTGTATCTGGCTAGCTGTAAGAGCCTTTCTCCATTGATGCATCTGTCACCAACGGTGTGGCGGCCAATAACTGCTGCTGTGTCGGGGTCTACTCTGCCAAGCCGGGCGTTCCAGTCTCCAGCTACAAAGAGCATGTCACGCCTTGGTGTCTTGTCGATGATTCTTTGTAGGTCATAATAAAAGGCATCTTTGACCGCGTCACTACTGTCCCTTATCGGAGCGTACACGGCGATTATGGTTATGTGGCTAATGTGGCCTCTCAGTCTGATCATGGCGATCCTTGGTGACACTGGCTCCCAAGAGGTGACGCATGATGCAGTAGGACCGTCTATTAAGAACCCAACTCCTTGCTGGCCAGAACCATCATTGGGACCCGAGTTATACAACTGGAATGAGTCCGATTCGGAAATGGTCAGCTTTTTGGACAGAACATCATTAAGTCTTGTTTCTGACAGACAACAAACGTTGATTTTATACTTTTTCAGCTCCCTTGCAAGGAGCAGTTGCGTGGATTCCAGCTTGCAGCTGCGAACATTCCACGCGCCAATATTCAGATGTTTTCTTGATCGTTTTCTTGATCGTTTTCTTGATCGGGCGGCTTGCATACTTGTCGGGCCAGGCACCACCCTGACCTGGTCCGCGTCGGCTACCGCGAACGCCGTAATAGTAGTATCTCTCTGCATTTGATCTTCAATATCCATTGGTGTTTCATAGGAATTTACTTGACCAAAGGCTCCCCAGACCCTTGGCACCCCGTTGCGTTAGCCATTCTATTTGTCGGACTAGGCTACTAATAGAATGTTACACCACTCCACCGCTGTGAGGTGCAACTTAGGGCTCTCCTCCCGGCTCGCTAGGGACGGGGGCGTGAATCCTCGCTCCGAGACCCCAACCATAGCTTGGGAGCACTCGTGCTTATCAGGCCCTGATTCCCACCTAGGAGGTCGGGAGGTTGGAGTGGGAGTTTATTACGAGTTTATTACGGCTTGAATGAATCAGAGTTTATTACGGCTTGAATGAATCAAAAACATGAAAAATTAACTAAATATACGTACTTGTGTATCAAAAACATGTAAGTGAAAACTGAACACAAGCAATAGTGGATAGATAGATAGATAGATAGATAAATATTTTATTTATGAAATATACATAATACTGCGTACCTGCGCAAATGCCTAGTGGCATAATTGAGTGCATTAAAAAATACAACAAATTTATAAACACCGTTAGCAATTTAAATGAAATTAAAAAAAACAAAAAAACAGCAAGCCTCTTGGACAACAGCCCAAATACAAACGAGGTAAATAAAACCAAAGTCAAACTTCAGAGATGAACTTCCTCACCATTCTGCGAAACTGCTGGTAATCAGCGCACTCTCTAATATCCAGGAGAATAGAATTTCACACGTTTGGACAAATATGCCTCGAACTAAATCCTACTCTAGTTGTTCGCCTAAACTCCTTTGAGAAATTGAACCTGAGTGATGTCAGATAGGAATGACGCTACGAATTAAGAGGGAAAATTCCATGCAAAGCTGATGCTAAATGGCCAAAAACGTAATTGTGACATATATGGGATATTGCAATGAAATAAAGTTGATGTTACGAAAAATTTCCAGCTGATCAAAAAATATGAGTAACAGAAGACCTATTATCAATCTGAAAAAGTATCCTTATCGTTTTGTGTTGCAAAGCTTATAGGGGCTTATAAACTGAAGGAAAAATTAAAGTAAGCACTGAAGCAAAATATAGAAAAAATGGGTGGACCAGAGAAAAGTAAATTGATTTAAGTATATTAACCGGAAAAAATGGCGGAGACGGCACATAATCCCAACACCCCTAGAAACGTTTACCGATGGAGTTTCAATGTTCATGGAACAACACATTTTCATCAATTATTATCCCAAGATATCTAAACTGCTGTACCTGTTTCAATTCAATATTATTTAAATGAAGAGAAAAAACATGAGAATTGACTGAACCAACTCGTGAAAATAGCATATACTGGCATTTCCTTTCATTTAATAGAAGACGGTTTCGACAATACGACTCTGAAGTAGTTGATAGCGTACTTTGGATGTTAAAGAAAAGCTATGTTAAATCTGAATCTGAGGAAAAAATCACAGCATCATCAACAAACATAACAATTGTGCAGATTGGAAGAAATTCAGGTAAATCATTAATAAAAAGAAGAAACAGGGTAGGACCCAAAACATAGCCCTTAGGAACCCCAAAATTTACGGAAAATGATTTAGATCGGATTCCATTTTTACTATCATGGCATTCAATTTTTTTTCAGCAAGGTAAGATACAAAAAAAACTCAAAGATTTTGAAGAAAATCCATAATTTTTTAGTTTGTTTAGTTAAAAACAGTGATTCACCGAGTCGACCGTCTTGGCTACATCCAAAATATAGCCAAGGCATCCCGGCCATTGTCCAGCGCATTATTTATTTCAATTAAAAGCTGATGTATTGCTAGTTCTGCTGATTTTCCTTTAGTGAATCCATACTGCGAAGGATGAAATATTTTATAATTGATAATTGAAAAATATTATAATTGAAAAACGGCCCATTCGATCGGAGATTCAAAGGGCTAGTGCTTTTCTTAATAGTCGAAAATCATCGGAGGTCAACTAACCCCGCTCTCACGCCGACCTTTTCCCCAAACACATCCAATAAAAATTTTTAGATAGTCATTTTGTTCAACGTAGTTAAAAGTCTTAGAAATTACGTCTTTGAAGAAAATAACCTGCTCAAAGCCCTCAGGGCACGGGTTGTAACTTATGACCTGGGGGCATATAAGGTTTTTATAGATAGCAATGATGGAAAAACTTCAAAAAGGGCTCATAACTAGAAGGGTTTGTGCCCTTTCAAAAGTCGAAAGAGATTGGAGGATAACAAAGACCCCTATCATACCTATCATTTCCCAGAACAAATCCAATCAAAAATTTGAGATAATCATTTTGTTCAACGTAGTTGAATGGTCCGGAAAGTGTGTTTTTGAGGATGACACTCCCTACATAGCCCTCAGGGCAAGGGTTGTAAGTTTTGCCCTGGGTGCATATAAGGTTTCTATTGAAGGCGCTGTCGTGGAAACTTTAAAAAGTGCTCATTCACTTGGAAATTGAAAGGGCTAGTTCCCTTTTAAATAGTCTAAAGTTACTGGAGGGAAACTAACGCCCCTCTCACGCCCACCATTTACCCAAACATATCCAATCAAAATATTGAGTTGTTCATTGGGTTCAACGTAGTTGAAAGTTCTGGAAATTATGTCTTTAAGAATAACAACCCCCCTCAAAGTCCCCAGGGCAAGGGTTGTAAGTTATACCCTGGTGGCATATAAGGTTCTTATAGAAAGTGTTGTCGTAGAAACTTGAAAAAGGGCTCATTTGATTGGAAATTGAAACGACTAGTGCCCTTTTTAATAGAAGGAAGTGATTGGAGGGCAACTAACCCCCCTCATACGCCCACCTTTGCCCCAAACACATCCAAAAAAAAATTTGAGATGGCAATTTTGTTCAACGTAGTTGAAAGTTCTGGAAATTAGGTCTTTGAGGAAGACAACCCCCTCCTCAGCCTTCAGGGCAAGGGCTGTAAGTTATACCCTGGGAGCATAGAAGGTTTTTATAGAAAGTGTAGTCGTAGAAACTTCAAAAGGACTCATTCGATTGGAAACTGAAAGGGCTAGTGCCTTTCTTAATAGTTGAAAGTAGTTGGACAGCAACTAACGCCCTTCTCACACCCAGCATTTCCTCAAACACATCCAATAAAAATTTTCAGATAATCATTTATTTCAACGAAGTTGATAGTCCTGGAAATTAGGTCTTTGAGGATGACAACCCCCTCACAGCCTTCAGGGAAAGGATTATAATTTATGCCCTGGGGGCATATAAGGTGTTTATAGAAAGCGTGACGTAGCAACTCAAAAAGGGTTCATTCGATTGGAAATTTAAAGGGCTAGCGCCCTTTTTAATAGTCGAAAGTGATTGGAATGCTTAATATTTTCATAGTAAAGAGCGATGTGGGCACAATGTTTTGTTTATTTATTTATTTTTTTTTTTTGCTTAGACCAGGGCACTTCGTATCGAAGAAGTTGTCGTAGAAATTCGAAAAGGGCTAATTAAATTGAAAATAGAAAGGGCTTGTGCCCTTTTTAAAAGTTGAGAGTGATTGAAGGGCAACTAATCCCCCTACCACACACCCTCTCATTTGTCCATTATTTTTCAAAGCTAAATGTTGCCTTAATATTAAATCAAAATGCACTTTGTTAATGCTAATTCTCAACAAGGCACCTCAGCAGTATCCCAAGAACGACTGAGGGTATTATGTTCAAACTTTCGGGGCTACTTCTGCTCTTAAAATTTACCAAAATCAAAATAGCGGAAGTGTATGCAAGCTATCAACGAAAGCAAGCAGATTTTTTTGCGAATGGTATCAAGTTTTCTATTTCAGGTCAACTAGAGGAGGTATGAAACCAAATTAAACACTACTATTTGTGTCAAGATTCTGTAAAAGGTGTATGTTGTTAAAATTGCTGAAAAACTTTCTCCAGTATACAAATAGCAGGCCATACTATTAAGTCTTAAAAAAAGAAAAGATTTAAACTATTATTTTCTTTTACCTGAAAAGATTATTTCAACATAAAACGAAGAGAAATTAATTAATAAAACTTTTGCCACAAATTAAGTTTTTCAAAGAAAAGTAAAGAACTCCATTAAACCAAAATAAGCAAAAATAAAATCAAATAATCTACCAAGTGTGAAACTACCACAAATCAGCATCGACAAATAGATGAAACCCAAAACGAACAGAAATAACAATAAATAACAGAGTCAAACTCAAAACGAGCAGAAATTCACATGTGTAGGGCACAAAACCCTTATACCTTTCCATGGCCAGAATATATTTTGCACTTTACAAAAAAAAATGCAAATGAATGTGCATTGTCAGTTTAAAATCCATATACTAATGTTTGTTAATCAAAGTGTTAAGATTATTTGATTTATTAAAGTTATACAAGTAAAATCATTTTTATTTTTTTCAGTAAAGTACAAATTATGTTCTGGCTTTGGGAAGGTATATAAGTTTTGAGCCCTACTCATGTCAATTTCTGCTCGTTTTGAGTTTGACTTGGTTATTTTTTGTAATTTCTGTTCGTTTTTTGGTTTCATCTATTTATCGATGCTAATTTGTGGTAGTTTCACGCTTGGTAGAATATTTGATTTTATTTTTGCTTAATTTTGGTTTAATGGAGTTCTTTACTTTTCTTTGAAAACTTAATTTGTGGAAAAAATTCTTTTTTAATTAATCTTAAGCATACCGGCTGAATTTGTAACAAGAAATGGGAAACTTCTACTTTCTTTCTGAAGAGTGAAAAGTATTATTTTTTTAATTTTGTTTACTATTTCTTTAACTTGAATCTAATTTCTTGTAATTTCTTTATTTACCTGTAGTCGTATTAAATTTATCTTACTATTTTCATTAAATAAATAGTCGAAAATCTTTCTTGAAGTTTTACCCAAGATTTCTAAGATTTTCTTTCATTCTATTTTCAGTTCTCTGTATAAGTCATTTAATGATGAGATAAACATGTCGGACAGGTGAATTAACTTTCATTTCTTTTTGATAAATAATCCAATTCTTGAAAAATTATTTCTACCTCCCTTTCAGTTGCTGTTATCTATACTATATCTTGCCCTAGAAGGGTACATAAGCTTCTTTTGTGCTTTTTTATATTACCAGTCATTAAAGATTCCATTATTTTTATATATCCGTCACTTTGATTTAATTCTTCGTGTAATAGTTTACACTTATCAACTACGTTTTCCTTTAAACCATTAATTATCCTAAGATCAGTGGAGTTCCTTTTTCCCTTTTTTAAATCTCTTGTTATTATTTGTTCCAAAAAGTTTATTTTATCAACACTCAAAATGACTGAATTTAGTTCTTCTAAGTCTTATCAGAGGGTTGTTAAATTAAAATACCATATAACTTGGACGATATACAACGGTGAACGACATTAATGGGATATATTTGGCCAACATTTCTGACGGCTATCTGGTTATGCATTTCTGCCTCCTAGGATTTATACCTCTTGCAAGCAAGGTCAGCGAGTTAAGTAAGGTCAGAGCCATTATCTGAAACGGGTTGAAATTCTTTCAGTTAAGATCAAGGACTTTTCATGGTTAGTCTCAAATGTTTAGTATTTTCATCACACGATGGAAATATGATACTATTAGTCGGAAAAAGGTTGACCATCTTACTATATTCATAACTCATGTGAATTCTGCCCTAATGACCTCAGATGTGGGAATATGGCACTAACCGCAATTCGTGGGACTCTACCTATTGGCAGATTTTCCCACTATTCAGATAGACAATTTCAGACTAAATTGGATGAAACAAAGATTAGACAAAGTACTGCTCAGTCAGTTGATTTGGACGTTGTTGGAGTTTGCCAGCTTTCGGGGGCTTCTCAAGTAATCTCTTGTGATTTATTTAAACTTTATATGTTAGTGTAGATTAGTTTGGTTAAGGGATATGCAGTATCAAGGGTTTGATTTTTTTTTATCGAGAGATGGGTATTTTATTTTACATACTCATCATACCGTGAGTTTAGAAGAAGCAGAAAAACTTAGAATATGGAACATTTTGGCCTCTGAATATTGCCCGAATAATTGTAAGTGGATGGATTTAGTCCTTACCGGTATTACAGCGAAAAATATGGGACACTTCCGTACTCATTTAATCCAAAAAACTAGCACTATACTATTTAGGTTGTAGAATTCGAAGGATTTTGTTAAGTGCCGGGAGTCAGCGACTTAGAACAGCCGTTTGAAGAATTGACTTTACAGTAAAGTGTCTGCATAACTTATTAAAATCTTGTCGGTCTACCGTCGAGGAAATCTCTTAAAGCTAGGATCTTTATAATTAATTGTTCTTATATTAATTCTTCTTTTGCGAGTACTCTTTTTCTTGTTCAAAATTCGTAGCACTAAATTGTAATGAGGTGTTAGCCTTCGAGTTAAAATTTATATTAACCCAATTATTCCCGCAAACAATTTCACTTTGATTATTTTGTGCGGTCTAGGGTAACAGAAGTGCTCATTTCTCTCAGTGGATAACGATTTGAATTCTTTTAATTACTTTCATCCTCTTGATTCGATAATTTCCTATTTAAATTACACTACCCAAAGACATGGGGGGGGGTTTCTTTTATTATATCGTTAATTTTGTTCTAAATCTCAATTTTGGCCGTTATGGAAATTTAATGGTTGTTTATCTTGCCTTTTGTTTCGCTATTTCAGGATTCATTGCTAAAAAGGTTTCAATGGTTAAAAAGGTTGTTTATTCTTTTAGGCTGTCTAATATTGACTAAGCGTCTTTTACAAGTTTTTAATTCCTGTAAAAAACACATTTTTGTCTAGTACTGTTAAAACAAAATAAGGCCACGATAGGAGTAAATTTTTAGAGATCCTTAATGAATGACATAAACTAAATTGTTTGGGGAAATTTTAACTTCTGATGTTTCCTTTGTGTAGTGTGTTGCTTGACGCTTTTGGACCTTCTCTATTTTATTGATAGAGATTTGTCGACTGAGAAAGACCTCTTGGATGAGACTAGAGACTCACTCATCCTCCAAAATAATCATTTCTTGAATTCTAAAAAATGCAATCGAATATTGATTTAGCTTCAAACTCATGGAGTAGGAAAAAGAGTGTATATTCCCAACTAGAATATATACTAGTGTTTAACAAAAGTTGAATGAATAGTAGAAATTCACTCCAATTCGCCCCGTGTTTCAACACGGTAGTGAGTAAGTACCCTTTTGACGCATTTTACTGTACTGCCGGCCATTCCGTTAGAGTGTGAATTTAAGGGGGATGCGTGCAACACATAAAACTACAATTCCTTGACCATTTGATTAAAGTTTTACTTGTGAAGCATGACCTGTTATATGATAAAAGAATATCCATTCCCCCAAACTGCGATATAATTTCCTTCGATATAAATTCCAAATCAGATTTTAACGTAATGTCTTTGTCGGGTGCTAAGACTGTAAATTTACTGAAATGTTCAACAGCAATAATTATAAATTGGTCACCATTTGCAGAAGGTTTGAATTTTCTCGTAGTAATTCCAAAACAGATTTTGACATAAGGTCTTTGACTGGTGCTACGACTGTATTTTTACTGAAATGTTCAAACGCAAAAATTGTATATTGGTCACTGTTTCTGCAGAGTTGCAATTTTCCCGTCGTATCAGGAGACAAAACGAGGAAGGGATGACTAGGGATATTATTTTCTCCAAGAGTAGGGTACATAACACTAACTTTATTTCTTCTCATACAGAGGCCACTATTCTTTACTGTCTTTTCAACCTGGCAGTTCAAATACTGATTAAACTTATTTTAGGTTTTGACTCCTCCCACATGGGCCTCTAAAAAAAGGCTTGAATGCATAAGGCTAATGATTTTACTATTTATTTTTTTCATAAAATGATCTTAAATTGATATATCTGCTTTCTTTTACTGGAATCATCTATAGCATATGATAAACCATCCACTAGAAGCAAATGGAGATCTCTCAACCATTTTACTACAAGAGGACCTCCTTCCTTTCCCAAATTCAAGATTCTGCTTCGGTTTTAGTTTGAACTCTACCAGGAATTACAAGTCTTGGAAATCTTGCGATTCACCCTCTTTGTGTCTGGATCCGTGGGTGGCGATCCATCCAAATTTTCTGTGCCAGAACTTCCTTCATGAGTACTGGTCATAGCAGATTCCACCACCAGAACCTGCCCTCCCAAGGAACCAGTTCACCCCCCCCCTCAAACCAATCCACTTTTGTATCCATATGTGTTGGGATGACTCTTCCTATCCTGACCTCACCCAGTTTGCCGTGGATATACCCGGAGGTCAAACATGTATCCCTGCCATGCCTATTCCCTCGCATACAGGGAAGATCCCTCTCAGTGTTCTTAGTTCTGAGCTCTCCCCTTTATCGATGTCTGATAGTCCCGTGAATGCTCAGACAGTCTAAAATTGATTCACATCCCTCAAAGGGCCTAATCAACTCCGTCTGACCTGATTGTTTTTCAGAAGTTCCCTTAAGCCTTTCAACTGTTCGATAAGTGCTTTGGGGAGATTTTAAATTTTCACTTTTACCATTTCACTAATTGCTATTCCAATCTCAGAATCCTCTGTTTGGAACTTTTTTCATTTACTCCTTACATATTCCAAAACATTTCGATTGAGACTTCATCTTCTAATAGTGTCAAATACTATACTTCGAACTCTATACTAGACCGATTTTGCTGAACAAATTTCAAACTGAGGCAGCTTAAGTGATCAGCAGGATTTCTACTGGCGCTAATATGGTGATCAATGTATAAATTATTATCTAAAATGACCAACATCCGATATAATTACTAATGAAGATCCATTGCTCTCTTTTGATATGTAAGAGCAGCACAATCTACAACATTGTGGGTTCTCGCGGCTGCTAAATACCCCTTTTGAAAATGTTCTAATCTTTATACTAACACAAAGAATTCCCTATTATGGTTATCAAATCTAGAGGCTTCGTCATTTATAATATTAGAATAGGTTACTACTATCAGAAATCGATTAGTTTTCACACATGGTTACATTGAAATCGAGGCAGTACTCTTTTCCTATGCGTTTGAACAAAGCTAAAATTACTTCTCTCTTTCAGTGTATTTTATAAAAAATACTAGGGTTTGAAAGTAGTGTCTTTAACTTCTGAAAGGCTTTCATTTGTCCTGGACCAAAAATAAAAGGAATATTCTTTCTGGTTAGATGAATCAATTGTTTGCATAGCTTTACATTATTGTAGAAAACTCCCCAGTAATAACAAGCTAGGCCTAGCAATGACTCATTCCTCTAATACCTATAGGTGTTCTAATCTTCTTTTGGAATCTAGTTCATGGATTTGTGGTTTCGTTCCCTTTGTGGGGTCGCGGAAACCTAACAAGTATCATTCTTCTAGAAAAATTGAGACTTGTCAAGATAAGTCTGAGATAAAATTTTATATCTTGGTGTGAAGATAGTTTCAATTTGGTTTCAAATGATCCTCATAGGTCCCAGAAGTATGGATTGTTCAATCGATATTTCAGGCCCTCATACCTGGTTTAGGAATTCAACAAAGGTGCGAAGTGAGAAAACTGACCCTTGTGGCACGCGTATAAGCACACAAGAAATTCTCTACGTATATTTCCTACTAGAATCAATGCTAGTGTTTAATAAAAGTTCAATGAATGGTAAAAATTCATTCCAATTATTTCCATTTGTTTCATCATTGTTGTGAGTAAGTATCCTTTTGACTCATTTTACTCTGTGTTTGGCCATCCTATTAGAGTGGCAATTTCAGGGAGATGAGTGCAAGATGTTAATTGTAATGCTTTGACCCTTTCATTAGAGGTTTTACTTCTGGAACATAATACGTTATATGATAAAATAATATCAATCCCCCCCAAATTGTGGTATGATTACCTTTATTATAAATTCCAAAACAGATTTTGCGTAAGGTCTTTGGCTGGTTCTACGACTATATACTTACTGAAATGTTCAACTACAAAAATTAAATGTTGGTCACAATTTGCACAAAGGTACATTTTTCCTGCAATACTTCCCAAACAGATTTTGACATAAGGACTTTGGCTGATGCTAATACTGAATATTTACTGAAATGTTCAACCGCAATGATTATATAGTGGTCACCATTTGCGCAGAGTCGCAATTTTCTCGCAGTGTCAGTCGACCAAACATGAAAGGGGTGACTTGGAAAAATATTTCCTCTAAGATTAGGGTAAATCAAACTAACTTTATTTCGTCTCATACACAGGACACTATCCTTTTCTGCCTTTTCAACCTGGCAGTACATATTTTTAGAAAGACAAGACTGCTTTAAATTATTTAAGATTTTGACCCCTTCCATATGGGCTCCTAGAAAAGGGCTTGGGTGCATGAAGCTAATGATTTCACTATTTTTTTCGTATTATTATCTTAAATTGATGCATGTGTTTTCTTTTAATAGAATATTCTACAGCGTATAATAAGCCATCCACTAGGACCAAATGATTATCTTTCAACAATTTTAATACTAAAGGATCTTTTTCCTTTCCCAAATTTCTGGTTCGGTGTTAGTTTGAGCTTTACTCGAAATTACAAATTTTGGAAATTTTTCAGTATCCTGTGATTTACCCTCTTCGTGTCTGGATTTGGGGATGGTAGACCCATCTCAATTCTCGGTGTAAGCACTTCCTTCGTGAGTACTGGTCTTGGTAGATGCCATCGCTAGAACCTACCCTCCAAAAGAACCAGTTTCACTCCCCCCTGAAACTGTCCCGCCTTCGTATCCACACGTCATTGGACCAACTCCTCCTGTACTGACCTCACCCAATTTGCCATGAATAGACCCGGAGGTCAAACATCTATCCTTGCCGGGCCTGTTCCCTCTCATAGGGGGAAGATCCCCCTCAGTAGACTTATTACTGAGTTCACTCCAATCTTGATGTCTGGTAGTTCCGAGAATGCTCAGACAAACTAAAATTAATTCACATCTCGCAAAGTGCCCAGTGAACTCAGTTTGGCTCGACTGTTTTTCATTCCCTCCTTTAAGCCTTTCATCTTTTTCATAAGCACTTTTGAGGGCATTCAAACATCCATTTTCAGTATTTTCGTAATTGCTACTTTAATCTCAGGATCCTCTGTTAGGAATTTTTCCTTCATTTCCTCCTCACTTATTCAAAAAAATATTGGGACCTCATACCCAAATGGTGCCAAAAACTCTGTTTCTAACTCATCGAGATTTATAGACCAATTTTTCTGAACATATTCCAAACTGAGGCGACATAAGTAATCAGCAGGATTTATACTGGCGCTAATATAATTGTAAGCGTATAAACTATTATGTAAAAGGACAGAAATACGATATAACTTCTAATGAAGATCCTTTGCTCTCTTTAGATATTTGAGAACAGTGCCATCTAGAAAATTGTGGGTTCTTGTGGCCTATGGTTACCCCTTTTGAAAAAGTTTTAAATTTTTTACTAAGGCAAAAGGTTCCCTATTATGGTTATCAAATCTAGTGGCTGCTTCACTTACCACAGTTTTCTCACATATTTGTATTAAAGGTGAGGCTATGATCTTATCCGATACGTTTGAACAAAGGTAGAATTCCTTGTCTCTATCGGGGAATTCAGAAAAATACTGTTAAGGTTTGAAAGTTGTGTCTTTAACTTCTCAAAGACTTGAATTTGTTCTGGACCGAAAATAAACGAAAAATGTTTTCTGATTAGACAAATCAAAGGTTCGTGTAACTTTGCAAAATCATGCAAATTACCGATAAAAACCAGTTAGGCCTAGCAATGACCAAATTCCTTTATAATTTGATAGTTTTGTCAAAATATTCTTTTATTGATTAATAAAGAACTTGAACTTAATAAGCTTCGTTGACATCCACTGTCAAAAAAACGTTTAACAAAATTATGGTTATGTCCTGGATGCTCAGGTGAAGTGTCTTCCTTCATGCATTTTAGGGAGAATTATTATGTATCTTATTTTTAATGCTGATGAGATTTTTTATCTCAGCCGTACGATCCAGCGCACTGAGCATAATTTCAAAATCCTCAAAGATAAAATATTCAAAAATCGGGCTGTGTTCCAATCCTGAGAAAACCGAAGTTGTCCTTTTTAATGGGCGAAACCCCTCTATTTCTCTCCTAAAACTGGAGGCTCTCTTGTTAAATACGCAGACCCTATTACATACCCGAGCCATTAAATTGGAAAATCTATCGGCCACACGCGTAATTTCCTGATTTCTCACGTTGAGCGTAAAATTAGCATTTCTTTTGCTTTAATCATAAAAAGGAAACTACGTTTCAACCGTTACCTTCTAGCATCCACTTACAACGCCAAAACCCTTCCAGATTTGCTTTACATTTCTCCTTTTTAAGATTCTTTACAGTTTAAGATAAAAAGCACCTACGATCTAATCTTCTTAAGATTTGCTAAATACCTTTTGCATTTGCCCACTTGGAGAAGAAACCGTAAAATTATTCATTAATATAAGCTAGCTGGCCCTAACATTAGAATTAATATATCTATATCCCATTTTCAAAGTAATCGATTTGTTCACAATAGTTTGTTTGTATTAATGTAATGTATGAAATGAAATTTATTTGGTAGTATATTTGCATTTGCAATGTGTGTTTGGGTTGTTTTTCTCTCTATCTTTTTGTTACTTTAGTGAGTATTCCGTCTATGTAACTTTTTTTTGACGGGCAATAAAAAATTAATAATAATAATAATAATAAATATGGTCCGCAATTTCAGCATTCCTCATAAAAGTACAAGAGTTCGACTCAATGTTATTTTCAGGTAACGCAACATTATAAATATTGTCATCCAAATTCGATGAAGATTTCATGATTTTATTTTCAGGCTTGGGACTTCAGCTGGGTCCCTCCTAACACATTTTTTTTTAATAGGGTGAGGGGCTGTACAATTATCTGTGGCATGACGGGATTCCTGGCATCTCACACGCTGATGGTTGGCATAAATCTCTTCTAAAATGTCTGAACTTCCCACATTTAGCACAAGCTGGAGTTTTTCTGCATTAGAAACATTTTTTGGAGTGCGATTATAATTGACTGTGTTTGTGAATTTTACTCTGGAGTTAGCTCTTTGTTCTCCAGGGGAAGACTTGTGTCTCTCGTCAACCCAGGCTAACTAGATCAATAGATTCAAATCTTGTTGCTAGAGCCAACAGTTCATCTTTGTGATATGTTGGTTTAGCTTGTTCTAACACTGTCCTTCCTATCAAAGGTAGGATGCAACTTAAAAAATACTCTAATAGTTATGTCATCTTCCTCTACATTGTAAGAATTCTTGGCATAGTCAAGTAACTTTCCCCTAATAAGGGAGAAGAATTTATGGATTAATTCAGAAGGTTTTTGCATCTCGAAAAAGAGTTCCTGGTGTTTTTGTACAGCTGGTTTCTCATGTAAAAAGGCTTCCTTTAGAAGTCTTTCTAAATGGCTAGACTTGTGATTTTAGAAACATTAAAACTTGTTAAAAATCTTTGAATTTCTCTCGTGTATAGCAAATGGCTTGATTTATCATAGCGGGATCACTTGGTTCCAAACTCTGTTGAACTTGTTTAAGAGTTGTAATCCGTGAGTGAATATCATTTGGGTATATAATTCTAGATCTAGCAACAAAATGGGGGGTGCTTGTTCTACGAATATATTTTGAGGTGTTCTGGCTAAAGGGCTGTCTCTAGATTGCTCTTCTAGAACGCTAATTCTAGATCGTGCATTTTCCTCTGTTCTCGGTTTTTCTTCCTGAGCTTTCTCTAAGGCTATTTCTAATTCTCTTATCTGCTTTTCATTACAACTCATGGTAATTCTTTCCTTCTAAGCTATTAGTATTTGAAACGTCTTAAATTTTAAAGGATTTTAAGCTACTAAAGTTAATTAATTTATAAATCACGTAAGATCACAAAATCTCAAACATGATAAACTCAGGGTTCTAGTGCTAAAACGGCTTAAACTATAAATAATACGGATTGTAGAACTGTAAAAATTTCTAGAATAGTCAATAATGTCAAAAATTACCTCTCAAATTCAGCTGTATCAAACCTTTCCGCCACTGTTAGGCTAGAAACAGTCGCCTGAAAACTTGAACATTCACGTTCTTGGGAGAGAAGAGGAACTAAATTTGACCAAAATATACAAATTTATATATCCCCCCCCACTTAAACAGAGGTAGTAACCAACTTTAGCACCGCTGTCAGCAGTTGTAAGGTTGCCCTCCTCTGAGGACTAGAAATACTGAGAGGTAGAAAGGAGATTCTCTAGTTCACCTTTCCAGCTTATGGTTGTCGCCTTAAGCCGGGTTTTGGTGACTTTCCTTACTAAACGCTCTTCCTTAACTTATCGATTTTAATCTAAAAATTTAGTAACCCAAAGGCACCAAGGACACAACCTAACTTTGTTAGCACTTATTTGAGGCAATAGATTCATATCGGTAGTCAAAATTTTGCGATAACTTGATTTTTATATTAAATTTGATAAGAATAAAAAAAGATGGAAATGTTGAATTTGGTGTAATTGAATAGATAATTCCAATGGTTGTCGTCGGAATTGATTGGTTTGCATTATGTGTGCTGCAGTTATTTTAGGAGACTCTCTCTACTTCCCCAATGTTGTCACCGAAAATAAAATTTTCTGAATTTCTCTATACTGCGGAAAGAATTTTAAATCTTTAGCTTGACTAATAACACTCCCCTCTTCCTTAGTCCCTCTTTACAGACATAACGGCTAGGATAGCTGTATAGACAGCAGAAAAGGATTGGGGATGTAAGAAAGCATACTAGGGAGGATGATACATCTCCTTAGAATTCAAACTCCACCGTATAGACTTCAGAGAACGAATCTAGGGGGTAAACAAAAACAAATGTCTAGGGAATTGCAATGTATATATGTCAAATTTATTGTAATGATGTGCTTAAGTTCCAAAAAACACTTGGTTGGTGGGGGGGAGAGTAACAAAATTATAATAGCTTTCGATCCCTTGTGACGAGTTACAACTCGTTACTACTTGGCTATTCTAAGTTAATGCTCACTGCTAAACAATTAAGAGTAATTTTAAGTTTTGGGAAAGGACCAAATTAGTCATTAAGGAAGGTAAAAAACTTAAGATTAGTCTATTTTTAAATTGTGTTATCTTTCAATAATTCTGTAGCTTGAACTGACCAGCCTTAACCAAGAAAAGTGATAAGAGAAAATTATAAAACCCGCTACCAATCAAAGTACAAATCTTAAAAGGACCTTGAGCTGTTTTAAGGGTTATCACAGCCTTCTGCTGTGATCAGAAGAAACTTTAAAGAACTACCTCAATGAAATGGAGTAAACATGAATAGATGCAAAAGCAACTTTAAATGATCTGAGAGACTCAATGCTCTTATAAACCAAGTCCTGTAATATGAATGATAAAGCTTTAACTAAAGTCAGGGCCAAAAGGAGGACACAAATGATTTAATTCTAACTTATTTCACCACAGAAATAGGATATCTTGGTTTAAACGTGACGAAAAGGTTTTATAGTATAATTTTATTATTATATTCAAAGAAATGTGACCAAGCTGGTGGTTGCCACAAATTATTTAAAAAAAGGTTACTTACCAGAAGCTCTTCTCCTTTCCAAATTGATATCGACAAAAGACAACGCCTTTTTCTTTTTAATCCTTATCTTTTATCTGTTTAGCACTTAGTTTTGAATTGCTTATAGACAAGTTTTGTTCCGTCTCTTCTCTAAATCTTAGCCGTTCTCTAACCTCTCGTTAAATAGGTAGTTTTTTCCCGTATTTTCTGGTCTTATTCTAAAAACTTGCAATGTCGTAACACGATACGATATTCTACTTAGTCTTTTACAAAAATGGACTGAATAGTCTTTAACTATTTATTACAGCTCAAATGTTTCGATAGTTACTCTTCTCTGAAACAAAGAGAGGTCAAGACATTTTACGATTTGAAAATTTAAAACGGCCTATTGTGAGATGGTAAGTTTAATTCTCATTTATTGGACCAAAGATGGTTTCAAATTCAGTTACTGAAGCTACATTAAAATGAGGTATTCTTACAGCACTGGAAGGAGTTTATGAGACCCCATCCTTCCACTGAAAGATCAACTGAAAAGAACCAAAAATTACCAGTATTTTTGAGTGGTGGGCCTTATTTTTAAATGTATAAGATCATGCTCAAATCAAACAAAAATTGTCTCAAAGGAAAGGCGATAGTTTACTTTAGACTGAATAATTGATGTGAGGAGATTTTTAGAGATAGGGAATCTAGCATACAATTTTACCTGTAGAAAAACCAAAAGGCAATAAAATATATATATTTTGGGCTAACCACTGGCACAATTTTCTGAGCGTCAACAATTTTGATGGGGAATAATTATTTAAATTTCAATTTTCATATTATTGGAGCTTAAAATAGGGGTGTTTTTTATTTTAGGGGGTTTTAACCATATACATTCTCAATGGGAACGACTCATGCTCTGACGTATAATTTTTCTGAACAAATCCAGTGTTTAAATCCTGTTTCGTTTTTACTAAGAGGAAAATTGGTTAGGAAAAAATCTTACATGATACAAATTTCTAACAAAAGGGGCATATGGGTTATTATTTTGCATTTTTCAGGAGCGTTACTATTACAGGTGGCACTGAGAGACTGATTAAAGGACTGTCCTAAAAAGTTGCCTCTTCGTATAGAATGTCATAAAAATGATATCTTCCTATTGTATGTGCATGAAAGTTCCTATTTTTGTACTATTTTCGGATTAGAAGTTACCTTTACCTATGATTTTGATGGAAAGTCACCCTCTCTTTACTACTGCTATAACTATATTGAGATATATTTTCTATTAAAAGCAAAGAATGAATTATATAAAGCCAAAATATTTTATTGTCCACTTGGAGCTTATGCATATAAATTACAAAAAGACCTAAGAGCCCTGAAAAAGGAGTTTCTGAAGATTGGCAAAAGGCATTTCAAACATGAGAGTTGCTATCGCCGACCAGAACAGAGTAATTGTAGTATGGCCGATAAGAGCATATGTCTGAAAAAAAAGAAACTGCCTTAATTTATCTTGAAATAAAAATGCGGGGCCTATACAATATCTTCAACGATTCAATTTACTCTTTTTAATTTTATAACCTTTGTTATGCCTAGCAATTCCAGTTTGGGAATAATAATAATATCTATTCGCACCCAAAGGTAGAACGACTTAATTGAATAATATAACAGATTAAGCGATTTGTATTACCACTGGAGATCTGCTGTTTAATTTAAAGACTTGGGCATATAACGTTGTACTACACATTGTTCTGCAGTAGACTAAAGTTGGTGTTTCACCTTCGATTCATAGACGGAACGGCAAAACACGTAAAATCATGAAAACCTGATAAGTACAGTCGTATAATCCTGTCTTTCAAAGAACTACCAACATAGATTAAAAGACTGGTTATGTGCTATTATCTCCATCCCTAGGGAAAGGGTTGCAATCTGCCTATTGTGTACAAGCTGGATTAATTACTGACTAAGGGGAAATATTTAATATTAAAGGTTTTTAAAAAGGCTGAGGGAGTGAAAGGGAAACTTAATAGGATTTTGAGGGACTTACTCTGCTAAATTGAATAATACTAATTGTGTTGAAGCTATCAAGAGAACAAATTCGCAATATCTTATGAGTGGATAAACATATTAACTTGAGACTTTCGGGACCACTATCACTGCTTTTACTACTATTGTACGTGCAACTAAAGCCAAATGAGACTGCGGCTGCGACTCTTTGCGACTACCACTATAAATACTTGTGGCTACTTGCAAGCGTAACTGCTAGCAACTTCAACTTCTTGCAACTTATACTATGAAAAATTTTCGCCGTGAGTACTTGTGGCGGCTATTGTGACTACTTGCAACTACAACTGCTTATTGCTGTAAATACTTGTAATTTTTGGTGTGACTCTTTTTATGTGTGATTGCGACTCTTTCTGACTTTGAGTTCTTGAAACCGTAATAATTTAGGACTCTAAATTTTAGTGACCACGACTACTCTTTTGTTTTACAATGAATAAAACTACTTGTGATTGTGACTATGACTACTGGCGACTGTGACAACCTGAAACATCAACTACTTGTGACTGAGACTATTTTCAGATTTGACGATTTGTGGTTCTGGCTGACGATCACGTGCGACTGTGCGACGTGTGACTGTGAAAAACATGCGACTGTGACCACTTAAGACTGCGAATACTGGTCACTCGACTACATACACTAGCACTAACTTGTGACAACGACTGCAAATACTTGTAGCCAAAATCTTTGAGAAACTAGGTTTACTATCAAAAAAGGAAACAAATTTAAAACGACCGCAATTAAAAATAAATTATCAAACATTAAGATTAAATGTATTAATATAGATAATGTGTTTGGCCTAATAATTGAGACAAATAATGTGTTTGACTTTAGGTGTTTGGTTAAAAATTATGATCTTTCGTAATGAGTCATCCTTCATCCACAGAATGGGTATTAGACATTTTAATCTATCTCTCATTATACCTCTAAATAGAGGAATGGAAGAGTATTCTTCGAACAGTCTGCTGTTCGAAATACCGTCTATCAGATGGGTACCCAAAATAATCCGTAAATATTTTCTTTGAAAAACATCGAACAAATCATCATCTATATTTTGGAATGCTCACATTTAAAAGTCATACTTGACCGCTGCCATCCCTGTATCCTCCAACATTCTAATCCTGGCTCTCAAAACTTGTCTTTTTACTCTTCCAAATTTTTTTCAACAGTGAAAAAAAAACACCCTCTGTCTTGGCTATTTCACTTTAAATATTTACACCCTGAATTCTCAAAAACTGAAAAAAATATTTAGTTTGCTAAATATTTCATTCATAACACTCAAATCATTAACATATTCCAAGTCTGTGATAGCTTTACTTCCCAATTGGATTTTGTGCTCTTTCATTGCCCTTACTCTGCCTCTTAGACAATGTCTATCAAAAATATTCTTATAAATTAGGATAGACCACGACCCTGCTTAACTCCCGGTTACAAAATGAAACCAGCTACTATTTAAATTCCTATTTAATGTGAATTCCTATGACAGGAGTGTTGTTCGCGTACATGCGCACTAACAGGGGCATATATAACTATAACTGACATCCTCCACTTTTAGTATGAAAATGAGATATTAAAATTATATCATTTATACGTCCCCAACATAAACAAGACTTAGGCCATTTATTATTCGACATGAGCCTTACTCCCATCATATGTACTCCATCCTTTCTGTCTGAGTAAAAAAATTCTATATTACATAATTTCCAATTTCGTACTCCTGGGATATTTTTCTGAAACTTCTGATAAGTACAGTTCAAAGCATCAAAATCAAAATGGCTTAAAACTGGACAGCAAAAAGTCCCCGGGATCCCCAGTTTGAATAGAGGCTTTGTCCAATCCTGAGCCCATCTTGGTCACAACACAGTTTTCCATACTTTGCCATTCTCTTCTGTCAACAAGAGTCAAAATCCAGTACGAGCAATACCAAGCCTATTGACTCCGACTCATTATGTATTCACGCCCAGAAATATTATACTACTACAGAAAGGCATCCCATAATAGATAACTTGGCTAAGAATTTGTTGTAGAGCCCAAAAAAGCTCACACAAAATTAATATTATTCATCAACCAGTAACCAGAGTAAGTGCTGGGTCCTTTACTAGGCTACCACTTCCTTGAAGGACACTACTCTTCTAGGTCATCCTGTAGTTCAGTTTAGAGGTTTGGTTCTGGATAAGCAAACTCGTCAAAGTTCCACCTTGACGCCATTATGAGGCCAAGCATGTAAGATTTTCTCTTTCTTTGATAGGGAGGGAGGAAGGAGCTTATGACGGTTTGAATGCCTCAAACTAGCACAGTACCAAAGCAGCTAACATGTTTTGCGCCCAGTCTATTCTTGTGCAAACATTCGTCAGGGAATGCTTCATTCCATCTTCTTTTCTAAGCTCTTCTATTTCATACGCAGCTTTTATCTTATCTCCTCCAGGTTTTAATGTCATAACTACCCGGAAGGAAGTTCCCGTTCTTAAATTTCAGCTTTAAATGAACTTTAAAGACTGTCTAGCCTTCCATTCCTTGGTTTACAATAGTACAACATTTTACAAAAAAAGTTTTAAAAAAGTTATTTAAAACAAATCTTTTGGTATTAAGATTACCGTAAATTGGGGTTACTGGAGTATCTCCAGGTCCCCTTTTTAAAGCAAGGTTTCTATTTATGAATTTTTATTTAGATTACCTCCTCAAGTAATTGCGATGAACCGTTTACTTTGGAAATAATATATATATATATATATATATATATATATATTATATATATATATATATATATATATATATATATATATATATATATATATATATATATATATTATATATATATATATATATATATATATATATATATATATATATATATATATATATATATATATATATATATATATATATATATATATATATATATATATATTATATATATGATATATATATATATATATATATATATATTATGTATATTTAACTTGAGTAAATATAATAGATAAAAATCAAGTGGAGGATTATTAGCTGGAGTAGTCAACTGGTAAATTGGCTACTAGTTTCCGAGTTGCTTGTACTGTTTCATAGGCAGCGCAATGGTGCTGATTAGGTAATGAACGATGTTGGCACAATGTATTATTTATTTATTTTTTTTCCTTTAGACCGGGACATTTTGTATCGAAAGAGTTTTCGTAGAAACTTCGAAAAGGGCTCATTCGATCGGAAATTGGAGTGGTTTGTGCCCTTTTTAATAGTCAAAAGTGATTGGAAGGCAACTGACACCCCTTCCACGCCCACCATTTCCAAAACACATCCAATCAAAATTTATAGATAGCCATTTTGTCGAGCGTAGTTGAATGTCGGATAGAAATTATGTTTTTGACGGAGGACACTCCCCCACAGCTCATAGGGCAAAGTTTGTAAGTTATGCCCTGGAGGCATATAAGGTTTTTATAGAAAGTGTTGTCGTAAAAACTTCAAAAAGGCTCATTCGACTGGAAATTCAAAGGGCTAGTGCCCTTTTTAATAGTCGAAAGTGATTAAAGGGAAATAAACCCCCTGTCACGCCCACCTTATCCCAAACAAATCTGATCAAAGGTTGAGATAGCCATTTTGTTCAACTTAGTTGAAAGTTCTGGAAATAGGGTCTTTCAGGATGAAAACCCTCAAGAGTCCTCCAGGAAAGGGATTTAAGTTATGCCCTAGGGGCATATAAGGTTTTGATAGAGAGTGTTGTCTTAGAAACTTGAAAAAAGTCTCATTCGATTGGAAATTCAAAGGGCTAGTGCCCTTTTTAATAGTCGAAAGTGATCAGATGGCAACTAACCCCCCCCCCCTTCACGCCAACCTTTTCCTTAAACATATCTAATCTAAATTTTGATAAAGAAATTTTGTTGAACGTAGTTGAAAGTTAAGGAAATTAGATCTTTTAGGATGACAACCCTTCACAGCCCTAACGGCAGGGGTTGTAAGCTATACCCTGGGGGGGGGGCAAATAAGGTTTTTATAGAAAGCCTTGTCGTAGAAACTTCAAAAAAGGCTTATTCGATTGGAAATTCAAAGGGCTAGTGCCCTTTTTAATAGTCAAAAGTGATATGGAGGGCAACTACCCCCCTCCTCTTCTCGCGCCAACCTTTTCCCCAAACACATCCAATAAAAATTTTTAGATAACCATTTTATTCAACGTAGTTTAAATTTCTTGAAATTATGTCTTTGAAGATGACCCCCCCCCAGCCCTCTGGGCAAGGGTGCTAAGTTATTCCCTGTGAGCAATAAGGTTCTTATAGAAAACGTTGTCGTAGAAACTTCAAAAAGGGCCTATTCGATTAGAAATTGAAATTGCTAGTGCCTTTTTTCATAGTCGAAAGTGAGTGGAAGATAACTAACACCACTTCCACGCCAATCATTTCCCCAAACACATCAAATCAAAATTATGAGATAGCTATTTTGTTCAACGCAGTTGAAAGTTCTTGAAATTACAGCTTTGAGCAGGACACTCCCCCTCCCCATTTTTCAGGGCAAGGGTTATGAGTTTTGCCCTGGGGGCATCTAAGGTTTTTAATGAAGTCTTTGACGTAGAAACATGAAAAAGAGCTAATTCAATTGGAAATATAAAGGGCTACTGCCGCTTGGAAGTGATTTGAGGGTCATTAAACTCCCTCTCATACCCAACTTTTCCCAAAACACATCCAATAAAAATTATTGGATTGCCGTTTTGTTCCACGTAGTTAAAAGTTTTAGAAATTAGGTCTTTGAGGATGATAGCCCCCTCAGAGCCCTCGGGATCAGGGTTGTAAGTAATGTCCTGGGGGCATTAAAGGTTTTTATAGATATGGATGTTGTAGAAACTTCAAAAAGGGTGAATTCGAATGAAAATTAGAGGGGCTTGTGCCTTTTTATAGTCGAAAGTTATTGTAGGATAACTAACAATCCTCTCATACAAATAATTTCCTAATCAAAATTTTGAGATAGCCATTTCTTTCGACGTAGTTAAAAAGTCCGGAAATTATGTTTTTAAGGATGACCCCCCCCCCTCCCCCCACAGCCCCCAGGGCAAGGGTTGTAAGCTATTCACTGGGGGCACATAAGGTTTTCTTATAGAAAAATTTTTTGTGGAAACTTCAAAAAGGAATCATTCGATTAGATATTGAAAGGGCTATTGTCCTTTTTAATAGTTGGAAGTGATTGGAGGGCAACTAATCCCCCTCTCACGCCCACCATTTCCCCAAACAACTCTGATCAAAATTTTGAAATTGCAATTTTGTTCAACGTAGTTGAAAGTTCTGGTATTTAGGTCTTGAGGATGACACTCCCTCCAAGCAATCATTCGATTTGAAATTGAAGCGGCTAGTGTCCTCTGTAATAGTCGAAAGTCATTGGAGGGTAAGTCACCCCTCCCACGCCCACCATTTCCCAAAACACATCCAATCAAAATTTTGAGATAGCAAGTTTGCTCCACGTAGTTGAAAGTTCTGGTATTTAGGTCTTTAGGATGAAACTCCCTCCAAGCAATCATTCGATTTGAAATTGAAACGGCTAGTGTCCTCTGTTATAGTCGAGAGAGATTGGAGGGTAAGTCACCCCCCTCCCACACCCACCATTTCCCAAAACACATCCAATTAAAATTTTTAGATAGCCAGTTTGTTCAACTTAAATGAAAGGTCTGTAAATCATGTCTTTGAGGGTGACATAGACCTCAGGGTAAGGGTTGTAAGTTATACCCTGGGGCAAATAAAATTTTTACAGAAAGTATTGACGTAGAAACTTCAAAAAGGATTCATTCATTTGGAAATTGAAAGTGCTATTGCCTTTGTTAATAGTTGGAAGTGATTGGAGGGTAACTAACCCGCCTCTCACACCCACCATTTCCCCAAACACATCCAATCAAAATTTTGAGATAGCAAGTTTGTTCAACGTAGTTGAAAGTTCTGGAAATTTGGTCTTTTAGGATGACACCCCCCAACCCACAGGGCAAGGGTTGTAAGTTATGCCCTGGGAGCATATAAGGTTTTATACTAAAATGGTTGTCGCAGAAATTTTAAAAGGGCTCATTCGATTGGAAATTGAAAGGCTTACTGCCTTTTTTAATCATTGAAAGTGATTGGAGAGCAACTAACATCCCTCTAACGCCTACAATTTCCCCAAACTCATCCAATCAAAATTATGAGAAAGCCATTTTGTGTAACATAGTTTAAAGTTTAGGAAATTAGGTCTTCGAAAATAACAACCCCTCACAGCCCTCAAGGCAAGGGTTGTAATTTATACCCTGGGGACATATAAGGTGTTTATAGAAAGTGTTGTCGTAGAAACTCCAAAAGGGTTCATTCGATTGTAAATTGAAAGGGCTTGTGCCTATTTTCAGAGTCGAAAGTGATTGGAAGGCTCGAAATTTGTATAGTAAAGATCGATGGGGGTACAATGAATTTTTTTTTTTGTTTAGACCAGGGCACTTCGTATCAAAAGAGTTGTCTGTCGTAGGAACTTTGAAAAGGACTCATTTGATTGAAAATAGAAAGGAGTAATGTCCTTGTTGTAGTCGAAAGTGATTGGAGGGCAACTAAACCCCCTCTCACGCCCACCCTCCTATTTGCCCATTATGTTTAAAATTAAATGTTGCCTTAAGATTAAATCAAAATGCACAGTGTTAATGCTAATTCCAAATAAGGTATCTCAGCATTATGGCAAGAACGACTGAGAGTATTAAAATCAAATTTTCGGGCTTCTTCTGCTCTTAAAATTTAACCAAGTCAAAATAGCACAAGTGTATCACAAGTGTAGCACAAGCTATCAAAGAACAGATTTAAAGTACTATTTTGTCCCCTGAAAAGACTGTGTCAATATAAAACGAACAAAAATTAATTAAAAAAAAAGTTTTTCCGAAAAAAAAGTTTGTCAACGAAAAGTAAAGAACTCCATTAAACCAGAAAATGATCAATCAAATAATCTAGCAAGCGTGAAACTACCACAAATGAGCATCTATAAATAAATGAAATCCAAAACGAACAGAAATTACAATAAATAACCGAGTCAAACTCAAAACCAGCAAAAATTAATATGAGTAGGATTCAAAACCCCGATACCTTCGAAAAGCCGGAATCTAATTTGCACTTTACTTTGAAAATACAAATGAATGTGCATTGTCAGTTTAATATACATATACTGATATTTAGTAATCAAAATGTTAATATTATTTGATTTATTAAAACTGTAAAAGTAAAACCATTAAAAGTAAAAAACTGCAATGTCAAGATTTTGATTCTATGTGTTTCGGGAAATGGTGGGCATGAAATAGGGTTAGTTTCCCTCCCATCAGTTTCGAACAACCTATTAAAAAGGGCACTAGCCCTTTTAATTTCCAATTGAATGGGCTCTTTTTGGACGTTCTACGACAAAACTTTATATAAAACTATTAATACCCCCAGGGTATAATTACAACCATTGCCTTGAAGGCTTAGGGGGGGGGGAGTTGTCATCCTCAAAGACCTAATTTTCAGAACTTTTAACTTCGTTGGACAGAATGACTATCTCAAAATTTTGATTGGATATGTTAGGGGAATTGGTGGACATTAGAAGGGGGTTAGTCACCCTCCGATCACTTTCGACAACTAAAAAGAGCAATAGCCTTTCAATTTCCAATCAAATGACCCCTTTTTGAAATTTCTACGAAAACACTTTCTATTAAAAACCTTATTTACCCCAAGAACAGAACTTAGAACCCTTGCTCTGATGAGTTTGGGGGTGGAGGGGACGGGGGGAGTTGTCATCCTCAATGATATACTTTCCAGAACTTTCAACTACGCTGAAGAAAATACGTATCTTAAAATTTTAATTGGATCTGTTTGAGGAAATGGTGGGTTTGAAAGGGGGTTCAGTTGCACTCCAATCGTTTTCGACTATTAAAAAGGGCAATAGCCCGTTCAATTTCCAGTTGAATGAGCTCTTCTTGAAGTTTCTACGACAAAGTTTTCTATAAATAACCTTAAATCCCCCCAGGGCAAAAGTTACAACCATTGCCTTCGAAAACTTGGTGGGGGGGGGTGGTTGCTATCCTCAAAAACCTAATTTCCTGTACTTTCAACTACATTAAAGAAAATGGCTTTATCAAAGTTTTGATTGGATGTGTTTGGGGAAACGGTGGGCGTGAGAGGGGGATTAGTTGCCTTCCTATCACTTTCGACTATTAAAAAGCGCAATACCCCTTTCAATTTACAATCAAATGAGCCCTTTTTGCAGTTTCTACGAAAAAACTACCTATAAAAACTTTATATGTCTCAAGAGCATAACTTACAACCCCTGTCCTGAGGGGTTTGGGTGGGGGGGGGTGTTAGTTTGTCATTTTCAAAGACATAGTTTCCAGAACTTTCAACTTCGTTCAAGAAAACAAATATCTAAAAAAATTTACTGCATGTGTTTGAGTGTTTGGGGGGAAAATGGGTGTGAGAGGGGGGGGGGTTAGATGTCCTCTTAAACTATTAAAAATGGCACTAGCCCTTTTATTTTCCAATCAAGTGAGCGCTTTTTGACAACGCTTTTTATAAAAACCCTTTATGCCCCATGGGCATAACTTACAACCCTTGCCCTGAGGGCTGTGGGTGGAGTTTCATCCTCAAAGACATAATTCCCAGACCGTTCAACTACGGTGAACAAAACGTCTATCTTGAAATTTTGATTGGATGTGTTTGGCAAAATGGTGGTCGTTAGAGGGGAGTTAGTTCCCATAAAATTACATTTGACTATTAAAAAGACCACTAGCCCTTTGAATTTCTAATCGAATGAACCCTTTTTGAAGTTTCTACGACAACACTTCAATAAAAACCTTACATGCCTCCAGGGCATAACTTACAACCCTTGCCTTGAGGGCTGATGGGGGAGTCTCATCCTCAAAAATATAATTTCCAGATCTTTCAACTACGTTGAACAAAATGGCAATATCAAAACTTTGATTACATGTGGTTGGGAAATGGTGGGCGTGAAATGGGGTTAGTTTCCTTCCAATCACTTATGACAGGCCTATTAAAAAGGGCACTAACCCTTTTAATTTCCAATTGAATGAGCTCTTTTTGGACTTTCTACGACAAAAATTTCTATAAAAAAACATTTATGCCCCCTCGGCATAACTTAAAACCATTGCCCCGAAGACTTGGGGGGGGGGGGTCATCCTCAAAGACGTAATTTAAAGAACAATCAACTACATTAACCAGAATGGCTATCTCAAAATTTTGATTGGATGTGTTTTTGGAAATAGTGGGCGTGAAAGGGGGGTTAGTCGCCCTCCAATAATTATCGACTATTAAAAAGCGCAAGAGTCCTTTCAATTTCAAATCGAATGAGCCCTTTTTAAAATTAAAAAGGGCACTAAGACTATTAAAAAAGGCACTAAGCCTTTCAATTTCCAATCAAATGAGCCCTTTTTGAAGTTTTTAAGAAGACGCTTTCTATAAAAGACTTGTATGCCCCAAGGTTAGAACTTGCAACCCTTGCCCTGAGGGATTTGGTGGGGTTTTTCATCCCCAAAGACATAATTTTCAGGACTTTCAACTACGTTGAAGAAAAAACCTATCTCTAAATTTTAATTGAATGTGTTCGGGGAAATGGTGGGCGTGAAAGAGGAGTTAGCTGCTCTCCAATCACTTTCGACTATTAAAAAGGGCACTACCTATTTCTATTTCCAGTCAAATAACCTTTTTTTGAAGTTTCAACGACAACGCTTTCTATAAAAACCTTATATGCCCCCAGGACATAACCTTAACTCACAACACTTGCCCTGAGGGCTCAGAAGGGGTTATCATCCTCAAAGAACTAATTTCCAGAACTTTTAACTACGTTGAACTAAATGACTATCTCAAAATTTTTATTGCATGTGTTTGGGGGGAAATGGGCGTGAGAGGGGGAATAGTTGCCCTCTTCAACCATTAAAAAGCGTACCAGCCCTTTTAATTTCCAATCAAATAAGTGCTTTTTGAAGTTTCTACGACAACACTTTCTATAAAAACCTTATTTGCTCCACGGGCATTACTTACAACCCTTGCCTTGAGGGCTGTCTATCTCAAAATGTCTATCTCAAAAGTTTGATCGGATGTGTTTGGGAAAATGATGGTCGTGAGAGGGGGGTTAGTTCTTATCCAATCAATTTTGACTATTAAAAAGGCCACTAGTCCTTTGAATTTCCAATCGAACGAGCCCTTTTTGAAGTTTCTACGACAACGCTTTCTATAAGAGCCTTATATGTCCCCAGGGCATAACTTTAAACCCTTGCCCTGAGGGCTGAGGGAGGGAATCACCTCCTCAAAACTGTAATTTCCAGATCTTTCAGCTACGTTGAACAAAATTTCTATCTCAAAGTTTTGATTGGATCTGTTTGGGGAAATGGTTGGCATGAGAGGGGAGATAGTTGCATTGAAATTACTTTCGACTATTAAAAGGCCACTAGTCATTTGAATTTCCAAACGAATGAACCCTTTTTGAAGTTTCTATGACAACACTTTCTATAAGAGCTTTATCTGCTCCCTTGGTATAACTTACAACCCTTGGACTGAGGACTGTGGGGGAGTGTCCTCATCAGAAAAACATAATTACCAGATCTTGTAACTAAGTTGAACAAAATGACAATCTCAAAATTTTGATTGGATGTTCTTGGGGAAATGGTTAGTTAGGAAGGGTTAGTTAGTTGCCTTCCAATCATTTTTGCCTATTAAAAAGGGCACTAGCCATTCCAATTTCCAATTGAATGAGCCCTTTTCGAAGTTTCTACGACAACTCCTTTGATTCGAAGGGCCTTGGTATAAAGGAAAAAAACATTAATAATACGTTGTGCCAACATCGTTCTTTACTTAGGTAGCACTATTACCCAGCCTATTATTAATTGTCGAAAACCCAAGCCCCTTTTACACCAAAATCAGTTTTGAATTAAACTCACCATCTAATATTTATTTGTCAAGGGTTATTTGTTTAAATAAATAACGAAATAAACTTTTGAAATAATATGAAATATATATATATATATATATATATATATATATATATATATATATATATATATATATATATATATATATACGTACATACATATGATTTACAATCTACACCAAGTTTCAACCCCTCTATGAAAACGTTTTATGAATGTAAAAATTTTCATAATCAAAATAACTTACAATCGTTGTGTTGTCATAATACATAGGTGATCTAGCACGAGCCAAATATGACAGGATCAAACTTCCATGAATCAGATACCCACAGTATGTCAATCGACCAAGAACATTGAATAAATCCCAAGACAAAAATGCTTTTACAGGTCCTAAAATTGAAATTTTTTTTTATTTAAATCTTCCCCTACCTAAAAAAACAAAAAATGAATATAAAATTTGAAGGAAAACTGTAAAAGCCCTGTCTTTATTTGTAGTTTAGAGAGACATATTGGAAAATAAATCAATTAAAACTGGTCTTCAATGGTGCTATAAAAATTGGAATTATGTTGATCTATTAGAGAAAAAATAATTTCCTCCCAAATTCAAAATAAAAACCAAGCTGTAGTCCCTGCTTTGTGTGAAGAAATTTGAGTTTATTTTACAGGTATCTTGCTTTGTTTGGTAAAATGTTTTATGTAACTTCTTCTGTAACAGCTAAAAATTGAATAGTTTAAATTAATAGCGGACGCATATCACATTGGTATTACGCATTTCATAAAAAGGCACACGTCATGTCAGGTCACAATAAGAAAATCTAGGATACTAAAGAAAACGAAATAAGTCACGGCCATAGAAAAAAGGAAATATTTCAATCGAAACATTCTCTCAGTCATGCTCAGTGATCAACGAAGAATAGATAGGTTGACAAAAATCCATGAATAGATTTTTTTTTTCTTTTTTTTATCTCGTTTTTCATGCTTAGTAGGGTTGGTCTAAGTAATTTATTATATATTGGCAACTTACTACCACAAACTGTTTCATCTATTATTCTACCCTGTGGGAAATTTCTACAATTGATGAAACTTGTTCTTTGTTTCTCAGAAACATTGGAAAACACTAATATAACAAGTAATTTTGGTTCAGTCATGTGTAACACAAAAATATGTGATGTTTGATATATATTAACTAAAAAACTTTTCCCACAAAATAAGTTTTCCAAAAAAAAGTAAAGAACTCCATTAAACAAAAAATTAGCAAAAATAAAATAAAATAATCTACCAAGCGTGAAACTACCGCAAATCAGCATCGATAAATAAATGAAACCCAAAACGAACAGCAATTACAGTAGATAACCGTGTCAAACGCTAAACGAGCAGAAATTAACATAAGTTGGGCGAAAAACCCCTATGCCTTCCCAAGGCCAGAATAAAATTTGCACTTTACTGAAAAAATATAAATGTTTTTACTTTTATAACTTTAATAAATCAAATAATATTAACATGTTGATTACTAAATATCAGTATATGAATATTAAACTAACAATGCACATTCATTTGTATTTTTTCAAGTAAAGTGCAAATTTTTGTTATATATGGCCTTAGGAAGGCATAGGGGTTTTGCGCCCAACTTATTGTAATTTCTGTTCGTTTTGAATTTCATTTATTTATCGATCCTGATTTGTGGTAGTTTCACGCTTGGTTGATTATTTGATTTTATTTTTGCTCATTTTTTCTTTAATGCAGTTCTTTACTTTTCTTTGAAAAATTTATTTTGTGGAAAAAGTTTTTTTAATTAATTTCTGTTCGTTATATATTGACATAGTCTTTTCAGGGAAAAAGAAGATAATACTTTAAATCTTTTCGTTTTTTAAGACTTTATAGTTTGGCTTGCTATTTCTATGCTGTAGAAAAATTTTCAGCAATTTTAACAACAAACACCCTTTTAAATTCTGGACACAAATAGTACTGTTTAACTTAGTTTTATATCTCCTCTAGTTGACCTGAAATGGAAAACTTGATACCATTCGCAAAAAAATCTGTTTACTTTCTTTGATAGCTTGGATACACTTACGCTATTTTGATTTGGTTAAATTTTAAGAGCAGAATTAGCCCCGAAAGTTTGAACATAATACCCTCAGTCGTTCTTGGGATACTGCTGAGATGCATTATTGGCAATTAGCATTATCACAGTGCATTTTGATTTAATCTTAAGGCAACATTTAGTTTTTGAACCTAATGGGGAAATGGGAGGGTGGGCGTGGGAAGGTGGGAGTGGAAGGGGGATTAGTTGCCCTCCAATCTCTTTCGACTATTGAAAAGAGCATCAGTGATTTCTGTTTTCAATCGAATGAGCCCTTTTCGAAGTTCCCACGACAACTCAATCGATGCAAAGTCCCCTGGTCTAAAAAACAGCAACAAAAACAACAAATAATATATTATACCCACATCGATCTTTACTTTAATTAATTAAAAAAAAAAAAAATTTTAACTGAAAGTAAGGAGCGACATTAAAACTTAAAACGAACAGAAATTATTCCGTATATGAAAGGGGCTGTCCCCTCCTCAACGCCTCGCTCTTTACACTAAAGTTTTTACTGTTTAAGAAAAATAGAGTTGCGAGAAAGTCAAACTTTAGCGTAAAGAGCAAGGCGTTGAGGAGGGGACAGCCCCTTTCATATACAGAATAATTTCTGTTCGTTTTAAGTTTTAATGTCGCTTTTTACTTTCAGTTAAAAAAATTGTTTTTTTTTATTTAATTTTTGAACGTTTTTGAATGAATGCAGGGTTTGATCTTCGCTCACAGTACATGAATAATTAAAACAAAATTTTCATATTAATTTACTTTTATTTGGTTAAATGGCTTTCTCGAAACTTGTTTCATTTTATTTACGAACGTTTTTATTAGTAATAAATATACGCAACTTACGAATTAACTTACGTAACGAACTTCTATATTCATATATTTTTAATACGTATATTAAGGGGTTCACCCCCTAGTCAATACCTTACTCTTTAAGCGAAAGTTCGAATTTTGTTCCAATTCTTTAAAAATGACCGCTTAATCACAAAGGCCGTAAATTAGAATAAATAGCTCTTATGAAAGTACTTAAAAAATCTCTGGCTTAAAGAGTGTGGTATTGACTAGGGGGTGAACCCAATCATATATGTAATATTTTCTGTTCGTTTAAAGTTTTGATGTTGCTGCTGTTGCAGTTGAAAAGCTTGTTTTTATATATTTAATTTCTGATCTTTTTTTTAAATAATGCTGGGAAGTCCGGCGTCCCTTTCATAGCAATGTCCCTTCCCCCATGAAAACTTCCTTCATGGAAAGATCCTCCTACATAACCCCCGACCCCAGGCACGTACGCAGGAATTTTTTCGGGGGGGGGGGGGCAATTTGTTTCGAGGGGGCCAAATCCTTCAAACCCATTATTCTGCGAGAAAAATCAGAAAATTATGGGAAAATGAAAAAAATCGTTAGATTTCGGAGGGGCTCGCGCCCGGAACCCCCCCCCCCCTCCCCTGTGTACGTCCCTGCCCTACCTCCCCTCCCCCCTGCTTACTTCCCTGCCCTACCCCCCCCCCCCAATATCAGGGAAAATCTCCCCTGAAAACGTCTGTACAGTATACTTCCCAATAACCAACACTATATGTTAACATTGGGTAAAGTTCATAACTTTCAGCCCTCCTCCCGGGAACTTCGGGAGATTAAGTCATCATGAAAGAAATACTTATAATATTTTTGATCATGTTGAACAAAATGGCTATCTCAAAATTTTGATCAGGTGACTTTGGGAAAACAATGAGCGTGGGAGGGGGCCTAGTTGCCCTCCATTTTTTTTGGTCACTTAAAAAGTGCCCTAGAACTTTTAATTTCCGTTCCAATGAGCCCTCCCACGATATTCTAGGACCACTGGGTCGATACGATCACCCCTGAAAAAAAAAAAAAAAAAAAAATAAACACGCACCCGTGATCTTTCTTCTGGCAAAAATGCAAAATTCCACATTTTTGTAGATAGGAGCTTGAAACCTCTACAGTAGGGTTCTCTGATACGTGGAATGTGATGGTGTGATTTTCATTAAGGTTCTATATTTTTTAAGGGGTCTTTCCCCCTTTTTTTGAAAACCAGCCAAATTTTCTCAGGTTTGTAACTTTTCATGGGTAGAATTAAACTTGATGAAAATTATATATTTGAAATCAGCATTAAAATCCGATTCTTTTGATGTATCTATTTGTATCAAAATACCGTTTTCTAGAGTTTCAGTTTCCATTGAGCCGGGTCCCAATAAGCCGGGCCCTCCATTGAGCCGGGCCCTCCTCCTGGGGGCTTCGAGGGATTAAGTCATCCTAAAAAACATAGTTATAATATTTTCGACCATGCTGAACAAAATGGCTATCTCAAAATTTTGATCGGGTGACTTTGGGAAAAAATTTAGCGTGGGAGGGGGCCTAGTTGCCCTCCATTTTTTTGGTCACTTAAAAAGTGCCCTAGAACTTTTAATTTCCGTTCCAATGAGCCCTCCCACGATATTCTAGGACCGCTGGGTCGATACGATCACCCCTGGGAAAAAAAAAACAAAAAAAAACAAATAAACATTCATCCGTGATCTTTCTTCTGGCAAAAAAATGGAAAATTCCTCATTTTTGTAGATAGGAGCTTGAAACCTCTACAGTAGGGTTCTCTGATACGCTGAATATGATGGTGGGATTTTCATTAAGGTTCTATAACTTTTAGGGGGTCTTTCCCCCTTTTTTCGAAAATCTGCCAAATTTTCTCAGACGCTTAACTTTTGATAGGTAAAATTAAACTTGATGAAACTTATATATTTGAAATCAGAATTAAAATATGATATGATTTTGATGTATCTATTGGTATCAAAATTCCTTTTTTTTAGAGTGTCGGTTACCATTGAGCCGGGTCACTCCTTACTTACAGTTCGTTACCACGAACTGTTTGATAATGTCAAGCCTTCCAATCACTTTCGACTATTAAAAAGGGCACTAGGCCTTCCGATTTACAATCGAGTGAACCCTTTTGGAAACCACAACGCTTTATATAAACACCTTATATGTCCCTAGGGCATAAATTACAACCCTTACCCTAAGGTCTGTCAGGGTGGTTTTCATCCTCTAAGACCGAATTTCCAGAACTTTCAACTATCTTAAACAAAATGGCTATCTCAAAATTTTAATTGGATGTGTTTGAGGAAATGGTGGGCGTGAGAGGGGCGATAGTTGCTCTCCAATCACTTTCAATTATTAAAAATGACCCTGGCCCTTTCAATTTCCAATCAAATGAGCCCATTTGAAGTTTTTACGGCAAAACTTTCAATAAAAATCTTATATGCCCTCAGGGTATTACTTGCAACCCTTGCCCTGAGTGCTGGGGGGGGGTGTCATTCTCAAATACCTAATTTCCAGAACTTTCTACTGCGTTGAACAAAATGGCTATCTGAAAATTCTGATTGGATGTGTTTGGAGGAATGGTGGACGTGAGAGGGGGGTTAGTTACCCTCCAATAACTTTCGTCTATTACAAAGGGCACTAGCCCTCTCAATGTCCAATTGAACGAGCTTCTTTTGAAGTTTTATGACAACTCTAACTATAAAAACCTTATATGCCCCCAGGGCGGAACTTACAACCTTTGCCCTTGGGGCTCTGGGGGGTTTGTCATCCTTAAACACATAATTTCCAGAACTTTCAACTACGTTGAACAAAATGGCTATCTCTAAACTTTGATTGAATGTTTTTGGGGAAATGGTGGGCGTTAGAGGGGGGTTAATTACTTTCCACTCACTTTTGACTATTAAAAAGGGTTAATTTCAATTTCCAATCAAATGAGCCCTTTTTGAAATTTCTATAACAACTTTCTATATAAACTTTATATGCCCCCAGGGCATAACTTACAACCTTTGCACTGAAGACTCTGAGGGGGTTATCATCCTAAAAGACCTAATTTCCAGAACATTCAACTATGTTGAAAAAAATGAATATCTCAAAATTTTTATTGGATGTGTTTGGGAAAATGGTGGGCGTGAGAGGGGTGTTAGTCGCTCTCCAATCTCTTTCAACTATTAAAAAAGGCACTAGTCCTTTCAATTTCCAACTGAATGAGCCCTTTTGAAGTTTCTACGCTTTCAATAAAAACATTATATGCCCCCTGGGCATAACTTACAACCCTTTTCCTGAGGGCAGTGGGGGGGGGGGAGTGGTTTTCATCCTTAAAGACCTAATTTCCAAAACTTTCAACTACGTTGAATAAAATGGCTATCTAAAATATTGATTGGATGTGTATTGATAGGATATGATTGGATGTTTTCTAGTTTCTACGACAAAGATTTCAATAAAAATCTTATATGTCCCCAGGGCATAACTTATAACCCTTGCCCTAAAGACTGTGGGGGAGTGTCCTGCTCAAAGGTATAATTTCCTGAACCTTGAACTGCGTAGAAAAAATGGCTATCTCAAAATCTTTATTGGATGTGTTTAGGGAAATGGTGGGCGTGGAAGGAGTGTTAGTTGCTTTCCAATCACTTTCGACTATTAAAAAGGGCACTAGCCATTTCAATTTCCAATCGAATGAGCCCTTTTTGAAGTTTCTACGACAAGGCGTTATACAAAAACTTTATATACCCCCTGGGCATAATTTACAACCCTTGTCCCGAGGGCTGTGGGGGGGGGGGGGGGGTTGTTATCCTCAAAGACCTAATTTCCAGAACTTATAACTACGTTGAATAAAATGGCTATCTCAAAGTTTTGATTAGATGTGTTTAGGGAAAAGGTGGACGTGGGAGGTGGGCTAGTTGTCCTTTAATCACTGTTGACTATTAAAAACGGCATTAGCACTTCGTATTTCCAATCAAATGAGCCTTTTTTGAAGTTTCTACGACAACACTTTTTATAAAAAAAACTTATATGCCCCCAGGGCATAACTTAAATTCCTTGCCCTAAGGGCTGTGGGGGACTGCCCTCCTCAAAAACATAATTTCTATCTGAAAATCAACTACACTGAACAAAATGGCTATCTCAAAATTTTGATTGGATGTGTTTCGGGAAATGGTTGGCGTGGAAGGGATGTTAGTCGCCTTACAATCACTTTTGACTGTCAAAAAGGGCACAAGCCACTCCAATTTCCAATTGAATGAGCCCTTTCGACGACAACTTCTTCGATACGAAGTTCCCTGATCTAAAGGAAACACTTAATAAATAATATATTGTGCCAACATCGTTCTTATATGCCCCCAGGGAATAACTTAAAACACTTGGACTGAGGAGTCTGGTGAAGTGTCCTCCTCTTTACTTAGTCCCCGTTTCTCTTCTCTTTCTCGAGTGTCCCCGTTCTTTATTTTACGCGATCGTGCTACCTATGATTTATACAACAACTTTCTATATAAACCTTATATGCCCTCAGGGCATAAATTACAACCCTTGTACTGAGGGCTCTGAGGGGGTTATCATGCTAAAAAACCTTATTTCCAGAACGTTCAACTACGTTGAAAAAAATGGATATCTCAAAATTTTGATTGGACGTGTTTTGGAAAATGGTGGGCGTGAGAGGGGTGTTAGTCGCTATCCAGTCACTTTCAACTATTAAAAAAGACACTAGCCCTTTAAATTTCCAATTGAATGAGCCCTTTTGAAGATTCTACGACAACGATTCCAAAAAATTTTTATATGCCCCAGGGCATAACTTACAACCCTTGCACTGAGCGCTCTGAGGGGGTTATCATCGTAAAAGACCTAATTTCCATAACTTTCAACTACGTTTGACAAACTGGATATCTCAAAATGTTGATTGGATGTGTTTGGAAAAATGATGGGCGTGAGAGGGGCGATAGTCGCTATCCAATCACTTTCAACTCTTAAAAAAGGCACTAGCCCTTTCAATTTCCAATTGAATGAGCCCTTTTGAAGTTTCTACAACAACGCTTTCAATAAAAACTTTATATGCCCCCAGGGCATTACTTACAACCCTTGCCCTGAGGGCTATGGGGGGAGGGGTTGTCATCCTTAAACACCTAATTTCCTAAACTTTCAAATACGTTGAATAAGATGGCTATCTAAAAATTTTGATTGGATGTGTTTGGGGAAAAGGTGGGCATGAGAGGTGGGTTATTTGCCCTCAAATTACTTTCGACTATTGAAAAGGATACTAGCCCTTTGAGTTTCAAAGCGAATGAGCCCTTTTCAAGTTTCTACGACAAGGATTTCAATAAAAACCTTATATGCCCCCAGGACATAACTAATAACCCTTTCCCTGAGGGTTGTGGGGGAGTGTACTCAAAAACATATTTTCTACCTGGAAATCAACTACGCTGAACAAAATGGTTATCTCAAAATTTTTATTGGATTGGTTTGAGGGAATAATGGGCGTGGGAGGGGGGCTAGTTGCCCTCGAATCACTTTTGACTATTGAAAAGGGCACTAGCTCTTTTAATTTTCAATCGAATGAACTTTTTTTTAAGTTTCTACGACAACGCCTTCTATAAATACCCTATATGCCCCCAGGGCATAACGTAAAACCCTTGCCCTGAAGGCTGTGGGGGAGTGTCCTCCTCAAAAACATATTTTCTATCTGGAAATCAACCACGCTGAACAAAATTGCTATCTCAAAATTTTGATTGGATGTGTTTGGGGGAATGATGGGCGGCGGGGCTAGTTGCCCTCCAATCACTTTTGGCTATTAAAAAGGACACTAGAACTCTCGATTTTCAATCGAATGAGCCTGTTTTGACGGGTTTGTTTCTATATATTTGTTTCTAGTTTTAACGGGTTTTTACGTTAGAAAGATGAGTCTCCGTTACAAACTAGGGGCGATGGGCAAATGGTATCACTGTTTTTGACCGGCACAAAAGATAAAAATTACTACAAAATAATAAATTTTATTTTTACTATAGCTGATTCTGAATTTTACCTGATTTTGAACTTTAGTTGAGGAGGGTGATCATCTCAATTTGATTTAGTGACAATTTTTATCAAGTATTCTCAGCTGGGATAATTAGTAGTGACAAATTAGTTACATTTTAGCTTGAAAAGGTTTTTTAAAAATTGACTTACCTCCATAGTCTGTAACACATGCAAAAACAACCCATCCCACACAAATGGCCCAGAACGCTCTATGAAATCCTCCATAAATAAAATGAAGTCCAGGGGACAACTCCGCCCTACCATTGCTATACTCAAACATTCCGTATATAATGGTTCCTCCTGTTACACCTGCCATCATCCATCCAACAATGCTAAGAATTCTACTTAAACTGTCGGTCAACTAAAAAGAAATAAATAGATTGGTAAAATTTTTCTATAAATATCGATGTTAAAAGATACATGCAAGATGAAGAAATATACTTACAAACACACACACAGACATACATATACATAAGTATATATATATATATATATATATATATATATATATATATATATATATATATATATATATATATATATATATATATATATATATATATATATATATATATATATATATATATATTATATATATATATATATATATATATATATATATATATATATATATTCTTTATCCGGCCATTAGGGAATAGAATTTTGAGGGCCGTGGTGAAAAGAAGTTGAAAATATGCTTCTGGAATATTCAGCGATTTAGTGATCAGAAACTAAGTGATTTATGCAGGTTAGATGATGGGATATTATAGGCCTAGCTGAGGTGTGGAGAAGTTCTTTTATTTGATCTGAAGGGTTTATATGAGAGTGCACTTGTAGGTAACCATCGAGGAATGGCAGAGTGTACGAAGGAGTTGCTGTTTTATGCAGAGAAAATCGTTTCAGTTTGGTTTTGAGATTAAAAAGTAAGTCTGAAAATATTGTGTGGTTAAAGGTAGAAATGAATGAATTAGATCTGTTTATAAGAGCTATTTATATACCACTACACAATAGTTAATATATGAAGGAAATTATTTGGGAGTTGGTATCTAACGAGATGAGAAAATATGTTGGATTGTATGATGATAGTTATTTTGTACTTACAGGTGATTTTAACTCGTATTTTGAAGTTTCAGAAACAAAAGCGTAATTTTGAATGACTATAGCCATTGTGCCTTTTGCCCCTTATCCATGGCAAATAGCTGGAAATAACTGGAGGAGCACTGTATTGCGGGATTGGGTAAGCGATAGGGTAAGGATCAGAACCTTAGAAGTAATAAATGGGGATCTAACCTCTTAGATTTTTATTTGAATGAAAAAATGGTAGTTGTGAATGGTAGACTGGGAGAAGACGTATTGGGGAATTTTACTTATTTTTCTGGGTCACCAAGTGTGTTGGATTATTTTTTGGTTGGGTTGAATCTATGGCCAATGTGCAACAATTTTAGAGTGATGGGTCGCGTAGGGTTGGACCACGTCCCAATTGCTCTTAATCTGAGTCTTCCTGGGTCCCATGGGTATATAACGGTTCTTGGTTAGAAAAGAGAATAGGAGATAAGTAGATTTACAAAGAATGAACTTTGTATTAGAAAACCGATAAAATAGTTAAGGAGACAGAAGATATAGTAAACCAAGGGATAGTACGAGGTAGTGCTCAGGAACTACCAGAAAAGTGTGAGGAATTTTGTAAAATTGGTAAGGCGAAGGAGAGTCTAAAAGGAATCAATCAGGTAGTGTATGATATATGCGTAGGAGCAGGAGGAAATGATAAAATTGAGGTTAGGAATTCAGAGGGCGAGGGTATTGGATATGGAAAGTAAAAACTTAAAAGTCGAGCTACAAGAAGCGTTAAATGTAGTCAGGCTCCAGGGACCAGGGATTTTAGATAATTATTTTTTGGCACACAAGAAAGTGTAAGCAGATGAAAGAAGAAGAAGATATTAAGGAGATAGAGCAGGCATTAAAGGATAAGGATAGCAAAATTTGTTGGAAGAAGGTTTCAATTACTACCAGAAGGGAGACGAGCAAATATACCCCCCCCCCCTCCTCGAACACCTGGTCGAGTGAATTAGGGACGCAGGAGACAACGGACAATGAATGTGTATTCGAAGATAATTGGAAGAATAGTATTAAAATCAAGTTTTGACCCTACGAAGGAAGAAGATGAATCTTCATTCAAGCCAGTAAGGGTAGAAGATGCAAGGAAAAGCTTAAAAGAGATGAAGGAGCGTTCAGCACCTGGTCCTGACGGTATTCCGGCAGCTCTATGGAAGTGTAGTAGAAGCATAACATTGTATATTATTCCTTTGATATGTACATCAGTTTTTCGATCTGGAATTTGGTCTAGTGAGTGGAAACTGGCAGTAGGAGTGCCAATTTTCAAGAAAGGGGAGAGGAAACTACATGATAATTATAGATGTATACGTTTAGGTAACACACCAGGGAAGCTAATGGCGAAGGTATTAGATAACAGACTTAGAAGTTGGCTTCAGAAAATTGAAAGGCTAGCCGCGGACCACTCAGGATTTAGGGAGGGACATAGTATGATTGATCAAGTTTTTACATTAAAGTGTTTAGTTGATAAGTTTATAAATAAGAAGAGAGGTAATTTTTTTTTTTAATTTAAAAAAGGCATTTGAAAGTGTAAAAAGGGAACCGTTAATGAATGAATGTATAAATATTGGCCTACCATACCTATTTGTACGGATTTTACTAAGTTTGTAATTAGGGTGGCAAGAAAATTTTCTGACATAATTTGTTCTAGCAAGGGGTTTAAACAAGGATTCGCCCTGTCTCCGCGGTTATTTTCGTTGTTTATTGATTATTTGCAAGATTTTCTTAGGACGCAAGGATCCCCAATGGTGTCATTGGATGTTTGTGAACCGTGCATGCTGATGTTCGCAGATGATCTTGCACTAGTAGCGAAGTCTAGAGAGCATTTACAGTTCTTTTTGGATAGAACTAAGGAATATATAAATAGGAAATAACTAAGCCAGAATGTAAAGAAGTGGGTAGCTATGGTTTTTAGAAAAGGGGGTAAGATTACCAGTAGGAATAGAGTAAAATGGGAGCGAATAGATTTAGAAAGTAGGGATGAGTTTACGTATTTAGGATGTAAGTATTCGTCAGATGGTAAGTTTGGAATGCAACTGAAGCTATGTATTGCTAAAGGAATGTCCTGCGCCTATGCTGTGACTGCTAGCAAACTGGCAATCATACTGAGCCTGAAGATGCATAAACAGATCTTTTATGTAAGGATTGTATTGGCTATGCATTATGGATCTGAAGTTTGGGGATACGTAGCTAGCGAGAGGATGGAGAAGATTCAGCTTTAGTATTTTAAGAGAGTTTCAGGTCAACATTTTTCAACGAATAGCTTAGTATTGAGACGATATCCAGGTTTATTTTCTTTAAGACGGGCTGGACTGGTAGGGATGATAAGACTATGAGAGAAATTCCTGAGTATGCCCTGAGTAAGGATAACAAAAACAGCATATTTAGAAGCTCTGATGATCCCAAAGAATGATACGCGAACATCTCAAAAAAGAAGATATTGGTTGATTATGGATTTTCAGAGCTATGGAATGGTGGGCTAGGGTTTATATTAAATGAAGGCGAAGCAGCAAGTAGGGTCAAGGAGTGGTTAAGAGACCACAAGATCTAGGTGTGGCATCCGTGAGTGAATGATACCCGTTCACGAGCAGTGGAGAGAAGCATTGTATTTTAAGGCGGGGCTCCAAAAGAGGCGGCTAAAGTGTATTATTTGTATTCGGTCAGATGGTTTACCCCTAGGTGAGAGAAGAAAGTTTATGGGAGGGCTTAGGCAAGCTTCTGTTCCTTAATTAATTCGCATGTGGGGGAAAGAGGAAGATTTGGTTCATTTTGTCGGGAAGTGTAGTGAATTAATAGACTTAAGAAAATAATTGTTTCGGGTTGAGGTTTGGGAGAGAGATGAGATAATAAATATATTAGCCAGGAAAGATATGGGAGGTATAAAGAAACTGGGAAGGCTCCTGATGATGGGTATAGAACATAAAGAAAGGTTTTTAAAAGATTAGGGATAAGGGTGTTAGTTCACTAGCCTAGATTATACTTTTGTGCCAATTTAATTTTGTATTTAAGTGTCTCTTTTTGTGACCACGGCCCTTTGGGTTTTTGTGTCAATAAATTTTATTCTATTCTATACCTGCCGGACCGAGAAGTGTGATTCACCGGAATTCTTTTGTTAAATTTGGAGGACTAGAATGAGCATGTGTTTCTGTGTGTATTTGTGTGAAAACTGAACTACTTTTTGAAAATTTTTGATTTTTCACGATTAGAATCTATTTGTGAAAGAGTTTCGGGATCTATTAAGGAAGTGGATGATGGGAATTATGAGACTTGGTTCGTTCTTACATACTTCCAAAATATTTTTGTGCAACTTTGGACTGATAAAATATTGCGTGCTACTATCTTGTATAAGAAATTAAGAATTTATCTATTCTTGTAAAATTGTCTAGTAGTAAATATTGGTACATATCGATCTTTACCTTCTTTAAGAGTCTGATTTTTAAATTCGAATGACACATCAGCGGTAGTATTACATTGATATAACTCCACTCAGATAGATAGAGAAAGAAATAGAATTTACCCATTCAGGTTTCTGATAATTTGGCTGCTTTATTTTGTAAATTATCCATCCAAAAAGGACACCAATGAAAAAAGAGGGGCATCGGAACCATGGTTTTATATAATAGTATTCCATATACATGGCATATCCTTCAAAGTCCCTATAAAAAAGACAATGATCACGTATGTCATTCTGTAGCAAACTTTAACCAGTAAACAAAATGTAGATAAAATCAATAACAATATTAGGTATTATTGTAACTAATATATATTTAGTGATAACACTAGCACCTGTAAAATTTTCTTAGGTGAATTACCGATCGTAAAGCCTACTGGTCAAATATTTTGTTATTGGACCTCCTTGCCCAGCATTATGTATATCATACTGATTGCAAAAACTTTGGATCAGCAGTATCCAGATCCATCCATTAATGTGTCTAAAGGTTCAAAACTACTCCAGCACCAAATTTTTAGGTACATTTCTGTTTACTTTATATTTCCTACACCTCACAAGAAAATGTCAAAGTCGTATAATAACTATTAAAAATACCCCATTAAGGGGAATACGCTGTGCGTCACTTTTAGAGTACTGGTAAAGTTTCCACATTAACTGTTCTTAATCTTATATTAGCTGTAGCAACAAATATGCTATTATGGAATGATTCATCAGGTATATAGTTCATCTAGTTAGCAGTGGAATTAACTATACTTCTAGTAGAGTTATTTAAATTTGGTTAACATAATATCTTATGTTGTAAAAATGGGTAAAATTCAATTTATACATACTTTACACTTATACTGTGAAGATTTTAAATACCCCAATTGGCCATAGTAATAAGTACATCCTTAACAATCCCAACACACTCTTGGACCAATATCAACAATATATCAGTATAAACAATATATACAACCTTTATATGTGGGTAATAATTGTGCATGTATGTATTTATGTATGTATTTTGTATGTTCTCAAAAACAGCTCCATAAGTTTTCAGAAAAACTGGTATCTAGGGACATCCTCGCATAAGAAAAATGATCTAGATATGTCAAAAGTCTAAGAAAAATCTTTGAGAGCCTTAATTTTGGCTTTTACAAATGACGTCAGGCAGCAAAAATTACAAAGACGTTATGTACATAAAATAAATACAATGAATTCATGTAAGGCACTACATCAAGACATTTTATGACGTTATGTCTCTTATATAACCACGTCAGTTTTTAAATTTAGTCAGTTATTCATCTAACACCATCAGTTATTTATCCAAGACAATGTCTAAAAGAAGACCAAAAAACGAAAATTTGCAGATGCAGTTGCAAAACGTAATAAGATGTGAAAATCGAAAACCTGGACCATCAGTTGCAACAAAAACCAAACGGACAGCTAAAGAAAAGTCCATTGCTAAAGTATTTGGAGTAATCGAAATCCAAAAATATGTCGAAAATAAAAATGAACAACAAAACACGCGCGGTTAGAAGATAAACAAAAACGAGAATTAGAGCGTATGAAAGATAAAAATGAACAGAAAAGACCCGCGCGGGTAGAAGATCAACAAAAACGAGAATTAATGCTTTCGAAAAATGAAAATGAACAGCAAAGACAAACGTGTTTAGAAGATAAACGAAAACGAGAATTAGAGCGTATGAAAAATGAAAAAAACGGATAAGAGACATGCGGTTGAAGGATAAACGAAAACCAGAATTAGAGCGTATCAAAAAAGAAAGAGAAGAGCAAATATATGCGTGGTTAGAAGAGCAGCGGCGTCGTAATCTTTGTTACCAACAACGTATGGCACAAAACCAAGTACACATGCACAAAGATATCATAAACTCAGTAAATGTAACATATAAATCTTTGGGACCATTCAACATTGCTTGTATTCACTGTGGAGCCTCCATTTTCTGGAGGAAAGAGTAGGAAACAACGGCAAATCATTTGGAGATTGCTGCTTGCATGATGCAATTGCAATGTCACCGCCTCAATTTCCAAATGATTTGGTTTGCCTTTTTTAGGACGACACGTGCTCTCTGAAGAGTTTCATAAGCGTAATCAAAACTTTAATTTGTATTTTGCTCTAGCTTCATTCAACGTAAGCGATGATCGAACCATAAATAGTCAGAGCATATTTAGCTTTAAAACAGGTGGAAAAATTTATCAAAAAGTAATTTAGTGGCACATCAATCACAAACTACTGAAGATGACATTGAGCCACCTTTACATGGCCAGATGTACTTATTAGACCCCAATGAAGCTGTTGAGGAACGCTTCGCACATCTTTTAAATTATGGGATCTCTCACAATCTAATGAACATCTTGAAAGCGATATTGAGAGATTCAAACGACTATGCCAAAAGTTACGAAAAAATTCGAGAAGTAGAAGATGATTAAAATCAACTTACTCCTTCATTCGGACAACAGCCTCAAAAAGATGCAGCTCGTTTTTACTTTGACAGATGGTGTCAATTATAGACGGTTTAACCCTGCCGCAGGTAATGTAGTATGTGCTGTGCTTATTCTTAATGCTGAACATAGTTTTCTGCCAAATGAAATGGTTGTAAAACAACGTGGAAAAAATCTCGTCATTTTTAAAAATTAATAAAAAAAAAATTTCCACAAAATAAGTTTTTCAAAGAAAATTAAAGGACTCTATTAAACAAAAAATTAGCAAAAATAAAATCAAATAACCAACCAAGTGGGAAAGTACCACAAATCAGCGCCGATTAATAAATGAAGCCCAAAATAAACAGAAATTACAATAAGTCAAACTCAAACGAGCAAAAATTAACATAAATTGGGCAAAAATTAATCAAAATCTCCAAAAATCTCCAAAATCTCCGAAATCAAAGCAAAAATTAATCAAAATCTCCATGCCTTCCCAAGGGCAAAGCATAATTTGAACTTTACTGAAAAAATATAAATGCTTTTACTTTTATAACTTTAACAAATCAAATAATATTAAAATTTTACTACTAAACATCAGTATATGTACATTAAACTGACAATGCAAATTCATTTGTATTTTTTTTCAGTAAAGTCCAAATTATGCTCTGGCCTTGGGAAGTCTTAGGGGTTTTGAGCCCAACTTACATTAATTTTTGCTCGTTTTGAGTTTGACTCGGTTATTTATTTTAATCTCTGTTCATTTTGGGTTTCATTTATTTATCGATGCTGATTGGATTCATTTATGATATCGATCACGCTTGGTAGATTATTTGATTTTATTTTTGCTCATTTTTTGTTTAATGGAGTTCTTTACTTTTATTTGAAAAACTTATTTTGTGGAAAAAGTTTTTTTTTTAATTAGTTTCTGTTTGTTTCATATTGATATTGTCTTTTCAGAGGAAAAGAAAATAATACTTTAAATCTTTCCTTTTTTTAAGACTTTACAGTTTGGCCCGCTATTTGTATGCTGAAGAAACATTTTCAGCAATTTTTAACCAAATAACCTACACCCCTTTTAAAAATCTGGACACAAATAGTAGTGTTTAATTTAGTTTCATACCTCCTCTAGTTGACTTGAAATGGAAAATTTGATACCATTCGCAAATAAATCTATTTACGTTCTTTGATAGCTTGGATACATTTACCGTATTTTGATTTGGTTAAATTTTAAGAGCAGAAGTAGCCCCGAAAGTTTTAACATTATACCCTCAGTCGTTCTTGGGATACTGTTGAAGTGCCTTATTAGGAATTAACATTAAGACAGTGCATTTTGATTTAATCTTAAGGCAACATCTAGTTTTAAATATAGTGGGCAAATGGAAGGGTGGGTGTGGGAGGGGGATTAGGTGCCCTCCAGTCACTTTCAAATATTAAAAAGAGCATCAGCCCTTTCTATTTTCAATCGAATGAGCCCTTTCCGAATTTCCTACCACAACTCCTTCGATACAAAGTTCCCTGGTCTAAACAACAACAACAGCAAAAGATGCATGATACCCACATCGATCTTTACTATAAAAATGTCAAGCCTTCCAATATCCTTCGATAATTAAAAAGAGCACTAGGCCTTTCAATTTTTAATCGAATGAGCTCTTTTTAAGTTTCTACGACAACGCTTTTTATGAACACCTTATATGCCCCTAGGGCATAAATTACAATCCTTACCCTAAGGGCTGTTAGGATGGTTGTCATCCACTAAGACCTAATTTCCAGAATTTTCAACTACGTTTAAAAAATGGCTATCTCCAAATTTGGATTAGATGGGTTAGGGGAAATGGTTGGCGTGAGAGGGTCGTTAGTTGCCCTTCAATCCCTTTCAACTATTAAAAAAGGCACTAGCCCTTTCAATTTCCAATCGAATGAGCTCTTTTGAAGTTTCTACGACAACGCTTTCAATAAGAACATTATATGATCCCAGAGCATAACTTACAACCCTTGCCCTGAGGGCTTGGGGATATCATCCTCAAAGACTTAATTTCCAGAACTTTCTACTACGTTGAACAAAATGGCTATCTGAAAATTTTGATTGGATTTGTTTGGGGGAATCATGGGCGTATTAGTATGTAATAATGGGCGTATTATTAGGGGAATTAGTTACCCTCCAATCACTTTCAACTATTAAAAAGGGCACTATCCCTCTTGATTTCCAATTTAATGAGCTCCTTTTGAAGTTTTCACGACAACTCTATCTATGAAAACCTTATATACCCCAAAGGCATAACTTACAACCTTTGCCCTGTGGGCTTTGCGGGGTTTGTCATCCTTAAATACATAATTTCCAAGACTTTCAACTACGTTTTGAACAAAATAGTCTTCTTTAAACTTTGATCCAATGTTTTGGGGAAATGGTGGGCGTTAGAGGGGGGTTAAATAGTCTTCACTCACTTTCGAATATTTAAAAGGGCAATTTCAATTTCCAATCAAATGAGCTCTCTTTGAAATTTCTACACCTTATATCCCCCCAGGGAATAACTTACCACCCTTATACTGAGGGCTCTGAGAGGGTTATCATCCTAAAAGACCTAATTTCCAGAACTTTCAACTACGTTGAAACAAATTGATATCTCAAAATTTTGACTAGATATGTTTTGGAAAATGGTGGGCTTGATAGGGGGGTTATTTGCCCTTCAATCACTTTCGACTATTAAAAAGGGCACTATCCCTTTGAACTTCCAATTTAATGAGCCCTTTTTCAAGTTTTTACGACAAAAATTTCAATAAGAACCTTATATGTCCCCAGGGCACCACTTATAACCCTTGTGCTGGAGATTGTGGGGGGAGTGTCCTGCTCAAATGTACAACATCCTGAACTTTAAACTGAGTGCAACAAAATAAGTATCTCAAAACTTTGATTGGATGTGTCTGGGAAAATGGTGGTCGTAGAAGGGGTGTTAGTTAACCTCCAATCCCTTTTGACTATTAAAACAGGTACTAGCCATTTCAATTTCCAATCGAATGAGCCCTTTTTGAAGTTTCTACGACAACGCGTTCTATAAAAAACCGATATACCCCCAGGGCATAACTTACAACCCTTGCCCTGAGGGCTGTGAGGGGGATGTCATCCTCAAAGACCTAATTTCCAGAATTTTCAACTATGTTTAACAAAATGGCTACCATAAAATTTTGATGGGATGTGTTTGGGGAAAAGATGGGCGTGAGTGAGATGTTAGTTGCCCGCCAACCACTTTCGACTATTAAAAAGGGCACTAGCCCTTTAAATTTCCAATCAAACTGGCCCTTTTTGAAATTTCTACAACAACGCTTTCCACAAATACCTTTTATGCCCCCAGGGCATAATTTAAAACCCTTGCCCTAAGGGCTGTGGGGGAGTGTCCTCCTCAAAACATAATTTCTATCTGGAAATCAACTACGCTGAACAAAATAGCTATCTCAAAATTTGGATTGGTTTTTTTTAGGGAAATGGTGGGCGTAGAAGGATGTTAGTTGCCTTCCAATCACTTTTGACCATTAAACAGGGCACAAGCCACTCCAATTTCCAATTGAATGAGCCCTCTTTGAAGTTTCTACGACAACTTCTTCGATACGAAGTGCCCTGGTCTAAAGGGAAGAATAATAAATAATAGCATTGCGCAAACATCTATCTTATATTCCCCCACGGCATAACTTAAAACCCTAGCCCTGAGGGTAGTGGGGGAGTGTCCTTCGCAAAAACGTATTTTCTATTTGAAAATCAATAGGCTTAACAAAATAGCTATCTCAAGATTTTAATTGGATGTGTTTGGGGAAATGGTGGGCGTGGAAGGGGTGTTTATTGCCTTTCAGTCACCTTCAACTATAAAAAAGGGCACAAGCCACTCCAATTTCCAATCAAATGAGCCCTTTTCGAAGTTTCTACGACAACTCCTTCGCTACGAAGTGGCCTGGTATGAAAAAAAAAAAAAAAAAAAAAAAACAACAAATAAATAATACATTGTGCCAGCATTCTTTACTTAGGCAGCGCGATTGCGCTACCTATGATACCGACCATCGTGTGGACCCCCTTACCTACCCAATGTTTTATCCAGATGAAACTTCAGGATGCTTAAGGGGTATGCTACTTCAAATACCTTATGTAAGTTTTCCAAATATAACACGGCTTGAATTAACAAGGAATCGTACCTGTTTTTCCACCTGAACATACGAAAATCCTTTCCGTGCAAGCTGTAAAACCTTTTCTGCGTAGCATTGGCTTGAATGCTTTGCATTTTGGCAGAAGACTTTTCAACAGTCCTTCATTTTTACCACTACCACTAAAAGGATGAATTCTATTGTAGAAAAGCTATAGTACCGTCATCATTCGTCAGATCAAAATGCTACTTTGCTGAATATTTTGAATACGTTTTGGCCATTATTCGTTGCCGTGGTCTGACTTCCAATCCTAATAGGCCTGAATTTCAAGAAGCAGCAAATGTTTAACTTGATGATAACTCTATTATAGAACAGTCTCATCAAGATCGTCCCAATCTCACTGCTTGAATTGGTAAACTGAAATTTCACGATATAATCAATGATATTGATAAGTATCATATATTTGGAAAGGTGGCAGCATATGTGGATACGATTGAATTTCAAAAACGTGGACTACAACATATGTATTTACCATTGATCATGGGTCCTCAGAATCGAATCCATAATTCAGTCGAAATTGATTATCTTATTTCAGCTAAAATTCCAAATTCTAACGATCCATTACTAAGAGAATTAGTCTTAAGGCTGATGATTCTTAATCCCTGTAGAAATTTAAATCTAAATGCGAGTTGTATGATTAATAAAATGGAAAATTCCAGTGTCGCTTCAGTTTTCCAAAGCACTACAATTTAGTCACGTCTCTAGTGGATGCTGAAAAACCAAAGTATCGACGTCGTTATGATTCCAAATTAAAGGAAATGTACAGAGAAGAATTTTCAGACGACTGTGCTGTTTATCGAATAGATTCTAATATTCGCCAAATTACTCGTGATAATCCTCATGTCACCACATATGATCATCATATGCTGAAAAAGTACCATTGTCATATAAATGTCGAATACATAGAAAACATGGGTCCGGTAAAGTATCTAACATAAATAGACCTACAAGGAATATGATTGTGCTTATATAAAGATTTTCGAAAATAAACGATAATTGTTGACTATATTTTACTGGCTTTTTCAATAGCTGCGTTTGTTTTCACCGTTCGTCGTTCTTAGTAGTAAAAAGATTTTCTCGGTTTTACTCTTAAATTGCGTTTTATTTCGCCGTTCTAAGAACTTTGTTTTAACTGAAAAAACGGCTTATAAGAGCTTTCCTTAGCCAGATAAAATTTCAAAGTCACAGATAAAATTTCAATCAACCAGCACAACAAAAATGGAAAATATACTTGTGAATGTAGCAAAACAAGCAATAGAGTTATTAGAGGAAAGTGACTGTTGAGTGACTATTGCACCGTTCTATAGAGTGCAAATGGGCACTCTTGCTTTTGAATGCTTATGAATGGGCATAGACATTAGATTAGTTGAAATGGGGTGCAATCCTAGATAGTGGACTCCACACAGGGACACATGTTAAGAAATATTTTTTACTCCATAATATGGACAATACTCATAGTTGTGGCACTTAGCCTAACACTTAATCAGCCGAATTTCCTTTCTAAATTTTAAGCTTAAGACGTTTGAAAAATTGAACATATTCCTAAGGGTGTTGAAACCTGGGGTTAGCTGGAGTTTCTTAGTATTAGTTGTAATCTAAAATATCTAGAAATTTCTCCTATGATGTTTCCAAGTGACCCCTAAGGAATTTTTGTAAGTTTGGAAAGCAATTTATCCCAAAAATGCTTCCAGAACTTTCTGAAGATTTCAAAACTGTGCCACATATACGAAAAACAAATCACTACCATTTTTTAGATGAAAGATCCCATCAACAAAATCTACAAAATTAAACATCAATAAACTTGTTTTCTGTCATGTTTTTTTTTATTTTAAAACTTGGCGCCCAAAAGTAAAACTAAAGTTGTTGAACAGAGTATGAGGCTCAGTTCGTCGTTCTAAGAACGACGGTACTAAGAACGAAGAACGGCATTTCAAAGAACGGCTTATAAGCGAAACATTTCATAGAACGGCGAAAACGAACGGCTTAATTGTAAAACCGAGGATTTGATTTCCATAGAACGACGAAAACGAACGCAGCTAATGATCCTAATTATTTTGGGAAAAAATGTTTTTCTATAGTTGGACCATGTGGTAAGGGTAAAAAAATTGTTTATAAGACCTTGTATCAAATTCTGCACGGAAAAAATTACGAAGTACCATCTATGGCTTATAGAGGAATATGAACAACTTTATTGCCATTTGGACTAACAACACACTAGACATTTGGCTTGAGTTTTCCACTTTCCTCAGATCCAGTTTCCTGTATAAGACCTGGTTCCAACAGAGATTTAGAATTAGCTCAAGTAAATGTTTTTCTACTTGACAAAGCACCTATGCTTCCTAAGTATGGCTTACAAAATATGGATTAGTTTTTGCAATCCATTGCAAGTTCAAACGTACCATTTGGTGGGAAAATTGTAGTTAATGCGGGTGATTTCCGACAGAGTTCACAAGTTCAACCCCAAAGCACAATGAAACACATGATTTATTAATGAAAAAAGTCATCTTTGGAAGAATTTCAAACATGTTTGCTTTGAGAAAAATATTCGGGTCGATCCTAATCAGGAAGCACTTGCAAAGCAAATCATCGAACTGGGAAATGGAAATCTTCTTAAAAATTAACTTAATGAAATTGAATTACGGGAACATACAATTCCCAGCGGCAATTTAATTGAGGAAGTGTTTGGAGAATGTTGGTTTAAACAAATTTTCGATTTAATGAAGAATCGAGTTCTTTTAGCTTCAATCAACAATGAAGTTAGTAAAATAAATGCAAAAATTTTCTATCGCCTTCTAGGAGAATACAATCATTTAAAAGTTACGATTCTGTAAAGGATAAAGAGAAAGAAGGAATTGAATTTATTCCAGAATTCTTCAAGTCAATTGGCACAGCAGATTTACTACCAAATAAATTAAAAATAAAGAAGAATACGATAGTTACACTTTTGTGTAACTTTGATATTTCAGAAAAGAGGTGTCATGGGACCCGTCTTATTGTAACTGAATTACGTAACAACATAATCAAGGCGAATATAATTATTTGGGAAAATCAGGAAAAGAAGTCCACTTATGTCGAGTTACTGTGGATGTTAGTAAAGGTCAACTTGGATCTACTATTCAACTACATCTATTTCCAATTCAACCCGCATATGACATGACTATACATAAGTCGCAAGGACAAACTTTTTAATTTACTGGCACCATTCTTAGTAATCCAGTTTTTAAACATGGGATGTTATACGTTGCATTTTCTCGCGTGAAAAGACAACTTAGCTTAAAACCTCTGCTAAAACCTGAAAATGAACAAAGAACATATAAAGAAGTTTGGAAGGAAGCCCTGACAACTTTTAACAAAACGTCTTATTGTTAGCGTGATACTATTTTTTTTTATCATAAGTACCTACCCTACCTTTGTTAAAAAAAAAAAAATTGGCTACATGTATTTCATAATGAAGGAACACAAGTACAGGTAACACAAACCAAACAAATTGAAAATGATAGCTATGATTATTAGGTTTTGGATTTTGACATGGATAAGGTCTTCAATGCCTACTAACTTTTGAATGTCAAAAACCTGGACTAGATAAATCGTTGGAAGAAAAGGAAGTTTTGGTCCCTTCCTATGAGCAACTAAAAGAAACAAAGGTTCGGCGATATATCTTTCATAATGACAAAACATAAGTCGAGGCAAAAGAAAAACCTTTAGTCTCACCACCTGGACAATTAAAAGAAACATGTCTTTCATAATGACAAAAGACACGCCGAGGAAAAAGTTAAAGGTCCAATAAAGAAAAACGTAATTTTACAAAGGAACTACTTCTCATTTAATGTCCATTTGGACGTCATGGCATCAAGAAAAGGCTCAAATTGTCTTTGTTTTGAAGACAAGTGACAAAGAGAATCCACATATAGAAGTCTGCCGCCTGCCGAGTGCCGGGACCTGGCGGTGAATCTGCCGGGATCCTTTGACCTCCGCTTGTCTTTTGTGATTATTAAATAAATGTCATCGAACCTTGTCATTTAACAAAGGTGTGGTAGGCATTGATGACTTTATCCATGTCAAAATCCCAAACCCAATCACCATCACCATAATCTTTGTCACGTTATAATTCTTGTTGTCCAGGTTGGCCTTCATTTTAATTTTTGAATTGCTCACATGCTCGGTGTCACATCCACGTGTCTTTATACTCACTTCTGACGACGTGTGGCGCTGCTCTTCATTTTCATTTTTGATAGGCTATAATTGTCGTTTTACATATCTTCTAACCATCCCTGTCTTTACTCTTCGTTTTCATTTTTGATATGTTTTTGGATTTTAATTATTTCAGACAATATAGACAGTCATTAATGGTGTGACTTTTAGTTTTTCAGGTCTTACATAAGGTATTATGTACATGATTACGTTCAAACCTGCAGCCCTTATTCACATATTGAGTTGTTTTTATCAAACAAAAACAAACTAATTTCATATTTGTCAGGTACTTTACTATTGTGAATTAAAAAACAAAAATTATTGCTCCGACATTATAAATATTTTTGCAGTTTACATAATAACTTCCGCAATTCTGAACTGAATTCTGAACTGAATACATTCCATTTGTGATGTTGTATGCGTCATAGATATAAAAACGTAACATTCACTCTTGCGGTGGAAAGGGGGGGGGGGAATTGTATAATTCATCAAATTGTTGGTTTTCTTGTTTAAGGTTTTTGAATAGTTGTAATCTCTTGTCAGGATATATGAAAAAAGTCTTGCAATTGCCAGTTTCTTGCTCTTTGAGCAATTTAATACAAACCTAATAATAAAGAGATAATTAAAGAAATAATTAGAACAATTAAATAAATAAATTTTTATGCAATCACCAGTTTTTTTCTCTTTTCGTAATTTAATGTAATCTTTTCCATGCATCGAAATCTTTAATTTTTCCACATTCAAGTGCGACAATTCTGAATGCCGTTTTTCGCATAAATTTTTTTTTCCAAAAATAAGACTCATAATAAATTTTCTCAGACTTATAATAACTGTAACTGCAAATTTTCGTTTTTTGTGACTTGCAACAGACATCATGTTATATAAATAATTTATGAGTTGGGAACTCAACAATCTTATTTATGCTATGCATAGCATCATATAAAATAACCCTTATATGATCTCATAAGACATGCTTATATGTTGTGATAACATAATACATCATATAAGCATCATAGAGCAAGAAAGTTAAAAAGTGTTTAGTTGAAGCCAGTGTTATTTTGAACTGGATTTTTATTTAAGTAAGTTCATTTTTCCCTTACTGGGTAGAAACCAGTTAATTAAAATGCAGGGAGAGGGGAAAGATTTCTATATTAAAGAGGCAAGAAAATATATCTCTCAGAATCAAGGGGAAGGATTATTGTTCAATTTTTTATAATGAAAATAGAAAAGTAGAGAATGCTTTAGTAAAAAAATTATTTTCTTATTCTAGGAATAGAGCGTGTACTATCCCCACCAATTCCTGTCTGGGATTAGTGAAGAATGCTCCATTTGCTCAATTTTTCAAGAAGTTTAGGGTGATATATTTATTCAGTTTACAGGCAAAATCTTTTTTACTCGATTGTTCTTTTACGGTAATTGTGTATCAAGCTTTAAACTTGTTTTTATATTTTCTATGAATAAAAATTTGCAGAATCACCACAAGGCACGTGTGTCAGATTGGATTCTGAAGGGAGTTGCATTTCAGAGTGAGACAGCCTATATGAAATTGAAATTATGCTTTAGAAATAAAATTGCTGATTATGTCAGCATCGTCTTTTTCGTAATCCTGAACTTTTCCTTTACAAACGTCTTAATAGTGATTAATTAGTCAAAAATAATTTTTATTATCGAACCTGTAAAAGAAAAAAGTAAGCAGTTATTACCGAAATTCATGTTTTTATGATTAAGGCAAAAAACATTAAAAAACAGTTAATTGGAAAAAATTACCACAAAGAAGTTTCTCAAAGAAAACTAAAGATTAATATTAGGAATTAAGACGAAGAGAAATAAATTCCACAAAAAGATCAAATAGCAAAGATTATAGAATAGAAAAGAAAGGATTATAAACAGAATAGAAATGATTAAAGAGAATCAAGTATCAAGGAATAAACAAAGCTCAAAATGCAAGAGACATTAAAATGAATAATTAAGTCAAATAGTATCCTAAAACGTGTATAACCTAAAATATAGACTAAGTCATGCCTAAAAGGAAGAGAAAGTACTAAAAACAAGACTTTGGCTACTTTCCCTTTTCCCATCCCCTATTCTCGAAAGTTCTCAGGCCTGGTGTGTGATTTGCTGTCTACTGAAAAAACAAAACATATTATTAATATTCTTTTTACATTTGTAAAATTGAAAATTTTAGAAATTAGTTTTTTTCAGCCTATCTTGACCCATATATTGACATCTTAAAAACTTTTATTCTTTAAGTTCATATTTTCTGCCCTGTTTTAAGAAATCTGTCAACAGACAAATCACCTTGTGTCATTAGTTGGAAAAGATCTGACTTCAAATTGAATACAAAAGATCAAGGTATAACTGTTACAGCCTGCTATACCGGCTTAACTGGTAAATTAGTTTCAAAATAAGTTTAGTTGAATAATGTCTCTTAAAATTTTTTACAACAAGGTTTTATAAACGATTTGAGGAAAGTCAAAATGGATGGGGAGCTTTTAGGGATTCTGGTTTTGAAAATGGTTTTTTTGCCAGTCTTCTAGAGATTTTGAAACATGGGAAGTCACAACATTGTCTGGTAGTTTTGTTAGTCAGTGGAAAACTTACCAAAAATATTACAGGGGCTGAGAGGGGGGTAATGTAGAAGGGTGGATTATAATCCTTAGCCTTAGTGATTCCAACAATGAATACCATGATAGGACCTCTTCAATCTTTCCAGTCTTGATCTTGTGGAAATGGCACCAAATATGCACTGTACGATGGCTGTATCAAGCCAAATTTGTGGAGAGCGATTGAATATAAATGTTATATTTTAAATCAGCTTTTAAACAGCTCTCTGATGATTCAATACTGGTCTAGTAGAGAAGAAAGCAAAAGTCAGAAAAAAGAACACCCATCAGTGCTGCGTATACAAAATAAGCGACTTTCGCTATTGTGCAAAGTTGGGGTGAAATTATCCTGTATAGAGTTTCGACAATACCATTTTCAGCTGTATACTGTTCTTTTTGACCTGACGTCATTTTCTTGGAGTTTGGGACTCTTTATAAAAATTAATCTAAATTTTTTAAGTACAATTTTATCATTTACATTAATGGAGATCATAATTGCCATTCCTGAATTAGCAACAAATTAAAATTTTTATCGCTAGGTATTTTTTTTCGAAACCTTTGGTTACTTTCGGCCATGGTTCACTCCTTGCCTGGCAAAGAGCATCATGGTTAATGCTAGAGCTGCAACTATGATAAATAAGTTTTTCAACAAGTATTCAAGGATTTTCCTCTCAATTATACAGTGTCGTAAAATTTCTAAGTTTGAGAGCGGCAGCGTTTTTATGCCACAACGCAAATTTTTAAAATATCATACAACTTAAACTATTTCATGTTGACTACAATTTACGAGGTGAAATGTACACAGATCATTGGATGCACTAATTAGAAAATTTTTATGTTAAAGTGCCACAGTTTTCCAGAGAAGGAAGCTTTTAATTGCCAAAATTTTACTTCAGATAAATTTTACTTAGAGCTAAAAGAGCAAATGAACAGGGTCCTTGGTGGAAATTGTCCCAGGGTCCTTGGTATTTCTATAAGAAGGGTTTTTAGTGCCCACGTCAGTAGAAGCAGAGATTGAAGGTATCCTAGCTTAGGTATGTATTGTGGTTTATTTTTGGACTGCAGCAGGATGTTCAGCCTTGTTGTTTTGGTGAGTTTGTCCATTAGGTCTACTGTTCATTCTCATTATACAAGGGGTAAAACGGACTTCTGTGTACCTAGAGGTATATCTTCCCGTTCATGTTTTCTGTTTTTTATAGAGGTACGTGGAAATGGAATAGTTTGAATAGGGATATTAAGACTGTTGGAGACCCCAATATTTTTAGAAAAATAATTAAGGAACTGCTTTTTGCTGAATATGAGTTTTGACTGATTGATTGATTTATTTATGGTGGTGTCTTGTTGATATGATATTCCCAGAGGAAGTATAATATATGATATTATTTTGTATTTACTGTTTAGTGTGATGGTATTAGTGGTTTCAGTGGATAGGTGTTCTTTTGTTTTAAGGACTTTGTTTTCTCTACCTCCCCCACGGACAAGTTTGACATTTTAGGGGAGGTAGCAACAATTTTTTTGTTCATATGTTTTTTTCAATAAATCCTTCTCTCTCTCTCTCTACGCCTTGGGGGAATATATTTTGTACTTTACTAAAAAAATCATTTAAATGTTTTCACTTTTATAACTATAAGAAAATAAAAATTAATCCCGATTTTAAGGAATAAATATCAGCATATGTATATTGAACTGAAAATGCACATTTTTTCAGTAAATTCATTTGAATTTTTTCAGTAAAATACAAATTATATTCTGGTTTTTAGATAGCATAGGGTTTAGAGCCTAACATAGGGTTCTACATAGCACAAGGTTCTGTTTTTTTGTTTCATTTATTTATTGATACTGATTGCTGGTAGTTGTATGCTTTGGTAGATTATTTGATTCTATTTTTGCTCATTTTCGTTTAATGCAGTTCTTTACTTTTTCTGAAAAACTTATGTTGTGCAAAAGGTTTTTTTGATTAATAGTGATAAAACATTGGAGCTGTATGATCTTTACTATGGGCAACGCTATAGCGTTTCCTCTGATCATGTAGTTGTCGTTAATGAGGGTTATATTCTATTACCATTTATATTGATCTTTTTAATGGACTTTGTTCTAAATAGCACAGTAAAGGCAATAGAAGAACATGGAATCAAATGGGAAAGTAAAATTTTCCTTGACTTTGATTATTTCGATGATTTATGAATTCTAGATGAATATATTTTCAAAATGAATGAAGTTTTAGAGGTTTTGCGTGTTCAAGATCAAAGTCAAAGTATGAGAATTAATTGCAAGAAGACTAAGTCACTAAGCCTAATATTTAGTGTCTTATTTGAGGAAGTGATGTTGGTTAACAAAAAAATCAATCCACTGGACAGTTTCACTTGTCAAGGTCGTATTAATAGTAATAACTGTGGGTTCTATGAAAATGTAAAAAGTGGAGTAGCCAGGTCACAGAATTTATTTTCTTAGTCGGAAGGATAGGAAGAAAACACTTTGAACCTAGATTAGAATATTGAACCTACAATGATGACAGTGGTCAATTATTGTTCTAAAGCGTGGGTACTCCAAAAAAGAAGAGTAGCTAGATGTTTTCCAAGGAAATTTTCTGCTGATCTTTTTAAGCACCTGGCTGCTTCACTGTACATGAAATAGCAAACTGTACAAAAATTAAGCCTGAACTTCGCTTTCTAAGGCTATAATGAGAGAAAGGATGCAACGAATAGTACATATTCTGCGGATTAAGAAGGGTAGATAGGTGATGATTGTCTTTTTGGGCCAACCATCTACGGCTAAACAAAAAGTAAGTTAATCCTGATTGGGGAATTAGGATGTTGCATGAGAAGATTTAAGAGGAGGGGGAATTACTGGGAGGGTGTAAAGAGGGAGGTTTTGAGTGTGTTTTTATGGAGTATGAGCGTGCTTGGCAGTGTTTGCTTCAGGTAGCTTGATACTGCAGTGAGTTGCTAGTAGTAGTAGTATTTGTTTCTAAAATAAAGATAGGGATCTAAATAGTCTTTGAAGGGGCTTTAATAGCTTTAGCTAGATCTTTTGTATCAAATTTATAGCCAGATTTTAAAATTACAAAACATCTAATAACATCAAAGCATACTGATTTCACGAAAGAAATTGCAAACTGAGTCATTGGGGTTTCTGATTGTAACTGAAAGTTACAAAAAATAAGTAACAAAAAATAGTTTAAACAAATTTAGTTTTATTGAAAAATTGTCGAAAGAAATTTTTAATTTATTACTTATTCAAGAAGGGTAGCTATTTTTTAGATTTGTCTCAATAGTAAAGGTTTTTTGCGAAAATAAGCTTAAGGGATTTTCAGAAAAAAAACATGAAATCCCTTAAAAATGGAGCTGATTCAAACAGAAAGTGTGCTATAAAAATCACTGTAGTCAGAAGCCCATAAATAGAGGTTGTCAGTCCCATTCTTAAAAGCTCGAGAAAATCATATTTCAGCCATTTTATCTCTTATATCTGTTTTTCTTTTTTTTTTTATCTAAGAAATAACAGCTTACTCGTTCCCGAAGATTAATTCTGTGGGAGGCACATCCCAGATGATCATCAAAGTTGCTGCAGTGATGCAACTGGCGGTGGTGATAAAGACTATGGTTAGTAATCCTATCAGCTCGTGTCTATATATAAGCCAAATTAACAGAACAGCCACGATGAAAATCTGAAATTCTGTACAAAGATACCAGCTTTGGGGAAGACACTAAAAAAATATATAAATATTAATCGTGTAAGCATACTCTTGTCACATCCTTTATAATGGGTCAATAACTATTGAAAAGAGCTTCAACGGGCCAGTTTTTAAAAGGATTTTAACAGACATATGGTTTTCATGGCACGTGTACTGTAAAATACTTCATGAATTACGGGTTACCAAAGAATGTTCAAGAAACATTCTTATAACTTAAACTATGTCTATAGGTCTAATGGTGATTGTTAGGAATAGTAAAAAAAGTAGAATAGCCCAGGCTAAGGGTGTTTTTTTTTTCACAAGATAAATCTACAAACCAAGATTAGACTTTTGGAAGCTACGGTGATGACGGTGTTTAAATAGGGCTCTGAAGAATGGGTGCTCCGAAAAGTGGATTAAGATTTGCTAAATATATTACGAAGAAATTGCCTAGATAATGTTCTCGGTACTTGTCTGACTACCATATTTAAAACAGCATGTTTTACGAGAAGTGCGGTTCAGTCACGCTTTCTAGTACAATAGTAAGTTTTAGACACAAAATACTTTATCAACATGCTAGATATCAGAACTGAAACCTGATTTTATTGATTACGTTGAGCCTGTTGTCTGCTGGAACCGCGCATACCTGCAGTGGCGGAGCGTAGTGAGAGATGGCTGATGTAGCAAGCGTACGTTCTGCGGATGAAGGAAGACATATTACCGAAGATTATACTTTTTGGTAAACCGGGTAGGGCTGGAAGAAAAAGCACAAAGTCCGCGGTTGGGGCTGGAGGATGTCTCAATAAGAAAGGGCTAAATGAAAAAAGTTCTAGTCCACGGTTTGAAAACCACTACGCGACGACTGGACTGTATTTCAATTCTAAAATTTAAATAAAACGTTTTAAATTTACTTGGTCTCAGTAATGAGAAAATAAAGCAATAGCCTTTTGAAGGTTTAGGATAGATAGATAGATAAATTGTATTTCATACAAATATAAACAAATCAAATAATTAAATAAAGCCAACAGGGAGCTAAGCTCGAAAGTAAGGCTAGCAATTATTACAATGAATTCAAGTACACCAAGAATAAAGATAAAGAAGATAAACCAAACAACATCATAACATATAGAAGGAGAAGGACAAAGGAGGCTACCCCAGCATGGCAAAATCTAAAAATAATACTAAGAAACAAATTATCAAGAACAATCACCCCGTCATCAAAGGTTAATAATATATATTCTACTAATTTAGTCTTTAAAAGTGATCGGCTATTAAGATTTTTAAGTCTACTATTGAATTTTAGCCTATATGCTATAGAAGGGATTTAGTATCTTATTGAAAATTAATCTCTTTAATAATTAATCAAAGGGATTCTATACGCTCCAAAATGAGCAGACGAAGAAGCGAGTGAGCGAATAGGAGTAACAAAGAATTTGTGATTCATAAAAATAGCTCGTCGGAGCCTGAATATCATAACACCCACGGATGGCTTTACAATTTGTGGCCTGGAGCGCTTTCTCTCCCATTTACTGAACTGCTGGCTATAGGTGGCAGCAAATATCTTCTAAATGGAATTTGATCGACACTACTGGATTTCTGGCTTCCCAAAGGCATCGTTTTGGGCTCAAAATAACCTGTTCTATCTGTATTTCAAAACAGAGTCACTTTTCCACTGGCTAGGCAACTTTTACCAACTCAATTACTAATTTTTTTCACTAGAATCTAATCTGGTACAACAATAATGCCATTCTTGAGTATTCATTGCTTTTATGCTAGTATATGATTCATTTTTTATTCTTCACTGTCTTTTTTACTTGAATTGAGAAAATTGGCTTCAATTCCCTCTCCCCTCCAGGATTTTGACGAAGTTACACCGCTTTATGCTATACTCCCGTCAAAGTCACATATTTAAACAAGTCAAAAATAAAGAAAGGTGAGTGATCAGGTGCTTATTCTCTTATACCGCTGTCATTCGCAAAACATCTTCGAAACATTCTCCCAGGAGAGTTGTTTCGAGTATGAAGGATATATAAAAATGTGCTTTTGAATCGATAGCTCGGTTGAACAAAAAACTACGAACACTCCCATTATTTACCTAAATACATTTCCCAATCATTTTAATCACCTCCAGATATTGAAAAATTAAGCCGTAAGAATCCTTGGTACTTTCTTTCATCGTCCTGCACGACCTCAAAATCTTTCTGAATCAAAAACTTTAGTTTTATTTCTTCATATATTAAACCTTAATCAACTTAGGGAATTGCAATTATCCTTTTAGATTTTTTTTTGTGAATGAAAAAATGGTAATTGTGCATGGTAGACTGGGAGAAGATGAAGAAGTGGGGAATTGTACTTGTTTTTTTCTGGGCCACCAAGTGTGGTAGATTATTGTTTGGTTGGGTTGAATCTGTGGCCAATGTGCTACAGTTTTAGAGTGATGGGTTACGTAGGGTCGGACCAAGTCCCAATTGCTCTTAATCTAAGTCTTCCTGGGTCCCAGAGGTCTATAAGCGAGATAAGGGTTCGGAGTTGGCAAAGAGAAGGGGAGATAAGTAGATTTACAAAGAACGATCTTTCTATTAGAAAAGCGATATAAATAGTTAAGGAGACAGAAGAGATAGTAAACCAAAGGATAATAAGAGGTAGTACTCAGGAGCTAATAGAAGAATTTGAGGAATTTTGTAGAATTGGTAAGGTGGAGGAGAGTCTAAAGGGACTGAACAAGGTAGTGTATGATATTTGCGTAGAAGCAGGAAAAAGTGATAAAATTGAGCTTAGGAATTCAGAGGAGAGGGAATTGGATATGGAATGTAAAAAGTTAAAGGCTAGGCTGCAAGAAGCGTTAATTGTAGTCAGGTTCCAGAGACGAGGGACTTTAGATAATAATTTATTGACATACTGAAGAATTAGGAGAGAGTATAAGAAAGTAGTAAGAAAGTGTAAGAAGATGCAAGAAGAAGAAGATATTTAAGGAGATAGAGCAGGCATTATAGGATAAGGATAGCAAAGGTTTTGTAAGAAGGTTTTAAGTTCAACCAGAAGGGAGGAAATCCAAGATATCCCCCCTGTGGACACCTGGTCGAGTGAATTAAAGAGGCAGGAGACAATGGAAAATGAGTGTGTACTTGAAGATAGTTGGATAAAGAGTATCAAAGATCAAGTTTATGGCCCTATGAAGGAAGAAGATGATGCTTTAATCGAGCCAGTTAGGGTAGAAGACGCATGGAAAAGTTTAAAAGAGATGAAGGGATGTTCAGCACCTGGTCCTGATGGTATTCCAGCAGTTCTATGGAAGTATAGTAGAAGCGTAATATTGTATATTATTACTTTGATATTTACAGCAGTTCTTCGATATGGAATTTGGCCTAGTGAGTGGAACCTGGCAATAAGAGTGCCGGTTTTTAAGAAAGGGAATAGCAAACTACATGAAAATTATACATGTATACCTTTAGGTAACACACTAGGAAAGCTAATGGCGAAGGTATTAGATAACAGACTTAGAGGTTGGCTCCAGAAAACTGAAAGGCTAGCTGCGGAGAAGTCAGGATTCAGAGTGGGACATAGTGCGATTGATCAGATTGTTACATTAAAGTGTTTAGTTAATAAGTTTATAAATAAGATGGGAGGTAAATTTTGTGTAGCTTATTTTGAATTTAACTGGGGCATTTGATAATGTAAAGAGTGAACTCTTAATGAAGGATTGTATAAATATTGGCCTGCCATAACCACTGGTGTAGATTTTAATAAGTATGTATGAAGCCACAAAGTTTGTTATTAGGGTTGCAGGAAAATTATTAGATGTAATTTGTTCTAGAAGGGTGGTTAAACAAGGTTACCCCCTGTCTCCGCGGCTATTTTCGTTGTTAATTGATGATTTGCCAGATTTTCTTAGGAAGCAAGGAGCACCAATGGTGTCATTAGATGTCTATGAACTATACATGCTGATGTTCGCAGATTACCTGGCAGTAGTGGTGAAGTCTAGAGAGGATTTACACTTCTTGTTGGATAGAACTAAGGATTATATAGATAGGAAACAACTAAGCCTGAATGTAAAGAAGTCGGTAGTTATGGTTTTTAGAAAAGGGGGTAAGATTACAAGTAGGGATAGAGTAAAATGGGAGGGAATAGATTTAGAATGTAGGGATGAGTTTGCTTAGTTAGGATGTAATTATTCGTCAAATGGCAAGTTGGGAAAGCAGCTGAAGCCAAGTCTTGTTAAAGGAAAGTCCAGCGCCTATGCTGTGACTGCTAGCCAACCGGCAAACATAGAGAACCTGAAGATGCATAAGCAGATATTTCAGGTAAAAATTGAATCGGCTATACATTATGGATCTGAAGTTTGGGGATATATAGCTGGTGAGATGATGGAGAAGAAAAAGCTTCAGTATTTTAAGACAGTCTTAGGTCTACATTTTTCAACGAATAGTTTAGTATTGAGAGGAGATGAGGGTTTGTTTTCTGTAAGAAGTGACAGGCTAGTAGGGATGATAAGACTATTGTAGAAAATCCTGAGTATTCCCAGAGTAAGGATAACAAAAGCAGCATATTTAGAAGCTCTGAGGATCCCAAAGAGTGATACGTGGCCATCTCAAATAAAGAATATATTGGATGATTGTGGATTTTCAGAGCTATGGAATAGTGGCCTAGGGATTGGATTAAAGGAAGGAGCAATTGCAAGTAGGGTCAGAGAGAGCAATTGGATGAGTCTCCAACATCGCCCTCCCCCTCTCCTACTGTCTATACGAAAGTTGTCTTTTTTATGCCAAGTACGCCGCCCCCACCCTAAAGACTTTAATAAGATAAAGTGTTGTATGGGAAGAACACATAGTAAATCTATTATAATTATCCAATTATAAGGTTATAATACATACTCTGTGATAGATGCAAAATTGCTTTGGCACACAAAATCCTATTAAGGTCAATTTCAAACAGTCGTGATCCCTTTGTGTCAGCAATTGAAATGTTCTAAACCCCTTAATTGGAGCTATTTCAATCCATTCATTGTTCTCAATCGCTGTCCATAAGTTATGCAAGCTGTCTATTGTTCATATATATGGTTTTTATCAAAGAAGTAATCGTACAGACTTTAAAAAAAGCCTCATTCGATTTAAATTGAAAGTTCTAGATCCGTTTTTCAAAGTCAAGAATAATCGGACAGTAAGTCACCCCCCCCCCCATGCCATAAAAGCTTGAAACTTTTTGTAATCAATAACGAACAAAAACTATTAAAAAAAATACTTCCGAAAATAAGTTTTTCAAAGAAAAATAAAGGCCATTCTAAACTTAAGCTCAGGAGATACAAATACCTGTTAAAATTCAAACTCAAAACGACCTGAAATTACTATTAAAGAATAAATGAAACCCAAAAAGAACATAAATTAAATAAAAAATCATAGCAAATAACATACAACAAGTAATAATATAAATGAATAAATAGATCTTAAAGCGAGGAATGCTTTGATTGAATATGAAAATCAAGCTTAAAACGAAAAAAAAAATATTTGATAATTAAAGTATAGATGAAACTTAAAACGAACAGAAATTAAATAATCAATCAATGCGAACAAACATACAATATATATTAATGTAAATGAATAAATAAATCTTAAAACGAGTGAAACTTAAATTGAATATGCAGATCAAGTTTGAATCGAAAAAAAAATAACTACAAACAAGAGTTTGGGTATCGCCTTACTGCAGAAGCCAAAAACCTACTGCGTCATTGTCGCTTAACTCAAAACGAATTATATTACAAATGTTTTCTTTTGTAATTAATATTGAAAATAAATATTGAAATCACAGTAAAATTTTGAACTGATGAGCTTTCAGCAATTAATATCATTATACATAAAATATTCAGTTTAATTTATTAGTTCTTTCCAAGATTGGTCAAGACAAATATAGTTTCACTACAAACAAAATTTGGATACTGCCCCCTTCTTTATCTGTAATAACCTAAAGACTGCTGCGTCATTGGCGCTTCACTGAAAACGAATTACTCGTATATGACAAATTTATACTTTTCCAGTTCTTACAGCATTGAAAATGAAAATAAAAATTACCAAGGAAAAAAATCTTGAACTGGTGGATCTTTCAACAATTAATTCCATTATATATCTAATATTCAATTTGATTTTGTTTATACTTTCCAGGACTGTTCAAGACTCATATAGTTTTCAGTGAGGCGCCAATGACGCAGCAGGTTTTAGGCTTCTGCAGTGAGGCAATACCCAAGCTCTTGGTTCTAGTTATTTTTATTTGATTCAAACTCGATTTGCATATTCAATTTCAGTTTCACTCTTTTTAGGATTTATTTATTGATTTACATTTATACATTGTATGTTTGTTCGCATTGATTGTTCATTTAATTTCGGTTCGTTTTAAGTTTCATTTATGCTTTAATAGCAAAATATTTTTTTGTGTTTTAAGCTTGATTTTCATATTCATGTTCAATCTAAGCTTTACTTGTTGTATGTTTTTTGCTATGATTGTTTGTTTGATTTTTGTTCGTTCTGGGTTTCATTTATTCTTTAACAGTAATTTCTGGTGGTTTTGAGTTTGAATTTAACAGGTATTTTTATCTCCTGAGCTTAAGTTTAAAATGGGCTTTACTTTTCTTTGAAAAACTTATTTTTTGGAAAGTTTTTTTTTAATTAATATTTTACAGGAGTTTCAACTTGATACCTTAGTAATTCAGGAGACATTGCTATTTGATATAATTAGCCATTCAAAGCAAAATAATAACAAATTAAACGAATTATTCTTTTTGCTAGGAGTCCATGCCGTTCATAATTTACCGAGTTTCATTTCATTTTGCTCGTAAAGTCACTTACTATTTTAATTTGAAAATCTATTTCTAAGTGTATTTACAATAAACTTGTTAATAAGAAAATGAATTTCAATGCTCCCACTACTGCTATTTTGGTGTCGCCCCCTCCCCTTTGGGAAATTTCAGTGGGCATCCTTGTAGCCTTCTTTATATTATCTGTAAATGAATAGAAATTCGATAAAAGAAAGTAAGTTCTTTCAAATGAAAGCAAATACCATTGTTAAAACTTGAAAGAAATAGAAATCATTCTGCATATGATGGGTGCCTCCCATTCTCATCGTTCACTCTTTGTGCTGAAGTTTAAATGGACTTCTTGTGCTCGAACAATCGTTCTTAAGGAATTGGGGTAAATTAATTTTTTCTTATAGAGCGGAGAGAGAGATGGGGACTGAGGAAGGGTCAGCCGCCCTCATGAATTGAATGATTAAAGCTTTTTTAGGTTATAATATTGCCCTTTACTTTTATTTCAAAAAAAGGTTTTATTTTATTCGTTGGTGACTCTGAAAGGAAATGCAATAGAATTCTGAAAACTACCATAAAAAATTCTAAAACGCTAACTTAGGTATATAATTCCTAAAAGCACTTCATTTAGATTTGCTCATTTCTAATGATAGCCCAAATAATGAAAGAGTCCAATTTATATATATTCATGACTTTTCTGAAACATGATATACAAATAAAATAGTAACGTTGGATTTCTGACTTTCTACTAAGTTTACTTCCGTTGTTATATACTTTTTATTTAACTATTATATACAATTATAACTATTTACAATTATATTGCTCGCACTCAGAAAAAGAATAAATTTTATTCAATTTGAACCCCAAAGACATACAATCAAGAAACTGATGACGTATCACAAGATCAACTAATGGAGAAATAAATTATTAGCTCTATATCTTAGACCATCAAGGGAGAAGGGATAAACCGTCAGAGCAGTAGTCATAATATTTAGAATGACATAAGGTAAACATCAAATGGTATCATTTTTACTTGTATAGCATGTTTCAGGAAGTTCCTGTGAGCATAAAATCTGGGTAACACTTTTAAGCATTAAAAGGGGGTGGGGAATAAACTAAACTGCGATTAGAAATGGTATAAGCAGGTATTTTTTATTTTTTGTATGTTTTCATAATTGTGCTGTTTCCTTCTGCCGAAGCCAGCCACTAAACTGGAACCAAGAAAAACTTGTGTTTTTTATTTTATTAATCAAAAAAACTTTTTGCACAAAATAAGTTTTTCAAAATAAGTAAAGAAATCTATTTAATCAAAAATCAACAGAGATAGAATCAAATAATCTACCAAGCATACAACTACCACAAATCGGTATAAATAAATAAATGAAACTAAAAACAAACAGAAATTAAAATAAGTAAAATTCAAAGCGAGCAGAAATTAATCTGAGTATGTTTCTAAACCATATGCTTTCTAAAAGCCAGAATATACCCCCAGTTATGCCCCCATGGCACAAATTGCAACCCTTGCACTGAGGGTTGTGAGGGGGGGTTGGTCATCCTCAAAGACATAATTTCTAGACTTTTCAACTACTTTGAAAAAAATGCCTATTTCAAAATTTTTATTGGATGTGTCTAGGGAAATGGTGAGGGTGAAGGAGTCTTAGTTTATTGAATTTTCCATGACAAAATTCCCTATAAGAACCTTATATGCCCCCAGGGCATAACTTACAACTCTTGCACTGAGGGATGTAGGAAGGTTTATCATCCTCAAAGACATAATATCCAGAATTTTTAACTACAATGAAAAAATTGCTATCCAAAATTTTGATTGGATGTGTTTGGGGACATGGTGGGCGTGAGAGGGGGTTAGATGTACTCCAATAAGTTCTGACTAGTCTATTAAAAGGGCACTAGCCCTTTCAATTTCCATTTGAATCAGCTCTTTTTGAAGTTTTCACGACAATACTTTCTATAAGAAACCTTATATACCGCAAGGGCATAACTGACAACCATTTCCTTGAAGGCTATGGGGGGGGAGGGGGTTGCCATCCTTGAAGACTTAATTACCAGAACTTTCAACTACATTGAACACAATGTCTATCTCCAAATTTTAATCGAATGTGATTGTGGAAAAAGTAGGCGTGAGAGGGGGGTTAGTCACCCTCCAATCACTTTCGACTGCTAAAAAGGCACTAGCCCTTTCAATTTCCAATCAAACGAGCCATTTTTGAAGTTTCCACCGAAAGCACTTTTTATCAAAACCTTATGCGCCCCCGGGGCATAACTTACAACCCTTGCACTGAGGGATGTAGGAAAATTTATCATCTTCCTAGACAGAATATCCAGAATTTTTAACTACATTCAACAAAATAGCTATCTCAAAATTTCGATTGGATGTGTTTGGGGACATGGTGGGCGTGAGAGGGAGGTTAGTGGTCCTCCAATCAGTTTTGACTAGCCTATTGAAAAGGGCGCTAGCGCTTTCAATTTCCAATTTAATGAGCTATTTTTGAAGTTTTTACGACAACACTTTCTATAAGCAAACTTTATAATCCCCATGGGCATAACTGACAACCATTTCCTTGAAGTATGTGGGGGGAAGGGGGTTGCCATCCTCGAAGACATAATTACCAGAACTTTCAACTACATTGAGCAAAATGTCCATCTCCAAATTTTTATTCGATGTGTTTGTGGAAAAGGTGGGTGTGAGAGGGGGTTAGTTGCCCTCCAATCTCTTCGACTATTAAATACGGCACTAGCCCTTTCATTTTCCAATCAAACGAGCTGCTTATGAAGTTTCTATGAAAACACTTTCTATCAAAACCTTATATGCCCCATGGGTATAACTTTCAAATCTTACCCTGAGGGGTATGAGGGATTTGTCACGCTCAAAGACATAATATCCAGAATTTTTAACTACGTTGAAGAGAATGCCTATCTCAAAATTTTAACTGGATATGTTTGGGGAAATGGTGGGCGTAAGAGGGGCGTTAGTTTTTCTCCAATCAGTTTCGACTATTAAAAAGGGCACTAGCCCTTTCAATTTCTAATTAAATTAGCTTTTTTAAGCTTCTACGTCAAAGCTTTCTATAAAAACCTTATATGCCCCCAATTCATAACTTAAAACCCTTGCCCTGAGGTCTCTGAGGGGTTTATAATCTTCAAAAACCTAATTTCCAGAACTTTTAACTGCGTTGAACAAAATACAAATCTCAAAATTTTGTTTGTATGTGTTTATGAGAATGATGGGCTAGAGAGGGGGGTTAGTTGCCCTTCAATTATTTTCAACTATTAAAAAAGAGAAGCCCTTTCAACTCCAAATCGAATAAACCCTTTTAGAAGTTTTTACGAAAAGTCTTTTCATAAAAACCTTCCCCCAGGTTAATATACCCCCAGGGCGTAACTTACAACCCTTGCTCTGAGGGCGTGCGGGGAGTGTCATCCTCAAAGAGAAAATTTCCGGACCTTTCAGAAACGTTGAACAAAATGTCTATCTCAAAATTTCTATTGGATGTGTTTGGGCGAATGGTGGGTGTGAGAGGGGGTTAGTTGCCCTCCAATCACTTCTGACTATTAAAAGGTCACTAGCCCTTTGCATTTCCAATCAAATGAGCCCTGTTTGAAGTTACTAAGATAATAATTTTTATCAAAACCTTATATTCCCCCAGAGCATAAATTACAACCCTTGCCGTGAGGGCTGGGAGGAGTATCCTCCTCAAAACATAATTTCAAGATGTTTCAACTACGTTTAATAAAATGTCTATATCAAAATTTTGATTGGATTTGTTTGCGGAAATGGTGGGCGTGAGAGGGGATCAGTCACTTCAATCACTTCCGACTATTAAAAGGCCACTAGCCCTTTCAATTTCCAATCAAGTGAGCCCTTTTTGAAGTTTCTAAGATAAGACTTTCTATCAAAACCTTATATAGCTAGGGGGGAGTGTCCTCCTCAAAAACATAACATCAAGATCTAAAAACTATGTTGAGAAAAATATCTATCTCAAAATTTGGATTGGGTTTGTTTTGGGAAATGATGGGCGGGTGAGTGCCCTTTTTGCCCTTTTTGAAGTTTCTACGATAACAATTCCTATATAAACCTTATGGTATATTTCCCCAGGGTAGAACTTACAACCCTGCCTTGGGTGCCTAGGAAAGGAGTGTCCTCCTCAAAAAATAATTTCCAATTTCCAATCGAATGAGCCCTTCTCAAAGTTTCTCCTCGATACGAAGTGCCCTGGTCCAAAGGAAAAAATTATACATTGTGCCAACATCGTTCTTTTATTAGAATGATGCCTGCGACAAAACTATATTAATTTAAACACTTCGAAAAACATAAGACATAAATTATCAAATTACTAAAATATAATAAATACTTACTAATATTGTTAAGATTTCCAGCCACAGCGATGTTCTCTTTGTAAATGCCCCCCTGCGTTTAGCAATTTGAAGATCCATGGTCTTATCCTTATCTACTTGTCGTTTACCTGTTGGTTAGAGGCAAAATATTCTTTTGTATTTTAGTTAATGAAAATACAGAAATCCGATATTCTATCAAATTTCTACAAATTAATCTCAAATCACAACATTCGAAAACAAAATCATAAACAAATTAAGTAATAAAAACTTAATTTGTATTTTAATTATATATATATTATATATATATTATTGATGTAACGTACGGGGGTCACCACTTTTAAAGGCAAAAATGGCGCAAAGAGTTGCTATGCCACTTACTGGAGGGGGAGATCCCTCGTCGGCCAAAAATAGTGGGATTTCCGCGGTTACTCCAACGGTTCCGTATCTACTAGCGTGATCGGATGGTCCAGGGCCACTTTTAAAGGTCATGGTTTACCTATAAGATTTCTAACTATCTCTTTAGACTCGACCTAGGCTGAAAAGTTAAAAGAGTACATAGTATAAGAAAAAGTCTTACTGTATTCACTTCACGCTGTATAAGAACTCAAAACGAAACTGACGAAATCACACTTCCAATTCTCCAACTCGCTCAGCCGCGAGTTGGGTGATGGGGGTGGTGGGTGAATTTTCCCAGCCAATCCAAGGACTTACTAAATTACTGGTCACCCTCCCTAACTGCGCAATTTCTTACCTCGTGGTCTATTAAGCAACTACGCAATTAAGAGGACCCAAAATGGCGTGAAAAATAAAAGGAAAATTACTAATTATTACTCGGGGAAGGAAAATAATTAAGGGGCCAAAAGAAAGGAATCTGGAGGGACATTTATCTGAACAAACTGGGACCAAGTGTTCCAACACCTCCCTCCTAATATAAATGTCCCGCATCTCCGGTGGATTGGCTGGAAACTCAGACATAAAAAAATAACATTAAACTCAAAATCACTAAACTTGTATCTTCTCTCTTTTCACCGCTTGGCTCAGGATTCGTCGCCATCCCCACGTCTCCACCGTAGAAACCGCCATGGTCTAGGTCGTCTAACATCCGCATTTGGTCTCGAAGACCGAAGTCCTCAAGATTCGTAGAAATTCATTCTGCACAGCACAATCAAAAACAAAAATTTTCTTGCTCTCACGAATTTACATTTGAGAGGAGTAGAGAATCAGTTCCTGGCACTTTCGATGATGCCAGCCATCGTGAAAAATTGGCTGCACAAGCCTCTTAATTTCCATCTGTGGAACAAACCCACATTTCAATAAAAAAGTAAATTGCCCCTTGGCAGAATTTCAAATAGTCTAAGGCCGAAAATACACAGGCCTGTGAAAACGATAGGAGTTCAGGAAAATGAAGTAAAATTTTGAGCGAACCATGAATCGCTTTTCTCTGGGTCCCATCCCCTAAAATAATCGAATGAATAATGCTCGGTGATGAGGTATGAAGATGAAATTGAAGACTGGAAAGACAAGACATCAGTAAAGGGATCACAACTTGTCCGCCAGTTGTGCATTGAGGAAAAGGGCAATCTTTCACGTTTTCCCGCAGGGGATCTTCCCCAAAGTATTCCTCCCCCTCATAAAGGAACAAACCCTCTTTTGAATTGATCCGACCAATATCAGATTCCTTCCCAAATTTCTTCGATCTAACCCAAAATTCACTACCTTTCAATCTTTCCGTAACCCGTTGTTGACAAGTCAATTCTATGTCAGGATTATCTGTAGTTTCTCTTAATTTGTCATGGGTCTTCTCCACCCTCCTAATTTTTTCCGTTTTATTGTAATTTTGCAATTTTCCTTGTGGGTCTTTGACCTCTTTGTCCCCCCCTATTATTCATTTTAGCTAGGCACAGCCCAGATAATTTTTTATTTTTTTCTACTGCAGGCTGAATCTCAAAATTTTTTCTCTTTTGTAGACTTCTGTTTTCATCTCTACTTTTCTCAATTTTGTCATTCGCGCAGAATAAATCATTAATAAATTTGAATTGGACTCTAGTGTCCACCATCTTTGACTGCTTTTCTTCATTGTAGTTCCGCTTAATATATTTCTTCTCTCTTTTAGTCTTCTTTATTCTTACCGCAGCAACAAATATTTCGTCATCAAATGGGAACTGAACTCCGACATTTGGTTTTTCATATTGTACTAAAATTTCTCGAACTCTACGAGGAAAAGCGCGTACAATAAATTTCGTCACCCTATTCTGTGGTACAATCAGCGCTTCATTTTGGCCTTTACTTGTTAGCGTCTCATATTCATTAAAAGTGTTTTCTAGTTTTCCATTTTCTGGAAATTTTCCCGAAAAATTATTCTCGCGCGACTTATTTTCAATATTTTTTGGTCTTATTACTTCCGCATCCCATTTTTGTGGATTATTAACATTTTGAACACGCGTATAAAGTATTTCATTTTTCCGACAGGGCGGCGTAGCCTCCCAATTTGTTTTATGGGCCGGTCCACCTTTCCCCGTAGGCAACAAAGTATCATGTTTTTCCGTCGTAGTGTAATTTTGTAATTTTCCCACTGTTAAAGAAGTCGCTTTTAACGATAGGAGATTTCTGATATCTCCAAAGTCTCCTCCTACTAAAACATCCACTGCTAGAGTGGGTACTAAGCCTACTTTTATCGTCTTTCTCTGGACCGTACCGTCCTTCTTTGCAATTTCTAATCTTACCCAAGCAGACGGGCATGGGTGCTTGTCTCCATAATAACATCATGTTGTAATTTTATGGTCTATCTCTGTTCTATTAATTAGGTCAGTTCGCACATAAGTTTGATCACTGCAAGAATCAATTGCCATTTCAACTAATTCCCCGTTCAGTTTTCCGTATATCTTGAGCGACTCTGTAAATGCGTAATTTTTTTCCCTATTATGGGTCATGGCCCAGGCTATCGTTTTATGTGGTGTATGGTCATATGTATTGGGGCAATTTCTTGCAAAATGCCCCGTGATACCACAGTTATAGCAAGTTAATCCTCCTTGCGCTGTGTTATAATGCCTATCTTTGTTATACTCTTTGTTTTGAAATATGTCTATCTCCTCAATTTCTTCCCTTATTCCTGTCCACCTATTCGCTATTTCCGCCATTTCTTCGCTTGTTTTTGGGTTCTTTTCTTTCAAATATATTTTCAATTCTCTGTGGGTGTTTTCTAAAAATTGTTACATTACTGTTTTACTCACCATTTCCGTCAATTTTTCTTTTATCTCTTCCGGGTCTTCATACATTCTATAATTTTCTAACTCTAGCCATTTTAAACACATATCTTTCAATTTGTGCCCGAATTCTTTATATGCTTCGTTGTCTCGTTTTCTTTCGCTTCTAAACCTTCTTTGAAATTGCTCGGCGGAGAGTTGAAACTTTTCAAAAATGGCTTGTTTTAGTCTCTCAAAATCTTTTCAGTAGTCCATTGGTAATGCTTTATATGCAAGTTGTGCTTTGTAGTTAAGGAGGGGCTGTATTCTTGTCACCCAATTTTCTCTCGGCAACCAGCTTAAATCCGCCGTTTTTTCAAAATTGTATATGTATAAATGTACATCTTCATTTTCTTTCATTGGTTGAAGGTTTATTGCCTGCATTACCTCTATTGTAGACGATTTCTGAGGCTCTTGGGAATTTTTCCCTGCAATCATTTCCATTAAGTATTTTCTTTCCTCTCTGTCTACCTCCTCCTTTTTTTTCTCTGGCTATCCTATCAGCCTCTTCCTTTCGTTCTCTTTCTTGTCTATCTTTCTCTCTTTCTTTTCTATCTTCCTCCTCTTTTCGTACTCTGGCTAATCTGTCATTCTCCATGAAATTTAAAAGTTGTTGTGTTATATCTGTTTGAGTGCTTTTTCGTGAGCTCCTGCTGGAAATTGAACTTCTACTACTCCTGCTACATGGCCTACTATGATTCTCGCTGTCTTTATATTCTCTTAATTAGTTTTCTGAGTCTGCTCGTTCTCTGTCCGTATTTTCTTTTACTCGTAACTCCCCTTCGCCTCTGAGGGGTTAGTTCGTTTTGTTTTTTCACATATCCTTCCTAAGTTTTTTTCGTACCCCCTCATTTTACCGCGTATACTTCTTTCCGATTATATTATCTCTTATTCAATTAGTCAATCTTGGTAAGCTCAAAAACTTTTACGCAAAAATTATGGTACACAATAATTATCATCAATTATCAGATCCATGTAATAATATTCAACAAATATTCAAATAACCGAAATATCTTGACTTCATTAGTGATTAACGACTTCTTTCACAACAAGCAGTTGTACGCAAGTGAAATATATCACCGAAAAGCGAATTAACAGGGGTTGAACGAGAAAATAATCAGAAAAACCAAGCGAATATTCCATTAGTGAATTAGCTGGACTAAACTCAAACACGGGAAGTACCCTGTACAACAAATCACGTATCCTCCCTGGATACTCGTATTCCAAATATAATCTCCTCATGGGCAGATTACTCAATAGGACAGGTGCCTCCCACCTTCCTTGTCCAATGTGCGCACAAACTGACAAATTCTCCTAATTTGCCGTCCTCAATACTCTTATAACCTTCGTCACTGAAGATTATATCAAAGTCCGCCAATTCACTCAAATAATAACCCAAATTTCAAAGTTTTCTTATCTGTCCTTAAACCCTGTAATACTTTTAAATACGGAGATTCCCCCACTGTAAACTCAACTCATTAATTTCACGTTATTCTTTTTTATTTTTGTCTAACAAGGCACACAGCCCATTATAGACCTTCATAATTCTATTAATTAATTGCTTATTTTTGTCTTTTTATATGTTACCACAATAGGCTACTTTATAGGCCAAATTAACCCGTCTCTTCAAAAACGCAGAATTCTTTTACTACCAGTGCTGTTGATAGCTCTTTTTCTTGTTGCCACCACTTATTGGAGGAGGGTGAGACGGGAACGCCAATTTTAAAAGGCAAAAATGGTGCAAAGAGTTGCTATTCCACTTACTGGAGGGTGAGATCCCTCGTCGGCCCAAAATAGTGGGATTTCCGCGGTTACTCCAACGGTTCCGTATCTACTAGCGTGATCGGATGGTCCAGGGCCACTTTTAAAGGCCAAGGTTTACCGATAAGATTTCTAACTATCTCTTTAGACTCGACCTAGGCTGAAAAGTTAAAAGAGTACATAGTATAAGAAAAAGTCCTACTGTATTCACTTCACGCTGTATAAGAACTCAAAACAGAACTGACGAAATCACACTTGCAATTCTCCAACTCGCTCAGCCACGAGTTGGGTGATGGGGGAGTTGGGTGAATGTTCCCAGCCAATCCAAGGACTTACTAAATTACTGGTCAACCTCCCTAACTGCGCCATTTCTTACCTCGTGGTCTATTAAGCAACTACGCAATTAAGAGGACCCAAAATGGCGTCACAAAATAAAAGGAAAATTACTAATTATTACTCGGGGAAGGAAAATAATTAAGGGGTCAAAAGAAAAGAATCTGGGAGGGACATTTATCTGAACAAACTGGGACCAAGGGTTCCAACATATATATACATATATATATATATATATATATATATATATATATATATATATATATATATATATATATATTATATATATATATATATATATATATATATATATATATATATATATATATATATATATATATATATATATATATATATATATATATATATATATATATATATATATATATAGATATATATATATATATATATATATATATATATATATATATATATATATATATATATATATATATATATATATATATATATTATATATATATATATATATATATATATATATATATATATATATATCTATATATATATATATATATATATATATATATATATATATATATATATATATATATATATATATATATATATATATATATATATATATATATATATATATATATATATATATATATATATATATATATATATATATATATTATTAAATATACAAGAAATTCAAGAAGGGGTAACCCCTTCAAAAAAGAAATTAAATTTCAATTGCTTTCCGTTGTGAAATTACTCCTTACTTTCAGTAGGAAACGTTTGCTCTTATTTTTAAATTTGTGACCGTGGTTTAGATCATACCAGGAAATCCACCTCCTCTGTAGAATTTTTTCTCAGCTGGAAACTTCCTTCCTCGTAGAGAATTTTCCCTGGAGACCCCTCCCCGCCTCGAGAGCATTCATGCTCCAATGATCCCATAGTAAAATTTAATATGATGTTTAAGAAATTTTAATCTTCTGTTAAAGTCTAGACCATTTGGATTAATATAGTCTATTTGCGTCGAAAATTATATTTTTCTACTGAAAAGACCATAGATCTTAATAATTTGAATAATTTGTGGGAATCCAATAAGCAAGTCACAATTCCAACAGAGAGATTTGATTTATTTTTTTGACTTGTTTGAATTCAATAAGCAAGTCACAATTCCAACTAAAAAATCGGATTGTTTTGGCTTCTTTAAATTCGAGTCAAACAGTGTTTACGTTCATTCAAATTGCAACTGTGTTTAGTAACGTTAATTGTAAAAAATGGCTTACTCCACCCCATTCTGGGTTCAAATTGGAAATATACAGCAAATTTGTCCACCATACATCGTGACAAGCTTCGGAAGTAAAATGTATTATTGCCCAATTTGGTCCATCTCCTATTAAAGGCCATAGTGTTGCAAAGAATCCTAGCAGTAAGGCATATACTGGTGTAAGCCTAAAAAAGAAGTGGTGCTGTTATATATAATATTATCATACTATTTAAACAAAAATAAATGTAATTTGCTTCAATTTGCATACGTGACTATATCAAAACTTAACCATAAATAGTTAAAATCTTTCAATTTCAACCAACAAATCAAAAGAAAACAAATTAAGAAAATAGACGATGGAGAAAACAGTTGATACCAAGAATTAAAACAATGTTCTTATTAATGCTATTCTGCTGTAGGAGAAAATATAAAACGTTTTCTAAGATTGCACAAATGCCCTTTCAGATGGTTAGTAGAAATCCTTTAAAATATGTTCATTTGATATATCCCTGGTTGATTCTCTCCTACAACTTAGAGCTCTTATTCTCTGTAAATGCTACTCTCCCCCCTTTAAAAAACATTTAAAACATAATACTACTGATATTTCGTTTTCAATCCCCTATATGCAACATTCTATAGGTAGTAAAGGTTAAAATATCGAAGCACGCCTTGTTCCCCCTCTCCTTGATACATATGGGCTTATCCTACAACCCTCTAAAAAGATGGGTAGCCCCTCTGTTTGTGGGGGCATACCCCCCCCCTGTCCACTAGGAAAAGGAAATAACAATATGGATTTTTTGACTACTTAAGATTTTGTCAAAAAATAAGTTTAATCTAAATATTATATTAGCTTTTACACTGGCTCTCATCTAATTTAAATTTTAGTTTTTAACTGATTAACTTTATCACTACGCTTATCATAGGCGGTGGAATAGCGCTGCCTAAGTAAAGAGCGATGTTGGCACAGTGTATTATTATTTCTTTTTCTTTTGACCAGGGCACTTCGTATCGAAAGAGTTGTTGTAGAAACTTCGAAAAGGGGTCATTCAATTGGAAATTGGAGTGGCTTGCGCCCAGTTTAATCAAAATTAATTTTAATCCAATCAAAATTTTTAGATAGTCATTTTGTTCAGCGTAGTTAAATTTCAGATAGAAATTATGTTTTTGAGGACGACACTCCCCCTCAGACCTCAGGGCAAGGGTAGTAAATTATGCCCTGGGGGCACATAAGGTTTTTATACAAAGCATTGTCGTAAAACCTTCAAAAAAGGCTGATTTGATTGAAAATTCAATGGGCTAGTGCCCTTTTTAATACTCGAAAGTGAGTGGAGGGCAACTAACCCCCCTCTCACGCCAAACCTATTTCCCAAACACATCCAATCAAAATTTTGTGATAGCCATTTTTTGCAACGTAGTTGAAAAATCTGGAAACAAGGTCTATGAGGATGACAACCCCCCACAGCCCTCAGGATAAGGGTTGTAAGTAATACTCTTGGGGCAAATAAAGTTTTTATAGAAAGCGTTTTTATAGAAACTTCAAAAGAGCTTATTTGATTAGAAATTGAAAGGGATAGTGCCCTTTTTGATAGTCGAAAGTGATTGGAAGGCAACTATCACCCCTTCCACGCCAACCATTTATTCAAACACATCCAATCAAAGTTTGGAGATAGCCATTTTGTTCAAAGTAGTTGAAAGGTCCGAGAATTATATATTTGAGAATAAAACTCACACCAGAGCCCTTAGGGTAGGGGTTGCAAGCCATGCCCTTGGGATATATAAGGTTTTTATTGAAAAATGTTCCGTTATATAAAAACCATATAAGGTTTTTATTGAAAGGGCTCCTTCGATTGGAAATTCAAAGGGCTAGTGCCCTTTATAATAGTCGAAAATGATTTTAGGTCAACTAACCCCCCTATTAGACGTAATTAAAAGTCTTAAAAATTAGGTCTTTGAGAATGATAACCCCCTCAGAGCCCTCGTGGCAAGGATTGTAAGTTGTACCCTGGGGGCATACAAGGTTTTTATAGATAGTGATGTTGTAGAAACTTCAAAAAGAGCTCATTCGATTGAAAATTAGAAGAGCAAGTAAATAGTCAGGAGTGATTGAACCCACCATTTCCCCAAACACATCCAATTAAAACATTGAGATAGCCATTTTGTTCGACGTAGTTAAAAAGTCCGGAAATTATATTTTTTAGGATCACACTCCTCCCACATCTCTCAGGGCAAGGCTTGTAACTTATGCCCTGGGGACACATAAAGTTTTATTTATCGAAAGTGTTGTCATAAAAACTTTAAAAAGAATTCATTCGATTAGAAATTGAAATTTCCAGTGTCCTTTGGGAAGCTCTATGCCTTCCCAAGGCCAGAACACAATTTGCACTTAACTGAGAAAATACAACTGAATCTGCATTGTCAGTTTAATATACATATACTGATATCTAGTAATCAAAATGTTAATATTATTTGATTTACAAAAGTTATAAAAGTAAAAACATTTATATTTTTTCAGTAAATTATATTCTGGCATTGGGAAGGCATAGGGATTTTGAGCCCTACTCATGTTAATTTCTGCTCGGTTTGAGTTTGGCTCGGTTATTTATTGTAATTTCTGTTCGTTTTGGGTTTCATTTATTTATCGATGATGATTTGTGGTAGTTTCACGCTTGGTAGATAATTTGATTTTATTTTTGGTCATTTTTGGTTTAATGGAGTTCTTTACTTTTCTTTGAGAAAATTATTTTGTGGAAAAAGCTTTTTAATTAATATTACTAAGCAACTGCTCTTGTTTAATGCTTAGTTGTTTTAGTAAGATTTTCCAATAAATTGTCTCGATTCACAAACTCTTCTTTTTAGCAACATATCCTAATATTGACTTTTTATGCAAGATTATCATTGCAATTTAGTGTTATCCTTTAGTACAGCCCCCCCCCCCCATCTCCTTGTTTATTATCTTCTATGGTATACTATTGTGGCCTAGAAACCCAATATTTAGAATTTTTGTTTTTACTTGTAATATTTTTCATAAGAGTAATTTTGAGTTTTCAGAAAGATTAAGAGTAATTTGAAATCATAGTGCATCTTATGACAAAGCAGGGCTTTCTACCTTTGTATTGAAGCTCCTACGAAAGTTTCAACCAGGGGCTCTTAGGATAAAGGATAAATAAGTAATGATTATCCGAAGCCATTTTCTATTGCCCTGATTCTGTTCCCATGCGAGCAACAAGCCAGTTTCTGATGTCATGCGCGTCACTTCATTTGTTAAAAGTAAAAGACATTCCAGAAGCTTGTTGTCCAATTTTGTGATAGCCGTAATTGAACCTTGGGCCCCGACTACCATGCAAAAACTGAACTCTTTTACAGGTTTAACTGGCATAAAAAAATGCGTTTCCTCCAAGAGAGCTTATACTGTGTAAGAAGAGCAGAAATTTGAATTTAGAATGACCACACTGACTGGTGTGGTAGCAAATTTAAAGAATTAAGACAACAATTGAAAATATTTTGAGGACTCTTGGCACTAAACATAAAGCTCCCTCTCCTGCTTCCATATTGCGTAACTGGCATTGTCAAATGTCTTTATTTTACCTACCTAATATATCGCTGCAAAACAACCATGGCTGGGTTGATTTTTGAAGTCATTCCCCATTTTGAATTCGTCTTTTTCAATGTCTTCATAGATAAATAGCAAAGAAGAAGTCCCGAAAGGAAGAAAAATGTATCAACAGCAGGGAAGGAGTTGGTGATTGCTTGAAAGGCTATGCTGTCTCTAAATTGCTAAAACAAAATGTTAAAAGTTAGGGAAGCTGTCGTTTTTAAATTTCCAATCAGCAACCATAGTTGGTGGTAAAGTGGCATTGCTAATTTTAAAGGAACTTGTTCCAATTAATTATTCTTATTTGTTCCTCTGGTAGAACTAAAATAGTGCACTCGGCACTCAAGTTAAGCTCCTTTTTTTTATCTGGAGTCAGGAAACCAGCTCTTAGTTTTAGTAGAGAAGAAAGGTAAGGTTTTCTTAGAAAAGATATGTCAGTTTCAATGCCAAAGCAAATCACTAGATTTATTCAGATGACATTTTTGGGCTTGCATAGTTAACGACTGGGATTAATACTCGATGTAGTAGCTATGCTGGGATTCGTTTGTATTGAATCCCAGGTGTGTTGAATCAATATATTGAATCTTTTAACTTATTTATATAGGATCCGTGGTGTTTTGGATCCATGTATTAAATCCTTGAACTCATTTGTATTGAATCCATGGTGAAGGGTATCTTGGCGAAACCTTTCACCTTGGGGAAAGGTGGAAGGAGAAAGATCCTTTGGGTTTTATTTAGTATCAGTTGTATCTAACCCAATCTTCCCACTCTTCCTAAACCCTGGGTTCTAGTCAAAGAATAATGTTTTTACAACAATTATTAGAGACTGACTATAAGCCTTAAAGATGTCCACCCATAAAAATAGTCCTTCTCCCCTTAGTGAGAAATGAGGGGGTTTGTTAACTGTAAAAACTCAAACGTCTTCAGTCCATGAGGCCTTGTAAGCCTCCACCATATAACAGTACAGCATCCTCCAGAAATAGCTACCCCCACCCAAATAATGACTCACCCTTCCTCCTCATTATAGTTGATACGCCATTACGGATCACCAAACGTTTTCATTACAAATAAAGCGAATCAACTTGGTTGAATCCAGTACTGCCAACGCGTGGTATGACTTCTTTTGCGACTGGAAAACCCAAATTATAGTTATTGATACTTTTAAATCAATTAGCTTCTCAGAACTTTAAATTGATTGCAATTTCGTCCTCTTCGAGGTAAAGTCGTAGTTTGGTATCCTAAAATATCAAGAAAACAATACTTTCCACTGGCCCAATCTGTATGACCACTTGAGAAAAAGCTTTAAATTCACGTTTGAATGAGCTCCCTCCCAATTATCTTGGTCCTTCGGTTTGATACAATCACCCCTGTGAAAATCAAAACAAATAAACATGCATTGACGATGTTTTTTCTGAAAAAAAAAACGAAATTCCACATTTTGGAAATGGAAGCTTGAAACCTCTATTGTAGCGTTCTCTTGTAGGATGTATCTTATGAAGAGACCTTCAATAAGATCGCTTGCTTTTTTGGGGGTGTTCCCCTTTTTTCTAAAAATCAGGCAAATTTTTACAGATTTTTGGTTTTGGGTGGGTAACAATAAACTTAAATTTTTTATATATTTAGAAGCAGCATAAAAAGCCAATATTGCCGGTGTAGCAATTGTCCTGAGAATTCCAGTTTTAGTTTTGGTGAATATTGGTCCAAGTCACTTTTTACTTCCAGTTCTTTTTATCACGAACTATTTGATAAGATTCTATTGTGTCGTATTTTTTTTTAACCTGTTCATTTTATTTAGTTAAATTGGACACTAAAAAGAAAGAAGGTTAATTTGGCAGCTGGATATTAAGTTTAAATTTAGGTTTTCTTTCGCTATTTTATTTTTTAAATACTGAATAGAAAAAGGATATAAGATCGAGGGAGGGAGAATTGTCCTGTTATGAAAGAGGTACATTTTACATGGCCGTTATAAAATCAAAACGTGGTGTCTTTGCAGAAAGGATGATTTCTGAGCATCTCTACTCATTCTGTAAACTATTCTAAGGCGTAGGAAATTGTATAGTTTTTCTTTCGCTATTTTATTCTTTTTTAATGTGTGAATGTATAAGGGTTTTAAGTTCGAAGGAGGAAGAATTGTCCCGTTATGAAAGAGGTACATTATACATGGCCGTTATGAAATCAAAACGTGGTATCTATGCAGGGAGAATGATTTCTGAGTATCTCTACTCATTCTGTAAACTATTCTAAGGCGTAGGAAATTGCATAGTTTTTCTTTCACTATTTTATTTTTTTTTAATGAGTGAATGTATAAGGGATTTAAATTCGAGGGAGGGAGAATTATCCCGTTATGAAAGAGTTACATTTTACATGGCCGTTATAAAATCAAAACGTGGTGTCTATGCAGAAAGGATGACTCCTGAGCATCTCTACTCATTCTGTAAACTATTCTAAGGCGTAGGAAATTGTATAGTTTTTCTTTCGCTATTTTATTCTTTTTTAATGTGTGAATGTATAAGGGTTTTAAGTTCGAAGGAGGAAGAATTGTCCCGTTATGAAAGAGGTACATTATACATGGCCGTTATGAAATCAAAACGTGGTATCTATGCAGGGAGATGATTTCTGAGTACCTCTACTCATTCTGTAAACTATTCTAAGGCATAGGAAATTGCATAGTTTTTCTTTCGCTATTCTATTCTTTTTTAATGTGTGAATGTATAAGGGATTTAAGTTCGAGGGAGGGAGAATTATCCCGTTAAGAAAGAGGTACATTTTACATGGCCGTTAAAAAATCAAAACGTGGTGTCTATGCAGGAAGGATGATTTCTGAGTGTCTCTACTCATTCTGTAAACTATTCTAAGGCGTAGGAAATTGCATAGTTTTTCATTCGCTATTCTATTCTTTTTTAATGTGTGAATGTATAAGGGTTTTAAGTTCGAAGGAGGAAGAAATGTCCCGTGATGAAAGAGGTACATTTTACATGGCCGTATCCTGGTTAAAAAACCAGGATGGTTTTTGAGTATCTCTGCTCATTCTGTAAACTATTCTAAGGCGTAGATAATTGCATAGGGACAAGTCTACATTTGTTATAATCTACGGAAGAAATAAATCTTCCTGGAATTATGGTTTGAGTTTGATTTTCTTTTAAGATTAAATGCATAATAATTATATTATTCATTAAATAAATTGAACCCTTAGCCGGAAATCCTTGTTGTTTAAAATTTACTGTACTTTGTTTCATTTTGCATGCAATTTTATTGCTCTTTTTGCTTGAGATTTTTTTCTAAAAGTATTTAAAAATAAACTTATTCCTATGGAAAAAATCCTGAAATTGTTTTCGTACCTTTCTTGTCACCCAACCACCACTGATATTTTGGCGGTTGCCCCCCCCCCTGGAAAATTTTCTGCCGGCGACCTTGAGTTGGCACGTGACGTTTCTGTTTTTTTTACTTTAATGATAAGAAAAAATTGGGGTAATTAGAGTGTGGGTGGAAAATTTTATTCGCGAGCAAGTATCTGAGATCAGCTGTTGAAAAAAGACAGAATTCGAAGTTTTAGCTAATAATGAGACACGAGGAACATTATTATGCATTTAATCATTATTAAATGCATTTAATAATGCATAATAATTGTCCACAATAGACGATATTGTGGCTTTTTTAACATTAGGGCCATTTCCTACTCTTATAAATAAACCATACTTACTCTGCAAAACTGATTAACTGAATCTCAAGCAGCCAAAATATTATTATGTCTTATTGAAAATTTCAAGAGCTATCTTTTAGATTAAGATAGAGCTAAGAACTTACCCTCAACATGAGTCCGAGATTAGGAATTGGAGAAGCTGCATTTGTGAGTGAATATGTGTGACCAAGAAGTACCCATGTAAAGCTGATGAACCTGATCCCATGTAGACAAGAGAGTGTTTTATCTACGCTTCTAACAGTTAGTAATTTCTTTCCATTTTCAATAGCAGAGAAGGAAAGTAAAATCCTGACTAAAATACTGTTTTCTAGAAATAAAATGCCCTATTAGAATTGCACAATTGATTATAGGTAGAGATCAATATTAAAGGGATTACTTTAATCCCTACATAATGATATAAGAAAAAGAAATTAAAAGGTATTTATTAAAGAAACACAGTCATTATTATTCTTTGAGCTGAAGTCAAAAATAAACCATTGGCAGTAATTTATTAATCATTAACTTTTTCTGTATCGAACTGGAAAGCCCAATATTAGTGATGCATAAGTGATACATGCATCTTCATCACCAAAAGATGAAGCATGAGGTTAGGCCCTCTGAGTGTTTTGGTGGCAACCCAGTGGACACCTAGGAAAAAAAGGAGACTCTCATTGAAGCTAAGAGTAAGCTCAACAGTGTAGCTCATCATCACTGCAACTTAATAAGAACCCAACCATGACCCGTATTAATCAAAATAAAGAAAAGGGACAGTTTTAAGTGGAAAATATTTCCTAGGTGAAGGCTGAATTTTTATTCAGAATCAATGGAAGTGAATTACCTTATTACAAAAAGAATTTTTAATAACTTGAAAAAGCAGCCAAAAGGCCTTCGTATTTGACATTCAACTTAAACAAAAAAGAAACGCCACTAAAGCCATCGAAATCTTCAAGTAGAACAACATGATCTCTCAATTTTTCACAAGATGATATATAAATTTCGCACAAAATATAGCCCGAAAATTGTGAAATCCGAATTCTGAGAAAACACACTTTCTTTTATGCAGACAATTTATCCTGCTTAGATGGTTAATTGATGTAGGAGGCTGGAAAGGATAACCATATATCCTAAATGCTTATCTTCAGCAAAAGGAGAAGATAAAAAACTAAATTTCTATTACAAATCCTGTACTTTTCTATTTTCCGATATTTTAATCTCACACAGTTTTAAAGTGCATGAATAAGTGCAGGGACATGGGGTGTTACAAGGGAGGAGCGTCCGGGGCAAATTTCCCTGTGCGTCGTTATTAAGGGCTCCTCGGACGCCGTGGCTGGGGTTTCTGAGTTTTTTTTCATGAATATTTAAGGCGATAGAGGGCGGTTTCATTATTTTTGCCCGGGCACCAACAGATCTAGGAAAAGACATTCACAAACAATATTACCATTTGGAGGCTATATGAATTTTCCCACAAGGGGGTCCAAAGAACGACGAATGTTTAGTTTTACCCTACAATAATTTATTTTTCCGAGGTTTCCTTAAGATTAATTTCGTATTGTTTCCAACCTTCTCCTGTATGAAGGAATCTTTCAAAATGTTTTGGGATTCCTAAGGGAGGGACAGAAAATTATTTGGTTTTGCCTTTGGTCGTCATTGAGTGTAGGTGATAAATATTACATAAGAGACAAAAAAATATTTTTTTAGCAAAAATTCTATTGGAGAACAAACAACGTTGGCAAAAATATCTATGGTATTGAAAAAATAGACTTTTTGTCAAACATTGTATCTTATTTTAGTTGTTCTTTAGTTATCAATTATACCCATGCTGCTCTTGAAACTAAGATTGCAACGATCATGATATGTCTTTCTGAAAACATTAATGAAGATATTTTAAGATTTACAAATAAGAACACCGATTCTTGGTTACTATGGGATATATTTCGTTCTTTACCATAAGAACTTGGGAGATTCAATCTGAGAATCTGTTAGGCGTACGTCCCCGAAAAAAGCATTCCATATGAAGTGCGACGTAGAATGAAACTGTTCTTCAAGTACTCTGTTCTTGGTGTACGAGCCTCAAGATAATTTCACAGAGCTGTTTGTCTTTGCATGGCTCTTGTCAGCTAGACAGTAAGGAGCACAATAAGAAAAAACTCTAGAGAAGGAGTTTAAAGATGCTTTCGGTTAGTAAGCGCTAAATTCAGATTTGGACCAGCAAATGCTTGTCAAAAGTAGATTATGTCATATAGATAATACCACCGCTATACCCCTTTCATAGAAAGTAGGTAGCCCCTCGCTTAAACCTTTTATGTCCCCAGGGCATAACTTACAACTCTTACCCCAGGGCTATGAGGGATGGTACCAACCATTTCAGCATTGTTGTATATTCTTTGAACGATTATGAACAAAATAGCTACCTCACAATTTCAATCAGATGCGTTTTATGAAAAGAGCGGTAGTCGCGGGGGAGGGCTAGTTGTCCTCTATCATTTTTGACTCTTAAAAGGGAGTTAGAACTTCCAATTTTCAAACAAATGAGACTTCTCTAAAGTTTCTACAACTCATCCTTCCATAAAAGCCTTAAATCCCCTTGAGGAATAAGTTACAACCCTTGCCTGCAAGATCTGGGGATTTGTTTCAACCCAAAAGGGTCTTGTTATATAACCTTTGGTATATTTTGAATATAACTGCTATCTCCAAATTTCAACTGGATGCATTTTTTGGACAAAACGACGTGTTTGTGGAGGGGGGAGGCAACCCTCCGATCACTGTTACTCTTAAAAAGGGTACTAGGACTTCTGATTACCAATCCAACAGATTAACAGAACATTTTAGAATGGATTATGAGATGCGTAGAGGTCAAACTGAAGCTTTTGATCTCAGGAAAATGGGTCTTTGCCGATTTCTAAATTTATTGGTATCATTCAGGACAAGTTATGTGCTTTTTCTTAAAAAGTCATAGACCCTAGGGTGGTCTCTCCCTTCCAATTACCTTCATTTTTCTTCACTAACTTAAAAAATCACGACAAGTCGGTAAAGGTTTACCTTTTTTAACAATTTGGTATCGAATAAGAAGGTCTAGTCCTGTTCCAAGAATAAGAAACACACCAATGATGCTCAGAACAGCTCTGAAAAGAAAGCCAATTAAAATCGAAAGTTGAAGCTCAAAACACGCTAAAGACCAAATTAATCAGTATTAAAAGAAAAAGGTCTATGAACTAATATAAACACACGTAATAAAAAAACACTTAAGAATTATATAGAAAAATTTGCTCATGCATAGCTTTGCTGGACCAAATACCACAGAGTCTATGTCTTCTTTTAGAGTTACGTTTCTTTTTGACGGAGAAGGGCTTCAAATGGAGGGGGAAATACATATTTCTAAAATTATACCATAAATTCCTTACATCATTCCTGTCATTCCTGCACTCAAAACCAATGGAGGCTTCTCACGGGAGGTGCAAAAACTTTCATCAGTAATAGCGTAAAAACCAAAAGAAGGCCCCAAAATGGATGGAGAATTGCTTGTCATTCCAGTGAAAGCTAGGCTAACATCCTCACTAGAACAGGAAGAAGGAAGACAGACTCCGAAGCTTGGCTGGTTGATTGAGAAACTTTCCATCTCCTGAAAACAGAAAAAGCAGTTGACATACACAGGTAGTCTTATGCGAAGGTGAAGATAGTTAGGCTCTACAATCTTAGAGTTTGAAAATTTATCCCCCGTTTATTCCCCTCTTTAATTGTATCTATAAATATTATACAATAGAAGATTTCTGAAATCCTCTATTTTTTACATAAATTTTGGCATCTTTTCTGAGGCTTAAGACATTTCAAAAGGACGCAAGAACATTAATCCAGTTGATAAAGCCGTTCTCCATGTTTTTTTTTTTTCCAACCACCAGTTCTCTGTGACGAGGCTGGGAGGAAAATATATGGAATATACTTTATTTTCTACTAATTCAGTGCAACTGCATGGCTTATTCAATATTTAATCCAATTACGTGTGTTGTGCTGTGTGTGTGTGTGTGTGTGTGTGTGTGTGTGTGTGTGTGTGGTTTTGTGTGTGTGTGTGTGGTGTGTGTGTGTGTGTGTGTGTGTGTGTGTGTGTGTGTGTGTGTGTGTGTTGTGTGTGTGTGTGTGTGTGTGTGTGTTGTGTGTGTGTGTGTGTGTGTGTGTGTGTGTGGTGTGTGTGTGTGTGTGTGTGTGTGTGTGTGGTGTGTGTGTGTGTGTGTGTGTGTGTGTGTGTGTGTGTGTGTGTGTGTGTGTGGTGTGTGTGTGTGTGTGTGTGTGTGTGTGTGTGGTGTGTGTGTGTGTGTGTGTGTGTGTGTGGTGTGTGTGTGTGTGTGTGTGTGTGTGTGTGTGTGTGTGTGTGTGTGTGTGTGTGTGTGTGTGTGTGTGTGTTGTGTGTGTGTGTGTGTGTGTGTGTGTGTGTGTGTGTGTGTGTGTACGCTTGTGTGTATGTATGTGGGCACATATGTCTTTGTCTGTGTGTAGGTTTGTGTGTTTGGTAGGGGGTTTGATTTGGTAGAGACCCAAGTCCTAGAGATTTAGAGATTTTAGTTGAGATCTAGAGGTATCAAAGTCCCAACCTTATATTTTGGGGCTGGTTCCGAACATAACAAACTTCTATACGAAAATAAAAGTCGAAAAAGTTATCCCGATAAAAAACGGTCTAGTATATCAAAATATACAAATAGTTTGTTTCTGAAAGTTAAGTCCCTGAAATACCCTGTATATCATATTTGCAGCAATGGCTGCAATCAAGTGAATAGCGAGCTACAGGCCATAGTAGCCAAAAGTTTACAAATAGATGCCTTTAAAAAAATGTATAGTGATAAAAAAAAAACTGAATTTGTATTTGATTCGGAAATGGTAACCATTTTCTGATTTATCTTGAGAGTGAAATGTTATATTGCAAATAAATTTTCAAGTACTTTGAAAAGAGCTTGAGGCCCTCCAAAACCGGCATTGGCTCGAAACAACAGCAACCATTTGAAACTAGCATTGTCAAAACACTTTACATTACATTTATGTCCCCCTATCTTGAACAAAAAGGTAAATTTCTTCTTTGCACGAGTAGCACTGATATATCCTTTTTCTTTTCTTCTTTTTTCTTTGCCTCGAGCGGTGCATTGGAACATCATAGAAACCTTTTGATTATTATTTTTAATCGATTTTATTCTTTGAACCTAATTACACCATCATAAAGAGTCATATGACTCCAAAACAAGAAATTCAGTTGCCATTAACGGTATGGAAAGGCTGGAGGGGGGAGTGGGACAACAAAGAGACCTGTTTAACAGCTCCATTCAAAGAAATTGTTTATATCTAATCACTTTTGAGACATTCGGCTTGAAAAAATATTAAAATTTGCAACAAGGCACGCAAAAATGTAATTTTTGTGCCATTTCTAGAATGAAAAGGGGGTCGGGCAAAATAATTATTTCTCGGAATTCAGCTTAATAACGACATTATAAAGTTCCCTATCTCCCCCAAAAGTGCAGTTTGCGATGTTTTCGTTTTTTCAACAAAAATACTAATTAAGGGTCTTTTCCAGTAATTAATTAGAAAAAAAACATTCTGAAAAAGAAGTTTTTTAAAGAAAAGTAAAGGTTCTATTAAACTCAAGATCAGAACAAATAAAAATCTACAATAACTGAAACTCAAAGCAACCAGAAATTACTATTAAAGATATAAATGAAACCCAAAACGAATAGAAAAAAAATAAACAAGCATATAAAAAAAATGCTGCAGGTGCTAATAAAAATGAACAAATGAATCTTAAAACGAATAAAGCTTACAGTGAATATGCAAATCAAGCTTATAACGAATAAAAGTATTTTCCTATTGAAGTATAAATGAAACCTAAAACGAATAGAAATAAGATATACAGTCATCAGAAGCAACGCTATAGCATTGTCTATAGTAAAGGCCATACGGCTCCAATGTTTTATTATTATTATTATTATTTGTTATTATTATTTTTTCCCAGAGGCACTTCATATGGAAGGGGTCGTCGTAGAAACTTCAAAGTGGGCTCATTTGATTGGAAATTGAGAGTTCTAGTGCTCTTTTTAATAGTCGAAAGTAATTGGAGGGCAACTAGCCCCCCCCCCCACGCCCATCATTCCCCCAAACACATCCAATCAAAATTTTGAGATAGCCAATTGTTCCGAGTATTTGATTTCCAGAAAGAAAATATGTTTTTGAGGAGGACAATCCCCCACAACCCTCAGGGCAACGGTATTAAGTTATGCCCGAGGGGTATATAAGAACGAAGTTGGCACAATTTATTATTTATTTTTTTTCCTTTAGAGCAGGGCACTTCGTATCGAAGAAGTTGTCGTAGAAATTTCGAAAAGGACTCATTCAATTGGAAATTGGAGTGGCTTGTGCCCTTTTTAATAGTCGAAAGGGATTGGAAGGCAACTAACACCCCTTCAACGCCCACCATTTCCCAAAACAAATCCAATCAAAATTTTGAGATAGTTTTTTTTTTATTTTCAGCGTAGTTGATTTCCAGATAGAAATTATGTTTTTGAGGAGGACAATCCCCCACAGCCTTCAGGGCAAGGATTGTAAGTTATGCCCTGGGGGCATATAAGGTTTTTATAGAAGGTGTGCTCATAGAAACTTCAAGAAAGGTTCATTCGATGGGAAATTCAAAGGGGTAGTGCCCTTTTAAATAGTCGAAAATGATTGTAGGGCATCTAACCCCTCTCACGCCCACCTTTTCCCCAAACACATCCAATATACATTTTGAGATAGCCATTTTATTCAACATAGTTTTAAGTTCTGTAAATTAGGTCTTTGAGGATGACACCCCCCCCCCCAACAGCCCCCAGAGCAAGGTTGTAATTTATGCCTTGGGGGCATATACGGTCTTGTATAGACAGCGTTGTCGTAGAAACTTCAGAAAGGGCTCATTCGATTGGAAATTTAAATTGCTAGTTCCCTTTTTAATAGTCTAAGGCAACTGACACCCCTTCCACGCCCACCATTTCCCTAAGCACATCCAATCAAAATTTTCACATAGCCATTTTGTTCAACGTAGTTGAAAGTTCTGTAAATTATATGTTTGAGCAGGACACTCTCCCCAGAGTCTTCAGGGGCAAGGGTTATAAGTTATGCCCTTGGCGCATATATGGGCCTTATGAAAGGAATGCTCGTATAAACTTCAGAGAGGGCTCATTCGATTGGAAATTGAAAGTTCTAGTTCACTTTTTAAGTTTTAAAATATATTGCAGGGTAACCAGCTTCTCCCCCCCCCCCAAAAAAAAAACTCTTTTTTCCCCAATGCATTCAATAAAAATTTTAAGATGACTATTTTGTTAAAAATAATTCAAAGATCATATAACAAAAATTCCGGTGTCGACACAACCCCCAGAGCCCGGGGGCAGGCGTTTTAAGTTATGCCCTGGGGGAAATATTGTTCGTATGAAATGTATGCTCGTATAAACTTCAGAGGGGGCTCATTTGATTGGAAATTGAAAGTTCTAGCCCCCCCTTCACCTTCTTTTTCCAAACCCATCTTATGGAAATTTTGAGATAGACATTTTGTTAAAAATAGTTCAAAGGTTGGATAAGAAAAAATCTGGTGTCAATACAACCCCCCAGGGCCCAGGGGAAGGCGTTCTAAGTTATGCCCTAAGGGCATGTATGGTTCTTATGAAAGGGATGCTCGTATAAACATCATAGATGGCTCATTTTATTGGAAATTCAAAGTTTTAGTTCACTTTTTAAGAGTCAAGAGAGATAAGGGCGACTAGCTCCCCCCATGCTCTTTTTCCCCAAATCTATCCGCTACAAATTTTAAGATAGCCAGTTTTTTAGCAATTGTTCAAAAATTAGATAACAAAAACTTCCTCCAGAGCCCGGGGAATAGGCGTTGTAAGTGTTGTCCTGGGGGCGTACATGGTTCTTATGTAAGGGATGCTCGTATAAACTTCAGAGGGGACTCATTTGATTATAAACTGAAAGTTCTACTTCAATTTTTAAGAGTAAAGAGATATCCGAGGGCAACTAGACCATCCCCCCCCACACACACACACCCTTTTTTCCTCAAGCCCATCCGATAAATTTCTGATAATACCCATTTCATTAAAAATAGTTCAAAGGTCAGACAAGAAAAATTTCTGTATCGACTGAACCCACCAGGGCCAGGAGGCAGGCGTTATGAGTAATGCTCTAGGGGCATATATAGTTCTTATGGAAGGGATGCTCGTATACACTTCAGAGAGGGCTCATTTGATTGTTAATCGAAAGTTCTTGTTCACTTTTTAAGAGTCAAAAGAGATCGAAGGGCAACTAGCCCCTCCCTCCTCCACGCCCTAAATGCATCTGATAAAAATTTTGAGATAGACATTGTTTTAAAAATAGTTCAAAGTTCTAATAATAAAAAACTCCGGTGTCAACACAGCCCCCCAGGGCCCGGAGGTAGGCGTTGTAAGTTATGCCTTGGGGGCATATATGGTTGTTATGGAAGGGATGCTCGTGTAAACTTCGTAGAGGGTTTATTTGATTGGAAATTGAAAGTTGTAATTCACTTTTTGAGAGTCAAAAGTGATTGGAGGGCAGCTAGCCTCCCCCTGCACTCCATTTTTTCCCAGAGGCACTTCATATAAAAGGGATTGTCGTACAAACTTCAAAGCGGGGCTCATTCGATTAAAAATCGAGAGTTAAAGTGCCCTTTTTAAGAGTCAAAAGTGACTGGAGAGCAACTGCTCCCCCCTAAGCCCTTTTTCCCCAAATACATCTGATATAAAATTTGAGGTAGCCATTTTGTTAAAAATAGTTAAAAGATCATATAATAATAACTCCTTTACGTATGACCATTTCGTTAAAAATAGTTCAAAGGTCAGATAAAAAAAACTCTTGTGTCGACAAAACCCCCCAGTGCCCGGGGCATGCGTTGTAAGTGTTGCTCTGGGAGCATATATGGTTCTTATGAAAGGTATGCTCGTATAAACTTAGGAGGGCTTATAGTTGAAAGTTCTCCGTTCACTTTCTAAGAGTCAAAAGTGATCGGAGGGCAACTAGCTGCCCTCTCCATGCCCTATTTTCATCAAAGACATCCGATAAGAACTTTGAGAGAGCCATTTTTTCAAAATAGTTCAAAGGTAATAACAAAAACTCCGGTGTCGACACATCCCCCAGGGCCTTGGGGACAGGCATTATAAGCTATATCCTGGGGCCATATATGTTTCTTATGAAAGGGATACTCATATAAACTTCGGAGAGGGTTCATTTGAATGAAAATTAAAATTTTTAGTTCATTTTTTCAGAGTGAAAAAAGATCGGAGGGCAACTAGCCCCTCCCGCCCTCCTTGCCTTTGGGTGTATCGGATGGATAAACCCATCCGATAAAAATTTGAGGTGACCGTTTTGTTAAAAAAAGTTCAACCATCAGATATTAAAACTCCAGGGTCGATACAACCTCCCAGGGCCCAGGGACAGGTGTTGTTATACTCTGGGGTTATATATGGCTCTTATAGAAGGGATACTCGTATAAACTTCAGAGGGCTCATTTGATTGCAAATAGAAAGTTCTAGTCCACTTTTAAAGAGTCAAAAGAGACCGAAGCTTAATTAGTCCCCCCAAACCCCTTTTCCCCAAAGCCATCCGATAAAAATTTTGAGATAGCAATTTTGTTAAAAATAGTTCAAACATAAGATAATAAACTTCTAGGTTGACACAAACCCATTTTTCCCTTTGATATTGTTATTTTGATACCAGTTTTGATACTTTGATGAATATTTTTTTTTTAAGTTTGATTTTGAAATTAGGAATTTTTTCAAACTTTAAATTTTATGCAATCAAAAACGAACAAAAATTAATTAAAAAAAACACTTTCCGAAAAATAAGTTTTTCAAAGAAAAGTAAAGGTCATTTTAAGCTTAAGCTCAGCAGATACAAATACCTTTTAAAATTCAAATTCAAAACGACCAAAAATTACTATTAAAGAATAAATGAAACCCAAAATGAACAGAAATTAAATAAACAATAATAGCAAAAACATACAACAAGTAATAATATAAGTGAATAAATAGATCTTAAAGCGAGTAATGCGTAGATTGAATATGAAAATCAAGCTTAAAACTAAAAAAAAAATATTTTCCTTTTGAAGTATAAATGAAAGTTAAACCGAACAGAATTTAAATAAACAATCAATGCAAACAAACATACAATAGATATTAATTTAAATTAATAAATAAATTTTAAAACAAGTGAAACTTAAATTGAATATGCAAATCAAGCTTGAAATGAACAAAACTCCCTAGAAACAAAAGTTTGGGTATGTCTTCCTTCTCTCAATGTAAAAGTCTAAAACATACTGCGCCATTGTTACTTTACTAAAAACTATATGCGTCTTGAACAGTCTTGGAAAGTATAAACAACATCAAATTGAATATTTGATGTATAATGATATTAATTGTTGTAAGATCCATCAGTTCAAGAATTTATTTCACTGTAATTGTATTTTATTTTCAGTGCTGTAAGAACTGGAAAAGAAAATATTTGTAATATAATTCGTTTTCAGTTAAGCGGCAATGACGCAGTAGGCTTTTGGCTTTTATATACTGTTAGGAAAGAAGCAAGTATCCAAATACTTATTTGTAGTGAAAGTATATTTGTCTTTAACAACTTTAAAAAGAGCTAATAAACTAAACTGTATATTTGATGTATAATGATATTAATTGCTGAAAGCTCATCAGTTCAAAATGTTACCATAATTTTAATGTTTATTTTCAATATTATGTCCAAAAGAAAATATTTGTCATAAAATTGGTTTTAAAGTAGCGCCAATGACGCAGTAGGTTTTAGACTTTTACAGTGAGAGAAGGAGGTCATACCCAAACTCTTGGTTGTAGTGATTTTTCTTCGTTTATAGTTTGATTTGCATATTCAATTTAAATTTCACTCGTTTTAAGATTTATTTATTAATTTACATTAATACCTATTGTATGTTTGTTTGCATTGATTGTTTATTTTATTTCTGTTCGTTTTAAGTTTCCTTTATACTTCAATACAAAAATATTCTTATTCGTTTTAAGCTTGATTTTCATATCCAACCTAAGCATTACTCGCTTTAAGATCTATTTATTCATTTATATTATTACTTGTTGCATGTTTTTGCTGTGATTGTTTATTTAATTTCTGTTTGTTTTGGGTTTCGTTTATTCTTTAATAGTAATTTCTGGTAGTTTTGAGTTTGAATTTTAAAAGGTATTTATATCTGCTGAGCTTTAGTTTAAAACGGCCTTTACTTTCCTTTGAAAAACTTATTTTTCGGAAATTTTTTTTTTTAATTAATAGCAAATAAACACACAACAGGCACTAATATAAACGAATATATAAATCTTAAAAACAAGTGAAACTTGAATTGAATATGAAAATCCAGCTTGAAACAAGCAAAAATCCCAACAAACAAGAGTTTGGGTACTGCCTTTTGCTCTTGCTAGCAAAGTCTAAGACCTACTGTATAATTAGTGCTTTAATGAAAACTATCTATGTCTTAAACACTTTTAGAAAGTACAAATAAAATTAAACTGAATATTTAATATAGTGGTAATAATTGTTGAAAAATCATCAGTTCATGATCTTATTTCACTCTGATTTTGTTTTCATTCTCAATGATGTAATCACTTTAAAAAAAATTATATTTGTAATATAATTCGTTTTCAGGGAAGCACCAATGATGACAGACTTAAGACTTTTAAAGCTAAGAATGGGGGCAGTAATCAAACTCTTGTTTTTAGTAAAACTCTATCTTTCCTGAACAGTCTTGGAAAGAACTAATAAAATTAAACTAAATATTTAATATATAATGATATTAATAGCTGAAAGCTTATCAGTACAAAACTTAATATTATTCTCAGGTGTCCAATTACAATTTTCAGAGAAGGATGCATTTCCCGAATGATCAAGAAACTGATTAGAAATTTAAAATCTTTTTTAAATGAAAGTATGTTAAGAAGAAATTTTCAGTCTGAATCGTCTGCAAAAAATCTTACGGTGGGATTTTATGCGAGGATGGAACTGTTTGGAGGGTCTGGGGAGGGGGGGGAATATTTCAAGGGGGATGAGCCAGATTTACCGTTATTATTTGAAAACAATCAGAAATCAAATAACAAAACTAGCTTTTTAATTGAAAGTAAGGAGCAATGTTAAAACTCAAAACGAACAGAAATTATTCCGTATATAATTCTGTTGTCTGTAGTGGGTGATTTCTTTTTACTAAATATATTTTTTTACTGAAAGAAAGGATCAACATTAAAACTAATTCTAAGAGAACCCCACCTCGCTCTTGACGCTAAACAGTCTTTGTGTTTAAGGAGTCAAAAAAAAATGTGACAAAAACTCAAACATTGGCGTAAAGAGTGACAGTTTATGTGAGAGCAGCCCCTCTGATATACGGAATAATTTCTGTTCATTTTCAGTTTTAGTGTTGTACCTTATGGTCAGTTGAATAATTTTTTTTATTTAATCGGAGCTTGCCTGTTGGATCAGTAGGATCAAAGCTGTCCAGATAGCACTGGACTTGTATCATAATTATTTACTCTGTCTATCTCTGGTATCTTAAGAAGAAAATATAAAAAAGGAATAAGAGCGAATGTCTTCCATTTTATTTTTGCCTTACTTTGATTGCATCTTTTTTCAGGTTCATTTTCCAGATGGAAGAAAAAACTAGCCTTTCCTGACGTACATACATTTTTTACAAAGGTGTCGGCTGTTAGCCCGAGAGGCCTAAGAAATTGAAGATATTACATTTTTCTGAATTAATTTGACGTTTTAAAATGGAGATTAAAACGGAGATTGAATGTCTAGGACTAGAAATAAGATTATAAACATAGGAAATTACACAACACTAGAATAGGAGACTCAGTGAAAATAACTGAAAATCCTACAGCAGGCCTAAAAAAATTAACAACGGTAGTAAGGATAATACAATGAAAGAACTGGAGATCTAACGAACAAGGTGGAAATCCAGTAAGGATTTTAAAATCCAAAATGTTGTTTTGTCAAAAATTGGAAATTCAATAGTATGTGAGAACTTCCGACTAGTTTTTTATTCAACAAGCTGAAAATCCGATTCGGGTATGGGAATATAAAATTTTTGTTTCTCAACAAATTGGATATTCAATAATGGTCATTGAATTCCAAAATGGTCTCTAGTATTCAATATCAGATGTTGAGATTCCAATTTTGCTGATGATAAACATTAAAAATAATTTTTGTTGAATCTCAAACAGTTTCTTTACTGTCTATGTTGATTCACAATATATAGGTTTTATTAGGTTTATTTCTAGCCATCAGAGGCTACGAGCCTGAAATTTTTTTCCTGAGTTTTGAAACAGGGGAAACCCCCCTCCAAGAAAATGTGGAATTGATAACCGATTCAAACTTAAAAGAAGCAGAAATTAGCATGAGTAAGGCTGAAAACCCCAGTGACTTCTCGAGAATTAATTAAAAAAAAGACTTTTAGAAAAAGAAGTTTTACACAGAAAATTAAAGTCTATATCAAACAGTTCGTGGAAAAGAACTGTAAGTAAGGACCGACCCAGCTCAAAAGTAACCGAAAATCTAAAAAAACGGAATTTCGATATCAATAGATATGTCAAAAAATCAGATTTTATGCTGATTCCAAATATATAAGTTTCGTTGAGTTTAGTCTAACCCAGCACAAGGTTCGAGTCTGAGAAAATTTGACTGGTTTTCGAAAAAGAGGAACACACCCCCTTAGAGTCAAAGAATCTTAATTGACATCATACAATCAGATTCAGTGTATCAAAAAACCATACTATAATGGTTTCAAGGTCCTATCTGCAAAAATGTAGAATTTTTTTATTTCTGGCCAGAAGAAGGATCACGGATGCGAGTTTTTTTGTTTTAATTCCGTTTTAATTTATCATGAAGGGTAAGCCAAATTTAAAGCTGCGGTAGTTGAAAAGCGTTCAGGAGTTAAATAAGAAAAACAAGTTTTTTTTAACTTGAAGTATGGAGTGACAATAAAAACGAAGAGAATTTTTTTCGTATTGGAAGGTTGTCCTCTCCTCAACGCCTTGCTCTTTACGCTAAGGTTTGTCTCTTTTTCGTATCTCTACTTTTTAAAGTGATAAAAACTTTAGCGTAAAGAACGAGACGCTGAGAAGGGGACAACCTTATTTATGGAATAATTTCTGATCGTTTTAAGTTTTAATGCCACTCCTTACTTTCAGCTAAAAAACCTTCTTTTTTATTTAATATTAATTCAAATCTGTTGATCTTTTCAGCTTGCTGTAGATTTAAGATTGGGAAGAATATGGAAAAGCTACATAAATTGGTAATAAAGATTTGATTGTTTTAATTTCTAGTATTTTTAATGATTAAGTCTCCTAATAGTCCTAGCCGAGTGGATTGATGCACTGGATTTAGGATTCTTTGTCCTAGAGGGCGAGGGTTGAAACCCTGGTGTACCGAATTATTTGGTTTGGGACGAGGTTCAGTGGTGTGACTCTGTAAGCTAAACTAGATTCAACCCAGCTCTAAATGGGTCCCTGGAGAAATCTGGGAAAGGTAAAGAGGAAGGCTGTGCGAAAGCACCGGATGGTCGGCCCCCAACCCCCCATTGCACTTCCTAGCTGAAGGGCTAAAAAACGGAGATCAGCACTGCCGGTAGGGACTGTAAAGTCCAGTGCCGTGTTCTTTAGCCTTTTACCTTTAATTCTCCTAAAATGCCAGGTCCAAAGAAGCAAAAATAAGGAAAATATGGATTTCAGCTCAGTACATTAACTAAACATCTCAAATTCTTTTACTAATTTCAAAGGTAATATAATCTTTTACTTACAACTGCTCAAAGATTTCATGGATTATTTCCCCATAATGAGTTTGAAAGATTTCTGTGTGAAATTTTTCAGTCAGTTTGAAATCTAAAGTGAGTAGTGAGCCTTAAGAAAAGTAAGCTTAAAGTGAGCCCCTTAACATTCAAACACTAAAATTTTTAAAATCCTTAATTTCACTCCACGCACCCTTCAAAAGTATTCACTCCAAATACTATTGGGCGGGAGTTGAAATACTTCTTCTTCTATAAAGTGGATTTTCTTAGGCTTTATCTGGCTTATGGGGTTAAATATAAAAGGAAATTAAAATAAAAAAAGTTGAAGAGAAATATAAAAAAAAATCACCTTTAAAGAACAAAATAAAAATGTAAATTGTATACTACGTTACAATGAGAGTTTAGGAATTTTCTCTTGAGAATGCAATTCAGAGTGAAAAATTTTTTTTTTTGCTCAGAAATTCTAAGATTAGGCTGGGCTTGTTGAGTGTTCAACGAAGAATTATACACTACCATCAGACCCATATTATGGTTCTTTTAGGGGAGGTTAAGATTTAGAAAAAGTAGGATTAAAACCAATAAAAGGATGACTTTTTATATTCTGAGGGGGTCGGGAGAAAGGTATCACTAATTTTGAAAATAAATTAACAACGCTCTTAGAGCCGTATTATTTATAAGGCTCTAATAAGAAAAGGGGATAAGGCAATAATGAAAAAATGAAAAAGTAAGAAGTAAGAAGTTACCAAATCAGGTTTGTGGTGAACAGTGGGCCAAGGCTTTTCCAGAACAAAACCTTATTTTATAGGTTCCGTATTTAGTGATTACATAAGATGTAGGCATTATCCCATACGAGCATGCATAGCTAGGCTTTTGCTATCAAAATTGAAAACTATGACTCCCTTAAGTTTTTTTGCATGCTGACCAATGATTTGCCTAGAGAAAATGCCGTTCTCCTGACTCACTGCCTTCAGCCTTGAGTGCAAGGCATGGTTGAAGACAAATCATCCTACGCTTAAGTGTCTCCCACCCAAAGTATGCAAGGTGCCCATTTAGAGCTTGATCGAGTCTGGCCGAGCTTACAAAGTTATATTGCTGACTCCAAGCATCTCGTGATGCCAGGACTCTAACCCTTGTCCTCAGGGACAAAATATTTAATGTCTAGTGTACCAACTACTCAACTAGGACGAGTGATCCTATCTGAGGATCAGATTTAAACCTTCAGAAATTGCCAAGAAATATGGAGTCTTGAAATGGGAGTCTTGGTTGGGGGAATCATCCAACAGCTCCTGTGTTTCTACCCCAGATGTCTTCAGACACCTGTTTAGAGCTGGATAGACTTAGGCTTAAAGTGGTTTTGGCGAATGATGATTCTCAATGATGCTAAAGAAGAATAGTTTCTTTCATAGATCACAATTTGAAATCACCTGGTCAAGCAGTTTGGCGTCCGTCTTAAATCCATACTCATTCCAAGAAAAATAAATACCTCTGTAAGTAATCCATTGTGTTACATCGAACAGTCAGATTAACAAAACGCTCCTTTCTGTTTTAGTTATTCTTATTTAAATCATAATATTTACTATAATTGTTAATCGGAAAAGCTCAGATTTTTAATGTTATAAACACAAAACTAGCCGATCAGACAGAGTGAATTTTCGATAAATTTCTAGGTGGCCCTATAGTTTAGCTAGGATGAAAGTGAAAACATCATTTAATGCCTTTTTTATGCTCTGTTATAATTAAATGGTCACTTCTTTTGCAAATTGCATCTTGAGACTTTAAAGGGGTCCTGAAGGCATTTTATATGAATTATGAAAGAGCATTGAAAAACCATCAAATGAAGTTTTCACTTTCATCCTAGCTATATCATACAGCCCACTGCAAATTTACAATAAACTTTACCCCCCTTCCCACCCCCGAGTGTGCAAGTATATACCCTGAATTGGAATATACCCTGAATTATCGACGGCAAAGTTTCGAATCGTAAAATTTAGCCCTATTTTGTCAACGGTATTTGAAAAAGTAAAATGGCAGGAAAACCTTTTAAATTGAAAATCAAGTATTTTGCAGGTTATGTTAGGTTAGGTTATAACTTCTTTGTGTGGATACAAAAATGAAATACCTTTGGTGCCCCTTTAAAGGCTCATGATGCAATTTGCAAAAGAAGTGACCATTTAATTATAAAACAGCACAAAAAAGGCATTAAATGATGTTTTCACTTTCATCCTAGCCAAATTCTATCCGAAATATCGATATCGATATATCGAATAACGAAAATAAAAACATCAATATATCGATATCTTGATTAATCAAAATATCACCCATCACTAGTATCAGACCGTAGTTGTTTATTAGCTACCTACTACCTTGTAAAGTTCTTAGGAACAAGGTCCACAAATCAACTTTTTCAGGAAACGGAGGTAAATCTACAGGAAAAAAACAAAAACAGAGGATTTTTATAAGAAATATAAGAATGTATTAGAATGCTAATAAAAAAGGTGGGTCAAGATCTGATATTGGGAACTGGAGGCCATCTCACTTTTCTTATAGATTTTAAAAAGGCATTTGATACGGTTGATTTTAGTATTTCTTAAATAGATATGAATCTTTTAGGGGTTAAAGGGGCTTGTTTGAATTGGTTTAATTCTTTTTTTCAAGAGGAGGTTACCTAAAGGTTGTAATTGATAGTGTAACATCTTCATATCTACTTCATATCTTGTGGATTGTGGTGTTCCGCAGGGTTTTGTGCTGGGTCCGTTTTTATGTTTGGTTTGAGTAGATACTATGAGATTTTACCTTCATGATTCATGTCTTACATCTTTCGCAGATGACACTGCTATTTATTTTCGTGGTGTTTCTGTGGATAAGTTAATTCATAATTTAAATATGGTATTAAATGATTTAAGTGTGTTCTGTGTCTTTAAATATGTTTACGGTTAATTTAAAAAAGACAAGTTTTATGGTTTTTAGTTAAATTGGCAAGCTCATTAATCTCGGTGGGCGAATATTATTGTCTCGTAATTCTCTAGAACAGGCTAAATTAATGAGGTATCTAGGTTTTACTTAGACTGCAATATGTCATGGAAACGTTATAGTGATCTTGTGGCATCAACAATTGCAAGAGGCCTTGGAATTATACGTCCATTAAAACACTTCGTACCAGGTCGGGTGATGTTGCTTCTTTAAAATGTAATTATTAGCCTCTATATATCGTACGGCTGTGTGTTATGGGCTAGCAATTTTTTTGGTAATTTTAGGCGTGGGCAACTAACCCCCCTCTAACGCCCACCTTTTCCCAAAACACATGTAATCTTCAGTCTTCATTTAGTCGTCAGAGTGGAAACACCTTTTTGGATTCACCCACTTTGGACAGAATTAATTAAGAGCTTTGAACATGAATTAATTCAGTGACCCTAGCTAACTCATCTTTAATCAGCGATAATATATCAAAACCCATTCCGGTTCAAAAAATGGCAAAGAGAGTATGCCAGGAATGCAGATTAAGAGTTACTATTAACTCTATTCAGTGCAGTAGCTGTGAGTTTTACTTCCATGAACATTGCTCCGGTATAGAACGTTCTAAGTGGTCAAAACATTGGCTTTGCCTAGATTGTACTACAAAAGAAGATACTAATGACAAGGTAGTACCCTTTGATGACTCTTTGCGTTGTTCCACCCAGACCCCGTCTACCCTTATGACACCTCCACGTCACCCATCGGGAAGTGACCTAGTCAACATTTTGAAGGAAGTGAGGTCATCACCCTTTTCGTCTCTCAAATCAATTCCTTGCCAAACCGGTTCCATGCCCCAGGACAGTCCCCCCTCAACCACGTCCGATGTGTCCTGCCAAACCAATTTCGTTTCAAAAACAACTGATTTCAGTTGCCAAACCCCTGACCAGGCTACAGTATTCAAGACATGTGCTTCCTGACAGTCTAACTTGTTAAACAATGTCCTTACTGCACCTAAAACAAGAAACCTCCTCCCTCCAATGCAGCGGTTATTATCATTGATGAGTGTACTTGAAAATGTTATTATACAAATGTCCACCCTAACCACTTCAAAAAGTGTTAGAGTTGGTATCCCCCAGTCTTTTCCAGTCCAGGAAAAGGAGAAATCCCCAATTTCTGTTAAAACCAATATTAAAACAAGACTTATTGATGCTAATGTCACTCCTGATAACATCATCAAAAATCAAAATTTAACAGAAGACAAGGTCAACGACAAAATTATAGATATGAATCCAGTGATTTCCGGTTCAACTAAGATAAAAAGACAAGTTTGTGTGTTTAAAGGATTAAACTGTCTTAGTTTAAATCCCCTCTCAGGCACAAGTGTTCAAGGTCAAGTTCATTCTGAAATTGCCCCTAATTATGCATGTAAAACTAGGTGTGAGTTCAATACTAGTGATGAACTATCCAGGAAACAAGTTAATGCTAATAAAGGTATATGCAAATATGCCTGGAGAGGGATTTGCAAGAAGGAAGAGTCGTCTAAATACCTTCATTTGTGCAAGAATTATTATTTGAAGAATGAATGTAGTGTCCCTGGGTGCAAACTCTAGCATTCCAGGGTTTGTAACAGTTTTAGAAGTAGGCTTTGCTTCGGTGAATGCAGTCAAATCCACTTGAAATATGGATACAAATATTTTAAAAAGCCCTTAAATAGTACCGAAAAAAATTTAAACCCACAGTCAGCACCCCCTCCAATTCCTTCTCTCATCAGTTTGGACCTGTCAAAAAACGATTTACATCAAACTTTCCCACCATTACATCAAAGGTCAGTGAGATACTACAAGCAGTTCAGCTCAACGAAAACGAATTCTCCCCCCTCCAACAGTGCCAAGAAAACTCTGTCAAAAAACGAGAGTCACCGAGCCTGTCATGTAACACACCAGTGTCCATTGAAGCACCACCACCAGCCTATTCCGGGGGATTTAAGACCCCCGCCGTATTCTATCACCACAAAGAAGACCCTACTTCCATCCATTCGGGTTATGGAAGCATCGAATTATGTGACTCTAGTGTAAACCAGTGTTTTAGTTCTAACTTATGTCCCCCCAAATCCCTACTTAATAATATCCCCATAATTTGTCCGCTGTCCTCCTTTTCTCTCAAGCCGGGTCCAGCCCCGCCTTTTAATCCTGCTTCTCAAACGAATCCCAGCTTTCATCCCGAAAATGATGCCTCTCCTCTCCCAGATCCATGGTCCTCCCACCCCCCACTGCCTCCTACAATTAACAAACAAAAAACTGCCCTCTTTAGTAACCGTTTTACTTTCCCAAAGTTGCTTGTTACGAACGCCGAAAGCCTGAATTTCGACAAATTGATCGAGCTAGAGGCCCTCTGTCAAGTACACAAAATTGATGTAATTGCTGTAACTGAGGTCCAAGCACAGAACCCTGATTTATTGAAAATTAATAACTACTCCCAATTCATAAAACTCCGTCCCCATGATCACCCCCTAGGTAAAAAGTGAGGTGTAATACTATTATTTGTAAATAATTATCTCTTTCCTAAATTAATTCATACTCCCAACCTTTCAGATTGCGATGAAATCATTTGGGTAAGTGTAAGACCCAATGTTTTACCACGCCCCTTTAATTTGATTGTGTTTTGCTGCTTCAATTATTCCCCAAATCAAAACACTGCACAAAGACAGCGATTCTACCAACAACTGCATAGTAGTGCCGACTTTGTCCTATGCAAATTCCCTAACGCCGGTATTTTCTTAGTAGGTGATGCTAATGATCTAAAGTTAAATCCCCTTTGTAGTTCCCTAAACTTAAAACAAATAGTAAAAATACCAACAACAAAAGGAAATTCAACCCTTGATTTGATTTGCACCAATATGCAGACTTTCTATACCCCTCCTGTCCCCTTGCCCCCCTTAGGAGGAAGTTACCATTTTTGTTTATTAACGAAGCCTCTCAATAGCTTTAATCATACTTTTTCTGTTACTGAGTTCTCTTATCGCCCAATTTCCAATGATGGCCTTTACACATTTGGATCTTGGATTACCAATGAAAACTGGCTGGCCCTCAAAGAAAAAATGCCATTAATTTTAAAGTCTCCGAATTCCAAAATCTGATTAAAACAAAATACATAAATTCCTTCCCTGTGAAAAAAGTAAAAACATATTCTAATGACAAACCATACATTACTAGCCAATTGAAAAAACTAATTAGAATTAAATTGAATCTACTAAAGAGTGGTAAAACATCCGAAGCGAACTCACTACGTAAACATATAAAAAAAGAAATACGTAAATCTGCTTCTTCATATTACAAATGCAAAGTCCAGGATTTTTTTTCTACAAAGCCAAAACAATGGTATAATAGAATAAAGAAAATTTGTGGAAAAACACATAATAATATAGACTTCCATTTCCAAGAAGACCCTTCAGTTACAGCCAATGATCTGAACAGGTTTCTTTCTTCCATAGTTCAGAACCTCCTTCCCCTTTCTTTTGACACTCTTTATGATTTGTGCTCTCTCAATTTTCCCGTTATTTCGCCCTCGGATGTGGAGGCAAAAATTAAGAACATTAAAAAGTGTAGTACATGTCCATTAGACATTCCGATTGTACTAATTAAAGCCTTTGCCGACAATCTCTCAGAGCCTTTGTCCTTACTTTTTAATAAAATTACCTCTACTGGTAAATTTCCAAATTGTTGGAAATTAGGTTTTATTACTCCCGTAAAAAAGAAAGGTAATAATCAAGATTTTAATGATGTCCGTCCCATTACTCTTACTCCAGTTTTTTCGAAGTTTAATGAAAGCTTTTTAGCTGAGTGGTTGAAAGTAAAAATAATCCCAAATGTTGACCAAAGACAATTCGGAAACCTACGCTCTACATCTACTACCCACTATCTTGTTCACCTTAAGGACACAATATGGAACACACTCGAAAAACCCAATACCTGGCTCAATGTTATCGCTGTTGACTTGCAAAAAGCTTTTGATTTAATCAACCACAATATACTATTAGAAAAGCTATCTAATGACTTTCAAGTTGACCCTTATTTAATTAGAATAATTGCGTCTTTCCTCTCTAACAGAACGCAAGTCGTGAAATACCTGAATGTATATTCTGATCCTCTCCCAATTTATAATGGTGTGCCCCAAGGAACCCTCTTAGGTCCAATTTTATTTCTTACAATGATAAACAACCTTGGTGTTTATTTTCCAGATAGATGGAAATTCGTTGATGATCTAACTGTCTTAGAGACATGTTCCAAAAATTCCAAAAGCAACCCAACGTATATCTTGGAATCGATATCAGCCGAAGCTCTTACTGATGATATGAAAGTCAACCCTTTAAAGTCAACTGTTCTTACTATTAATTTCCTTAAAACTCCTCCTTCTTTCTCCTGTCCAATCCCCCTGAAATGTCCGTTACCACTATGAAATTACTGGGCGTTACCATCTCTAGCGACTTAAAATGGGATTGTCACATTAATGACATCTTAAAACGTTCAAATGCCGCATTTTCCCTCCTTAAACTCCTTAAAAATTTTAAATGCCCTAAATCGTACTGTTTAAGGATTTTCCTGTCATTTGTACGCCCAACCCTTGAGTACGCCTGTCCTGTTTGGCATCCTGGCATTTCCAATGAATAGTCGGACAGAATAGAAGCAGTACAAAAAAGGTGCCTAAGAATTATCTTCAATGAGGGTAAAGTACCTTATATTTCCCTTCTTAGGAGAGCTAACCTTGTCACCCTTAAGGAAAGGAGAGCAAAAATTACCTTGTGTTTTGCTAACAATTTCCTTCATAACCCTTGAACAACTCCCCTTTTCCCCGGTCAATATTCACCCCTTCGATCCCGCCTCCCGCGTTCTGTGTCAACAAAAATCCCCCTTCTTGCCCCAATAAGAGTTTCCACTGAAAGATATAAAAGAACTTTTATCCATTACATAGTTGACATTTTCAACCACTGAATCTCCGCTGCCTCCCCCGCCCCCCCTCACTCACTCTTTACCTGATAGTTATTAATTTTAATGCCCATTTTGCAAATTTGGAGGTTTTATATTTATGTTTGTTAGTCACCAACTAACTGATGTTTTTGTTTTAATTCTACTTTATCCCCTTGTTAATTTTACGAGTTTTTTTTTGTTTTTTTGGGGGCATTTTTGCTGACTTGACATTGGCCTTCTAATTTTATGAGTTTACTTTGTACTTTGTTTTTGTTTTTAACGTTTTTACGTATTTGAAATTGACCCTTTTATAATTTTCTGTTGTTGTTTGATTGTTTGTTTTTGTTGTTCTTTTTTCGCTGTATTTGACGCTAAAGTGCGAATTCGGCCCTTTTGGGCTTGTGATAGCCATTTTTCAGCAATAAATATTATCTTATCTTAGTCAAAATTTTTAGATAGACATTTGTTCAACGTAGGTAATAGTTTTAGAAATTAGGCCTTTGAGGATGATAACCCCCTCAGAGTCCTCGGAGCAAGAGTTGTAAGTTATACCCGGGGAGCATATAAGGTTTTTTTTTTATAGAAAGCGTAGAAATTTCAAAAGGGAATCATTCGAATGGAAATTGAAACGGCTAGTGCCCTTTTTAATAGTCGAAAGTGATTGGAGGGTAAGTAACCCTACGGCAAGAGTTGTAAGTTATGCCCTGGGGCATATAAAGTTTATATAGAAACTTTGTCGTAGAAACTCCAAAAAGGGCTCATTCGATTGGAAATTGAAAGTTCTGGTGCCATTTTTAATAGTCGGAATGGATTGGAGGGTAGCTAGCCCCCCTCTCACGCCAACCCTTTCCCCAAACACTCCCGATCAAAATTTTGAGATAGTCATTTTGTTCAACGTAGTTGAAAGTTCTGGAAATTAGGTCTTTGAGGATGATAATCCCCAACCCTCAGGGCAAGGGTTGTTAGCTAGCCCTGGGGGCACATAAGGTTTTTATTGAAAGTGTTGTCGTAAATACTTCAAAAGGGCTAATTTAATTGGAAATTGAAAGGGCTAGTGCCTTTTTTAATAGTTGAAAGTGATTAGAGAGCAACAAACGCTCCTCTCACGCCCACCTTTTCCCCAAACATACCCAATCACAATTTTGAGATAATGATTTGTTTAACGTAGTTGAAAGTTCTGGAAATTAGGTCTTAGAGGATGACAACCCCCTCACAACCCTCTTGGCAAGGGTTGTAATTTATGCCCTGGGGGCATATAAGGAGTTTATAGAAAACGTTATCGTAGAAACTCAAATAAGGCTCATTCGATTGAAAATTTAAAGGGCTAAGGCCCTTTTTAATAGTCGAAAATCATTGGAAGGCTTGATATATTTATAGTAAAGATCGAGGTAGGTACAATGTATTATTATTATTATTTTTTTTATACCAGGGCACTTCGTATCGAAGAAGTTGTCGTAGGAACTTCGAAAAGGGCTCATTTGATTAATAATAGAAAGGGCTAATGCCCTTTAGAATAGTATAAAGTTGATTGGAGGGCAACTAGTCCCCCTCCCACGCCAAACCTCCCATTTACCCATTATGTTTAAAAACTAAGTGTTGCCTTAAGATTAAATCAAAATGCACTCTATTAATGCTAATTCCCAATAAGGCATCTCAGTAGTATCCCAAGAATGTTTGAGGGTATTATGTTCAAACTTTTGGGGCTACTTCTGCTCTTAAAATTTAAACAAATCAAAATAGCGTAAGCGTATCCAAGCTATCAAAGAAAGTAAACAGATTGTTTTTTGTGAATGGTATCAAGGTTTCTATTTCAGGTCAACTAGAGGAGGTATGAAGCTAAATTAAACACTACTATTTGTGTCCAGATTTTTAGAAGCGTCTATGTTGTTAAAAATTGCTGAAAATTTTTCTCCAGCGTACAAACAGTAGACCAAGCTATAAAGTCTTAAAAAACGAAAAGATTTAAAGTATTATTTTCTTTTTCCCTGAAAAGCCTATTTCAATATAAAACGAACAGAAATTAATTAAAAAAAAACTTTTTCCGCCCAATAAGTTTTTCAAAGAAAAGTAAAGAACTCCATTAAACCAAAAATAAGCAAAAATAAATCAAATAATCTACCAAGCGTGAAACTACCACAAATCAGCATCGATAAGTAAATGAAACCTAAAACCAACAGAAATTACAATAAATAACGGAGTCAAACTCAAAACCAGTAGATATTAACATGAGTAGGGCTCAAAACCACTATGCCTTCCCAAGGCCAGAACAAAATTTGCACTTTACTGAAAAAATACAAATGAATGTGCATTGTCCGTTTAATATACATATACTGATATTTAGTAATCAAAACTTTAATATTATTTGATTTATTAAAGTTATAAAAGTAAAAATATTTATATTTTTTAGTTTTGAATTTGATTTGAATTTCAGTTTTCAAATTCTGCTCGTTTTGAATTTGACTCGGTTATTTATTGTAATATCTCTTCGTTTTGGGTTTCATTTATTTATCGATGCTGATTTGTGGTAGTTTCACGTTTGGTAGACCATTTGATTTTGTTTTTACTTTTTTTTTTGGTTTAATGGAGTTGTTTACTTTTCTCTGAAAAACTTATTTTTGTGGAAAAAGTTTCTTAATTAATCGATTAAAACACCAACAATATGTTCTTATTTTGTATATAATAAAGATACATATAGTTTGAAAATTTAATATTTACCGCTGGAACTAAAGGGTCACCAAATGAGCCAAATATTCCAAACAACCACAAAGGAAACAATTTTCCTGGTGTAGATTCGGGCAATGCTGGCCATAGAAAAACCTAAATTGGAACAAAAAAGTATAAATGTCAGAACAGAAAAAAAATTCAGTTTACTAGATTTATTGGCAGTCTTCAGCAGGGTTAGACACCTAAGCGTCGTTTTAGACTGTTTTTTCGGTTTAGAGAGGAGTATCAAATATGCGTGTGGTTCAGGTTGAAATTGCAATCTGATTCGTATTTACATATAAAATGCGAATTGATTGCAAACCAGGAACGGTTTAAGTGACTAATACTTTAAACCACGCTGTAATGATTATTGGAATATGCTCCCAAAAAGTAACTAATTCCCATTAAATTGGTAATTTTCCTTTATTTTTCCGAATTTAATGATGATTGCGCAGAAGTTTATACATTAAAGATGGTAGACAATCATGTATTACAAAGATTATGTATTTTAAAAAATATATTATATAAAAAATTTTATATATATAAAGATTATATATTTTTAACGGCGTGCGTGTAACTGAACCACCGTGTAACTGAATCACAAGCAGCTGAACCCCTTTATTTGAACCATCTGAACTGAACCAACTGAACCCCTGTAACTGAACGGTTTAACCCCTGTATAAGTGAACCCCTGTGCATCTGAACCACCGTGAAACTGAATCACTGTGCAACTGAACCACCGTGCAACTTCACCGTTGTGTGACTGAACCATCGTGAAACTGAACCACTGAACTCAGTTTTTCAGTAGTCTAAAAATATGAGGCAATATAATTGAGTAAAACACAAGTTTTACATGTTCAATTTTTACATGTTCAACCTTGTTGGAATTGTTTGTTTTTTTAAAGTCATGCTATCGATGCCTGTCAAGATCATTCATAAAAAAGCTCTGTTTTATTTTTGCAAAAAGAAGAAGATCTGATGTCACAAACCATTAAAGCTCATTTTTTTTCAAAACAACTTGTATAACTTACATCCCTTGCACCATGGGTTAGGGGTTGTAAACCCTGGAGGCATAATTATTTAGCCTTTGATCTGCTTTAAATAAAACGGTCATCTTAAAATAATCAATCAGATGTATTTGGGGAAGAAAGAGGGTTTGGTTGGAAGCCCGTCGATCACTTTTAACTCTTAAGGCATGCACTGGAACTTTTTATTTGCAATCAAATGAGCACCCCCCCTCCAAATTCATAAAAAAATATTTTCCATTAAAACCTTATTTATCAATATTGAGTAACTAGCTTAACTTACTGCACTTGCTCCAGGAGCTGCTGGTGGGGTTGTTAACTCCAGAGGCATGGTTATTTGACCTTTAGACTATTTAACAAAACATTTTTCTTTTAAATTTTGATCGGATGCATTTTAGGGGGGGGGGAATGGCGGCTAAGAGGGAGTGGCTGTTTGTCCTCTGATTACCTTTGATTTTTCAAAATTGAACTTGAAATTTTAATTTCAAATCGAATGAGCCTCCTCCAAAGTTTGTACGACCATCCCTTCTATAAAAACCTTAAGTTTTAACAATGGGTAACTTGCAATAGTCTACAGCCTTTGCCCCGATGATTATGGTGGTTTTTTTAATCACGTTTATTAATCAAGTTTTATTGTTTGATTGAAAATTTAAAGCTTTAGTGCCCTTTTTAAAATGAAACAGCGATTGGAGGACAACTAGCCCCCTCCCCCCGTGAAAAACACCTACTGTGGAAAATACCTCCAGGAAATACCACCTTACCGAAAATATCCCCCCGTGAAAAGTATTCCCCTGAAAAATATTCCTTGCGGTTGGTTGGTATCCAATCACTTTCGACTTATAGAAAAAGACTAGAACCGCTGGGGGATTATAACTAATTTCTACCTCCATCCTCCTCTCGTCTCTCCTAGAGCTAGTTCTGCATTTATCCAAAGGCTCAATGAGAATTGAGATGTTTTGGCATTAAAATGTATATTTTGAGGAATCTCCCTCTGTCCTCAGCTACAAAACAATCAGAGAACCCCATTGCAGAAGCCTAAGTACCTTTTCAAGTTTTGTAATTTGTCCCTGGCTTACAGAAAGTGTTTGTTATTGGAAAACGTATGGACATTTTTCGCCTGGAAGTTTTCTGAAGGGGGGGAGAGAGTTTCTGGAGGATTTTCCATGAGAAAAAAAATTTGTACGGAGAAGGGGGGGGGGAGACTTACACATAAATTCCTCTTTTTCGCTTTCCTCGCCACTTCTCAGCTAAACTAAAAAATAACAGAACCCAACTAAAATATTTCAATTTGTAAAACCATATTTTTCGCGAGGGGGTATTTTCCGCGAGGGTGTATTTTCCAGGGGAGGGTTTTTCCTTGGTAGAGGGGATTGGGAGTGTAAATACTTAAAACCGTAGAAAGTGACACTACTACTACTACTACTACTACTACTACTACTACTACTACTACTACTACTACTACTTCTAACAACTCACTGCAGCACCAAGCCGCCTGAGGCCAAAACAGTTACTTACACTTCTCCTCCATCCCAATCTATTCAATGTCTCCCTTTTTACACCCGCCTATGAAGTTCCCATTTCCTTTAAGCCTTTCTTTATGACGTCCTCCCACCCCAAACGAGGACGACCTGCCTTCCGTTTAGCCCTAGACGGTTGGCCGAAAAGAACAATCTTCGGCAATCTGTCATCCTTCATCCGCGCAACGTGCCCTAGAAACCTCAACCTTTCTTTTATTATAGCCCTTGAGAGCGGTATTAAACCACATTTTTCGTATAGCCTATTGTTTGAAATACAATCAGTCAGCCGGGTAGCCAGAACAATCCTTAAGCAATTTCTCTGGAAAACATCTAGCAAATCTTCATCCGCTTTTCGGAGCACCCATGCTTCAGAGCCATGTTTGACCACTGTCATCACTGTAGCTTCTAATATTCTAATCTTGGTTTGCAGACTTATCTTCCTATTCTTCCATACTTTTTTTAACTGTGAAAAAACACCTTGAGCCTTGGCTATTCTACTTTTGACATCTTCACTGCTCCCACCATCTTTACTAATAATACTAACAAGGTAAGTGAAGCTGTCCACCTGATCAATCTTTTCATTACTCAACTTCGCCTTTTCATCTTCACTTATTCCTAGCCTTAGTGACTTACTCTTCTTAACATTTATTTTCAAACCTATTCTATCACCCTGAACTCGCTTAACCTCTAAAACTTTATTTATTTTGCTCACAATTTCATATAGGATGCTTAAATCATCAGCATATTCTAAGTCCAGAAGACTTTTTCCTCCCCATTTGATGCCGTGGTCTACCATTGCCTTTCCTGTGCCCCTTAAGACAAAGTCAGTCAAAATAATCCATATAAAGGGGGATAGAACACAACCCTTCTTAACTCCTGATTTAATACAAAACCAGCTGCTAACCTCATTTCCCACCTTATCCGCAGCAGTGTTATTCTCACACATAGCACTAATCAATTTAATGTATTTGTCTGGTATACCATACAAGGATAAAACCTTTACTAAGGCTCTTCTATCAAAAGAATCGAACGCTTGCTCATAATCAATAAAACTGAGGACCAAAGGTGTTCGAAAACTCGGGCACTTCTCAATTATTAACATAAGAGTGAAAATTTGGTCGACACATCCTCTACCTTTTCTAAAACCGCACTGTTCTTCTCTTAAAGCTTTGTCTACGGCATCTCTCAGTCTAAAAAGTATCATATTACTAAGTAATTTACTACCTACAGAGACCAGACTAATCCCTCGATAATTACCACACTCGTTTTTATTACCTTTCATATAAAGTGGCTTAATTAAGGTTTTCCTAAAATCATTAGGTACTTCCTCTTTTTCAAAAATCATATTCATAATCTTCAGTAACTTATTTCTAATCTCAGAGCCACCATATTTAAGAACTCATTTATCAACCTATCAGCACCTGGAGCCTTATTATTCTTTTGTCCTTTTAATGCTGTCGCTAATTCTTCCTTACAAAACAAATCTTCCTTCACATCCAATGTATCACAAACTTTTTCATTTTCCTCTATATCTCTTCCTTCAACTCTATCTCGGTTAAGTAAATTCTCAAAATGTTCGGCCCATCTCTCTTTAGTTTTTTTCTTATCGCTAATTGCGGCCCCATTCTTATCTTTAACTGGGCCAATACCGCAGTGACTACTCCCTCTCGATTTGTTAACATGCCAGTACAATATTGTACTATTATGCCGTCTAGCTGCATCTTCCAGATCCTCGGCAATTTTATCCATGGCCTCCACTTCACACTTCCTTAGTTCAGATCTTAATGCTTTCTTCACTTTCTTTACATTCCCTTTGTTTTCATATGATCTATCACTAAGGTATTCTTGTACAAGTCCTTTCTCCTTTATATCAAATATATAGCTTTTTCACTAATATTCTTCGCTGCAGTTCTAGCTTTCTCCCCGAAGACACCTTCAGCAACTTCACAAATTATTTTTCTAAAATTACTCCAACCATCTTCAACATTATCAAATTTTAAACTCTCAAGTTTAGTATTCAACTGTTCCTGGAAAGTGTCTCTCAAATTCTTATCCTGGAGTCTACCAACATCATAACTTCCCGGGAGGTAGTTACCCTTCCGATATTTCAGCTTTAAATGAACCTTTGACACTACCAGATGGTAATCTTTACTTTTAACATCAGTAACGGCACTCCAATATACCCTAATATCTTGTATTGATCCTGCCAGTCTTCGGTTTACAATAATATAATCAATAAGGTTTGTTGTCTTACCATCACGTGAATACCATGTTAACTTATGAGCCATTTTATGACCAAACACCGTATTGGTTATAACAAGATTGTTATACCTACAAAATTGCAAAAGTCTCTATCCATTACTGTTTTCTTTTCCTACACCAAGTTTACCTAGGCTAGGATACCATCTATCCCTATTTCTACCGACCTGGGCGTTAAAATCTCCCAGTAAAAATATCATATTTCTTCCTGGGACCCTGTCTATTTGCTCCTGTAACTGTAAGTAAGATTCATCTGAGTCACTAGTGTCTCCATCAGTCGGTTCTACAGGAGCATATACTACTATAACTGATACCCTGAACTTTTTAGTCATAAAATGAGCAATTAGTATTCTATTATTAATACTTTCCCAGCCTAAACAAGACTTAGCAGCTTCCTTATTCATCATGAGCCCTACTCCCTGTCTATGTACTCCATCCTTCCTGCCTGAGTAAACAAATTCTATATCACCTAATTTCATACTTCCTACAACTCGGATATGAGTTTCTGAAACACCTAATAAATCCAGTTCGAATCGTTTGAATTCGTCAGTCAAAATGTCGATACGATAGTCATTTTTTAACGTCGTTACATTCCAAGTTCCAATTTTCATTTTCTTTTAACCATTGAAATTATTTTTGCCTCAGGAAACACAGGACGAAGGGAAACCCCATGAATAGGCTTTAAAAAAGGAGAAATAAATCTGGCTTAACAGTTTGTGACGTTCAATTTTCTTTTTTTTGTGACAACAAAACACAGCTTTTTTATTATCATCTTGACAGTCATTTATATTATGACTTTAAAAATTAAACAATTCCAATAAGGTTGAACATGTGAAGATTCTAACTTGTGTTTTACCCATCGTGAGTTCAGTGATTGAGTAGCACGAGAGTTAAGTTATACGAGGATTCATTTGCACGGTGGTTCAGTTGCACGTTGGTTCATCTGCATGGTTGTTCAGTTACATTTTGCTCCAGTTGCACTTGGTTCAGTTACGCAAAGGGTTCAGCTGTATGGTGGTTCATTTGCATGGTGGTTTAGTTGCACGGGGGTTTAGTTACACGGGGATTTAGTTAAATGGGGCTGAGTTGCACGGGGGTTAAGTTGCATGAAAGCTAGGTTAAAAGGGGTTCATTTCCACAAGGGTCACAAAAAAGTTCAGTTACACGGGGTTTCAGTTGCACAGGGGTTCAGTTGCACAGTGGTTCAGTTGAAAGATGGTTCAGCTGTACAGTGGTTCAATTGCACGGTGGTTCAGTTGCACGGTGGTTCAGTCACAGTGGTTCAGTTGCTTGGGGTTCAGCTACACGGTGGTTCAGTGGCAATGGAAACCATTATTAACTCTTCGTTAAACCTGAAAAGCCTCTGACACGTTCTTTTTCCTCAATATCTGGGTTTAACAACCTTCTTTCATATATCTATGTTAGAGGCTAAAGGAATCTGTGTTTAAATAATCCTGGAACGCAAACTTCAAGGATCCGAATTTTTCAAACAGTTCGTAATAAGGAAGTGTAATTAAAAAGCTGCACGAAAACTACATATAGAATATGCCGAACTACTGATGCGTATAATCATCATCTATTTTGAGACATTTTAAATTTTGAGACATCCCTTACACTGCAAAGACTCTTAATGTTTTAATTCACCAATGGGTGAAATTTGAGGGTTTCAGAAGACTGTTAGTTAACCTATTTCTATTCCAATTCAAAGACACGTTTTTGTTTCATGGTAACTGGTACATAATGGGCATGTCTATTAAACTCATAAGAGCGTAAATTTGACAATTAAAAATGACAATTATCAGACGTTTCCACATTAATCTAGCATAACTTTATTTGTAACAAGCGAAGCCTAATTTTAGTTTGATGCCCAACTCTTTGTAACTAATAAACACTCCGTATTGCAACGTTTTTTTGCCATGCAAAAAAGTAAGTAAAGAAAGAATGAATTAATAAATGAAAATAATAAATGAGAAGTAAAGAAAATGATAAATGAAAATTATAGCAATTTTATAACCGGCTATTTCATAAAGGTAAATATAGAAATAAAATAGAGCAGAGACACATGTTTCCGACGCACTAAGAGCTTACAAATACTTTCAAGTATTCTAATTATCTCATTTATTTTATGATTTTAGAAATTCCTTAATCTCTGTAAACCTCAATTATCAGATATTTTGTAGTTTAAAAATATGCCAGATTGATTTTCATGACAGGTTAGAAATTAATAGAAATTTTGAGACACTATATCCCGAATTTTCACAAAAGGTCGATTTGATTTATTGACAAATTTTTTTTTTACATCTGGAAAAACCTTAGTGAGGCAAGTAGTCGCAGAATGTGGCAAAGACTGTCAAAATTAGCAGATAAATTCTCCGGGTACAAGTGACTAATTTACAATTCAAATCCCAAATCTTTTTTTGTAAATTTCTATTGACCGTGTTCCGTGTATTAATTAAAAAAAAAAACTTTCCGGAAAATAAGTTTTTAAAAGAAAAGTAAACGCCATTTTAAAATTAAGCTCAAGCAGATATAAATACGTTTTAAAATTCCAACTCAAAACAACCGGAAATTACTATTAAAGAACAAAGGAAACCCCAAACGAACAGAAAGTAAATAAACAATCATAGCAAAAATATACAAGGAGTAATAATATAAATGACCAAATCGATGTTAAAGCTAGTAATTCTTAGATTGAATATGAAAATCAAGCTTAAAACAAAGAAAAATATTTTCCTATTGAAGCATAAATGAAACTTAAAACGAACATAAATTAGATAAACAATCAATGCAAACAAACATATAATAGATATTAATGTAAATTGATATATAAATCTTAAAACGAGTGAAACTTAAATTAAATATGCAAATCAAGCTTGAAACGAACAAAAATCACTACAAACAAGAATTTTCGTATCACCTTCTTTTCTCACTGTAAAAATCTAAAACCCACTGCGTCATTCGCGCTTTACTGAAAACCAATTTTATGACAAATATTTTCTTTTGTACCTAATAATGAAAATAAACATTAAGATTATAGTAACATTTTGAACTAATGAGCTTTCAGCAATTAATATCATTATACATCAAATATTCAGTTTGATTTATTAGCTCTTTTTAAAGTTGTTAAAGACGAATATAGTTTCACTACAAACAAGCGTTTAGATACTGCCTCCTTTCCTAACTATAAATAAAACCCAGAAGCTTACTGCATCATTAGCGCTTAACAGAAAACGAATTATATTACAAATAATTTCATTTCCAGTTCTTACATTGAAAATAAAAATACAATTACATTGAAAATAAAAATACTAGCATTGAAAATAAAAATACAATTACAGTGAAATAAATTCTTGAACTGATGGATCTTTCAACAATTAATATCATTATACATCAAATATTCAATTTGATGTTGTTTATACTTTCCAAGACTGTTCAAGACGCATATAGTTTTCAATAAAGCGCCAATGACGCAGTAGGTTTTAGACTTTTAAAGTGAGAGATGGAGGTGATACCCAAACTCTTGTTTGTAGTGATTTTTGTTCATTTCAAGCTTGATTTGAATATTCAATTTAAGTTTCACTCGTTTAAAGATTTATTTATTAATTTACATGAGTATCTATTACATGTTTGTTTACATTGATTGTTTATTTAATGTCTGTTCGTTTTAAGTTTCATTTATACTTCAATAGAAAAATATTTTTTTTTGTTTTAAGCTTGATTTTCATATTCAATCTAAGCATTACTCACTTTAACATCTATTTATTCATTTATATTATTACTTGTTGTTTGTTTTTGCTGTGGTTGTTTATTTAATTTCTTTCGTTTGGGGTTTCATTTATTCTTTAATAGTAATTTCTGGTCATTTTGAGTTGGAGCTTTAAAAGGTATTTGTATCTGTTGAGCTTAAGTTTAAAATGGTCTTTACTTTTCTTTGAAAAACTTATTTTTCGGAAAGTTTTTCTTAATAAATTTTCGTTCGTTTTTGATTTCAAAAAGTTTCAAGTTTCTAAAAATTCCTTATTTCAAAACCAAACTTTTTAAAAAAAATCAAATATTCATCAAAGTATCAAAACTGGTATCATAGTAACAATATCAAAGTGAAAAAATGGGTTTGTGTCAACCTCGGAGTTTTTTTATCTGATATTTGAACTATTTTTAACAAAATTGCTTTCTCAAAATATTTTACCGGATGGGTTTGGGGAAAAAGGGCGTGGGGGGACTAATTAAGCTTCGGTCTCTTTTGACTCTTTAAAAGTGAACTAGAACTTTCTATTTTCAATCAAATGAGCCTTCTCTGAAGTTTATACGGGTATCCCTTCTATAAGAACCATATATATCCCTAGAGTATAACTTACAACGCCTGTCCCTTGGCCCTGGGGGTTGTGTTGACCCTGGAGTTTTAATATCTAATGGTTGAACTATTTTTAACAAAATGGACAGCTCAATTTTTTATCGGATGGGTTTATCCATCTCATAAACCCAAAGGCGAAGAGGGTGGGAGGGGCTAGTTTCCCTTCAATCTTTTTTCACTCTGAGCAAATGAACTACATGTTTTAATTTCCACTTAAATGAACCCTGTCTGAAGTTTATACGAGTATCCCTTTCATAGAACAACATACGGCCCCAGCACATACCTTACAATGCTTGCCCCCGGTCCCTGGGGGGTATGTCGACACCGGAGTCCTTGTTATTTGACCTTTGAACTATTTTAAGAAAATGGCTCTCTCAAAGCTCTTACCGGATGGGTTTGAGGAAAATAGGGCGTGGAGAAGGATGCTAGTTGCCCTTCGGTCTCTTTTGACTCTTAAAAAGTGAACAAGAACTTTAAATTTCCGATCATATGAGCCCTCCGAAATTTATACGAGCATACCTTCCATAAGAACCATATATGCCCCCGGAGCAATACTTACAACGCTTGCCCCGGGTGATGGGGGAGGGGGTGTCGACACAGGAGTTTCTGTTATCTGACCTTTGAACTATTTTTAACGAAATGGCCGTACGTAAAGGAGTTTTTGTTATATGATCTTTGAACTATTTTTAACAAAATGGCTACCTCAAGTTTTTATCAGACTTATTTGGGGAAAAGGGGCTTGGGGGGGGCAGTTAGCTTTGTATCATTTTGACTCTTAAAAAGGGCAATAGAACTTTCGATTTCCAATCGAATGAGCCCCCTTTGAAGTTTATACGACGACCCCTTCTATACAAAGTGCCTCTGGGAAAAAAATAAATGAAATGTGGGGGACGCTAGCTGCCCTCCAATCACTTTGAATCTTAAAAAGTGAATTACAAATTTCAATTTCCAATCAAGTGAGCCCTCTAGGAAGTTTATACGAGTATCCTTTCCATAACAACCATATATGCCCCAGGGTATAACTTACAACGCCTACCCCCGGGCCTTGGGGGGCTGTGTCGACACCGGAATTTTTTGTTATCAGAGCTTTGAACTATTTTTTAACAAATATCTATCTAAAAAAATTTAGCTGATGTATTTAGGGCATGGAGGAAGGGGGGGATTGCCCTCCGATCTCTTTTGATTATTAAAAAGTGAACAAGAACTTTCAATTTCAAATCAAATGAGCCCTCTGCGAAATTTATACGAGCATCCCTTCCATAAGAACTGTATTTGCCCCTAGAGAATTACTCATAACACCTGCCTCCGGGACCTGGCGGATTGCGTCGAAACAGGAATTTTTCTTATCTGACCTTTGAACTATTTTTAATGAAATGGCTACTATAAAAATTTTATCAAATGGGCTTGGGGAAAAAAAGGGTTTGTGGGGGGGGGTGGGGCTAGTTGTTCTCGGATATGTTTTGACTCTTAAAAATTGAACTAGAACTTTCAATTTCCAGTCAAACGAGCCCCCTCTGAATTTTATACAAGCATTCCTTTCATAAGAACCATATACACCCCCGGGACAACATTACAACGCCTATTCCCCGGGCCCTGGGGGAGTTTTGTTATCTTATTTTTGAACAATTTCCAAACAACTGGCTATCTCAAAATTTGTAGCGGATGGGTATGGGGAAAAGGGCGCGTGGGGGGGGCTAGTTGTCCTTAACTCTCTTTACTCTTAAAAAGTGAGCTAGAACTTTCAATTTCCAATCAAATGAGCCCTCTATGAACTTTATCCGAGCATCCCTTTCATAAGAACCATACATGCCCTTAGGGCATAACTTAGAACGCCTTTCCCTAGGCCCTGGGGAGTTGTATTGACACCGGAGTTTTTCTTATCTAACCTTTGAACTATTTTTAATAAAACGTCTACCTCAAAATTTTCATCAGATGGATTTAGAAAAAAAAGGCATAGAGGGAGGGGTTAGTTGCCCTCGGATCTCTTTTGACTATTAAAAAGTGAGCTCAAACTTGCAATTTCCAATCAAATGAGCCCTCTCTGAAGTTTTTACGAGCATTCCTTTCATACAAACCATATCCGCCCCGGGGCATAACTTACAACGCCTGCCCCCAGGCCCTTTGGGGTTTATGACGACACCTGAGTTTTTGTTATCTGACTTTTCAGCAATTTTTAACTTAATAGCTATCTCAAAATTTTTATTGAATGCATTTGGGGAAAAAGGGACATGGGGGGGGCTAGTGGTCCTCCAATCTCCTTTGACTCTAAAAATGAACTAGAACTTTCAATTTCCAATCAAATGAGTCATCTCTGAAGTTCTTACAAGCACCCTTTAAATAAGAACCATATATTCCCCCAGGGCATAACTTAAAACACCTGCCCTCGGGCCCTGTGGGGCTTTGTCGACCCCGGAGTTTTCGTTATATGGTCTTTGAACTATTTTAAAAAAGCTATCTCAAAGTTATTATCGGATGGGTTTGAGAAAAAAGGGCGTGGAGGAAGGGGGGGCTAGGCACCCTCCAATCTCTTTTGACTCTTAAAAAATGAACCAGAACTTTCAATTTCCAATCAAATGAGCCCTCTTTGAAGTTAATACGAGCAAACCTTCAATAAGACCCATAAACACACAAAGGGCATAGCTTACAACGCCTGCCCCCGGTCCCTAGGGGGTTGTGTTGACACCGGAATTTTTGTTATATGATCTTTGAACTATTTTTAACAAAAAGGCTATCTTAAAATTTTTATTGGATGCATTTGAGAAAAAGGGTTGGAGGGGGGGGAGGGGGCTGGCTACCCTTCAATATCTTTTGACACTTAAAAGTGAACTAGAACTATCAAATTACAATTAAATGAGCCCTCTCTAAAGTTTATACGAGCATACCTTCCATTAGAACCATATATGCCCGCAGGGCATAACTTATAATCCTTGCCCCCGAAGACTGTGGGGGGGAGGGTCCTGCTTAAACATATAATTTCCAGAACTTTCAATAACGTTGAACAAAATGGCAAGATCAAAATTTTGATTGGATGTGTTTGGGGAAATGGTGGGCATGGAAGAGCTGTCAGTTGTCTTGGAATCATTTTCGACTATTAAAAAGTCATCTAGCTATTCAAATTTCCAATCGAACGAGCCCTTTCTGAAGTTTCTACGAAAACGCTGTTTATACAAACCTTATATACCCCAGGGCAAAACGTAAGAGGGGTGTTAGTTGCCTTCCAATCACTTTCGAATATTAAAAATGGCACAAGCAGCTCCGATTTCCAATTGAATGAGCGAAGTGCCCTGCTCTAAAGCAAACAATAATAAATAATACATTATGCCAAAATCGTTCTTATATGCCCCCGGGTATAACGTAAAACCTTTGCCCTGAGTTTGTGGGGGAGTGACCTCCTTAAAAACATATTTTCTATCTGAAAACCAACTACGCTGAACAAAATGGCTATCTAAAAATTTTGATTGGATGTATTTGGGGGAATGATGGGCGTGGGGGGGGAGGCTAGTTGCCCTCCAATATCTTTTGATCCTTAAAAAGGGCACTAGAACTCTCGATTTCCAATCGAGTGAGGCCCCTCAAAAGTCGAATGGTTTTTATTGAAAGAAACTTCAAAGAAACTTTGTCGAAGAAACTTCAAAAAGGCTAATTTGATATGATATTCAAAGGGCTAGTGCCCTTTGGATGACAATTCCCCCACAGCCCTCAGGGGAGGGGTTATAAGTTATGCTCTGGGGTCAAATAAGGTTTTCAGAGAAAGCATTGCTGTAGAAACTTCAAAAAGTGTTCATTCGATTGCAAATTGAAATGGCTATTGCCCTTTTTAACAGTAGAAAGTGATTGGAGGGCAACTATCCCCCCCCCCCCCAACACCCATTATTCCCCCAAACACATCCAATCAAAATTTTAGAGATGGCCATTTGTTCAGCGTAGGTGATTTCCAGATAGAAAATATGTTTTTGAGAAGGACACTCTCCCACGACCTTCAGGGCAAAGGTTTTAGTTTATGCCGGGGGGGGGGCATATAAGAACGATTTTGGCATTTATTTTTTTTTCGTTTAGAGCAGGGCACTTCGTATCGAAGAAGTTGTCATAGAAACTTCAAAAAGGGTTCATTCAATTGCAAATTGGAGTGTCTTTTGCCTTTTTTAATAGTCAAAGTGATTGGAAGACAACTAACGAAATTTCCACGTACACCATTTCCCGAAACACATCCAATCAAAATTTTGAGATTGCCATTTTGTTCAGCGTAGTTGATTTCCAGATAGAAATTATGTTTTTGAGGAGGAAACTCCCCCACAGCTTTCAGGGCAAGGGTTGTAAGTTATGCCCTTGGGGCATATAAGGTTTTTATCGAAGGCGTTGCCGTAGAAACTTCAAAAAAGGCTTCTTCGATTGGAAATTCAAAGGGCTAGTGCCCTTTTTAATAGTCGAATGTGATTGGAGGGCAACTAACCCCCTCTCACGACCACCTTTTCCCCAAACACATCCAATCAAAATTTTGAGATAGCCATTTTATTCAACATAGTTTAAAGTTCTGGAAATTAGATGTTTGAGGATGACCACCAACCCCTTCCCTCCAAAGCCCTCAGGGCAAGGGTTGAAAGTTATACCTTGGGGGCATATAAGGTTTTGAATAGACAGCGTTGTCGTAGAAATCTCAGAAAGGGTTCATTCGATTAGAAATTCAAATGGCGAGTTCCCTTTTTAATAGTCGAAGGTGATTTTAAGGCAACTGATACCAGTTTCACCAACACATCAAATAAAAATTTTTATATAGCTATTTTGTTCAACGCAGTTGAAAGTTCTGGAAATTATATGATTGAGCAGGACACAGTCTTCAGGGGCAAGGATTTTAAATTATGCCCTGGGGGCAAATATGGTTCTTATGGAAAGAATGCTTGTATAAACTTCAGAGAGGGCTCATTTGATTGGAAATTGACAGTTCTAGTTCACTTTTTAAGCATCAAAAGATATTGGAGGGAAACCAGCATTCCCCCCCCCAACCCTTTTTTCCCAAATGCATCCAATAAAAATTTTAAGATAGCTATTGTGTTTAAAATAGTTCAAAGGTCACATAAAAAATTCCGGTGTCGACAAAACCCCCTAGGGCTCGGGGGTAATTCAATTTATAGGAGTCAAAAGGTATTGGAGGGCACCTATCCTACCCCCCCCCCCCCTCCATGCCCTTTTTTCCTCAAACCCATCCAATAAGAACTTTGTGATAGCCTTTTTTTTAAATAGCTGAAAGACCATATAATGAAAACTCCAGGGTCGACACAACCCCTCTAAGGCCCAAAGGTGGTGTTGTAAATTATACCCTGGAGGAGTATATGGCTCTTATTGAAGGGATATTCGTAAGAACTTCAGAGATGGCTCATTTGTTTGGAAATTGAAAGTTCTAGTTCAGTTTTTAGAGTCAAAATAGATTGGAGGGCAACTAGCCACCCCACGCTGCTTTTTCCCCAAATGCATCCCATAAAAATTTTGAGATAGCCATTAAGTTAAAAACTGCTCAAAAGTCAGATAACAAAAACTCAAGTGTCGTCACAACCCCCCAGTGTCCAGGGGCAGGCGTTGTAAGTTGTGCCCTGGGGCATATATGGTTCGTATGAAAGGGATGCTCGTATAAACTTCAGAGAGGGCTCATTTGATTGGAAATTGATAGTTCAAGCACACTTTAATAGTCAAAAGATATCAGAGGGTAGCCAGCCCCCCCCCCACCCCCACGCCTTCTTCTTCCGAACCCATCTTGAGATAGACCCATCTTGAGATCAATTTTGAGATAGACTTTTTGTTAAAAATACTTCAGAGGTTGGATAAGAAAAAATCCGGTGTCAATACAACCCCCCAGGGGAAAGCGTTCCAAGTTATGCCCTAAGGTCATATATGATTCTTATGAAAGGGATGCTCGCACAAACTTCATAGAGCGTTCATTTGATTGGAAATTGAAAGTTCTAGTTTACTTCTTAAGAGTTAAGGGCAACTAGCCCCACCCCTGAGCTCTTTTTCCTCAAGCCCATCCGCTACAAATTTTGAGAAAACCAGTTATTTGGAATTTTTTCAAAAATTAGACAACAAAAACTTCCCCCAAGGCCCGAGGGATAGGCGTTGTAAGTTTTGCCCTGGGGCATATATAGTTCGTATGAAAGGGATGCTTGTATATACTTCGGATGGGGCTCATTTGATTGGAAATAGAAAGTTCTAGTTCAATTTTTAAGAGTCAAAAGATACCCGATGGCAACTAGCCCCCCCCCCCCTCCACACACCGTTTTCCCCAAGCCCATCCGATAAAATTTTTATGTTTGCCATTTCATTAAAAATAGTCCAGAGGTCAGATAAGAAAAATTACCATGTCGACGGAACCCGCCAGGTCCCGGAGGCAGGCGTTATTAGTAAGCCTTTAGGGGCATATATAGTTCTTATGGAAGGGATGCTCGTATAAACTTCAGAGAGGGCTCATTTGATTGGAAATTGGAAGTACTTGTTCACTTCTTAACAGTCAAATGAGATCGGAGGGCAACTACCCCCCCCCCCTCCTTGCCCTAAATGCATCGGATAAAAATTTTGAGATAGACATTTTGTTAAAAATAGTTCAAAGTTCTCATAACAAAACTCCGGTGTCGACACAGCCCCCCAGGGCCCAGGATAGGTGTTGTAAGTTATGTCCTGGGAGCATATATTGTTGTTATCAACAGGATGCTCGTATAAACTTCCTACAGGGCTCAGTTGATTGGAAATTGAAAGTTGTTAACCCCTTTTTAAGAGTAAAAAGTGATTAGAGGGCAGCTAACCTCCCCCCAGACTCCATTTATTTTTTTTCCCAGAGGCACTTCATATAGAAGGGGTCGTCGTATAAACTTCGAATGTGGCTGATTCAATTAGAAATTGAGAGTTCTAGTGCCCTTTTTAACAGTCAAAAGTGATCGGAGGGCAACTGGCCCCCCAAGCCCTTTTTCCTCAAATACATCTGATAAAAAATTTGAGGTAGCCATTTTGTTAATAATAGCTCAAAGATTATATAACAAAAACTCCTTTATGAATGGCCATTTCGTTAAAATAGTTCAAAGGTCAGATAAGAAAAACTCCTACTTCGACACCCTCCCCAGGGCCCAGGGAAGAAAGGATTGCTCTGGGGGCATATATGGTTCTTATGGAAGGTATGCTCGTATAAACTTCGGAGGGCTCAAATTGAACGTTCTCGTTCATCTTTTAAGAGTCAAAAGAGATCGGAGAGCAACTAGCCCCCCTCTCCACGTCCTATTTTCCTTAAACCCATCCGATAAGAGCTTTGTGAGAGCCATTTTTTCAAAATAGTTCAAAGGTCGGATAACAAACATTTCGGTGTCGACACCTCCCCCTAGGGCCCGGGGGGCAGGCATTGTAAGCTATGTCCTGGGTCCATATGTGGAACTTTACTGAAAACTATATTCGTCTTGAACAGTCTTGGAAAGTATAAACAACATTAAATTGAATATTTGATGTATAATGATATAAATTGTTGAAAGATCCACCAGTACAAGAATTTATTTCACTGTAATTGTATTTTTATTTTCAAGGCTGTAAGAACTTGAAAAGAAAATATTTGTAATATAATCCTTTCCAATGACGCAGTAGGTTTTAGACTTTTACAGTGAGAGAAGGAGGTCATACCCAAACTTTTTTTGTAGTGATTTTTGTTCGTTTCAAGCTTGATTTGTATATTCAATTTAAGTTTCACGCGTTTTAAGATTTATTTATTAATTTACATTAATATCTATTGTATGTTTGTTTGCATTGATTGTTTATTTAATTTCTGTTCGTTTTAAGTTTCATTTATACTTCAATAGTAAAATATGTTTTTTGGTTTTAAACTTGATTTTCATATTCAATCTAAGCATTACTGGCCTTAATATCTATTTATTCATTTATATTGTTACTTGTTGTATGTTTTCGCTATGATTGTTTGTTTCATTTCTGTTCGTTTGGGGTTTCATTTATTCTTTATTAGTAATTTCGGGTCGTTTTGAGTTTAAAAGGATTTTAAAAGGTATTTGTACATGGTGAGCTTAAGTTTAAAATGGCCTTTACTTTTCTTTTAAACACTTCTTTTTCGGAAGTTTTTTTTTTTTTAATTAATAATAACAAAACATTGGAGACGTATGGCCTTTACTCTAGGCAACGCTATAGCACTGCCTCTGATTAATTGCATGCTAGTAGCAACTCTTTAAGAGTATGTTGTTACCAACAATTTTAACTTGAAAACTTGCTGTTCAAATCTATAACCTTAATTCACCAATCGGAACTGAATAGCCTAATGAGTGTTCTTTTAATCCAAAAATAATGGAATCCTATTTGAGCCTTATGAAACTTTAAACCCTCTCTAACATGATTAGAAGTTTTTAATTACAGATATACATTCACCGTACTCCATCAGCCAGCCTGATAGAATTTAAAAAACATTAGAATTTAAAATCTATAACCATAGTTCACAAATCGGAACTGCATAATGAGTGTTGTTTAATCCAAAAATAACGGAATACTATTTAAGTCTTATGCAACTTTATACTCTTTCTAAAATGAACAAAAGTTTTTATTTGCAGTTATATATTAACCGTAGTACATCAGCCATCCTGATAGAACTTAAAAAGCAGTGTGAAAATTTTGTTGGATAAATTAGCTCGTCTTAATACTCCTTTTTGATGATGGGTGACCTTAATGTTGATTTAATGAAATCTGTATGTACACATTAGATTAGAATAAATAGAAAATTCTGTAGTCTATAAAGTGCCAAAAGAAAGGACCCTAATGTCCTTTCTAGTAGTTTGTTATACATTGCTGTCTTTCCGTTTATATTTAAAATTAAATGAAAAGGACATAAAATAAAATGAAAATACTTGGACCTTCGTACTTATGTGCATAAAGCAGATTCTCAACGTTTACTGGGATAATTAAACTTTATCCTTTTATTATTTTTCACTTCATTTTAATTCTTCGTGCTTTAAAGCACATTTTGAATTGAAACATATTTTTATTAGACTGAAATACATAGATATTATGATATAATATCCTATAGATTATTTATATTCATTATTATTTTGCTTTATCTTCGTTTTTCTCATATGTGCTTTTTTAATAGTTGGATTTGCTTGGACTCACGGGCGAAAAAGTGACCTAAGCCTAAAAGGCTTGCCCGCTTAGACTCCCAGGCGGAATACCGTATTTTAGACTTAGCAAATGACAGACAAGTCCCTTGGACTCGCGGGCAAACGGGGAGACCTACAGTTTTCCAAGTGTTTCGATAAACGGCACAGGAAAACGGTCGGAGTAGCTATATCTTAGAATCATTAGTTTCTAGTACTGTTTAGTTAGTAAAACAGAAGTCTGTAATACAGATCGAAGGAAATAAGGGCAAAATATTCCTAATGACAATATCTTTACTGCAAAAGATCAGGGCTTACCTGGCAATACTTTCCGGTAAAATTCAAGTTCAATGGTGCGATTCGAAGACATTGTTCATAATCACCAAGTGCATGCCAGTTACCGTTAAGGATTCCATCGGGAAGTTTTCCAGTAGCGTCAAACACTTTAATAGAGGAAAAATAGAATCAAAACAAAGCAAAAACATATTTGGTATTTTCTTTTTTAATATGTGCATTACTTTTCTTACAACTGAAATTGTTACTGCTCCTTTTCAGGGTTAAACGCAATTGGAGAGTAGCCAGCCTCCCTTCCAGGCCCCATTTTCCCCCAAACACATTAAAGAAAAATTTTAATATAGCCATTTTGCTTAGTATAGCTGAAAAATCAATAAGACCCAGTGGATATCACCCCCTCCAAACCCTGGGGTCGAGGGCTGTAACTTGTGCGATCCACATATCGTTCAAATATAGCATTTGTTATCGATAAAGAAGACTTGTTTGACCCGTGGAGTCCAATTGTGCCAAGAATATCCAGGTGAAGCTCTCATTGTTGAGGGCTGAGCTGAACTAAGTAAGAAAATATAATGTGCACATAAATTGTCAAAATGGAATATGTCAGGAATTGCTTAGGATTTTAATTTGGAGCTTTCAGAGAAAGATGAGGGGGATGATTAATGTAACAAAAGAGAATAGGTGCATATTACAACTACTGCTGCTACTATTGCTACTACAGCTACTGCTATTAATTCTAATGCTACTACTACAGCTAGTAGAATTACTGCTTCCGCTACTGCTACTAATGCTACTACTTCTATTTAGACTACAACTGAGGCTGAGGATATTAAGATGAAAATTTCAGAAAATGGGGAAAGTTTAAGGGGTTGTTGAACTAAATTAAAACACACTATTTGCATTAAGGTCACCAAAAGTGTACAAGTATATAAGTAACTTCTCAAGAATTGCTTAGAATATTAATCTGGAAATTTTACAGGAGGCTGAGAACGATGCTGAACTAACCAACAGATATTTTGTGCGTACTGCTTCTGCTAGGACTTCTCCTTCTTATATTAAGGTTAATTACTTACTTACTTGTACTTGTTGCGGGACCAGACGCGGACGCCTCACCTGGCATCTAGAAGACCACGTATGATTGACTCCCAGTTGTCGCGATCTTGTGCCAGCTCTTCAGCAAACCGGGGCCAGCAGCTCTCCCACTTTCTGCCAAACTTTCAAAATCTGCCAATGGGGTCGAGGTCATTTTTGGCAGTTGTCCACCAATTCTTAAATTGACCGCCAGGTCGCCTGTGACAATCTGGCAATGGGGAAGCTAGAAGCACTTGCTTTATGATGCGGTCATTGGGTCTTCTAAGGACCTGACCAAGCCAACGCAATATTCTCTGTTTGACAATCATGGCGGCAGGTTTGATGTTACAGTAGCGGTGGCGCACATCAACATTTGAGATTCTGTCAGAGTATTGAATCCTCAGGATTTTTCATAGACAGCGGTGGTCAAAGACTTCCAAATCATAGAAATGAAGCGCCTTCAGTGGCCAAATTTTGACTGCATAGAAGAGAATAGATATAACAGCCGCTTTATAGACAGAGATTTTTTGTCTTTATTCTGATCTCCCACCGGATCCAAAAATTGCGACGGAGTTGTGACAAGATGGCTTGGGCTTTGTTGATTCTGTTCTGTACGTCAAGGTCACAGCCTCCACGAGAGTCTATTATTGAGCCAAGATAGGTGAGGCTGTTGACTTTTTCCAATTCTTGTCCATAAAGCACAAGTTGATAATCCGACTGTATGTTTAGGTCCATGACTTTTGTTTTGGCCATGTTGATTTTCATACCCAGTAGCTGAGAGGAATGTACTATTTCTTGGGCAGTTGCTGGATCAGCAGCAAGAGCGTCGATTTCATCCGCGTAATCCAGGTCAGACACGTTAATGCCCAATCCTATAACAACACTATCAAAACTTGAGAATGCACTCTCTACAGTCCAGTCTATACAGTAATTAAACAAAACAGGGGACAATATAAACCCCTGTTTTTAACCACTCTCAACATTGAAGGGCTCAGTTTCTTCGCCCAGCACTCTTACTGTCGATTTGCAATGCTCGTAGTAGGCCTTCAACAGCTCTTAGAATTCAACCGGCAAACCATCTTCCAACATGATTCGCCGAAGGGTTTCGTGAGTTACAGAGTCAAAAGCAGCCACAAAATCAAGGAACATGTTAATTATGACGAGTTTCTAGCGTTCGCACTGTTGGAGAATAAGGCGAAGAGTGAAGACCTGGTCAGTGCCCTCTTCCTCTTCAAATTCCGCATTGATTTTCACGTGTCTGCTCATCCCTTGCTTTCTCGAACCTTTTAAGCAAAATCATCGCAAATACTTTGGTAGCCGTATCCATAAGTGATATCCCTCGGTAGTTGCGGCTGTCTCATATGTCCCCCTTTTCAAATACTGGGATTATTACTGACATTTTCCATTCAGACGGGAATGTCTTCTTCTCCCTTATCAGACTGAAGAGGGTTTCTAGTTGCTCCGTTAGAACGTGTCGTGGCGTCTTGCTGACCTCGGGAGGGAGACCATCTTCTCCAGGAGACTCATTGTTTTTTTAGCCATTTGATCGTGTTTAGTATCTCTAAGGCTGAAGGTGGTGTCACGTTGATTTCATATGGTTGTCTGCCAGCTGTTGGTGGCAGCATCGGCGTTGTATCTTCACCATCTGCATTTGGATTAAGCAGGTCTTTAAAGTGATTCTCCAAGTGATCAAGTTTACATTGCACGTCAGGGATCACACTTCCTTAAGCGTCTGTTAAGGGACCAGCGATAGGTGACTTTATTCCAGTTATTTCTTTGAGGGTTCTATACTGCCTACTCGTGTCAATGTTTCTGGTTGCTTTTTCCATCTCTAAAGCAACCTCATCCTAAAATTGTTGGCGGTCCTGACGTAAGCTTGTTTGAACCTGTTTACGTAGCGACTTATATTAAGGCTACTACAACTGTGACGATAAATTCTGCTGAGGCTAAGGAAATTAAGGTAAAGCTTTCATGGAATGCTTAGAACGATATTGGACAAAGTCAAAACGCACCATTAACGTGCAAGCTATGAAAAGGGCGTATCAACAATATCCCAGGAATTGCTAAGAGTATTAAGTTGAATCTCCCAGGACATGTCAAGGGTATGTTGAACTAGCAAAAAGACGAATTTTTATCTCCCATGACTTTCGGAACCTGGGTTTCCAGATTCTGGGTTAAAGTTTTCTTCAGGTGCAAACTGACCGATCGCACTCGTATTGGTTACCTGTAACGCATAGTAACTGGTTAAAATATCACATAGACTGGTTGAATGAACAAACTGTGACATTAATAGAACGACTACTACTACTACTATTTCTACTAACAAATCACCGCAACACCAAGCCACCTGAGGCCATCATAGCTATGCACGCTCCTCCTCCATCCCAATTCCAGGAAGTTCCCAGTTCCTTTAACTCTTTATTTATGACATCCTCTCACCCCAACCATGGACGACCTGCTTTCTGTTTAACCCTAGATGGTTGGCTGAAAAGGACAACCTTCGGCAATCTGTCAGCATTCATCCGTAAAATGTGCCCTAGCCTTCTCAACCTTTCTCTAATTACAGCTCTAGAAAGCGGAATTCAACCCCACTTTTCGTACAGCCTACTGTATGAAATACGGTTAGTCAGCCGGGTACCCAATAGAAACCGTAGGCGAATTCTCTGGAAAACATCTAGCTAGTCTTCATCCGAATTCGGAGCGCCCATGCTTCAGAGCCATATTTGGCTCTGACATTAATAAAAAAAAAAAAAAAAAAAATCTTACTTTACAATATCCTAGACGCTTTTAACTAATCAGATTATAATGTTTCTTTTCATTATTGTACCCTTTTTAAATCAGTTCAAATAATATTTAAGTAAATTACACACTTGATCAAACACAGAGATAAATTCCAAACTGAGAAGATAACCAGTTTAATATAGGAACTAGAAAATATGACTGTATTCATATAAGGAAAAAGTGGATTATTAGGTTAGGGATATACATAGCCAAGAATGGATTTTACTAGTGTTTTTAATAATGGAAAATTTATCAGATAGTCCAACTATTGATGAGATCCTGGTGCAGTTAGATGTAGGAAATGAAACAAGTATTGCTACGCTAATTAGTGCCCTAAAAGTAATTCTCAGCAAGGTTAAAAAAATTCCCAGAGGTAGGGACTATGCATTTAAAATTTGTGAGCGAGTTCAATTCACACACACACACACACACACACACACACACACACACACACACACACACACACACACACACACACACACACACACACACACACACACACACACACACACACACACACACACACACACACACACACACACACACACACACACACACACACACACCACACACACACACACACACACACACACACACACACACACACACCACACACACACACACACACACACACACACACACCACACACACACACACACCACACACACACACACACACACACACACACACACACACACACACACACACACACACACACACACACACACACACACACCACACACACACACACACACACACACACACACACACACACACACACACACACACACACACACACACACACACACACACACACACACACACACACACACACACACACACACACACACACACACCACACACACACACACACACACACACACACACACACACACACACACACACACACACACACACACACACACACACACACACACACACACACACACACACACACACACACACACACACACACACACACACACACACACACACACACACACACACACACACACACACACACACACACACACACACACCACACACACACACACACACACACACACACACACACACACACACACACACACACACACACACACACACACACACACACACACACACACACACACACCACACACACACACACACACACACACACACACACACACACACACACACCACACACACACACACACACACACACACACACACACACACACACACACACACACACACACACACACACACACACACACACACACATACACATACGCATACACACACACATACACATACGCATACACACACACATACACATACACACACACACACACACACACACACACACACACACACATACACACACACACACACATACACACACACACACACACACACACACACACACACACACACACACACACACACACACACACACACACACACACACACACACACACACACACACACACACAAGTAATAGGCTAGTTGGGTTAGTTGTAGAACAATTTGTTTCCTGTATAAGCCTTCTTGCCTTATCATATAACTTAGAAAGTGGTTTCAAAAAAGAAGAGAAAGTTGACATCCATATTTTAGGGCAATAAGAGACGTAGGACTGAACTAAGCAATGGAACAGAATTTTTAAAACTGATCCAGGAAAAATGTGTTTTAGCTTCCTCAAAATTCCAAGACTCTTTGAGATCTTCATATTAATTATTCCAATATGATGTTTGAATGAAAGGTTTTCATCGAGAAGAATACCGAGAAATCAGACATATCGTTCCTTAGGTCTACTGAGAGAGCCCCTTGAAAGCTGGATGTTAGATAACTCAGGGCACGCCAGAGAAATGCTGGAAAAAAATTAAAACACTTGACTTAGCAACATTTAGGGCAAGGCAATTTGCATCAAACCAAAGAACGACTCTCTCAAAAAGGTCAACTAATTTGGGAAGCACCTCAGACTCAGTTCCTACTACAGTACCAATGGTACTGTCATCAGCGAAAGCAACGACAGTGTCGACATCCTGCGAAAACGATGGATTTTTTTAGCATTGAAAGATTCAGGATGACATAGGCGACAGCAAACAGTAGGTTTTTGATTCATAACCGCAACTATAAGGTCATTAACATAAATCAAAAACAGAAACGGTCCAAGAAGTGAACCTTGAGGAACACCAAACTCAACTTTAGACGAAAAGTGGGAAAGGGAATCTACGGATATAGTTCTACCTGACAAATAGGAATCAAACCAAGCATGAACCTGTCCTCTTACACCATTGTGTGATAGCTTATACAGCAGAATCTCATGAGTTAAAGAGTCAAAAGCCTTACAGACATCTAGGAATATAGCTGCAGGAATCAAACCAGATTCAAGCGCAGTGTTAAGAAAATTTAAAAGAGTTACAAACTCATGCTCCGTAGAATGCTTAGCTCGGAAGCCAAACTGAAAATCATGAAAAAATCTTTTAGCCTCTAGAAAAGCAAGTAGACGGGAAAGCATGGTCTTTTCAAAAATTTTGCTAAAAACAGACAGCAAAGATATAGGACGATAATTGGCTGGGTCACTTCTTGGTCCACCTTTATATAAAAGAATTACTCTCGCTCGCTTAAGAGAACTTGGGAAAATCCCATCTTCTAAAGAAAGATTTATAAGCTTTGTCAATGGAGAAATAATTGAAGGAAGAATGAACTTAACTACCATAGTTGGAATACAGTCAGGGCCAGACGACGAAGAACCCTTCAAGCTATTCACAATCGTGGCTACTTCAACATCAGAAGCTGGATATAACACCATCGACTTGAGACAAGGCGGACCAATATAAGATTTGTAATCTGGTTGTGACTGTGAAGACCTGACTGAAGAAGCGGTGGTTTTCCCAATATTGGTAAAATATGATGTAAATGCTTCTTGAACAGATGGAATACCCTCAACAGCTTCATCACCAACTACAAGACTTGGAGGGATAGAAGGAGCCGGAGAAGAACGTTTGAGGACAGAATTGATCACTTGCCAAGTTTTTCGAATATCTTTCCCACAATCCGAGAATTTTTTGGAATAATAAAGGAATTTAGCCTTCCGGCATACAGAATTGAGAACATTCCTGTAGAGTTTGAATTGCTGAAGACGTGCAGCATTCAAAGATGGCTTTGCTGACTTAAAAGCTTTCCAGAGATTATTTTTTCTTCTCCAACTCTTTAGAAGACCAGGGGTCATCCATGGGTTAAGAGGAATAGATCTTTTTGACCTTGAAGTAGAGGAGGACAGATCACATACGTCAAAAATAGACTCCTTCACTGACTCATAAAAGTAGTCAAACTTTGAACAAATATCATTATCGTCACCAAAAATATTCCATGTCTTCTCAGCTAAATGGGATCTAAGGCGGATCAATTCATTCAAACAAAACCTAAAAGAACTAAAGCAGATGCTGGAGTGTCCCTATTCAATGTTTTTTCAAGTATAAAACTGGAAAATACAGGAAAATGGTCTGAAATATCACTCACTACAACCGAATTCCGAACCAAATCAAGAGACGAAAAAATGTTATCAATTAAAAACACTGACGTATCAGTTACATGTGTTGGAATACAGGTTGTTGGTAGAACCCCAGCAGTGAGCATATCTGAGAGAAAATCCATCGTATAGAGGAAGCCATGTCAATTAGATTTAAGTTAAAGTCTCCCATTATTACAAGTTCACATGGACGTCTGCCTATTAAATCCAAGGCCTCATCAAGGACCTGAAGAAAAGAAGGGACGGATCCACTGGGAGATCTATAAACATTAACAATTATCAAAACCTTATTTTTTAATTTGATTTCAATAAACTGGGATTCAAAAACCCCTTCGTCATTCCTTGACAGATCGCTTCGAACAATATAGGGAAAATATCAGAAATATACATTATTAGTCCGCCCTTTGCCATCTTTCTGCGATTTAGTCGCTCCATTTTGTAATCGGGTATATCTAAAGCATTTCATTGCTAGAATTAAGAAAAGTCTCACATAATCCGATAACATCGGGTCGCCCATCAAAAACTATCTGCCTCAACTGATCAATCGATGAGCATAGACCCTGAGTATTGAGTTGAAAGACCGAAAAATGATCATCTCGTCTAGTAGCCCACTTTAAATCAGAAACATACTTACTATTAATTGATTGGGAAGTATTTAGGGAATTTCTTTTAATTTGACCAATAGAATTATTAATAATACTCAAAACGTCCAAGGGGTTTCTTTGTAATTGAAGTAAACGCCCAACAAGGGAGTAAAAATCCCCAGAGCCTGAGTTAGAAAAATTCATATAATTTAAGGAGACTATATATCAAACCTGCACCGCAACACACACAAAATAAAATAAATAAAAATAACTAAGAGGCTATAAATAAAAACAAAAAATAAAAATAGATAAATAAATAAAATCACAACAATCATACCAATACTGCATTACTGCAAGATACTAAACATATCTAAGAAAAAAGAAAACAAACACACACACAAAACAACTTATTTTTAGACACACTCGGCTAAAGTATGAATTTTTCTAGTGACACTTTCACCGTTAGGCCTTGCCAAAATTTGCCCACGATCAGTCCAAACATTTGTATGTCCAAATTTGTCCTTAGCGGCATATAGGATCTCACGTCGCCTCTTTGTCAATGCTTCCGATAGGAAAATTCCTCTTGAAGTTTACCTGGCTTTTGCTTTGAAGACTTTCTTCGCTATATCACTATTCACAAATTTAACTAAAACAGGAGGGACTTTGTCGTTTAGGGAGGCATCGGTTAAAGCAGGAGATACTTTGAATCTGTAGATATTCCTAATTTGGGCAACATTAATTTCAGTCAGGTTCATTTTAGTTACGAAAACTTGCAGGATTGTTGATTGGAGGTCAGATCCGGACTGCTGCATAACACCATGCAAAATTAGCAAATCAAGCAGCACTTCTTGTTGAAATTAATCTAGTTTCATCTCAATTTTCATGATTTTCTCTTTTTGATTTATAATTTGGTTGCGAAGAGTTTTCAGCGACTGTTCAATTTTTGGTTGATAATCAAGAGTAATCGCGTCATATATTTGAAAAATAATGTCGCGGGATGATTGGCGGAAAGAATCAGCATCCGAAAACCTTTCATTAACCTTCTTAGTTATATTTTGCATTAACTCTTGCTTAATTTTTTCCAGGTCAAGTTCCGTAGAAGTGACTTCATCCATCAACGAAGCACATTCTCTTGTATTAGATTCCTTAATTGTTAATGCATTATATGCCTTAGAAAGGGATTTATAAATATCGGGCGAATTTTTTAATTCCTAACATGCAGCCTTTACACCTGCAGTATGTTTTGTTGAAGTTCGGCTAACGCTTGGATTATATTCTGACACGTTCGCTTCAACAAGTCTGTATTCATCATGTGTCCCATAGCAAAATACCAAATATGATGGCTTTCCTTTGCTATCCCTGGACACTTTTAGTATCTTTGCTGGCCAATGAGGATAATTTTTGAAGTTACTTAACGCGATATCAAACTCTTTAAATGCAGGCATTTCCTATTAAGGAGAGGACAAAAGTAAAAGCAACTTATCTTTGTGTAAGTTAAGAACCTTAATGAAAAATTTTGTTGAAATAATGCTCCAAAGATTCCATAATATATATATCCAAAATATTCTATATAATCCACTAATATCAGTCTATTTCAATACCAATTAGTTTGGCACCAAAGGTGAACACAAACCAGAAGTAACCAGAAGTGGTTACCATTGTGGAAAAAGGAAAAAGCTCCAGCGTAATATTAGAAATGGGCCCAAATATCAGAGCAGAAATTTTAAAAAGAGGAGGCCTCAATTTTGGATTTTTACGCCTATACTGCGAGGATTAAATCAGCCTTATACGATGCACCAATTTTTTTCTTTTCGGCCTTAAGAAGTCTGAGTGCAGGGGTGATTTAACGTGCTCTTGATGGATGGGCGACCAAGATTACAATGGCTGTACTAAACCTTTCACTAGCCGTCCGTGTTGTCGTTCATGCTATAAACGACAGGTCAAAAGTGAACCACATCCATCGTACGACTTTAAAAACTGTCCAATCGCTCGAGAAATAACTGATCAATTAAAAAAAAGTATCGACTACACAACGTAAATGCAAAGCGCATCAAAAGTAAATAATTTATCCTTTCTTCAGATTAATTTACAACACTCGTATGTACCTTTATTAGAATTGTGTAAATGTATTGAGATAATTAAACCAGATGTTATTTTAGGTCAAGAGCCATACGTGAATAAAAACTTAAAAGTCTCCTCGGTACCACCAAATCACCGGTGTTTTTCTAAATTTGATCATTCGAAAAATTTTTATAGCGCAGCCATCTTTGTTAAAAAGACGCTGAAAGCAGATTTACATTATGATGTTTCAACAAATGAATGTGTTGTAGTCTCCATTTATAATAATAAGAAGACCTTTACAGTTTTGTCAGCTTATTGTCCTCCTTCATATAAAAATCCCTCCTTATGTCTATCTCCGATTGAGACATTAGGAAATAGTTCTACATTAATGTTAGGTGGAGATTTTAATGCCAGAAGACCTCTTTGGCTTTCTAGTAATATTACGGACGGGAGAGGGGCTGAATTGGAATTTTTTTCACATGTTTGCCATTAGTTGTTGTAAATGATCCATCAGTAGAACATATACAAGATTAAATATCACGAACCCTGAAAATACCCGCCGTCGGAAATCGTTTATCCGGTGATATTTACGATTGGAAAGTATTAACTTGCCCCAGTCTTTCAGATCACGGCATTATTTCTTTCAAGTTATGGTGTACCACTCATGACTCCTCTCTAATAAGTTTGACTGGTCCACGTTTCAATTACAAGAAAGCGAATGGGAATATATTTAGCAAACATATTTTAGATAATATCGACGACATTCTTGCCATGCCTTTGGAAAATAAACGAGAGATTGACAATTGTGTTGAAAGCCTTAAAATGTAATATAAATCGGAATTAATACTGTCACCAATAACAACTGGTTTATTACAAAGATCCTATTAATTCTCTTAAACCATTAAAAGCTCCTGGCTTCGATGGTATCGTCAATATAGTTATTAAAAAAAATTCTCATGTCTTGACTACCACTTTACTTAAAATATATAATGCATGTTTGAATAGGAAGTATTTTCCAAGGGACAAACGCTAAGATTATAGTTGTTCCTAAACGAAGGAGAATTAATGACAGCTTACCGTCTTCTTATCGACCCATCAGCTTGATACCAGTTTTTGGCAAAATATTCGAAAGAATCCTATCACATATTTTGAATGATTTAAGTACTAATAAGGACTGGATTTCTGTTGACCAGTTTGGATTTGTTAAAGGTAAATCAACAGTAGATACTCTGGATAAACTCGTCAAAACAGTGGAAGAAAATAATAAGTTGAAGAAATTTACAATTTGTCTTCTTTTTGACATGAAAGGTGCCTTAGACAATGCATGGCAACCCGGGATTTTAAAAAAGTTATTAGATTTAGGTTGCTCTACTCCTCTAGTTATTTTCAGTAATTCCCTTTCTACTTCTAATAATTTAAATGAAATTCGGAAAAACTTACGTAAAAACCTATATATGAAACGGTATGAGTTATTTTGCCAAGCTGTTAAGCCCTGGACCCTTCAGTTTTTTACTGATCATACTGACCTTCTTTAAGTCACAAAAATTACTCCTAGTTATAAACTGACACAAATTGTAACTGGTCACTGTAAATTAAATTCATTTTTATGTAGAATTAATAAAAGTAATTGTTCCACTTGTGATTGAGGTGACGAGGAGACTTTATATCATTATCTTTTTGAGTGTAATTTTTTTGAAAATTAAAGAACTGAAATGCAGTTTAAATTACAAGGTTTTTCTTACTCTAATAATTTTAATATTAATGTTATCTGGTTCATCAAAGAGGCTCGGTATACCGTTTTGGAATACTTGAACCGAACAAAGTGACTAGATATTGTATAATTTTTTTTCCTTTTCCCCTTCATTTAATTACTATTAAGTGCTAATAATTGTTGTCAACTTATTGTTTTTCCTCTTTCCTTGTTTCTTTGTGGTGTTAAGTATTTTGCTTGTGATTTTCAGTTTTTGATATTTTATGCTATATTTTGTAGATTAGATAGTGAAATACTCTGTACGGGTTTAATCACTGAATAAAATCATTCATTCAAGTGCATTGTTAGGGATATATATGCGACCATTAGGTGGAGAGGGGTTGCATTTACAAGTGAGTTGATTAGCAAATTTAGAACAAACATAAAAAAGGAACTGCAATGGTACCAAAATATTAATTTTCAAGCTCTATAAAGGGTAATTGTTTACATGGAAATTGATTACAAAAAAAAAAAAAAAAATGTCCGAGAAAGAAGTTTTTCAGAAGAAAGAACTGAGCAACGTAAAACTGGAGATCAGCAGCAATAAGCCATATAATAATAAATACTGTTACTAAACATAAAGAAAATAAAGACTGTTGTAGATGAATAACTAAATCCTAAAACGAGAAAAGATAAAATTAGATATTCAAGTCGGTTTAACAGAAATAACTAAAAACAGGATTACGTCTGCTGCCTCCTTCCTCCTCCAATAGGGCGTAATAGTTCTAAAGCCCAATGTGTCATTTTCATTTTATTTAAAACCATCTGTATTTTGAACAGTGTCCTTTAGTTTTTTCAAAACATCAGTTAAAAAATAAAAAATAAATCACTATATTATTCAAGATGCTTAGAATTTATAAAAATAAAAATAAACTAAACATTTTATATATAATGATTTTAATCCTTTAAAATATCAATGATTCAAAATTTCATTACGCTGTAATATTTTTTGTTTTTCAGTTTTCTAAATAAAAATGGCTATGATATTTTTGTTTTCAGTTAAGGGGAAAAGATCTATTAGGCTTCAAAGTTCTTACGGCTAGGTAATTCGGAAGGGGGCAGTAACCAAACTCCTGTTTGTAGTAAATTTAGTTCGTTTCAAGTTTTACTTTAGTTTTCAATTTAGCTTTAATCGTTTAAAATTTCTTTATTTATATCGGTATCTGTTGTATTTATATTTGACAAGATTATAATTTTAATTTCAGGTCATTTTGGATTCGAATCATTGTAGAATTACTTGGGCTGGTCTTTAGTTTAATATGACTTATTACTTTTCCGTCGCAAACATTCTCTGTAAAGGGCTAGGCACACGTAGCTGATTTCAGGAACTGATTTCAGCATCAGTGGACAAACGATAGCAGTAAGAAAAATTTGGTTGAAAGAAAAATTTATTGCGCAATATGTTCAAAAAAAAATCATGGACACAAATAGTCGACTGGAGTCTATTAATAGTTACTTGATTAATCTTAGCTTAGTTTTTAGTTTAATTCTCAAGCTCAGTAGTCAGGGATTTCACCACAGATACCTCTGGCTGACTATTTATTTGTATCCCTATTTTTTGGTGATCATGATGAAAATCAGCGCTGATTTTGTAAATCTGTCGAAAATTTTTCAACCTCAAATCGACGCCGATTTCCTTTAAAATCGGCGCTGATTTGGAAATCAGTTCCGTAAATCTGCTACGTGTGCCCAGCCCTTAAGCTTCAACACAATATATTTAACTATTCCATAGATATTGCAGACATACCGTATTGACAGCCAGAATGAATATGGTGTTTCTTCATTTAGTTAAACATTAAACAGTTTTAAACGTTTCTGATATATTGCAGCGACAAGAAAATACAACTAGGTTCTACATAGTATCTTTAAGTTCCACATTCCCCTCAATATTATTTAAATGTTTGAACTTGAAACACTTCGCTAACTGTTCTTGAAATATTGAAGATGTTCCGTTTTGACAACTTGGATACATTTTATGGCTTTTGATTTTGTTGAAGATACCTCCGAAATTCCATAGAAGGTTCAACTTAATACTTAAAATCGATTCTCATGTCAGTTTGGCTACTCCCAGATACACCTTTTTGACAACTTGGATTTTACCTGCAACATCTTCCTCATTATTCCCTAAAACATCCAACCCAATAACCTTAGCCGCAATCCCCTTTTGACAACCATGCTGCACATGGGTTTTTTATTTTGTTAAAGATCCCCCTCAGTATTTTCCCAGAGTAGATGCGAGTAGTAGTAATAAGAATAACTATTTATCACAATTGTGGTCGCAAGTTGCCGCAGTCACAAGTAATCTTCGCTATTGCAATTAGTCGCAACCTCAGTGGCTCTGAAAGTTTCAAATTTATACCTTTAGCTGCTACGAAGATATTTCATCTGCCCCCCCCCCTTTTGGTAAACTGAGTGTATGCAGTGGCTATTGATTTAGTTTAGCCCCCCCCCCTAAAGATTCCCTGGAGTTTCACATTAACACCCTTAGCTTTTGTGAACACACCCAGGATAAAAAAATCCCTTTTTTAATGATTAATCTTGAACGCAAACAATTAAGAAATTTGACAATGTTCCTGTTGATTGTGATTCGTTTATTATCGCCAAGGCATAATTATTGGAATATAATTTGAATGAATATTTCGACCCTATGTTCAAGGGCCGGCCTAAGCAAAACAAATATATATAAAAGAAAAAAGACTCACAACAACATGCTACCAATAAAACTATAATGCAATCATTTTTCAAAATAGTCCTTGCATCCTTACTCCACTGAACTTCAACCAGGACTAATAAATAAAACGAAGTAAAACAAGGCGATTCATTGAACTGAAAAAAAAATTAAAAAACACATTCTTATTGTTAAACCTGCCTTTTTGGCAGCTAACCTCAGAGGTATTTTTGTGACCGGTTCTGTACTTATTTCTACTGGTTTTTTGAAATATTTTGTAAGGTAATATTTTTAAAGGCTGATTTCAATTGCTTCTCGAACTATCTATTTTATGCCTAGGTCATCAAACAGTTCGTGGTAACGAACTGTAAGTAAGGAGCGACCCGGCTCAATGGTAACCGAAACTCTAAAAAACGAAATTTTGACACCAATCGATACATCAAAAGATGCTGATTTCAAATAAATAAGTTTCATCAAGTTTATTCTTACCCATCAAAAGTTACGCGCCTGAGAAAATTTGGCTGATTTTAGAAAAAAGGAGGAAAGACCCCCTAAAAGTTATAGAACCTTAATGAAAATCACACCATCATATTCACCGTATAAGAGAACCCTACTGTAGAGGTTTCAAACACCTATCTACAAAAATGTGGAATTTTGCATTTTTTGCCAGAAGAAAGATCACGGATGCGTGTTTATTTGTTTTTTTGTGTGTTTTTTTCCCAGGGGTGATCGTATCGACCCAGTGGTCCCAGAATATCGTGGGAGGGCTCATTGGAACGGAAATTAAAAGTTCTAATGCCGTTTTTAAGTGACCAAAAAAAATGGAGGGCACCTAGGCCCCCTCCCACGCACATTTTTTCCCAAAGTCACCTGATCGTAATTTTGAGATAGCCATTTTGTTCAGCATGGTTGAAAATATGATAAATATGTCTTTTAGGATAACTTAATCCCCTGAAGTCTCCGGGGGAAGGGCTGAAAGTTATGAACTTTTTCCAATGTTGACATATAGTATTGGTTATTGGGAAGTATATAAACGTTTTCATGGTAGTGGGGGGAGGGGTGGGTCGGGGGTTATGTGGGAGGATCTTTCCATGAAGGAAGTTTTCATGGGGGAAGGGACATTACTATAAAGGGGGCTCCGGATATCCCAGCATTATTTAAAAAAGATCAGAAAATTAAATAAAAAAAAAAAGTTTTTCAATTGAAAGTAAGGAGCAACATCAAAACTCAAAACGAAGAGAAAATATTACATATATGATTGGGTTCACCCGCTAGTCAATACCTCGCTCTTTAAGCCAAAAAATTTTAGTTTTTTTCACAAGAGCTATTTATTCTAATTAACGGCCTTTGTGATTAAGGGGTCATTTTTAAAGAATTGGAACAAAATTCGAACTTTAGCTTAAAGAGCAAAGTATTGACTGTGGGGCGAACCCCCCTAATATACGTATAAAAATATATGAATATAGAAGTTCGTTGCGTAAGTTAATTCGTAAGTTACGTATATTTATTACTAATAAAAACGTTCGTAAATAAAATTAAACGACTTTCAAGAAAGCCATTTAACCAAATAATAGTAAAATTAATATGAAAATTTCATGTTTTATAGATTATGAGCAAGCGTTCGATTCTGTTGATAGAAGAGCTTTCGTAAAGGTTTTAACCTTGTATGGTATACCAGACAAATACATTAAAGTGATTAGTGCTATGTACGAGAATAACACTGCCGCGGTTAAGGTAGGAAATGAGGTTAGTAGCTGGTTTTGTATTAAATCAGGAGTTAAGCAGGGTTGTGTTCTATCTCCCTTTGTATGGATTATTTTGATGGACTTTGTTTTAAGGAGCACAGGAAAGTCAATGGGAGACCACGGAATCAAATGGGGAGGAAAAAGTCTCCTGGACTTGGATTATGCTGATGATTTAAGCATCCTAGATGAAAGTATGAGCAAAATGAGTGAAGTTTTAGAGGTTTTGCAAGTTCAGGGTGCTAGAATTGGTTTGAAAATTAATGTTAGGAAGTCTAAGTCACTATGTCTAGGAATAAGTGAAGATAAAAAGGTGACGTTGGGTAATGAAAAGATTGATCAGGTGGGCAGCTTCACTTACCTTGGTAGTATTATTAGTAAAGATGGTGGAAACAGTGAAGATGTTAAATATAGAATAGCCAAGGCTCAAGGTGTTTTTTCACAGTTTAAAAAAGTCTGGAAGAATAGGAAGATAAGTCTGCAAACCAAGATTAGAATATTAGAAGCTACAGTGATGACAGTGGTCAAATATGGCTCTGAAGCATGGACGCTCCAAAAAGCGGATGAAGATTTGCTAGATGTTTTCCAGAGAAATTGCTTAAGGATTGTTCTGGGTACCCGGCTGACTGACCGTATTTCAAACAATAGGCTATACGAAAAATTTGGTTTAGTACCGCTCTCTAGGGCTATAATGACAGAAAGGTTGAGGTGGCTAGAGCACGTAGTGCGGATGAAGGATGACAGATTGCCGAAGATTGTCCTTTTCGGCCAACCATCTAGGGCTAAACGGAAAACAGGTCGTCCCCGTCTGGGGTGGGAGGACGTCATAAAGAAAGATTTAAAGGAAATAGGAACTTCGTGGGCGGGTGTAAAAAGGGAGGCTTTGAATAGATTAGGGTGAAGGAGGAGCGTGCGTAGCTGTGTTGGCCTCAGGCGGCTTGGTGCTGCGGTGAGATGTTAGTAGTAGTAGTAGTAGTATATGAAAGGGGCTGTTCCCTCCTCAACGCCTCGCTCTTTACGCTAAATTTTGACTTTCTCTACCATAAAAAACTTTAGCGTAAAGAGCAAGGCGTTGAGGAGGGGACAGCCCTTTTCATACGCGGAATAATTTCTGTTCGTTTTAAGTTTTAACGTCGTTCCTTACTTTCAGTTAAAAAAAATTTGTTTTCTTTTCATTTAATTGCTTTTAAGGGCAGATTCTTCAAAAAGTATTTTGTGGCTAGTATTTTTGAAAATATGGCTGCCTAAGACAGACTCAAAAGAAACAGTGGTAATCATTTTTACGCTGTTGTAGGCGTTTCTCTAAATTCTGGTGAGTTCTACCTGCATAGTATTTGCCACAAGCCCATGGTATTTGATAGATCCCTCTTTGGCGAGTAACTGGGGTTTTATCTTTACCAGAATTTAGGAAATTTGTGATTTTGAAATTATTGGTAAATACTCTATACAGATTATTTTGTGTGCAAACTATTTTAAGAACCCGTTGTGATTTTTGGGATGTAAGCGAGGTAAATTATGTTTGAGGGCTTATCGGGATTCTCACATGGAAAACTACCATGGATTTTACGGGAGTCTCTATTAAGTCTACGGTTAATTAAATTATTGATAAATAAAATAGGATACCCATTTCCAAAAAGTATGCCCCCGATAAAGTTTAGTTCAGCTGCGACGTGGGAATCAGAGCAATTGTCTTGGGTATGACCAACGAGAGAGAGTAGGACAGTTCTTTTAACTTGTGGGGGGAGGGTGGATTTAAAATGTAAATATCTATTGTTTTGTGTTGGTTTTCCGTAAATAGTAAAATTGAGTTTATCTAAGCTACGAATAATTAGCACAACTAGGAATGAGACTTTATTTGCACTTTCAATTCTAAAGTAAACTGTAAAATTATATCATATGTATTAAGGTGATCTAACAGAACTATGTTCATTTTCCCTATAACTCCAAAGTAAAATTACATCATCCATGTAACATCCCCCAACAACATGTTTTGAGAAGTACGAATCCAGCGCCCAATTTTCAATATGTTCGGCATAAATATTCGTCAGTTATCCAAAGAGGGAAGCACCCATCCGTATACCATTAATTTGATGGTAAAAAGGATTACAGATTGGAAATACATTGAGTACTTGTTACATAGTTTAACCAAGGTCATTAAGACCTCACAATCTATTCCTGCTGCTGAAGCTTCTATTAAATGGTAATTTTCGATTATTTTATTTTCTAATAATGTTTCAGATACTGCTACATCAATATTTGTATACATAGAAATAATGTCAAAACTACTTATAATTGTATTTTCTGAGATATTTACTTTTTTAAATTATCAACTAAATGTACGGAAATACATACCGTATATATGATTTTTGAGAATAAAGCAAAAGTTTAAATGCTGTACATAACCATTTTCCAATATTGGAGGCCAGAGATTTCGTACATGCTAAGATGGACCTTAATGGAATGCCTCGCTTACGTAATTTTGGTACACCATAAGATTTAGGATGAAAGCTACCACGGGGGAATAATTTATTATATAGTTGTGGGGTGATTTTACCAGTTTGTTAACAAATTGATCAGTATGATCGTGGGTTATAGTTGTATATGTAGTTTTGTCATTTAGATGTGAAAAAAATTTTTGTTGTAATCTGTCGTATCCATGACAACCAGAGAATTACTTTTATCTGCTTAAGTTATTATAATAGAAGGGGCTTTGTGGAGATTACATATAATTTTTATATCAGACGAGTTATCTGGTCTTATATTGGCGGGAGAATTAACCTTTTTTTGGTGGTTGTAAAAGATATCAATAAGACTAGCCCTTACTTCATCTAGATTGGAAATAGATGTATAAAATTTGTGCACAGAAGACTCAAGAGAAGAAATTAAATATTTCACAGGGACTTGTTTTGGAAGGAAAGAGAATTTTAGACCTTTTTCGTGAGTTTAATTCCCTTTGGTTCAAGCGTTCTGGAGAACGGATTAACAACAAGTAATCCAGGAATGAATATTGGAGCATAACGAGGGCTATTCTTGAATATTCATATCGTAGGTTTTCCAATTTTGTAATAAGTCACTCCCTTGATAAGCAAAAATCATGCCTGAACAAATTTCTCTCAAATCTAAAAATCTGGATAAAATTTTTAGGAAATTCTTATTTGAAAGTTTGAAGTGCCAGTAGCACTAGTAGTAGCCCTGAAAGTTTCGAGTTAATACCCTTGCCCATTCCTAAGATATTCCATATACGTCTCTTTGATAACCTGGATGCAGATATTGTCTTTCCATTTAGTCCAATATACCCCTAAATATTTCCTGAAATTACATCTCAATACCCTTAGACTTATTGGACACTGCTAAAATCAAATATTATCCCCTTTCCAAACGTCAATTCCCGTCAATTCCAATTCCCGTCCAAACGTCAAACGTCAATATCCTCTTTTCAAACTGAATAATTCCCATTTTTTTGCACTGGGGCTGTGGAGGGCATGGCATCCCCGTAAGCATAATTGATACAATTTAACTTCTGACTAATTTAATTTATAAAATTTCTATAAGTGTTGAGGGCGGCCATCTAAAAACGACCAGTGGGGCTGTTTGCCTTTCAATCCCTCCGCTACACCCCTCCCCCAAATTTATCCTCAAAGTTTCAACTGAATATCCTCACCCGCTCTCTATTCATTGTTGATACTCCCTTTGGACGACCCTCCGGAGCATAGTGTTATTTGATTTTGTTTAACATCCATCTTGTTCAACATCTTCAACATCTCTGTTCAATATCAACATCTGTTCACATCATGTTCAACATGTTTGTTCCCTGGGGAGACCTCCATTTGCCCCAAAGAAAGAGTAGCAAATAAACTTGAATTTGTGAAGTTTGCTACTTACAACGAGAATCAATATATAAAAGCCTACCACATAGAAAGTGTTGGGACCCAGCTTCGAAATCAGCCAAACAGTTGTTCTTGTTTTCTTAACTGGCATATTGACATTTCTGGCCACTAAAAAGATCTTAAAAATCACAACTTTAAGTAAGACTTTGCATTTTTCCCAAGCTGGTTGTATCGAAAATATGGTGACGCCATGACATCAAGAAGAGGGTCACATTATCTGAGGTTATAAGATAAGTGACAATGAGAATTAATACAGACAAGCCTGTCACGTAGCCATGATGGGGCCTAATCTAGAAATTGGCTACATAGTTTTCTTTCTTCTTAAAACTGGCAAATTAACATTACTGGCCACAAAAACAAATTAACATATATATGTATATATATATATATATATATATATATATATATATATATATATATATATATATATATTATATATATATATATATATATATATATATATATATATATATATATATATATATATATATATATATATATATATATATATATATATATATATATATATATATATATATATATATATATATCTATATATATATATATATATATACATTTTTTTATTTATAAATAAATCTCTTCATAGCATCAAGCCGGCTGAAGCAAACAGAGCTAGGCACGCTCTTCCTCCATCCCAGTCTATTCAAAACCTCCTTTTCCCACCCTCCCAGGAAGTTTGCATTTCCTATTAAATCTTTTTCTTTATGACTTCTTAATTTTTTTTTTTCTTTGTTTTTTTTTTATTCCCATCAAATCTTTCTTTGTGACATCCTTCCGCCCCAGACGAGGACGATATATCCTCTGTTTAGCCCTAATGGCCAGGACCAAAGTTAAAACTTGAAACATATAAGAATAAATGATTCGCCTATTATACAAGAACCATTTACAAAACTTGCTCAAATAAACTGATTTGTGATATTTTACTAAATTTATAGAGTTACAAAAAATTGTTCTTTACTGAAAACACGAAGCAGACACGAGAAAATCATGATTTTCTCTTGGTAACAGAAAGTTCATCAATAGTCGATCACAAGGTACCATATTTATAATTTCTAACACATAATTAGAATATTCAAGAAAACTGATGAACTTAAAAGAGGATGCAAAAAAAAACCCAAAGTTCATCTAAAGTTTGTCGTGTTTACGTCCAAGGCAGAGGTGTTACCCATACGAAGTCTCTCGTTCTCTGTAAATAATTGTTTGGAGACTAAAGCCAGGCTGCAGTATTTTAAGGACTACTAAAAAAGAATAAAACCCAGAGAAAGTGAGTCAGGATGCTCGTATAAACTTCAGAGAGGGCTCATTTGATTTGAGATTGAAAATTCTATTTCACGTTTTAAGAGTGAAAAGAGATCCTAGGGGTACGACCTGGGGGCAGGCATTGTAAGTTATGCCCTGGTGGCATATATGGTTCTTATGGAAAGGATGCTCGTATAAACTTCATAGAGGGCTCCTTTGATTTGAAATTGAAAGTTCGATTTCAATTTTTAAGAGTCAATAAAATAGATCCGAGGGCAACTGGACCCCCTCCCCCCACGCCCTTTCGACCCAAACCCATCCTATAAAGATTTTGAGGTGCCTATTTTGTTAAAAATAGTTCAAAGATCATATAACGAAAATTTCGAGGGCGACACAACCCCCGCAGAGCCAGGGGTTTTGTAAGTTATGCCCTGGGGGAATTTATGGTTCTTATTGAAGGGATACTCGTATAAAATTTAGAGAGGGATCATTTGAATGGATATTGAAAGCTCTAGTTCACTTTTTAAGATTCAAAAGAGATCAGAGGGCAGCTAGTCCCCCACTCCCGTTTTTCCTAAGCCCATCCGATACAAATTTTGAGATAACCATTTTTTTTAATATTTAAAAGGTCAACTAACAATTATTCCGTTGTCGACACAACCTTCCAGGACCCGGGGGCAGGCATTGTAATTTATGTCCTGGGGGCGCATATGGTTCTTATGAAAGAGATGTTCTTATAAACTTCAGAGAGGGCTCATTTGATTGAAAATTGAAAGTCCCAGTTCACTTTTTAAGTCAAAAGAGATCTGAGGGCAAATATCTCCCCCCCAACCATTTTTCTCCAAACCCATCTGACAAAATTTTCAAGATAGCCATTTTGTTAAAAGTAGTTCAGAAATCATATAGCAAATACTCCAGTGTCGACACAACCTCCCACGGCCGGGGGGCAGAAATAGTAAGTTATGTCCTGGGGGCGTATATGGTTCTTATGAAAGAGATACTCTTATAAACTTCAGAAAGAGCTCATTTGATTGAAAATTGAAAGTTCTAGTTCACTTTTTAAGAATCAAAAGAGATCCGAGGTCAAATATCCCCCCCCCACCTTTTTCTCCAAACCCATCTGACAAAATTTTCAAGATAGGTATTTTATTAAAAGTATTTCAAATGTCAGATAAGAAAAACTTCTGTGTCGACGCAACAACCCAGGGCCTAGGGGCAGGCGTTGTAAGTTAAGTTCTGGGAGCATATATGGTTTTTATGGAAGGGATGCTTGTATAAATTTCAGAGAGGACTCATTTGGTTTGGAACTAAAAGTTCTAGTTCATTTTTTAAGAGTCAAAAGAGATTGGAGGACAACTAGCCCCTAACTACACGGCCTATTTCTGCAAACCCACCCGATAAGAACTTTGGGATAAAGATTTTTTTAAATAGTTCAAACATCATATAACAAAAACTTCGGGTTGACACAACCCCTCGGGGCTCGGGGGCAGGCGTTGTAAATTTTCCCCTGGGGGAATATACGGTTGTTATGGAATGGATGCTCGTATAAACTTCCGAGTGGGCTTATTTCATTGGAAATTGAAAGTTCTAGCTCAGTTTTTAAGAGTCAAAAGAGATCAAGGGACAACAACAACCCCTCCCCCATACCCCTTCTCCCCAAATGTATTCGATAAAAATTTTGAGCTAGGCATTTTATTAAAAATAGCTCTAACGTCAGATAACTATAACTCCGGTGTCAACACAACCCCCCAGGACCCGGGGACAGGAGTTGTAAGTTATGTCCTGGGGGCATAAATGTTTCTTAAGGAAAGGATACTCGTAGAAACTTCAGAAAGGGCTCATTTTATTTGAAATTGAAAGTTCTGGTTCACTTTTTAAGAATCAAAGAGATCCGGTGGCAAAAGCCCCCCGTGCCCTTTTCCTTCCAAACTCATCAGAATATTTGTTATATAATTCGTTTTCAGTAAAGGGCCAATGACGCATTACATTTTAGACGTATAGAGTGAAAGAAAGAAGAAAAAATCCAAACTCTTCTTTTTAGAGATTTTCGCTCATTTCAAGCTGGATTTGCATATTCAATTTAAGTTTCACTCGTTTTAAGATTTATTTATTTATTTATATTAGTAACTATTGTTTGATTGTTTGCTTAGATTGCTTATTTAATTTTTGTTCGTTTTGGGTTTTATTTATGCCTCAATAGCAAAATATTGTTGTTCGTTTAAAGCTTGATTTGCATATTCAACTTAAGCTTTACTCGTTTTGAGATTTATTTATTCATTTAAATTAGCACCTGTTGTATGTTTTTTTTTCTATGATTGTTTATTTAATTTCTGTTCGTTTTGGGTTTCATATATGCTTTATTAGTAATTTCTGGTTGTTTTGAATTTGACTTATTGTAGGTTTCTATTTCTTCTGATCTTAATTTTTATACGGCCTTTGCTTTCCTTTAGAAAACTTTTTTTTCGGAAAGTTTTTTTTTTAATTAATTTCAAATAACCATCGAGTAAGGATTGCAGATACCCTTTAAAAGAGGCATCACAAGAAAGACATTGAAAAGGTATATCATTGGTGTTTTATATGGGACCTCATGGGTCGGATGTTGGATTTATTATCAGAAAAATAATCTTGATATTTGGCATCTTTATAAGTTAAATTGCCTAATGGTATTACTTATATTTGCTGATATGTTTCCGTGAGAGGATTCCTGAGTCTGCAGTATTACAAATATCCCTAAACAATTTTTATAATCTAAAGCAAAGAAAGCCATCATAATGCAAATCAAATATTAACTTCATCCTTGGGTTAATTAGATTAAGTTTAGCTTTTACTGGAATTTAATTTAGTTCATGCGCTTAAAATGTTTACCTGGTGACCAAAGTTTAAAAAGTAGATTTAACTCAGAAAGACCACGAAATGTGTTGCTTAGCATTGTATTCAAAGGGGGAGGGGATTAGACTTCAAAGGGGAGGGGATTTGACTTCAAAGGGGAGGGGACCATCCTTGGTTTCTCCTTTGGTTAAAATATCAAACTTTCTTTACTAATGTCAAATGTACAATGTGTAAGAAAAATAAGTTAAGTTTTAATTAATATCGTCAGAAGTGGTTCTGATTTTCAGGATCTTCCTTTCCTCGGGAGAGAGCATTGCAATTACTTAGTGTGCGTCAACATTCGGTGACTTTATGGAAAACTGGGGTGATAACTGGGGCACATTTAGCAGTCTACATTAGCTCTTTTAGCTAATGTAAAGCGGTACTTGTGTCCCAGTTTTTCTGGGTTAGTCACCTGAACTTTAATCTCCGAAAGATTCTTTACAAGGAGTACAATATTTCTCCAGCGTAACTTTTCTGCCTGAGACTTAAAAAGTTTGAACTGTGGGTCCAATTTTCTAGGCTATGGGCCATCAAACTTGTTAATTCAGTATTCAATTAGTGAGAGAGTCTCTTCATTAGACTTTCCCTGAGAGTTTGAAAAACATCCTTATTTCCCCTGATAAACCCCATGGCTTCCTTTAAAATGTATTGCTTGATCGATTCCCAGAAAACGGAACATTCAATCTTCACTTCCTTGTTATGGCGCTTTCCCCCTCCCCTCTGGAACGAGAAACTGGTGCGGCAGTACCAGTATACACAATCCAGATTAATACTTCTTCTCCCCTGTTTTCGATAAGATACCGAAAGTAGACGAGGTTTTACAATCATACTTGCATACTAGATTTAACATAGAAGATTATAGCCAAAACTCACTTGATAGTGCCCAAGGCTGTAACGTGCTTAAGCTTTGCTGGTAGACAACACTGTGTTGTCTGCATTCTTCACTAACATTTGCTATTGTTGTTGGTATTAAGTTATCCAGCCAAGCTCTTGTCAAATGTTGAGAAACTGCAGCATATTTGAAAGCCAATTCCTGATCTAGAGATTTATTCAAAAAGCTGAACATGCAAGCGCACTGAAGCGAGAAATACAAAAGTAAGCTGATGCACCTCATTACTAAAGATAGATAAGATTCATTGAAAATTCATATTAGACACAAGATTTATATACTATCGTCATTTTATCTAAGAACAAGATAATCTACGAATAAGATAAAGAGAGAAGAACTAGGCCAAAGAATTAGCGGACTTATTAACTCAGGGTGTACGTGTTACTGAACGATTGTTGCAACTGAATCATGTGCAACATAACACGCGTAACTTGACCCTCACTCACGTGAACCCAGATGCAACTGAGCACCATTTAACTGAATTCCCGTGTAATTCAAACTCCGTTTAACTGAACCCTTTTGCAACTGAACCCTGGCAGAAACGAGCCCTATGTAACCGAACCCTTGTTCAACTGAACCCCAGTGCAACTCATCCTCATTTAACTGAGCCCTTATGCTACTGAAGCCTCGTGTAACTGAACACCCCATTTAACTGGGCATCTGTACAATTCAGCCCAACTGAGCTCTCGTTCAATTGAAACCCCGTGTAAATCAATCCAGGTTTAATTTAACCCCCCTTTAAGTCAACCCCTGCTTGGTTCAATCCGAAACAAAGCCTAAGAACAAGTTTGAACTGCCATAAAATTAGAAGATTAAAATCACTTTCTCGCTTCGTTTGCAGTTTCTTACTTATATTACCCATTTGGGTAACCCCAGAACTTCACCCAACGGAAAGAACCCTTCATAAGTAGGTTTAATGTCAAAATCATGACCTGAAAAAGGTTTTTTTTTGTTTTATTGCAAACTAGGCATTTAAGCTTTTAAGTTAGTGCGGGCTCGGGTTAGCATCTGCCAATAGGTAAGTAAGAGCTTCTACTATATAGGTTACCTAGTTTCCTAATCTCATTTAGTTGTGTTTTTGTAGTTACGTAAAAGTATTTTGTTTTGTTTTTCCACATAACAACCGTTAAATGAAACTAGTTTTTATTCAGTGTGAAAATAAAAACTAATTCCCAGAACTTCATGCTCATTTGCAACGGGCCTACGATGCTCCAGTGACCCACCATGCTAGATGAAAAAAGAAAGAAAAAGAAGTACTCCCAGGTATCAAAACTTTTTTGTAATTCTCAAGAATATAATTCGTAATTGATTCGAGTATTGAAATGAAAATATGTGGTGTCTATCATTAACGAATTAGCTTTGTATTTGAAAAAAAAAACAGTTGGTAGGTAGATTGATCAGAACTTATTTTTCAACTTCAAAGGTGACTGGGAAAGGGAGCGTTCAAAAAGAGAATTTTAAACAGCATTTCAAAGTTTTTCAATCATTGATATTTTAGTCGTAGATCTTTAATGGTTTCAATCCTTTACTTTAAAGTCGAATTTTGGTGGCATATGGTATTTTATGATGATGTTATTATGACCAAACTGTTAGAAGGACGTAAATGTAAATACTAGCTTTCAAATGACCATAAACAGCTTTATACGATGTTGTAGTGCCATTTAACTGCTGGAGAAATAAAACAAAAATAAAATGACTTATCCATATCTCAAGCTCTTTTTAAAATTGTTCGTTAATTTTTTTCCGCAATAAATTTTTGTTATCGAAATGAATTTAAATAATAGGAATGAAAGAATCCATTTATTCATTCAGGAATGAAAAAACCCATTCCTGAATCAGTATTAACGGCAACTTTTTCTGTGAACTAGGGTTTAGTTGCACAGGGGTTGTTTTGCAAAAGGGTTAAATTGAATAGGGTTTAGTTGCATGGGCCTTAATTTACACGGTGATTCAGTGTCAAACAGAGGTTGATTTGCACGAAGGTTCAACTCTAAGGTATTCAGTTGAACGAAAGTTCAATTGTACCGGGGTTCTGCTGCACGAGTGCTCAGTTACAGTAAGGCTAAGTTGCACGGGGCTCAGTTGCCATAGAACCATATGGAGATAAGGATAGCCTGCAGGATCTGAGGTTACAAATTTGGCTGTTTAGTATAAATCTGCTGGTTGAGACTGAAGAGTTTAAATCTTTGGTCCAAATTGGAAATTGGTTCAGCGGCTTTGTTCTGGTCGATTACATAGTCTTACTTATTTATTAAAAATATTTTTTTTTCGTCCTAATAGATGTATGCTTTCTTTTCTCTAGTAAATGATACGACTTAAAATTTCAGGGATTTATGTCTCGTTTCAGAGATTTGTTTGTGGCGGCTTATGCTGAGTTTCAATAGGCTAGTATTTAGATTCACTTCAACATGTTACATATCGCTGATAGTCCTCAAGAGTATATTGCCTACCATCATTTTTGTTGTGTGGCAGTTATTGAGATCACCGGTCAAAATTATTTGATGAAGAAAATACATTACGGACAAATATAATAAATTTTTTAGTTTTTGGTTGAGATGATTTCTTTGCATTAGTTAACGGAGAAAATGACATTTGAGAATGAAAATATCCATATTCCTGATTCACAGAAGTTACCTAGCTCTAGGAGTGGTCGTTCACAGAGTAAATCTAACTCCATGAAAATCAAGCTTCAAAATATTTTATTGAAAAATGAAAAAAGAGAGATTTAATTTATAGGGGGGAGGGGCTCGTAAGGGTCTGATGAAAAATACCACCAGAATTAAAAAAAACATTGAAGGACTGATAAAAGTTCTTTGGTGAAATTGGAAGGGTAATGTTTCCTCACTATGAATTTGAAAGCTGTCTGACCAACCGTATAAGTTTCCAAGAGATTGATTTCGAGAAAAATAGGTAGATCAGACTTTAAATTCCAGGGTCGTAAAAGTTAAGACTTCTCCGATAGTGGGGGATGGGCGTGGCATTTCGTATAAGAGAGATAAAAAAATGTCTAGAAGATAAGATGCGTAATATTCCGGTTTAGAATAAAAGAAAAAGTTCAAAATTCATGGTTTTCTATGCTACTCTTTAGAAAATGATAAACTTCAAACCATGCATTACCATGGTGTGTGTTTCAGAGAAAGTTTAGGACAATTCTGCAGAGTCTGCCGTCCCTAAAAAAAAAAAATCAAGAAATTAGGACTACAATGTGACCAACCCCATTTGGAAATCCAGCTCCCATATAGTGATGATTTATTCATTTCCTCGTCAAAATTAAAGAAAAATTAAAAAAAGATAAAAGTAGATACGAAAGGAAACTACAATATAAAATTAAGACTGTTATAGCAGGCAATAGAGTTTAGTTTACGTTTGATGATGATTTATTTTGTGTGACTGAAAAATTGAACAAAGTAAAAGAGAAATGAATAAAAGAGACAACTTGGAAATTCAGTCTGCTATAGCGGGTAGTATTATTTGAGGCAATGTTTATCTGTTACCTCAATAATTTCGTAGGAGAGCAGAGCTTAAGTGGAGGGAGGAGGTGCTCATTATCTTGGGGAGAAACAGAGATGACCGGCAAGTAAAATTGGAAGGACTATAACAGCTTCTGAAAAAGTAGAGCAGCAATAAAGATCAGTTTTGATTAGGAAAAAGGAGCTTGGGAAGGAGTTTGGGATGTGTCCTATAGACTATCAGAGGTGGTTGGATCCAATTCATTGGAAGGAGTCCTTTAGGGAGGAGTCCCTTTAGAACGCTAGAGATCAAAGTCAGTTCTCGGAACCCACAACTGTCCTTGGGAGATATTCTTTCCACCTCTATCCCAGCACCCCGTTTTCACCCTGTATTGGTATCGACAATGATTCACTCCTTAACTCTCCCATTGGGAAGAATATAGAAGAAGCCTATTAATTTTTTGCTCAGAGGTTTATCTCATTTCCCAGTACCCCATTCGTTACCGCTAACTTTTGTAATTTTTGTCACGAGGGAAATTGAAGTATATCTTGGGGCATGTCTTATTTCAATTTAGATGTGGATTTTTTTTCCACCGTAGGATTAGGAGGCTGGTTGAACCCTTGACGTTTACTATTGGTTAAAATAGCAGAACCCCATTTTTCAATTCTCTCAAACCTAAATTTGAGAGTGTGATAAAATTCTTTATTTGGGCGTGCTATAAAGTCTCATTAAGTGATAACCCTGACCTCATACGATTATTGTCTCTATTTTTTTTTTTTTTGATGGGCTGTTGGACATATGAATTTTTCTTAGGCTAAGCCCAAGAACCTCACCACTATAGTAGCACAATTGATTTCTGCTAATCTTAGAGAGCATATTCTTCAAAATTTCAAGCTTGGTTGAGATGGCAACAAATTCAATGACTCCAATTGTTCTACAGACACTTTGGATGGTAATGAACCCAGGGCCATAATGATGAGATGACAGTTGAGACTGCGGTCAGGCTGTTCCATAGCTGCAGTGGAGATTGGGCTGAGGTAAGAAACTAGAAGTTTAATTGAGATTTTGAAGTCGATGTTCTTATTTTTTTTTGTTATAAATCATTACCATTTGAGTTCCGACAAATTTGGTGTGGGGTTAGCCATTTATCCTTGGGGGGAAATGTTTGGCCCCTGAAACTAATTATCACATAAGGGATTTCTTCATAAGTTTAATATCATTGCTTCTCTAAACCCATCGCTAACCTTTTTGTCCTTTCTTTTAGCTCCTCTTGCTATTTTCTTTTTGGCGGAGAATTACCTGACGTCTAGTAAGGATTCGCAAATTGGACAGATTTCCAAAATTCAGGCTGACTATGAATCATTTTGTTGACCAGACAGAAAAGTTTTACCTGTCTAAGGTGGTTTTGTCAAGTGTAGAACCAGCCTTTTATCCGGATAGTAGTGTATATCATGCGAAGCCACCAGCGACAACAATTGGTTCAGAGCCTCCTGGCCGGCAGACCGCAATTTACATAAAGGGTGGATTGTCAGCCTTAGTAGATCTTGGGGTCCCTCCTTCAGCCTCTTAATATAACCATTCCATATTATTGTTGCTTCCATAATCTTTCAGTATCAAGGTGGTGGTATTTAATATATGAGCTTGTAGAGAACGCCCAATTAGTATTTTTCAAGAAATATGACTAATCAACAAATACAGTCTTCATTAAAGAACGAAATTACTTCAAATATACTTCCTGCATAAAAAAACTACAAGTTTTCTTCAAGTGTGGATACTGCAGCTTCATTATTGTAGGTGCCTTTAAGCTTAGGTTACAGCATTATTTTTTATTAGCCATGTTCGGTTTCAATATACTGTGTAATGTCTTAGCAAGAGTTTGTTTTTGTAAGTTGTTGATGTTCGTTTGTTTGTAACTTTTAAAGTAGTTTGGAAGAAAATGAAATAGAACTGGAAAATCAGAAGTCTTTTCCATATCACAGGGCCATTGCTTTGAACTTAGTTTCTATGTCAATTCTGGTGGCCAATTCAATAAAAGCTCACCCTATTCCGTAAATTCTCCCATTGATTAGCCCGTAAATTCGCCTGTAGAATTGTTGTAAGCAATCTTTAAGCTATGACTATTGTAACAAATTTGCTTCGACCTTGGCCGGCTATAACGTAGTAAATACCTTTTTTGTTATTTTGTTTTATTTTAGTAAGATCAGTGGTGTATACCAACTAAATCCTTAAAATTGGAGTTTTAATACATCAAATAGGCTGATTACTTCAAACTCAACTTCTACACCAATTCGCATTGCTGACTTCATGGATGTTGTAGATTGTGTAAATGGAAATGACTATTAGCTGAACTCTGAGGACATTCCTAGAACTATGTCTTCTCTTCTTTCTGCCCTGTACCTATATTCTATTTCAAGACTATTTAAGAATATTTTACACAGATCCTGTATATTAGTAGAAAGCGGGGTGCTACTCCCGTACGAACACATGTGCTGCCATCTACAATTTAGTTTAATGCTGACTCTAAACCAAATATGGGCATGGAATCCCCAGGGAGAATGATTGCATAATCGAAGTGGGTCAATGACCTAAATTTCCCAGGTCGATTTATTGTTGTTGTTGTTTTGGCCAAGTGCACGCTCGGGGCGAATGTTAAGATCCAGGAATAGGAAACAGGATCACGTGTTTCCTTCTAAGCCAATCAGAGGCTCGCATACATATTAGCGACGGAGGATTGCAGAGAATATGAGGAAAGGATTTTTACTATAGTTTTTTTAGTCTGTGAATAGAATTCAAAGGAGTCAGAAGAAGAACAGCTTGACTTTACTCATATGGATATATATTTGTGTTTTGATGATATCGAGTGGATTTTTTACCCTCTTAGAAGTGGATAGTGGAGTTGATGGCAATAATACAAGAGCACCAAACATTGCGGTGGAAATCACGAGAGGATCACGGCTTTGTCTGGAATGGGATGAAGTATATGCAAGATATGTGATATCCTTGAGCAAATTTAAAATGGAGGATCAATTATGTTTCGCTGCAAAAGTTGATATAGCACACGTGAATAGACTTCAATGTGCTTTAAGTGCATTAGTGAAACATATCGAAGACAATAAACTCTATCGCTAATTGTACATGCTTAGTATTATTGATGTTGTACTTATTCAAGAAAATTGTTTCGAAATCGAAAATGTTCCTTTTCTTTTCTGGTTAGGTTAGGTTAGAGCTAACGAATCAGGGTCAGTCTAGAGTCAGCAGTCAGAGTGAAAGGATTAAAAAATGAATAAATTTGAGAAAGAGAGAATTAGATCAAATCCAGTGTTTATGGAAAATATTTGATTTTGGATGATGATTTTTCTCTTCAACGCAGGATATTCTCTCGTCAGGGAACACTTGACAATATACTGAAAACTGATTCTCCCCCATTGGACTATTGTATGAAACTTTTAAAATGTGATTCAAATGCTTATAGTCAATTTATTGATACATTAATTGGAACAAAGCAGAATAATATCGTGGATATACTTTTGAAAACACTGCCAATGGATTCAATGTAGATGGCTCCACCATTCGAAAGAGGTAACGTCACAGAGCTACACCTCTCCCCATTCCCCTCACTGAATTTATTGGGCTAGGATAATCAGTTTCGTTTTAGCTGTGAGAGAGTTGACATCGGAAACCAAAAAATGTTCTATACATGTCCACTGTGCATGTACACTCTTGGCAGTTGGACACAATGTAAGAATTGTACAATTATTGATGACTAAAGTAAAAAGTGTAAATTATGTAATTCTTGTAAATTACATAGAGGCTATGCAGTACAAATTAAAGGATGTAATTCATGTCTTGAGGAGATTTGTGACTCTCACCCTAGAGGGCACCTGTGCTCCAATTGTCACTATGATAAATGTGATCAGTGGAAGAATACTTACCCCGCTATGATTGGAAAGAATCCCAAACGTGATTTTAGTTTATTTCTACGAGATTGGTATCTTCGTGGATTTAAATTATTCTGGGAAGAGGAATCTGGTCTACGATTCAACTGTTGGGGTAACAAGACAATTTGGTTTCTACGTCATCGTTGTGACGACACTGCCTATTATGACTATAAACCAAGTGATTTTTATTTGGCAGTTACCGAATGTGATTCACCATTTGAAAACACTGTATGTGATATTGCTTCAAATAGACAGATTGAAACTCGCGAATTTCATAATATGAATGCAAATAGTATCATTGATTATACAAAGAGATATGACAAGACTGAATTTACGTTGTACTGTAGAAAATGTGACCCTGACTTTGCAGTCAATCAAGATCAATATACAGTGAATCCAAATGATTTACCAGCATTAGTGGTTCACGACAGTTGCCTATACATCGAAGAAGAAGAAATCTAAAGTGAAGATTTAAAGACATCGTTGTATATATATGCATTTTATTAATAAACAAATTCACAAACATTTTTTAAGCACTTTACTCTTAGGGCACTGAAATCAATACTGTATAGGTCTGAGAGGATATTTTCCACTAGAAAGTCGTTCAGACGTGGATTGTCACTATAAATGTGGAGAAACTGCCTGTAAGTATAGCCGCGACATCGGAACAGAAAATATAGTAGTGCATGGAAGCCACAGCTTTTAGTCGTTAGATCCTGCACCCTCTTCCGATTTTGAATAATAGTTTTCCAACTGCTCTCAATATAGTTGCTGATGTGGGGTGTGTAGAATGTATAGGGTAGACCAAGAGGATCAAAAAATTCAATCGTCTTCATTGTTTGAAAGATGCACAGCCAATGACCCGTCAGCACAGTCGACGGACTGCTATTAACAATAACCAAGGTATTGTTGACACTTTGAATTTTTCCAAGAAAGTCTGAGGGTAGACAATAGGATTTGTTCTGGAACATGTAGGGGTCCATATTAAATACATTGATTATTTGACTGGTGTTCATGGCGCCAAGTCTAGTAGAACACTTCCTTCGGGAGTGATTTCCCAATAGGTTTCATATTGATTTAGTGAGATTAGTGCAATACTCTCAGCCAATGGATCGGCAAATGTACACTCTAAACGCACACTCCCCGTACGTACTATACTCATATCCTGTGTACCAGACAAATCCAGTACAATGATACCACGTGTTTTAGCAAACCTTCGTTTATACCATTTTCAAATAGTTGAGAGTCATGATCTAGGGTTTGCATAGTCAACTCATACAATGTTCTATAGGATTTATCAAAAGAAAGATTGTAGAGTGGGATACCGTTTTTTTGCACACAAGAGATGAAAGTCCAAACATCTCGAATTTATGTGGGCATCCAGTCCACGATCCTATTGCACTAGCGCTTTTTAAAAATGCCAAAGCGAGTTTTGACGGAATTTCACCATTGATAAAGGATGAATCGGTGAAGGTGCGTGAGCCCATGGCAATATGACGTTGATTGGTGATTGTATGAGGAACAAGTAGTTTAATATTATTTCCATTGGCTCTCAGTTTTTCCACTGCCAAAGCAACAGAACTCATGACCTGTTGTTTGCGTACATGAAGTATTGCCGAGGTGAGGGAGAGACTTACATCAGGATTGGCAGCAAGTTCTTTTCTCAATATGAAATTGGAGGGTGCAAGCGTTAGTTTTATATCCACTTTAACATTGGGTGGCAGCCATTGGGGTATATTAAATATTTCATGATATATTTTTCCAACTAGATGTAATTCACTAGTTGTAGCATTTTTAAGTGCATCTGTACTATCAGTATTAGTAATATATTCATATCCATTGGAGGTGCCTCTCAAATACTTGTATGACTTGGGTGTCATCAGCATGAATTGCATATAGCTTGTATAATTTGAGAGATTGTTGCTTGTGCTCACCAGCGTGCCATTGATGTAGACACTGATTTGACGAAATAGACTATGTAATAGACAATTTACATAGGATATACCATCGGCCCGAATTGGCATTGTATTATCGGATTTCCGGACTTTCATTTGTAAATCTATAAATGTTGAAGACATCTCCATAAAGTAGTCTTCATTGGAATAAATTTGAAAGTGGATATTATCGGAGAGGGGTTGTTGTGGATAAAATTGTTCATAGTATCCATGCTTGACACTCACATAAACATTTTCTGCATTGAATAGATTCAATGATGAGGTGATTGAAGGTTGAGAATCCTTATGCGGCAGGTAGGACATCTTAAGAGAAGAAATCTAGTTTTGATCTAACAATTTTCTTCCTGGGGCTGCTTCTTCTGTTTACACTACGTGTCGGCTTTTTCCTTCTTTTCTTTGACAAGAGGGGTGATGTCTTTCGTTTCCGACCTGAGTGGAGACTGATGAGTGATGCATTGTTTCTTGACCTTTTTAAGCCTTTACCATTTTGTTTTAATTTCTCACCAAGGGTTCGCGCACTGGACCTAAGATTTTCCGAAGCACTTTTTTTTAAAATCCTTACCAGAGCCCCAATCGTATAGTGTAGAGGATGCAAAATCTGTCGCAGCCGGTACAAGATATTTTTTAGCCAGTGGTAGTGAAGAGCGAAACAGCTTAGCAAACCAACTGCCAAGAAAATAGCCAGGCATTGACGAGCGACCTTTGTAATAGTCCATTCCATTGCCCTGTTGTCTTGGGCCAAGAGTATTAACATAGCAGTCAATATCAGGACAAGTGAATACCAGTTTTCTATTAGACATCTTGTTGTTGAACGATGGGACGAAAATGGCATGTAATCACAGCCAAACCTTTTGAAATTGCTATGGGATCACCCAATTCAGTTCTTAGTGTTAACTGACAGAGTTCCAAATAGGAAGTGTTTACGGAAATATACTGAAGATGCTTTATATTGTAGTGGTGAATATGTTCTTGATTGGTTTTTCGTTCAAGAACTTGTAGGAGGGGAATATTTGAATTACCAACCCGAGATGTTTCCACAAATGAGGTGTAGAGAAATATACAAGTGTCTGTGGAGAAGGCAGGCGGGTAGTCAGCAAAAAAAAAATTAGTATTTCTGGCACTTTTACCATTGATTATATTGAGCTTAAAGCCCAGAACATCCTTTAGATTATCATTGAGAATAACCTTTTCGCTGGCAATAGGTGAACTAATGTAGATCTTGCCCTCCTCCTTTGAATAGTTGAAATGAAAAGCTCCTTTTTTACGAGTGGAAATTATTTTATTAATAGAACGACATAAATCATTCATGCAGGTGAGTTCCTCGTAGGGTAATTCAATATATGGATAATCCATCCAATTGATTTTTTGAATTTGTTCTTGATCACCTGAAGGTGGTGGTGGCCAATCATAGGGTCTAATTTTTATATCATATTTACGATCCTTTCTCAGGATGTCATAGGTATTTTTGAGAATACAGTCGACAAGAGCTACTTCATACTTTCCGTCGAATTTGATGGTGGGGGAGAGTTTCGTCCAAAAATCACTTGTTCTATTCAAGTCATTGTAGAGAGGATCAGAAACATTGGACATGAAAGTCACATAGAAATCATTGGGCATTGTTAATGTCTGCAGCACTGACCCAAGAATCAAAATCTGAGTTGTATCCTAGCCAGCGAACAAGCAACTGTCTCTTGCCCCTACGAGTACGACTCTTTAATATCTTTTCAATTTGATAAATTTCACTAGTGTTTCTAATTTTCTGCAGTTCATATTCATAAAAACCGCCCAGAATCTCATCATCTTTGTTGTCTCGCAGTCGATATGTCGTGCGTTCGGTGTCCAGAATTTTGGACACTTTAAAAAGTTCGGTGCTCCATAAATAATTCCCCTTTTCAAAAATATTGGTGGTTCTATTAATTCGAACGGTATCACCAACATTGAATTTCTTCTTCACATTTTTTTTTCTTTTTCACCATTGGAATATTGCTTTAGAAAAGCATCAAATGTATTTTCACTGTAATGAACTTCCCGAGGGCTGGAGTTGGACAGAGATCGATGAGGTTGATGGTTGTATATCCGCATGATTTTATCTAAATCATGAATAAAAGCAGATGTATTTTTCAGTGTACAATATCTTGAAATTAAAAGACGAATCGTTCTTATTAATCGTTCAGCCAATGCAGCCTTTATCGGGCTGTGACTATGATAAAGTGTTGTATTATATTTCAATAGAACCTTTTGCACATGGGGATTAACAAATTCACTGCCACGATCCGATTGAATTTTTCTATACGAATCCTGTTCAAGAATACTTTCAATGGCCTGAGCAACTTCAACACCTCTCTTTGACCGTAATGGAATGGCATAGGCATAGCGACTAAAGACACTGATTGCCACCAGAATATATTTGTTGGGTGCATTGCGACGCCGTGGAACTGCGTCTAAAGTTAAAAGATCCGTTTTCATTATATGCAGAGGGAAAAAGGCTTTAGTTTGTCGATATTGTTTGCTGCGAAGCCTGTGATTTCGATGCAGTGTGTAACTCGGTTCATTCTCTAGATACTCTTTTGCTTTTCATGTGCTGCCGGAGACAACTTTAGAAAGCGTTTTGGGAGAACTTAAACTTCCCGCTTCACCAATATTTTCATAGACACCTTTCAAAACTTCATCCATTTTGATTGTAAACACGTAGTGTAATGTCCACTCCCCTTTTGCACACTGGAGGGTGAATCAATTCGTCTTCGCTTTTGACTAGCAGCCACAGGTGTTGTAAAATCATTGCAGCTGCTGCTGGTATTTTCAAATATTGAATCTTCTTCTTTTTTAAATGGTGTTGGTGTTGGTGTTGTTGGAGGACTATATTCTCTTAGTTTCTTTAGAATTTGCTTATTGCCACTAAGACTTTTGGGGAAGTTTGATACACTTAAAAAGGTGTATAGATTATTGTCAAATGATAAAAGTCCTTTACGATTCGTCACCATATAACAAATTAAATCAACTAGATTATAACTTTTTCCCTGAATTATAATTCGTTTCCCTGTGCTGTCGACTTGAACTTGATGTTCATCACCAGTTTCCAACATGAGATATGATAATACTCATTTACTCTGTTCTCGATAGGTCAGTGGCAATAGGTTTCCAATTTTCGATACAATCGAATTCAATTCCTTCTCCTTGGATTGCACTGCTGCTGCTGCAGAATCTTGAGATGTTTCCTGTTTAGAGGGATCGGTAACAGTGGTGACGGTGGGTCTCTCACGATAATGTTTATGTTTGTCCACACATCGCAATGCATCTTGAAGTAAAAGCAGTTTTTGTCATCGGCAATATTCTCATCATTAATGAATTTGCTTAGATTGTCTTCAAAATGTTCGACGGGCGAGAGGACAAGTTCAAATGGTGTCAATTTATAGGGTTTTGCCATTCTCTCTCTAGAGAAAACTGTTTATAAGTCCTGCAATTATTGGCATTAAAAGTGTGAAAAAGCTACCGCCCGCTTGAAGGAGACGTATTCTTTTAAAATTTTTTCCCTTGTTTTTACAAGCCAAGACGCGTACAGTGGAACGATGTTGCTTTGTCTGTTGTCTAACACCTTCTGGCAGTTGAACATTACCCTCGGTTAAATTTAAACATAGTTCAGATATTAGATTAATGAAATCATTGTCAACATCATGTTTGAGTATGGCCTTCCTAAGCAAGGGTTTTGAAGTGCTTAAAACGGAAAATAAATGTCGTTGTTAATGTAGTTTCTTCAGTGTCATAACGTCAACTAATAGCCTTTTCTACTGTTCACCGGAAGATATATTGTAATTTCATTGTTGAAAATGTCGGTGACTACACGTAGATCCTCGGGTGTGCTCTGATTGAGATCCAACAAAATGTAACCGTAGGGTTTATTAGTCGCCTGAGTGTACGCTGACAACAGAAATTTAGGGGCGCCGGGGTATATCTGTTTATTGAGAGTTATTAGCGAGCTAGAATCACGAACAACTCGATAGATAATACAGATGGTGCAATTCAATGCAAGGGTTCGCATACATTTGCTCTGATGAAACAGATTGTGTAGAACTAGGGTTATGGAAATGTGTTCATGGTGGGAGCGAACAGTGAACAGTTGTAACATTTCCTGTGAGAAGTGTTCAATGGATTCAGCCAAATCATCAATAATCAACCACGAGTTCGATTCAATACTATTGAAAAAATCAAGCCCCCGTATGAATTGTATTGGTATGGTTGTGGCAATAGCTTTTATTTGATCATAGGACTCCTGCCAAATACTATACCAATAGTAGATTTTTTTCGGCTTTTCAAAAAACATTTTCTGACAATTTTGAAATATTTTAGTTAAGAGTGTTGTTTTCCCCGACATTGAGGGACCACACAGAAACGATCTGAAGGGTGTTTTAAATTGATACATGCTGCTGCTGCTGTTGACAACAGTTGGACTATAACTAACTGTAAATCATACGTGTCCAATGAATAAGTAGTAGTAGCAATAATTTTCCCATAGATCTATCTACGTTAACAAGAGTAACAACAAAAAAACAATATTTCATGGTCATTTATTTGCAACATGAAAACTCTATTTGTTCAACATGAACAACGATAAAAATAACACTTCTTCAACAAGAACCTGACAATATTTCATGGTCATTTATTTGCAACATGAAAACTCTATTTGTTCAACATGAACAACATAAGAATAACACTTTATGTTCAAAAAGAACAACAACAATATTTCATGGTCATTTATTTGCAACATGAAAACTCTATTTGTTCAACATGAACAACAACGATAAAAATGACACTTTATGTACAACATAAAAAAACACTTTTTGTCCATCTACAGTAAGAACAACACTTATTGTCTTTAAAAACACTATTTGTCCAACAAGAACACTTTTCTGTACAACAACAACACTTTTTTGTACAACAATTACAACAACACTTGAAAAAACACTTGAAAAACTAGCACAGTTGAACATTATGAATTTAAAAGGGGTTTCCCCCACCCCCTGGGACCCCCCACCCCCCGGGAGCTGCGGGCGGGACCCCCATCCCCCGGGGCCAGCCACGGGCGGGGCCCCCCACCCCCGGGAGCCGCGGTGGAAAAAAACTGTACAATAGTTGTCGTCACTGCTACAGGTTAAGTTGGGTCAGTGGTGGTAAGATGAGGTTAGTTAATTTATGAACGGGTTGGTGGTTAGTTGGTTAGTTCATTAGTCTGGTTAGGTTAATTTATCCAGACCAAGTTGATTGCGATAGTCTATGCATTCAACTCGGACTGAAATACGGTAGTGTCCATGTGGTAGCACACTTACACCATTCTCGAGCACATAGACTTTGTCGGATATACACGACATTACATTTTTTTCCACTCTTACAGTATAATTTCTATACTGTAGAGAGCGAATTGCAAGCACTTGTGCTCTCGGCACTAGGCTACTTTCTACACAGTCTCTGTACACGCTCATGTTGAAATTGCTCTTTACAAAATGTGTAGGCACCCCTTTACACGCCTGCTTTTCATCCCCATTATGAGTTTTAACGCAATAAACTTTAGGACCCGGGAACACCCCCCTGGATATCAAATCACTCCCCGTCTCTGATTTTAACATTAATAGTTGGTTGGGGGCTTGACGTTTCACCAACTCGGGGTAGAGGGACGGATTCCAGTTGGTGAAATCCATCCACGAGCTGATGTGTTCCCCCTTTTCTAGATCACCCAATAAATCCTCGGTTTTTACCTTTAGCAGCAGAGAATCTGTATCCCCATAGTAAACTTGAACCTCCCCCTCCCGTGGCCATTGCACCTTGCAGACATTGTAAAAAAACGACAATATGAGCTTTTTGGAAATTTCTAGTACTGAACTACCTCCTGCTATATTCTTGTTCAGTACCACATTTCGCTTTTTCCTATGTAGAAGAACCAGGTCAGCCTCTATGCTCGTGAACGATGTAAAATTGGGATCGGCAATAATTCGTGCACTCTAGAGGGTCAGTCACGACGTCGCAGCGAGATCTGTTACGTACGCTTTCACACATTTTGCCAAACTCTGAATTTAGAATGAGTTTGTACATTTCCTTCTCTACTCTGGAGTTTGCCCTAGAGCGTTTATCAACAAAAGTGTCGATAAACGTCTTTAAATATGCTTTCTGATTAAACTGCAGGACTCTATGTATTTTGGTGATCTTGAAACCATTGCTCACCATCCAGTGCAAAAGCACATGGTGAACAACGATATTCTTCTTAGGGTCCAAATCGGTAATCAGTTTTTGCTTAGAGGGGTTCCAGTGCATCCCCATATCCTCAACCAATGATCGATTGTAGGGGCTCAGTGAGTCCCTGCTCACGGGTCGATTGATACAGGGAAAAGACAAATTCTCTGACTTAATCTTGAAGCGCCAGTGGAATATTCCCGTCAATTTCAAAGAACCATCCTTGTGGCCCATTGTCCTCGACGGTGGTAATGTCGGGGAACTCACAAGGATTCTCAAGCCATTGATAGTTCCCACACGGCAAAGAGTAGTGAGACATTGCCGAGGGGTACAATGAGTTCATGTCCAAGAACACTGCATTTGACTTTGCACCGGTGCTGTTTAGTCCGCTCGGATCGGTTGACAAGACGCGGTCCCCATGAAAAACATACCCACCCCTCATTGAACGCTCTACAAAAAGGTGCTGATCTAAATCTGTGATTAGGCCTATTTCCTCCCTACTAATTTTTAAAATCAAATCCATCACCAAATGGGGTGTGGAAAAATAGTAGCCTATATCTAACCCAAACTCTGAATAGATTTGGTCTGTGTTCTTGCAGACTATATCCAACAGAGTTAAAACGTCACCGGCCAAGTACAGTCTACAAAAATCCCAACCATTTTTACAATTTCCCTTAGCCCAAACCTTCTTGGCAAACTCATATTCCTCGGCTGTGCATTCACTACTGGTCAGTGAATTGTAAAAAGCTTCAATTGGAGGTAGTTTCACCTCGCTTAAGCGAGCGCCAGAATAGTAATTGTCGTATGCGTATACACCTTTGCAGGTCAACAGGTCATACATTTCACTGTCTGGAAAGTGCTGTTTAAGCAAGGGAAAGCTATCAAAATTGTCGCTTTTCTGCACTTGAATCAATTGACTCAATGCCTTGGGAAAAAAACTAAAAGAATCTAAAAACCTGATTTTATTCCAACACGTATGCCCATTATCCACTGCCTGCCATTTCAGCTCGAGAAGCAACAACTTCTCGGCCGATTTGGGAATAATGTTATAGGTAAATGAAATATTTACCCATGGACTGTCTACTCCCCCTTCCTCCCTGTGCATACGTGCCAGTGCCGGTAAAATAAATTTTAAGTCATAATTTGCATTGTGAATAAAAACAGGAATAAAAAACTGCTGGCTAACATTTAAGTTACACGATTGATGCGCTACCTCTCTAAAATTACTACCCCCAGAGGATATTTCCTGCCACAAGTGATTGTGGTCTCTGACTTTCCCCCTTCCCCCTTTTTTCCCTTTAGTCCCCTTATCCCCCTCTTCAAACTCCCCCTTACAAACCCAACATATTTTTTTGATTTTTAATCGCGAGACGATCCTCTGCAGACAAAACCATTGGGTAATGGGTATTTCTCAAACGAGAAATAGCGCCATTAGCTAGGCCAATTAGTTTAGTCAGTGCCTTGACCATGCACTCCCCCTCATCCAATGTTTCTACTATTTCTAACAACCGCATGGTGTTAGAACTGTCTCTTTGGGCATGGGCATAAAACAGTGCAATAGCTTGATGTTCTTTGACTCGGTTTGGAAATCGAGGATCGTTCACTTCCACCAGCTTAGCTTCACAATCCAAAGATATTTTGTTGCACTGGAGGAGGGTGTTTTGAAAATTTTTGAAACGTAAAATGGCCCTATCCCCTGAAACCGTTTCCACTGTCTGGTAGCCATGCCGTCTACAATGCTTCATATGATCCCGTAGTTTTATATCACTACGGAATTGTGACAGGTATTTCGGACAGTAGAAACGTGTCCCCCTATTCTTACTCTCCCCCAGAACTCTACTGATGTCTGTGATCGGGTTAAAATGGCCAATTGAATTAGCAAAGCCACTAGATGGTGGTGTGTACAACAACCAAACCCAGTGTTTGACCAAATCAATTGACGGGCCTCTTACTGGGAAAACCACCCCCTTCTTTTTTGAACGAACCCCATCTTCAAATTCAGTTTCATACTGAACTACAGTAACGCCGATATTTAAATGGGCATTAGCCCTTTCAAAAATATCAATAGATCTTAGCGTTACTGGGTACTTTCCTTCTAAACAAGTGAAATCTACGATGGGGAAATTGGACCCTTCCTTCCCATGTACAGCCCAATCGTCTGAATTCGTCTTGGAAGCGTCACGTGCTAGAGGCTCGAATACTGATATGAGGAAAGCGTACTTGAAACATTTTTGATCTGTTTCAAAACAGATCCGCTGGACACCTTTACATCCTTCTAGATCTGGATTATATTTTAAAACTATTGACCCCTCAGACCCTTCCCCGCCTCTTAAAATAAAATCTTTCTTAAATTTACAAATATTAACGCTTAAATTTTCAACATAAAGAACTACAGAGCCGCTCCCATTTTCGTTAAAGTTCTCAAGATGCACAATAATTTGACCTACCCACTCGCAAAAAACACTCTCAAAATTTTCTAAATTCGGATAAATCAAACGCATCTCGGAGTGTGTATAATGGTGGTAAACTTCACCTTTCCCCTCATTTAAATAAAACACCTTTAAAACAATTGAAACCTTAATTGAATCCCTCCCCCTCCCCATAATTGAATTTGGTTCTCCAGCAGTGCACGAATTTTATCTACATAGTCATGCACAATTTCTACGGGGTCAAACACAAAATTTCCCCCCATAAGTGAATTAAATGGATCCCCAAAAGTCGCAGTGTAAACAACTATTGCATTTAAAATTGTATTAGATAATTGAAAATCGGGAAATGGTATTTATTGGACATTACCCCCTCCCCCTCTTGTATATCATCAACACTCCCTCCACATTGTTCAATACTTGGGGTATGGGAATCCACTTCAGTTGTTTGAAGTGGGAGTAGGTTATCAGTGGGGGGAGGGTTCCCAGTTAATTCATTTGTAAAATCATTTAAAAGCTGTAGTGTGTTAGGAGTCAAGTCCCCCTGCTCAACTGCGCTATTATCTAAATTTAAAAATTTTTCTATAAACTCATCAATATTATCTGGAATTTCCAGTGAAATATCACTCCATGGTAAATTGTTGGGGGGCTCCACGTGTGCCTCCTCTCCTTCACCAACTGATGAGGACGGCGACATGGAATAAGGTACCAATGGTCCAACCTATAAATGAAAAATAGCTTATTGTCAAAGTGTTCAAATCACCCCTACTGTTTAAAATTTGGATTATTATTTACCTATTATTTAAAACGCGCTTAGTAGTAGTAGTAGCAGTATGCACATAGTAGCATTTAGTTAATTCAATGTTCCCTACTCTATCGATATTCTGAAAGTTCCAATTTCCAACTTAATATAAGATATTTACAATCTAAAACGCTTTACATAGAAGGCAATTTGACTTTGTTCAAACAACTCCCCTCAATTTCCAATATTTAATGCTCCCGCTCCAAGCCGGCCATCGCGGCGCTTTCCCGCGGCGTGGGGAGCGCCGCTTCTCGGGCCCAACGGCGCTTCCCGGCCGAAACGGCGCAAAAAGCTATCTTTTTCTTAGAAATTCCCGGTCCCATACCCGTTCACCAATGGTGAAGAAACAGTTTTTTTTTCACTTTACAATGATGGTGATAGAATTGAGACATATCCCCCCCCTTTTTACATAATGTCCTAAAAAACCAACCGTATTGTTAGGCGGCATAACAATTTGGAAATAAGTCGTTTCGCCTACTTCCCGTACAGGTTGTCTAGGACTCCAAATGAGCCTAATTATTGTACAACTCATCTGTTCTGTTTCCAAGCGTATTCTCTGGAAAACACTACAATTAAATTCGAGAACAGTTAACGGTTCTTATTGAATGTCTCTCGTCCAAAATCTTGACAAGTTGTATGGTTGAAAGCTGTCAAAAATATTACGTAAATTAGAATCCATATGTGCAATAGATAAATGGGATAATCTCTGTCCTTCCCTTAAAACTATAATATTCAATTGTGAAAAATAGCATTTTGAGTTTCAAATGGTGAGATAGCAGTAAACTAGAAATTACCTAAAAATATTATTATGAGATATCGAAGAGATAGCAACAGTGGGGACAGAGAAAATAGCAAAGATTAGAAAAATGAGCGGTTTCTTTTGACAAGCAAGCAAAAAAATTACATTATATTTAGATATCTCTGAGGGAGGGGGAGCAGAGAAATTTAAAACAATGGTTGGAGGCGAGGGGTTAATATTTTAATATCTCTGAGATACACTTTTACAGTGTTGAAAAATAGTGAAAAGAAAAGACTAAAAAAAACATTGGAAGAAATAGATATATATTTCTATAACTAGAGGTAAAAATGCTCACATTTGCAAATCCTGGCTGCACTTGAGTGCCAGATGGTCCGGGTAGTGCGTGTTGGAGGATGGACGGTGCGGTAACATCACGCTCTTGTGTAGATGGGACAGGTATTAAAGGTCCATGGAAAGCAGCCATCCACTCGCTCTTTAATTTTCGGCCTGGCTGCATTGCAGCCTGCGTGGATGGGACTTTGACAGTCAACACTTGTTTTGGGGTCGTGTAAGGGCCAGCATACTTAATAATGGATGGTCTCACGGGGGCTGCCTCGTCCTCTCTCGCTTTCTTAGATGGAGGGGGCACACATTCTTCACAATTTGCCTTAAAAGAAGAGAAAAAAGTTAGTATGGAAAATAATTTTCCCCTTTTTTTACAGAAGGAAAATTAGTATCCCCACCCCCACTAACCATAATTTTGTCTAGAAAAGCATTTATCGCAAAGAAGCCCCCTCCCCAGCATTTTCAGCAAAGCAAAAAGTAAAATTTCGCGAGAAATATACTAGGCTTAGAAATCAAACGTTTTTATTACACAACTTGTGAAAAAATAAATCTTGACAATCAGTAGTCTATAGCCTTAGGATAGAAATCAATGTTTCTATTTTTACTATTTAGAAAAAAATTAAATGTTCCAGTCTATAGGCTTTAAATAAGATAAAAAGATTGTTAACACACAGCTTATATGCCTAAAATTTGTGATCATAAGTTAAAAATGTTATTCAATTTACGCATAATATAAGCTTCATGCAACTCCTAAAGACTTTTCTTTCTAGCCTTGCATATCAAAGTTAAAAACTATAGTTTTCACGCCCCCCTCCTGTGAATATAAAAGAAACTTTATCGAAAGAAATCTTGAAAAAAATTAAAAACATGCCTAGAGACGCAACGCATATATTTACACATTAGTTTTCTTGTCAAAGGGTGTACATGTCTACACAACGAATCCCCCTTACTTTTCATGCGAAGAAACAGTTTGTTTTCATTTTACAATGATGGCGATAGAATTGAGGCATTGCCCCCTCCCTCCCCCTTTTACATAATGTCCTAAAAATATTTGTTAGGCATTAATTTTGGAAATAACTCGTTTTCCTACTTCTATACAACATAGAATTTTGCAAAGCCTGTAGTCTTACATAGGTTAAACAACAGCAATCTCTTTCCACGCGAAACTGTTTTTAATTTGACGGAGAAAAACAAACCCTTTGGCTAAGCCGCGAACGTAAATACACAGGAAAAGGGTGACAAAACTATTTATAATCTTGTGCGGAGCCTTATGTCAAAACAGAGCTGCATAATGCCTTAAGAATTGACAGAAGTCAGTGGACACTTTAAATCACAATACAGAGAAGCAAGAATTTTATCGAAAAGGGAATTATTTCTATTGCGAGAATTATACTTGTAAAAACATGGGGGGGGGGGTTGAGGAGGATTTAGGTAGTAAAAAGAACCCCTTTTACGTTTTCTATCGAGTATAAAGATAGCATAGTGGTATTAGAGTGAGAGGGGGACTTACCTAAATATACTGGAGGGTGACCAAGGAAAATAATTTTATTTGAAAATAAAAAATGAAAATGTACTCACATTGCTAATTGTGGCTGTCAAGGCTTCAATCTCATCAATATTATTCATTCTTGTTCTTTCAACTGTGTAACAATAATTTCTGATAATTTAATCACAATGCATGTCCGTTATATACGAAATCTCAAGGGCGAATTGTTATGCAATAGGGAAAACCATATGTAAGCGAGCCTCTGATTGGCTGAGAAGGGGAATGTAGTCGAGTCTCTGATTGGCTGAGAAGGAAACACGTGATCCTGTTTCCTATTCCTGGATCTTAACATTCGCCCCGAGCGTGCACTTGGCCAAAACAACAACAACAAATAAATCGACCTGGGAAATTTAGGTCATTGACCCACTTTGATTATGCAATCATTCTCCCTGGGGATTCCATGCCCATATTTGGTGTAGGGTCAGCTTTAAACTAAATTGTAGATGGCAGCACATATGTTCGTCCGGGAATAGCACCCCCCTTTCTACTTAAATTTTATGCAGACTAAAACCCAAGGGCATACCCTAAATTTCGTTAGATTTTACTTTACTTTTTAATTAATCTAGCATAAAGGTAAGCATGTTGCCCCTTTTGTCATTGAACTATTGTGGGTAGTCTTTAAGTGGAGAGTACTGTAATGTTTCAATCACGACCAGCTATAATTTGGCGAATTCTTTTTTTCTCTTATGTCACTTAAAGATCGGTGATATTAAACTAAATAAATAAAAAAACTTTAAAAACTCAAGTTTTACTGTATGAGTAACCTTGGTTAATAAAACTTAACTTCTATAACAATTCTACTTACAAATCATAGGCAGCGCAATAGCGCTGCCTAAGTGAAGAGCGATGTGGGCAGAATATTTTACGTTTTTGTTTTTTTTTGGTTTTAGACAAGGGCACTAAAGAATTGTCGTAGAAACTTCAAAAGAGGCTCATTGAATTTAACTTTGAAAGGGCTAGTGTATTTTTTTATAGTCAAAAGTGATTTGAGGGCTACTAAGCCCCCTCCCACGCCCAACTTTTCACAAGACACATTCAACCAAAATTTTGAGAAAAGCCAATTGGTTCAACGTAGTTAAAAGGTCTAGAAATTATGTATTTGAGGATGACGACCCCCCTTCAGCCCTCAAGACATGGGTTGTAAACTAGAGCATATAAGGTTTATATAGAAAATGTGTTCGTATATACCTCGGAGGGGGCTTATTGGATTACTAATTAGAAGCTTTTAGTGCCCTTATTCAGGTTCAAAGTGATGAGAGGTTGGATACTCCCCCCTCCAACACCTCACCTCGTATTGTTTCCGAAATGTATCTGACATAAATTTTGAGATGGCAATTTTTTGTCGTAGAATTTTCAAAAAAGGCTCATTCGATTAGAAATTGAAAGGGCTAGTGCCCTTTTTAGTAGTCGAAAGTGCCTTGAGCACAACTAAGCCCCCTTTAATGCCCACCATTTCCCCAAACATATCCAATCAAAATTTTGAGATGGCCATTTTATTCAACGTGAATGAAAGGTCGAGAAATTACGTATTTGAAGATGACAACCCCCCCCCCCCCAGAGCCCTCTGAACAAGGGTGTAAGTTATGCTCTTGGGGCATATAAGGTATATGTAAGAAGGAAGATCATATAAATTTTGGAGAGGGCTCCTTGGATTGGTAATTAGAAGCTCCATTGCCTTTTTTCAGATTCAGAATAATCGGAGGTTCAATATCCCCCTCCCCACCTCGTATTTGTTTTCCAAAATACATCTACAAGCAATTTTAAGATGGTCATTTGTTGTCGTAGAAACTTAGAAAAGAGTTTATTCAATTGAAAATTGAAAGGGCTAGTGCCTTTTTTGATAGTCGAAAGTGATTGGAGGACAACTAACCCCTCTTCCCAAGCCCACTATTTCCCCAAACACATTCAATCAAAATTTTCACATGGCCATTTTGCTCAACATATTTTAAAGGTCCAAAATTTATGTCTTTGAAGAAGACAACCCCCCGACATCCCTCAGGGCAACGGCTCTGAGTTATGCTTTGGGGGCATATAAGATATATATAGAAAGGGTGATCGTATAAACTTCAGAGGGCGGTCATTGGAATTGTAATCAGAAGTATTAATGCACTTTTCAAAATTCAGACTGATATGATGGTGAATACTCCCTCCCCTCCCTCACATCTCGTATTGTCCCGAAATGCATCTCTATCAATAGAAATTTTGAGATGGCCATTTGTTGTCATATAAACTTCATAAAGAGCTCATTTGATCGGAAATTGAATGTGAAAATTCCCTTTTTAATAGTCGAAAGTGATTTGAGGGCAACTACCCCCTCCCATGCCCACCAAACATATCTAATCAAACTTTTGAGATAGCCATTTTGTTCAAAAATCAATTAAAAAAACTGTCCGAAAAATAATTTTTTCAAAGAAAAGTAAAGGCCATTTTAAAATTAAGCTCAGGAGATATGAATACCTGTTAAAATTCAAACTCAAAACGAACAAAAATTAAATAAACAATCATAGCAAAAATAAAAATATACAACAAGTAATAATATAAATGAATAAATAGATCTTAAAGCGAGTAATGCTTAGATTGAATATGAAATTCAAGCTTAAAACGAAAAAAAAATAGTTTACTATTAAAGTATAAATGAAGCTTAAAACGAACAGAAATTAAACAAACAATCAATGCGAACAAACATACATTATATATATTAATTTAAATGAATAAATAAATTTTAAAACGAGTAAAGCTTAAATTGAATATGCAAATCAAGTTTGAATCGAATAAGAATAACTACAAACAAGAGTTAGGGTAGCGCCTCACTGCAGAAGCCTTAAACTACTGCGTCATTGGCGTCTTACTGAAAACTATATGAGTCTTGAACAGTCTTGGAAAGTATAAACAAATTAAATTGAATATTAGATATATAATGATATTAATTGTTGAAAGATCCATCAGTTCAAGATTTTTTTTACTGTAATTTTTATTTTCATTTTCAATGCTGTAAGAGCTGGAAAAGAATAAATTTGTAATATAAGAGTAATTCGTGGTCAGTGAAGCGCCAATGACGCAGAACACTTTACGTTTTTGCAGTTAAAGAAGGGGGCAGTATCCAAATTTTGTTTGTAGTGAAACTATATTTGTTTTGACCAATCTTGGAAAGAGCTAATAAATTAAACTGAATATTTGATGTATAATGATATTAATTGCTGAAAGCTCATCAGTGCAAAATTTTACTGTAATTTAATATTTATTTTCAATATTAAATACAAAAGAAAACATTTGTAATATAATTCGTTTTCAGTAAAGTGCCAATGACGCAGTTGGTTAAACTTGCGTTAGGAGCAAGTTTAATTAACGCAATCTTGCGTTAATTAAGTAAATTACATTACTTTAGACTACATTAGGGGGGCGCCCCCCTCGCCCCTCCCCTGGATCCGCCGCTGCCTTACACTCTCTGTTTTTTCCTTGTTAGGGAGGAAAGCAGATGCCTAATAGGTGTTTGTTAATACCAAAACAGTCTAACTCTCATTGAGCCTTCAGGTATAAACAGAATTAGTTCAAAGGAAGGGGCGGGGGAAAAGGGCGTTGAGGGGGGGGGGTTATTTGCCATTCGATCAATTTTGACTCTTACAAGCTGAACTAGAACTACCAATTTCCAATCAAATGAGCCCTCTATGAAGTATATACAAGAATCCCTTCCTGCCCCCGGGCCCTGGGTTTTTTTTTTCGACGCCATAGTTTTGTTACTTAACCTTTCAACTATTTTCACATTTTTTTTATATGATGCATTTAGGGCGTGGAGGAGGGGGGCTAGTAACCATCCAATCTCTTTTGACTCTTAAAAAGAGAACAAGAACTTTCAATTTCCAATCAAATGAGCCCTCTCTAAAGTTTATACGAGCATCCCTTCCAAAAGAAATAATGGGAAGGATTCGGAGAATCCCTAAATTACAACCCTTGCCCTGAGGGCTGTTAGTTTCCATCCACAGATACCTAATTTCTAGACCTTAAAACTACGTTTAATAAAATAGCTGTCGCTAAATTTTGATTGGATGTGATTGGGGAAAAGGTAGGCGTGAGAGGGGGGTTAGTTGCCCTCAAATCACTTTTGACTATTAAAAAGGGCCCTAGCCCTTTGAATTTAGAATTGAATGAACCTGTGTTGAAGTTTCTACGACAACGCCTTCTATAAGAACCTTATATGCCCCAAGGCATAACTTAAAACCCTTGCCCTGAGGGTTGTGGGGGAGTGTCCTCCTCAAAAACATATTTTCTATCTGGGAATCAACTACGCTGAACAAAATGGCTATCTCAAAATTTTGATTGGATGTTTTTGGGGAAATGTTGGGCGCGAAGGGGGGGGGGGCTAGTTGCCCTCCAATCACTTTCGAAAATTAAAAAGGGCACTAGCCCTTTGAATTTCCAATCGAATGAGCCTTTTTTGAAGTTTCTACGACAACGCCTTCTATAAAAAACTTATATGCCCCCAGGGCATAACTTAAAACCCTTTCCCTGAGGGTTGTGGGGGAGTGTCCTCCTAAAAAATATATTTTCTATCTGAAAATCAACGAGGCTGTACAAAATGGCTATCTCAAAATTTTGATTGGATCTGTTTGGGGGAATGATGGGCGTGGGGGGCGACTAGTTGATCTCCAATCACTTTCAACTATTAAAAAGGGCACTATCCCTTTGAATTTCTAATCGAATGAGCATTTTTTGAAGTTTCTACAACAACGCCTTCTATAAAAACCTTATATGCCCCAAGGGCATAACTTAAAACCCTTGCCCTGAGGGTTTCGGAGGATTGTCCTAATCAAAAACATATTTTCTATCTGGAAATCAGCTACGCTCAACAAAATGGCTATCTCAAAATTTTGATTGGATGTATATGGGCGAATGATGGGCGTAGGGGGGGGGAAGGTTAGTTGCCCTCCAATCACTTTCGACTATTAAAAAGGGCAGTATCCCTTTGAATTTCCAATCGATTGAGCCTTTTTTGAAGTTTCTACGACAACGCCTTATATAAAAACATTATATGCCCCCAGGGCATAACTTAAAACCCTTGCCCTGAGGGTTGTGGGGGAGGGTCCTCCTCAAAAACATATTTTCTATCCGGAAATCAACTACGCTGAATAAAATGGCTATCTCAAAATTTTGATTGGATGTGTTTGGGGAAATGATGGGCGTGGGGGGGGGGGCTAGTTGCCCTCCAATCACTTTTGACTATTAAAAAGAGCACTAGCCCTTTGAATTTCAAATCGAATGATTCTGTTTTGAAGTTTCTACGACAACGCCTTCTATAAAAACCTTACATGCCCCCAGGGCATAACCTAAAACCCTTGCCCTGAGGGTTGTGGGGGAGTGTCCTCCTCAAAAACATATTTATCAGGAAATCAACTACGCTGAACAAAATGGCTATCTCAAAATTTTGATTGGATGTGTTTGAGGACATCATGGGCGTGGGGGGGGGCGAGTTGCCCTCCAATCACTTTTGACTATTAAAAAGGGCACTAGCCCTTTGAATTTCTAATCGAATGAACCTGTTTTTAAGTTTCTACGACAACACCTTCTATAAAAACCTTATATGCCCCCAGGGCATAACTTAAAAACCTTGCCCTGAGTGTTGTGGGGGTGTGTCCTGCTCAAAAATATATTTTCTATGTGGAAATCAACTGCGCTGAACAAAATGACTATCTCAAAGTTTTGATTGGATGGGTTTGGGGGAATGATGGGCTTGGGGGGGGGGGCTAGTTGCCCTCCAATCACTTTCGACTATTAAAAAGAGCACTAGAACTCTTGATTTACAATCGAATGATTCCCCTTCGAAGTTTCTACGACGACCCCTTCCATAAATAGTGCCTCTGGGAAAAAAAATAATAATAAAACAATGGATCCGTATGGCCTTTACTATAAGCAATGCTACAGCGTTGCCTCTGATATTATTGAAAGGTCCAAAAATTATGTAGTATAGGATAGCCCTTCCCTCCAGAGCCCTTAGAGTAAGGGTGGAAATTTATGCCCTGGCATATAAGGCTTATGTACAAAGGGTGATTGTATAAACTTCGGATAATACTACACATAGATAATGCTACTACTATGACTACTATTACAATTCTGCCTAAGGGCATGAATGTGAAATTTTAAAGAAATTTTGATCGGGTAAAATGGACTGAATCAGAACATGCCCTCTCTATGCAGGTTGTCAAAAGCGTGTAAAAGCAATATCATAGGAACAGTTTTGGCGTGTGATGTTGAAACTAGTAGGGCTTGTTGTGAGGGATGTTGAATTAATCAAAAGGATGTATTTGCATCCTAATACTACTGCTTAATTTACTCATACTACTGCTACTAATACTATCATTACTACTTCTGTTACTGCTACTGCTACTAAGGCTTAGGCTACTACAGTTAATGCTACAGCTACTACTACTGCTACTACTATTAAAACTAAGGATACTAAGACGAAAAATTTAGAATACACAGAAACTGAATAGAAATAAATTGAACCACACTATGCCCACACAGGATGTCAAGCGGACGCATCAGAAATGCTTCAGGAATCGTGTATGGTAGTCATTGAGTTGAAACTTTCAGCGTACGTTGAAGGGGTTTTTAAAGAAACCAAAGCTATGTGCTATGTGCATACTGCTACTAATGTTGCTGCAATTATTGCTACTGCAAAAGCTAAGGGTATTAAGATGAAGCCTTTAAGGAATATTTAGAAGGATTTTAAACTAAATCAATACAAATTATGAACTTTTGGAGTTTCAAAAAGGGGACAAAGCAAAATCTGAAGAACAACTTATATTATCAATTTATACCTTTAAGTGTAAGTTATGGGGGATTTTGAACTAGCCAAAAGGCACTATATTTGTACTTTTAATACCACCACTACAGTCAATGTAACTAATGACACTGAAGGTATTAAGATTAAACTCTTAGGGAACGTTTTAGAGTTTCAATTAAAGTAAAACACTGTATATGCCAGTGTTCAAAACAGCATATAAGCAATATCATAGGGAGCACCACTCTATAATAGAAAGAAATATAATTGAAACTTTTAAAGGAGCTAATTTAATTCAAAAATAAAAATTCTGATGCCCTTTTTAAGAGTAACAAAAGATTGGAGGGTAAGCAGCCCTTCCCTCAAGCCCATTCATTTTCCAAATGCATAGAGTCAAAATTTTGATTCAGCCATTTTATTCAGCATAGTAGAAGGTCCAGAACTATGTCTTTAAGGATATTAGGCCTGTTACCCCCCCCCCCCCCCAAAAAAAAAAAAAATAAAAAAATTATACAATTGGCCCATTATATTTTAAAACTTAATGTTCGTTAAAATAAATCAAAAGGCATTGTATTTATGGTTGCCAATAAGACACCTCAGAAAAATATCGAGAACGACTGGGGGGAATTAAGTTGAATTTTTTGGGGATACTAATATTACTACTTTTGCTTTTACACTTTGAATAAATAAAAAGAGTGTAAGTGTGTCCCAGTTATCAAACACCACAGATGAAATCTTTTGGGAATGATATTAAGTTTTATTTTTCATGTCAGCTTCAGAAGCAATAAAATTAAATTAAAAAATACTGTTTGTGTCAGAATACAAATTGTTGAAAGAGTTTCCCTAATATAATAATGGAAATCCATACTATGGATTCTTATTAAAAAACGGAAAAGATACAAAATATTATTTTTTCCATGAAAAAGACTATGTCTTTTAAAAGACAATCGTGTAAAAAGACAATCTTTCAAACGTTTATTTTACCACAGATCACAATCAATATATAAATGTAACTAAAAAGATATTACAATACATAGCTGAATCCAACTTAAAACGAGCAAAAATTAACATGAGTAGGGCTGGTAACCCCCATACCTTCTCAAGACCAGAATACAATTTGCACTTTACTGAAAACAAAATGTTTTTGAAAGTGTTTTCACTTTTCTTACTTTCACAAACAGAAAATTATCAAAACTTTAAGGAATAAAAATCAGTAGATGCCAATTAAACTGTCAATCCACAGTCATTATTATTTTTTCTTTTTTTTTCTTTTTTTTTAAGTAAAGCACAAATTTTGTTCTGGTCTGAGAAGGTAGCCCTAATCATGTTAATTTTTACTCGTTCTAAGTTTGATTAAGCTATTTATTGTAATTTCTAGGTTTTTTTAGTTTCATTTATTTATTGATAGTTATTTGTGACAGTTTTGCGCTTGGAAGATTATTTTGACTTTATTTTCACTCATGCTTAGCTTAATGGTTCTCTTTACTTTTCTTTGAAAAACTTGTTTTATGGAAACCGTTTTTTAAATTATTAAAAGGCAGGGCGCTAGCGCTGCCTAAGTAAAGAACGTTGTTGGCACAATGTGTTGTTTTTTTTGTTCTCCATACCCGGGCACTTCGTATCGAAGGAATTGTCGTAGAAACTTCGAAAAGGGCTCATTCGATTGGAAATTGGAGTGGCTTTTGCCCTTTTAATAATCGAAAGTGATTGGAGGGCAACTAGCCCCCCGCCCATCATTCCCCCAAAAACATCCAATCAAAATTTTGAGATAGCCATTTTGTTCAGTGTAGTTGATTTCCAGATAGAAAATATGTTTTTGAGGAGGAAACTCCCCCACAACCCTTAGGGCAAGGGTTTTAAGTTATGCCCTGGGGGCATATAAGGTTTTTATAGAAGATATTGTCGTAGAAACTTCAAAAAATGCTCATCTGATTGGGAAATTCAAAGAGCTAGTGCCCTTTTAATAGTCGAAAGTGATTGGAGGGCAACTAGCCCCCCCCCGCCCGTCATTTCCCCAAACACATCCAATCAAAATTTTGAGATAGCCATTTTGTTCAGCGTAGTTGATTTCCAGATAGAAAATATGTTTTTGAGGAGGACACTCCCCCACAGCCCTCAGGGCAAGGGTTTTAAGTTATGCCCTGGGTGTATATAAGGTTTTTATAGAAGGTTTTGTTGTAGAAACCTCAAAATAGGCTAATTCAATTGGAAATTCAAAGGACTAGTGCCCTTTTTAATAGTCGAAAGTGAATGGAGGGCAACTAGCACCCCCCCCCCCCTCACACCCATAATTCCCCCAAACACATCCAATAAAAATTTGAGATAGCCATTTTGTTCAGCGTAGTTGATTTCCAGATAGAAAACATATTTTTGAGGAGGACACTCCCCCAAAACCCTCAGGGCAAGGATTATAAGTTATGCCCTTGGGGCATATAAGGTTTTTATTGAAATGTTTGTCGTAGAAAATTGAAAAGGGGCTCTTTCGATTTGAAATTCGAAGGGCTAGTACCGTTTTTAATAGTCGAAAGTGATTTGAGGGCAACTAACCCCCGTCTCACGCCCACCTTTTCCCCAAACACATCCAATCAAGAATTTTAGATAGCCATTTTATTCAACGTAGTTGAAAGTTTTGGAAATTAGGTCTTTAAGGATGAAAACCCCTCCCCCCACAGCCTTCAGAGCAAGGGTTGTAAGTTATGCCCTGGGGGCATATCATGTTTTTATTGAAAGCGTTGTCGTAGAAACTTCAGAAGGGCTCATTCAATTGCAAATTGAAAGTGCTAGTGCCTGTTTTAATAGTTGAAAATGATTGGATAGCGACTAACGCCCCTCTCACGCCCACCATTTTCCCAAACACATCCAATCAAAATTTTGAGATATCAATTTTGTTCAACGTAGTTGAATGTTATGGAAACTAGGTCTTTTAGGATGATAGCCCCCTCAGAGCCCTCAGTGCAAGGGTTTTAAGTAATGTCCCGGGGGCATATAAGGTTTACATAGAAAGTTGTTGTATAAATCATAGGCAGCGCGATCGCGCTGCCTAAGTAAAGAATGGGGACACTCGAGAACGAGACAAGAAACAGGGACTAAGTAAAGAGGAGGACACTCCCCCACAGTCCTCAGGGCAAGCGTTTTTAAGTTATGCCCTGTGAGCATATAAGAATGATGTTGGCACAATGTATTATTTATTAATTTTAACCTTTAAAGCAGGGCACTTCGGATCGAAGAAGTTGTCGTAGAAACTTTGAAAAGGGCTCATTAAATAGGAAATTGGAGTGGCTAGTGCCCTTTTTAATAGTCGAAAGTGATTGGAATGCGACTAATACCCCTTCAACGCCCACCATTTCCCGAAACACATCCAATCGAAATTATGAGATACCCATTTTGTTCCGCGTAGTTGATTTCCAGATAGAAATTATGTTTTTGAGGAAAGTCCCCCACAGCCCTTAGTGCAAGGGTTGTAAATTATGCCTTGGAGGCATATACGTTTTTTTATAGAAGGCGTTGTCGTAGAAACTTTAAAAATTCAGAAACTTCAAATTCAAAGGGCTAGTGCCCTTTTTAATAGTCAAAAGTGATTGGAGGGCAACTAACCCGCCTCTCAGGCCCACCTTTCCCCCAAACACATCTAATCAAAACTTTGAGATAGTCATTTTATTCAACGTTGTTTTAAGTTCTGGAAATTAAGTCTTTGAGGATGACAATACCCACACAGCCCTCAGGGCAAGAGTTGTAAATTATGCCCAGGGGGCATATAAGGTTTTTATATAACGCGTTGTCGTAGAAACTTCAAAAAGGGTTCATTCGATTGGAAATTGAAATGGCTAGTGCTCTTTTTAGTAGTCGAAAGAGATTGGAAAGCAACTAACACCCCTTTCACGCCCACTATTTCCCCAAACACATCCAATAAAGATTTTGAGATAGCCATTTTGTTCCACGCAGTTCAAAGTTCAGGAAATTATACCTTTGAGCAGGAAATTCCCCCACAGCCTTCAGGGTAAGGTTTATAAGTTATGCCCTGGGGGCATGTAAGGTTCTTATAGAAATCTTTGTCGTAGAAACTTGAAAAAGGGCTCATTCGATTGGAAATTCAAAGGGCTAGTGCCCTTTTTAATAGTTGAAAGTTATTTGAGGGCAATTAACCCCCCTCTCACGCCCATCTTTTCTCCAAACACATCCAATCAATATTTTAGATAGCCATTTTATTCAACGTAGTTGAAAGTTTTGGAAATTAGGTCTTTAAGATTGACAACCCCTCCCTTCTCCACAGCCCTAAGGACAAGGATTGTAAGCTATATCCTTGGGGCATATAAGGGGTTTAATGATAGCGTAAAAGCTTCAAAAGGGCTCATTCAGTTGGAAACTAAAAGAATTAGTGCCTTTTTTAAACTTTGAAAGTGATTGGAGAGCGACTAACGCCCCTCTCACGTCCACCTTTTTCCCAAACACATCCAATCAAAATTTTGAGATATCCATTTTGTTGAACGTAGTTGAAATTTCTTGAAATTAGGTCTTTTAGGATGGTAACCCCCTCATAGCCCTCAGTGCAAGAGTTGTAAGTTGTGTCCTGGGGGCACATAAAGTTTATATAAAAAGTTGTTATAGAAATTTCAAAAAGGGCTCATTTGATTGGAAATTGAAATTGCCCTTTTTAATAGTCGAAAGTGAGTGGAGATTAATTAACCCCCTTCTTACGCCCACCATTTCCCTAAAAACATTTAATCAAAGTTTAGAAATAGCCATTTTAATCAACGCAGCTGAAAGTTATGTAAATTATGAATTTAAGGATGACAAACCCCCCAGAGCCCCAAGGGCAAAGGTTATAAGTTTTGCCCTGGGGGCATATAAGGTTTTTATAGATAGAGTTGTCGTAAAACTTCAAAAAGGGCTAATTAAATTGGAAATTGAGAGGGCTAGTGCCCTTTATAATAGTCGAAAGTGATTGGAGGGTAACTAACCCCCCTCTCACGCCCACCATTCCTCCAAACACATCCAATCAAAATATTCAGATAGCCATTTTGTTCAACGTAGTAGAAAGTTCAGGAAATTAGGTCTTTGAGAATGAACCCCCCCCCGTCCTCAGGGCAAGCGTTGTAAGTTATGCCCTGGGGGCATATAAGATTTTTATTGAAAGTTTTGTCGTAGAAACTTCAAAAGGGCTCATTTGATTGGAAATTGAAAGGGCTAGGGCCATTTTTAATAGTTGAAAGTGATTGGAGAATGACTACCACCCCTCTCACCCCCACCATTTCCCCAAACACATCCAATCAAAATTTTGAGATAGCCATTTTGTTTAACGCAGTTGAAAGTTCTGGAAATTTGGTCTTAAGAGGATGACAACAACCCTAAAAGACCTAAAGGTAAGGGTTGTAATTTATGCCCTGGGGGTATATAAGGTGCTTATAGAAAGCGTTGTCGTTTCCAAAAGGGCTCATTCAATTGGAAATCAAAAGGCCTAGTGCCCTTTGTAATAGACAAAAGTGATTGGAAGGCTTGACATTTTTATAGTAAAGATTGAAGTGGGTATAATATATTATTTTTTGTTGTTGTTGTTGTTTAGACCAGGGCACTTGGTATCAAAGGAGTTGTCGTGGGAACTTTGAAAAGGGCGTATTGAATTGAAAATAGAAAGGGCTGATGCCCTTTTTAAAAGTCGAAAGTGATTGGAGGGCAACTAATACCCCTTCCACTCCCACCCTCTCATTTGCCTAATATGTTTAAAAACTAAGTGTTGCCTTAAGAATAAATAAAAATGCACTGTGATAATGCTAATTCCCAATAAGGCATCTCAGCAGTATCCCAAGAACGAATGAGGGTATTATGTTCAAACTTTCGGGGCTAGTTCTGCTCTTAAAATTTAACCAAATCAAAATAGTGTAAGTGTATCCAAGCTAATAAAGAAAATAAACAGATTTTTTTTGGGAATGGTACCAAATTTTCCATTTCAGGTCAACTAGAGGAGGTATGAAACTAAATTAAACAGTACCATTTGTGTCCAGATTTTTAAAAGGGTGTATGTTGTTAAAAATTGCTGAAAATTTTTCTCCAGCATACAAATTGCAGACCAAACTATAAAGTCTTAAAAAACGAAAAGATTTAACGTATTATTTTCTTTTTCCCTCAAAAGACTATGTCAATATAAAGCGAACAAAAATTAATTAAATGTTTTTTCCACCAAATAAGTTTTTCAAAGAAAAGTAAAGAACTCAATTTAACAAAAAATTAGCAAAAATAAAATCAAATAATATACCAAGTGTGAAACTACCACAAATCAGCATCGATAAATAAATGAAACCCAAAACAAACAGAAATTACAATAATTAACCAAGTCAAACTCAAAACGAGCAGAAATTAACATAAGGTGGGCGCAAAAACCTTATGCCTTCCCAAGCCCAGAACAAAATTTGCACTTTACTGAAAAAATATAATTGTTTTTACTTTTATAACCTTAATAAATCAAATAATATTAACATTTTAATTACTTAATTTCAGTTTATGTATATTAAACTGACAATGCACATACATTTGTATTTTTTCAGTAAAGTACAAATTTTGTTCTGGACTTGGGAAGGCATAGGGGTTTTGCGCCAACTTATGTTAATTTCTGCCTTTTTGAGTTTGACTTGGTTAATTATTGTAATTTCTGTTTGTTTTGGGTTTCATTTATTTATCGATGCTGATTTGTTGTAGTTTCCCACTTGGTAGATTATTTGATTTTATTTTTGCTCAATTTTTTGTTAAATGGAGTTCTTTACTTTTCTTTGAAAAATTTATTTTTGGAAAAAGTTTTGTTTAATTAATTTCGTGGAAAGAGTGGATACTGAGAAATTAAAAATCCCATTTAGCCGAAATTTTACTTCTTAGAAAATCAGTTGGATGCAGAAAAGATCCTGTTTTCATAACATAAGAACAAACAACAAACAGTGATCAACCTATTACATATACAAAAAGATAATCTAACAAAAAGTGTACTAAATCCCTGATTAAACTGTTTGCTTGTTCAATTCTAGTAAATTAACCAACTTCCTATTAATTAGATAACATATTAAAAAAAAATGATCTAATTCTTATTTATTTGTCATTGAATTTTTTTCTGTAGGTGTACTATGGATATTTGTCATTGAATTTTTTTCTGTAGGCGTACTATGGATAATTTCTATTTAACTTGTTCGCAGTAAAACAGATCAAGAGTCTAAAATCTAGAAGGTTAGATAAATTAATGTCTAAAAGAATAGATAAGATAAATTAATGCAATACTGGCTACCAGTATACGTGATTACTGGCGTCAGAGTGGTGGACATTTTCACTGTACGTCACGGTCATTTTAAAACAAAAGATAAGATATATTTCAACCAAAAAAATAAACAAAATAATTCAATCCAGATAATCCAGATAGAAAATATATTTTTGAGGAGGACAATCCCCCACAACCGTCAGGGCAAGGGTTTTAAGTTATACCCTGGGGGCAAATAAGGTTCTTATAGAAGGCGTTGTCGTAGAAACTTCAAAAAAGGCTCATTCGATTGGAAAGTCAAAAAGCTAGTGCCTTTTTTAATAGTCGAAAGTAATTGGAGGGCAACTAGCCCCCCCCACGCCCATTATTCCCCCAAACACATCCAATCAAAATTTTGAGATAGCCATTTTGTTCAGCGTAGTTGATTTCCAGATAGAAAATATATTTTTGAGGAGGACACTCCCCCACAACCCTCAGGGCAAGGGTTTTCAGTTATGCCCTAGGGGCATATAAGGTTTTTATAGAATGCGTTGTCGTAGAAACTTCAAAACAGGCTCATTCGATTGGAAATCGAGAGTTCTAGTGCCCTTTTTAATAGTCGAAAATGATTGGAGGGCAACTAGCCCCCCCCCCCACGCCAATCATTCCCCCAAACACATCCAATCAAAATTTCGAGATAGCCATTTTGTTCAGCGTAGTTGATTTCCAGATACAAAATTATTTTTGAGGAGGATACTCTCCACACAACCCTCAGGGCAAGGGTTTTAAATTATGCCCTGGGGGCAAATAAGGTTTTTATAGAAGGCGTTGTCGTAGAAACTTCAAAACAGGCTCATTCGATTGGAAATTATAGAGCTAGTGCCCTTTTTAATAGTCGAAAGTAATTGGAGTGTAACTAGCTCCCCCCCCCCACGCCCATCATTTCCCCAAAGACATCCAATCAAAATTTTCAGATAGCCATTTTGTTCAGCGTAGTTGATTTCCAGATATAAAATATATTTTTGAGGAGGACACTCCCCCACAACCCTCAGGGCAAGGGTTTTAAGTTATGCCCTGGGGGCATATAAGGTTTTTATAGAAGGCGTTGTTGTAGAAACTTCAAAACTGGCTTATTCGATTGGAAATTAAAGGACTAGTGCCCTTTTTGATAGTCGAAAATGATTGGAGGGTAACTCCCCCCCCCACTCCCATCATTCCCCCAAACACATCCAATCAAAATTTTGAGATAGCCATTTTGTTCAGCGTAGTTAATTTCCAAATAGAATATATATTTTGAGGAAGATACTCCCCCACAACCCTCAGGGCAAGGGTTTTAAGTTATGCCCTGGGGGCATATAAGGTTTTTAAAGAAGGCATTGTCGTAGAAACTTCAAAACAGGCTCATTCGATTGGAAATTAAAGAGCTAGTGCCCTTTTTAATAGTCGACAGTTATTGGAGTGTAACTAGCCCCCCCCCACGCCCATCATTTCCCCAAACACATCCAATCAAAATTTTCAGATAACCATTTTGTTCAGCGTAGTTGATTTCCAGATAGAAAATGTATTTTTGAGGAGGACACTCCCCCAAAACCCTCAGAGCAAGGGTCTTAAGTTATGCCCTGGGGGTATATAAGGTGTTTATAGAAGGCGTTGTCGTAGAAACTTCAAAACAGGTTCATTCGATTGGAAATTAAAGGGATAGTGCCCTTTTTAATAGTCGAAAATGATTGGAGGGCAACTAGCCCCCCCCCTCCCATCAATCTCCCAAAAACATTCCAATCAAAATTTTGAGATAGCCATTTTGTTCAGCGTAGTTGATTTCCAGATAGAAAATATATTTCTGAGGAGGACACTCCCCCACAACCCTCAGGGCAAGGGTTTTAAGTTATGCCCTGGGGGCATATAAGGTTTTTTATAGAAGGCGTTCTCGTAGAAACTTCAAAACAGGCTCATTCGATTGGAAATGAAAGGGCTATTGCCCTTTTTAATAGTTGAAAGTGATTGGAGTGCTACTAGCCCCCCCCCCCCCGACGCCCATCATTTCTCCAAACACATCCAATCAAAATTTTGAGATAGCCATTTTGTTCAGCGTAGTTGATTTCCAGATAGAAAATATGTTTTTGAGGAGTACACTCCCCCACAACCCTCAGGGCAAGGGTTTTAAGTTATGCCCAGGGGGCATATAAGGTTTATTATAGAAGGCGTTGTCGTAGAAACTTCAAAACAGGCTCATTCGATTGGAAATTAAAGGGCTAGTGCCCTTTTTATTAGTCGAAAGTGATTGGAGTGTAACTAACCCCCCTCCCCCCCCACGCCGATTATTTCCCCAAACACATCCATTCAAAATTTTGTTCAGCGTAGTTGATTTCCAGATAGAAAATATGTTTTTGAGGAGGACACTCCCCCATAACCCTCGGCAAGAGTTTTAAGTTGTGGCCATAAGGCTTCAATGTTTTATTATTATTAATTTAAAAAAAACCTTACATAAAAATAAGTTTTCTAAGAAGAGTAAAGAGCCATATTGAACTCGGGACCAGCAGAAATTGATTCCTATTACAGTTAAAACTCAAAAAGACCAGAAATTACTGTTAAAGAATAAACAAAACCCCGAACGACCAGAAATTAAAATTAAATATCTTACAAACGTAAAGATAACCGGTGCAAACATAAATAAATGAATAAATCTTATATAGCTTCAATATTTTTTTTTACTTTCCCCCCAGAGCTGCTTTATATGCAAGGGTTAAAAATACCATTTTGTTAAAAATAGTTGAAAGGTCAAATCGTAGTCAAATACGCCGTAAATTAGTTCAAAGAAATCAATAAGAATCAAAAATCAGAATTTAAGAAAATGAAGCGAAAATAGTGAAAATTTTACTTTATTTAGAAGTAACAGAGGTCTTTAAACTCCCCCTCCCCCAGAAGTTTCCCCCAACTGTCGGAAAATTTCCCCAAGAAAATCGCTTAAAAATACCATTTTGTTAAAAATAGTCGAAAGGTTAAGTAACCTTTAACCTTTAAGTAACTCTGGCGTCAACAAAACCCCCCAGGGCCCGGGGGCAGGAAGGGATTCTCGTATAAACTTCAGAGAGGGCTCATTTGATTGGAAATTGGAAGTTCTAGTCCAGCTCTTAAGAGTCAAAATTGATCGAAGGGAAAATAACACCCCCCCACACGCCCTTTTTCCCCACCCCTTTCTTTGAACTAATTCTGTTTATACCTGAAGGTCGAATGACAGTTAAAATGTTTTGGTATTAACACACACATATTAGGCATCTGCTCTCCTCCCTAACAAGGAAAGAAACAGAGAGTATAAGGCAGTGGCGGATCCAGGGGAGGGGACACTCCCCCACAATCCTCAAGGCAAGGGTTTTAAGTTATACCCTGGGGACATATAAGGTTTTATAGAAGGCGGTGTCGTAGAAACTTCAAAAAAGGCTCATTCGATTGGAAATTCAGAGGGCTAGTGCCCTTTTTAATAGTCGAAAGTGATTTGAGGGCAACTAACCCCCCTCTCACGCCCACCTTTTTCCCAAACACATCCAATCAAAATTTTGAGACAGCCATTTAATTAAATGTAGTTTTAAGTTCTGGAAATTAGGTCTTTGAGGATGACAACTCCCCCACAGCCCTCAGGGCAAGGGTTGTAATTTAAGGATTATCCGAACCCTTCCCATTATTTCTTATGGAAGGGATGCTCGTATAAACTTTAGAGAGGGCTCATTTGACTGAAAATTGAAAGTTCTTGTTCACTTTTTAAGAGTCAAAAGAGATTGGAGGGTAACTAGCCCCCCCCCCCCCTCCTCCAAGCCATAAATGCATCAGATAAAAATTTTGAGATAGACATTTTGTTAAAATAGTTCAAAGTTCTGATAACAAAAAACTCCAGTGTTGACACAGCCCACCAGGGCCCGGGGGTAGGCGTTTTAAGTTATGCCCTGGGGCATAATTTATTAAGGGGGGTTTATAACTTATGGGAAGGGGTTTTGTATTGGAAGAACACATAGGAAATCTATTGTAATTATCCAACTATAAGGTTAAAATACATACTCTGTGATAGATGTAAAATTGCTTTGGCACACAAAATCCTATTAAGGTCAATTCCAAACAGTCGTGACCCCTTTGTGTCAGCAAGTGAAATGGTCTGAACCCCCTTATTGGAGCTATTTTTTCAATCACTTCATTGTTGTCAATCGCTGTCCACAAGCTATGCAAGCGGTCTATTGTTCATATATAAGGTTTTTATCAAAGAGGTAATCGTATAGACTTTGAAAAAAGCCTCATTCCATTTAAATTGAAAGTTCTAGATCTGTTTTTTAAAGTCAAGAATAATCGGACAGTAAGTGCCCCCCCCCCTCAATGCCATAAAAACTTGAAACTTTTTGCAATCAAAAACGAACAAAAATTAATTAAAAAAAAACTTTCCGAAAAATAAGTTTTTCAAAGAAAAGTAAAGGCCATTTTAAACTTAAGCTCAGTTGATACGAATACCTGTTAAAATTCAAACTCAAAACGACCAGAAATTGCTATTAAAGAATAAATGACACCCAAAACGAACAGAAATTAAATAAACAATCATGGCAAAAAACATACAACAAGTAATAATATAAATGAATAAATAGATCGTAAAGCGAGTAATGCTTAGATTGAATATGAAAATCAAGCTTGGAACGAAAACAAATGTTTTGCTATTAAAGTATAAATGAAACTTAAAACGAACAGAAATTAAATAAACAATCAATGCGAACAAACATACAATATATATTAATGTAAATGAATAAATAAATATTAAAACGAGTGAAACTTAAAAAGAATATGCAAATCAAGTTTGAATCGAATAAAAATAACTACAAACAAGAGTTTGGGTATCGCCTCACTGCAGAAGCCTAAAACCAACTGCGTCATTGGCGCTTTACTGAAAACGAATTATATTACAAATGTTTTCTTTTGTACTTAATATTGAAAATAAATATTAAAATAACATTAAAATTTTGAATTGATGAGCTTTTAGCAATTAATATCATTATGCATCAAATATTCAGTTTAATTTGTTAGTTCTTTTCAAGATTGGTCAAGGCAAATATAGTTTCACTATAACAAAATTTGGATACTGCCCCCTTCTTTAACTGTAAAAACCTAAAGCCTTCTGCGTCATTGGTGCTTCACTGAAAACGAATTACTCGTATATTACAAATTTATTATTTTCCAGTTCTTACTGCATTGAAAATGAAAATAAAAATTACAGTGAAAAAAAAATCTTAAACTGATGGATCTTTCAACAATTAATATCATCATATATCTAATATTCAATTTGATTTTGTTAATACTTTCCAAGACTGTTCAAGACTCATATAGTTTTGCCATTTTTTTAACTCTGCCAATTTTTCTAACTAATCGTTTTAGTTTGTTATGAAAACATTCTATGGCTTCTAGGCATTTGTATTTCAGCGGAAAACTGCACCTCAAACAAAATATAATAAAATGTCAAGTTTCGGAGTGTTCCACCACTCGCAAGCAAGTGCCATTGGTATTTTTGAATCCGCATGGTCAATTTAGGGAGTGGAGGGTAGGCTAATTCTCATAGCAGCCCTATTCCATCGTGGTATGATTCACATTTTCAACACCTGGCGTCCGGACTATCTTATAATCTACCAAGCATAAAACTACCCCAAATCAGTATCAATAAATAAATGAAACCCAAAACGAACAAAAATTAAAATAAATATTAGAGTCAAACTCAAAACGAGCATAAATTAATATTAGTAGAGTTCAAAACCCCTATGCTTTCTAAAAGCCAGAATATAATTTGTACTTTACTGAAAAAAAATTCAAATGAGTTTACTGAAAAAAAATGTGCATTGTCAATTTAATATACATATGCTGATAATTATTCCCTAAAATCTTAATAAATTTTTGATTTCTTAAAGTTACAAAAGTGAAAACATTTCAAAGAATTGTTTTCAGTAAAGCGCCAATGACGCAGTAGGTTTTAGGCTTCTGCAGTGAGGCGATGCCCAAACTCTTGTTTGTAGTTATTTTTATTTGATTCAAACTTGATTTGCATATTCTTTTTAAGTTTCACTCGTTTTAAGATTTATTTATTCATTTACATTAATATATATTGTATGTTTGTTCGCATTGATTGTTTATTTAATTTCTGTTCGTTTTAAGTTTCATTTATACCCTAAAAGCAAAACATTTGTTTTCGTTTTAAGCTTGATTTTCATATTCAATCTAAGCATTACTCGCTTTAAGGTCTATTTATTCATTTATATTATTACTTGTTGTATGTTTTTTACTATGATTGTTTATTTAATTTCTGTTCATTTTGGGTGTCATTTATTCTTTAATAGTAATTTCTGGTCGTTTTGAGTTTGAATTTTAACAGGTATTAGTATCAACTGAGCTTAAGTTTAAAATGGCCTTTACTTTTCTTTGAAAAACTTATTTTTTGGAAAGTTTTTTTTAATTAATCTGTAAAAAAGGGAAATAAAAAAAAATTATACATTATGCTATTACAGCATTAAATTATCAAACATTGAAAAACACACTATTTAGGATATTAACTCTTAAAAAATAGAAAAGAATAAAAAAAGAGAAAGAAACAGAAGGAGAGAGAGACTGTTCATTTAAGTTTAGCGAAATATTAGAACTCAAATCCGACAATGCAGGATCCCAGTGACCTGGAGAAAAATAAACAACTTTAATAAATAGAACATACATCCACATTCAACAGCCTACAAAATGAAATAATTTTTAATGCTTATCCACCATTGGTTTGACAGTACCAAAATAATAAAAGCCCCATGCCATAACTGGAAAAGTATTTTATAGTATTGAAGATGTTAAAACCAGTGAGCTAAAACCACACCAAATGCTCGAGGTGGTAGGAACTCGTATGCTCTAGGAATGGCACGGGTAATATACAACCCAACAGTATCGTTTTATTGGACAAATGTAATTTTACGCTGTCGATGAGCATAAGTTGTAAGGTCGGTGTTTTCCACTAAAAAAAGCTATTGAAAGGGAAAGTATTTTTTTTACTTTGACCTATGACTTTTTTTATTTATTTTTTTTTTATCCCAGCTCCTCTCCTCTCGGTGACCTTCAAGTTTTCTTTCAAAATATCTCATAATTTATCTAATGTCACCTACTCATTTCTTAATAAAAAAATCTTCTTCAAAAAATTCAATTTTTTAAATTTATATAAAAATTGAGCATTCCAAAATATACCAAGGTATAAAAACAGAGGTATACTACATTTCAATTTTCTTATACCTTTTAGGTTCATCCGATATCTCAGGCTGCCCTTTCCCCTTAGGGCACCCCTTCCATCGTGACCTTAAATTACACTTTTCATATCCTATTTCGTCAACCTCTATTTCCCCCGATATACAATTCACTTTTACCCCCATACCCCAAATAAAAGTCACTGACCTATGACTTTTAAATGACTTCCATTGACAGTGTATGAAAACTGCTCTTGCACGAGTAAAATCGAATACCACGCAACTGTTTGCTCAAATTTGAAACAAGTGGTCTCAAATTCGAAATATATAGTTTAAATTTCAAACAGACGGCCAAAATAGCAGTGCTAAAGGGCTCTGAAACTGAGACAGGCAGAGCATACTCACCCCCCTGGGGTCACTGTTTATGGATGAACGATTAACTTTTTCTCTCATGATAAAATGCAAAAAAAAAATACCCTGGAGTGTAAAACCAAACAACCAACAGTAGCATCAGTGTACGAAAACATAGGCGGGGACAAGTATTTTTTCAATTTTTTAATTAAAGATAAAAGAAAAATGCTTTTTCTAATTTTGAGAGAACTGTTTTGTTCTATTTTTCAAAATGAAGATACAAATAAAAGGTTTAGTTTTTCTAAATCTGGGAGAGCATTATTTGCCCGAACCCCCCAAAAGTCGCCCCAGTTGAGTGCTAAACTAAAATTCAAACTAGCCAACAACATTCCAATATCTTGACGAATTTATGGGCCTAAAAACGATGTAGCTTGTTGAATGGCTCCATCAAACACGTTCATGACTTTATATTATTGAAATTATTGACTTTTTATCCTTTTTCGTTAGCTACAAGCTTTTTTCCCCCTCAAACTCTAGAACTTGAAAATGTATTTTGCGCACTGTAAAGGTAGCTTTTATGACGTCACTGGCAAACAAATCTGTTTCACCCAGACGGATCCACTTCGCCCAGCCCAGCTGTAATATCATTCAAAGTTCAGTTCTTTTTAGCTTTTTTCTAGAGAAATGTTACTGTTTATGGTTCGTTGTCTTTCTGTTCCGACATTATCTTAAATATATTTCATTATTCTAGGTCGAGAAATTAAACTTTTTTCTTGATTACTCGAGTTACACAGTTAAAATTATATACAGAACAAAATTGTAGATTCTTCTGCAAAACTTTCAAGTTCCTAGTTTGATCAGTTAACTGGTTTTGTATTCTTGCTGAGCTCTGAAAATAATTGCATTTTGTAGCAATACATAGCTCTGTCAGGAATTTTTCTTTTCTAGCTCGTATTCAGTCGGAAAACTAAAACACTCATTGTTTGGAAAATGCTATGATCGGCCACTCAGATGGGCGTACCACTTGATTTATTTTAAAATTAAAAGAATTTTCCCTTTGACTAAGTGGAATAAACAATTTTTTGGACGAATAGGGTGTTAAGGGCAAAGAATCATAGGCCGCGAAATGGTGTTGCCGAAGTAAAGAACGATGTGGGTACAATCTATTTCTATTTATTTTTCTTTGTCTTTTCTGAACAAGGAACATTGTATTAAAGAATTTGTCTTTAAAACTTTGAGAGGGGCAAAATTTGACTGAAAATTGGAAGTTCTTGTGTCCTTTTAACAGTTAAAAGTAATTGGAGGGCAATCGATCCCCCCTCACAATCATCATTTCCCAAACATACCCAATCAAAATTTTAAGACAGTCTTTTTTTCAATATAGGTGAAAGGTCCATTAATTATATCTTTGGGCATGACTATCCCCCTCCGTAGTCCTCCCGGCAAAGGCTATAACGAAATACTACTTGCCTATTATTAACATCTAAGATTTTCATTGAAGGGTGGTCATAAAAACTTGGAAGGGGGCTCATTCGATAGGAAATCAGAAAATCTGGTGACCTTCTTAAGAGTCAAAAGGGACTGCAGTGCAAATAGCCACCCCCCCCTCCACGTCTTCTTTTCTCGATAAATAAAAGTTCAAATACGGATAAAATTCTTTTAATAGACATTGATGATGATAGCAGCGATAGAAATTCACAAAAATACCAGATATTTCGATCACATATGCAGTGACCGTCATCAGTAGTAACACTAAACTAAAACAATTCAAAACAAAAGCTTATATACAAAAATCAAATAAAACTACATATTGTTTAATTTTCTAATTCTTTTCAAAGCAAAGGCGGAAGCTAGCCTCTTTGACCTTCTTGGATTCGGTTCATTAGCGTTCAATGATATAACACTTGGACAGAGGTCAACTACATTGGGTGAATTGAACTTTACTTTGTCAGATTTTAATAAATTATCGTAGATAAAAATTTAGCCCAAATTCACCTGTGTCGAGATTCAAAGCAATGTTCTTGAATAAGATCTTCTGTATTTCACGAGTTTCACGAAAATTTTGCTTTAAACCCCGATCCCTAGAAATCAAAGAGACGTTATCGAACAAAATGAAATGGTCCGGAAAATTGAAAATATGTTCTGAAAGGGCTGAAGTAAAATCTTCAGACTTAAAATCTTTCTTTAAAGCCGAAGAAATAGAATCTTTATGCTGTAACAATCTCATTTCCAAATTCTGGTTAGTACGTCCCACATATGAGCTAACGCAAGTACCCTGGATCTGATAGACCCCACTTTGTTGTCCCAATGAGGTTAGATCCTTCCCTTTAAAGATCCTTCTCTTTAAAGTTACCTTTAGATCATTATTCTGTAAAATTCTTTTGAGTTTTTCAAATTCGAAGAATTCGTCGAATTTGGTTAAAAACTGAAAAAAGTAGAAATTTCTTCAAGTTCTTTGCTTTCAAGCTTCGACATTGCATCAATATACACAAATATTAATGTAGAAGCAGCCTAAACTCTTCTAGAAAGGAAGCTGTTAACAAATTTGGACTTGATTAGTGGCAAAACAGATTTGGAAGTTTCTGTACCTATGTATTTAGTAAGGTTGTGCAATAAGTTTTCTTATTTTTTTTTTTCAATTTAGAGGGGAGTTTTTCGAACTACTAAATAGTTCACCTATGGGGGCTCCCTTATCTGCTTTCTAGCTAATTTTTTTTGTTGAGAATATTGAAACAATTGCGTTATATTCAAATTTTTTAAAAAATTATTTTTTGGGACCGGTATATGGATGACTTATTTTCAGTATGGAATTATGGGGAGGAGGAATTAAAAGGATTTTTGGAACATCTTAATTGTTTGGAGGGAGGATTTAAAGTTAAGTGTTGAATTAGAAGAGGATGGGAAACTTCCTTTTCTTGATTCTTCTTTTAAAAAATGAAAATAGTCTGGAATTTAGAATTCACAGAAATCTGACAAATAACAATAGATTTTTGTCTTATAGTTCCGGTCACGCTCGCCAAGTAAAAATTGGCTTGATCATTTCTTTAACAGACCGGATCTGTAGTATTTTCTCTCAAAAAGTTTTTGAGGAGGATTTCTCTTTTCTAGAAAAATACTAATAAGCAACATGTATCCAGAGTGGTTAATTAACCAGACTTTTTCAAAGAGAAGAAAAAGGTTTCTAGAGATTTCTAAGGAAGTCTTGGAAGCAACTCGGGAGAAGGATGTTTTTTGTTCCTTACCATATGTACCCGGGCTAAGTGAAAAACTCAAAAGAAATTTTCAGAGTAGTGGTCTAAAGGTAAATTTAAAGAGTAATAATACTTTGGGTGGTTTTCTAAATTCTGTGAAGGACCTAACTTCATTGGGGAAACAAAGTGGGATCTATCAGATCCCGTGTACTTGCGGAAGCTAATATGTGGGACGTACTAACCAGAATTTGGAAATGAGATTGGTACCGCATAAAGATTCTATTTCTTCGGCTTTAAAGCAAGATTCTAAGTCTAAAGATTTTACTTCAGCCCTTTCAGAACATATTTTTAATTTTCCAGACCATTTTGTTCTGTTCGAGAATGTCTCTTTGATTTCTAGGGGTTGGGGTTTAAAGCAAAATTTTCGTGAAACTCTTGAAACAAAGAAAATCTTATTCAAGAACATTGCTTTGAATCGGGACACCGGTTAATTTGGGCTAAATTCTATCTACGATAATTTATTAAAATCTGACAAAGTAAAGTTCAATTCACCCAATGTAGTTGACCTCTGTTCAAGTGTTATATAATTGAACGCTAATGAACCGAATCCAAGAAGGTCAAAGAGGCTAGCTTCCGCCTTTGCTTTGAAAAGAAATAGAGAATTAAACAATATGTACTTTTATTTGATTTTTGTATATAAACTTTTGTTTTAAATTGTTTTAGTTTAGTTTTACTACTGATGACGGTCACTACATATGTAACCGATATATCTGGTATTTTTGTGAATTTCTATTACTGTTATCATCAAAACTGTCTATTAAAAGGATTTTACCCCTATTTGGACTTTTATTTATCGTCATCGAAAGGCAGTGTGGTCTCCGAAATTATCTTCTTTTCTCCAAATACAACTAATCGAAATTTTGAGCTAACCATTTTGTTCCAATTAGTCTAAATGCTATATAGCAAGGACTTTGGGGTTGAAACAACCGCCCAGAGCCTGAGGATTGTAAGTTAAGACCCCGGGACATATAACGTCTTTGTGGGAGGAATGGTCGCATAAACATTAGAAGAAGTTCATTTTATGGGAAGTTGAAAGTTCTAAATCCCTTTTAAGATCCAAAAGGATAGAGGGTAATCAGTCACCCCCCGCCTAAAGCCCTCTTTTCCCGAAACGCATCTAATTGAAATGGTGAGATAGTCATTTCGTTCCAAATATTCCAAATTACACATAACAATGCCTCCAGGGTTAAAAAAAACTTCCCAGAGCCCAGGGGCGTGGGTTGTAAGTTATGCCCGGGGTATAATAGGTGGTCGTATAATTTTTGGATGTGGCGGATTTGATTGAAAAAATTGATAATTTTGGTACGCTTTTGCAAGAGTGAAAAGCGATTGGATGGCAACCCCCCTCCCCCTCCAACGCTCATCGCTTCTCAATATACACTGAATCAAAACTTTGAGAAAGCTATTTTGTTCAACATTGTTTAAAGGTTCTGTAATTATGTCTTTGGAGCAAAATTTTCAAATAATTACGCATTTTGTCAAATCCCCAGCAGCCACAGGGCAAGGGCTGTAAGTTAGGCAATCCGTTAATTGTTTACACGTTGTTTGTGTCAATGGGAAAGGTGGGCATGTTTGGCCTTTACTTTCTAAAAAGACGAAGGGTATTCAGGTGATACTTTCAGAGACTTTTGAGGGGAATGTTGAACTAAATCAGGTATTGCTATGTGCATACTGGTTGTCAAAAGGGCGTAAATCAGGAATAATTATGTATTTTAATTTGGAACATTCAGGACGTTATAAGCGAGATGATCAACTGACTAAAAAGGTAATAATTGCATGCCCCTAGTACCACTACTACAACTACTAGTAGCTACTAATACTAGTACTTCCACTAAAGCTACCGCTTCTGTAGTGAGTGATACCAAGGCTGAGGATACTGAAATAAACACCTGAGGAAACGTTAAGGGGAAAGTTGAACAAAATCAGACATACGATTTGCATGCAGATTACTGATATGGGTGAATCAGTAGTATTTTTGAAACGGATTACCGTATCAAGAGGAAAATTTTGGGGACTCATGAGAGGGATGTTCAACTGACCAAAATGCAACATGTACCTGCTACTACTGCCATTAATACTGCTGCTACTACTGTTACTAATACTACTACTTATACAGAGTTTACCACCCCCAGCGATTACCCCCCGGTGATAACCCTCCCCCCGAAAAATACCCCCACATCGGAAAATATCCAGCGGAAAATACCCCCCCCTCCGCGGGAAATACCCCCCCCCGAGGAAAAACTCCCTGGAAAATAGCCCCCCCCCCCACAAAAATGACCCCGGTGGTAAATACCCCCCGCGAAAAATATCTCCCGGAAAATACTCCCGTGTAAAATACCCCCATGGAAAATACCCCCTTGTAAATACCCCCCGGAAAATCCCCCCTCCTGGATATTTTTTTTACTTCCGTAGGGGGAAGGAATTTCTGTATTTGTGCATTATGCACCACTCAATCAAGTTTACGCTGTGTAAAACTCGAGAACAAACCGGTTTCTTCGTTAGTCTTTTCAGTTTAGCGCGAGACAAGACAAGTGACAGAATATGTGGGAAAAAGATAACTTAGGCTATATATTGGTACATAAGGGGTGGGTGTAAAGTATTTGGACAGTTTGGAGTCAGAAAACAATTCTTTCTAGGTATGGCCACTAAAAAATTACAAAAGAATAGCGAGGTATCTTAAAATTTTGTTAAGTAAAAAAAAAAAAAAAAAAAAAAAAAAAAAAAAAAAAAAAAAAACAGTATAAAGTAAATGTAATGTTTCATTTTAGTGTTTTTTCCAGGTGTTAAGTGTTCTTTTCTGTTCAATGACCGTTTTTCCCAGCACTAAGTACTTTAGCGATGAATGATTGATATTTGTGGCTATAAAAGGAAATTGTTGCGGTGACAGAAAAGGACTGGGCTTAATTGTGGTCATAAATATTGACCGCTTCAAATCTAATATCGTACCTTGAAGCCGTGAACTTAAACCTTATAAGTTCTCCGATAGCGCCGCATATAGCGCTAAAGATTGTGCCAACAAGGCCTACGCCACCCTCAATTAATGAGAGAAAATAAAATGTGTAGCCATATAGATGTGACCTCTTCTCCTCGAGCTATCTGGAGATCAGATTCCTTGGGCACGTGCCTTTGAAGACATGCGAACTAATTAGCTGTCATTAGGCTAGATACAGACATATAAAATGAAATAAACACAGGTAAAAAGCAATAGATTTATTGAGACTTACATATTTAGGTGAACAGCAGTAGGTCACTTCAAATGTCAACAACGGTGACTGAGATACAACAATGAGAGAATTGCAAAGCTTGAACGTTGAAATAATTCCGTCTAAATGATCCTGAATCTCATTCACGAATACCTTCAAAAAGCACTTTTACCCCACTATCAAACGTAGTTTTTTTGTCTTGCGCTGTAAGAACTGGCTCGCAATTGGCTCAAAAGGCCCAAGGATGCGAACCCTTCGTCCAATAAATTGTTTTAGATATTTCTGATGATTCAAACGTTCACACGGGTCTTATAATTTAAACTTCCTTAGAAATATTGTGCGTAGCATCTTTTTTATTGCCCACTGTCTTAGCAAAATCCAAAGCTTGGATAGCGCCGTTCTTTGTCTGAGGCTAACTGCAATTTTTCTCTCTGCTGATTAAGGACTTTTCATTTTTGAAACTAGATTTAACTTAATTAGGGGAAGTCGGAGTTATCTTTAGAAAGAAGGAACTTTATTTTTTGTGTTTTAAATATATCGCATTTTGCTCACGGTACATATTACCCGTCCCATTAATTAATGACGTCCCGTCATTATGACTTGCTTGCCTTTGGGCTTTTGAAATGTTCGCAATTTATTAACTATTTCTTCTACATAATTATTTTATATTTATGTTATGGCTTAATCAGGAGTGCTAAAAATTTTCTCTATTACTTTCCTTATTTTATTCTACATCCCTATCTAAAATTCGTCTACCGGACTAAGATTATTTATGGTTCTAGACTAGCTGCTATACTAATTTTTTTTTACATCTAACACTGATTATTTTTACATTTCCAACAAGGTTGGGGCTATTCTACCTTTACATAAGATTTTTTTTGAATTCACATTTTACAAGGCTTTTTTTGAGTCTGCTGTCTATATGGCACACTACTTTCTATCTACACTACATTAAATGAATAGCTCGACTACGCTGCACATAACTGTATCTGGACATCTAACACTACATACAAGACCGATTTAAAATACACAATATTGGGTTTACCATGTTCACTGGTAACATTAGAACACTTTCACTGGGGATGTTTGCTACGCAACATTAATGATAGGATATTGGAATTTTTTGAGTTATCAAAGTTATTAAGAAGTAACATATATTCAATTCAATTCAATTCAAACTTTTTATTTCCTCCGAATACGAAGAGTAAAATAGAAATAAATAAAAATAATAACCGCTAATCAACAGGCCATAAAATTATCTTAAACTATATAACAACAAATACGCAAAGGCCTTCAATCAAAATTACCACACAAATTAACACTTCATTCAATAGATAATAAATTAACACTTCACAAATTAACACTTCATTCAAAAATTAAATCAAATAAAATAAATTAAGCTTCGTGCGCAGCTCTATATAAATTATGAGAAAAAACATTTAATTTGGATAAAAAAATCTTTTGCTTTTTCTCCAAAACATCAACAGGGTTTTTTATTTTATATGCATTCATTAAAAAAGTATTTGATTCAGATTTAGAAAAGCGGCAAAGGAACTTAGCAAAATTAAAAATGTGGTTTTTACATGCGCAATATTACTAATTCTAAAAAACGGGAGAAGCGATGAAAAAACTAAAATTTGAGGCAAAGCGACTGTATTATATACCCGAGCCAGTGATTTCCGAGAAAGAAGATGGCGAAGAGAAATTACTGCCCCGAAACTAGACGCTATTCTACTTTTGACTGCTTTAGAAAGAGAAGCATGGCATAGAGCTAAAGTTGGTCCATAAGGCACACCAAGATATAAAAAAGATTCCAAAGGTTTTAAAATACTATCATAAATACGGACAGAAATTTCTGAATTAACGAGATCAATAGCCTTAGGACCAAGAATTAAAAACTGACACTTTTCAGGGCGAAAACGAAGTCCATGCTCACTAAAAACCTTTGCTAAAAAATCTACATTTTGTTGAAGTGACTGAAGCGATCGACTCAAAAGGAGTAAATCATCTGCGTAAGCAATCCACGACAGAACATAACCTTTACCATAAATAAAAGTCAAATGAATTTGATCAAACAGCCCCGAAACAGTAATATTGAAAATCAAAGGAGAAATAATGCTTCCTTGTCTCAGCCCCCTACATAACTTAACATTATAATCACTAAACTGATTCTTCCACTTAATACGAATACGAGAGGAGCCATACCTTTTTTTGAAACCAAAACTACTGGTAGTGGGACATTATTCTTCAGAAGCGCAGTCATAGCCCAAGAATGGATAATTGAATCACACGCCACCGCAAATTCTAACGCAAGTGTATAAACTCTATCTCATTGCTTACAAAAGGATATTATTCTTGAAAGGAGGGTATGAGCAACATCCATGCTTAGACCCTTACGGAACCCAATTTGATTCAGGCCTTGGTTACAAGATTCCAAATACTTTGATAAAACTAACTCAAAAACTTTGCTAATCTGGCACGAAACAGTAATTGGCCTGTAATCAGAACATCGATTCGTATTCCCTCCTTTTTTTGAAAGGGGTGAAGTGGTAGCACGAGAAAAGCTAGTTGGAAGAACTCCAGAAGAAATAATAGTAGTAAAAAGAGTAGCGAGGAGAAGGATTGCTTTGGGGGATGCCCATTTTTAATGGTTTGAATGTATACCATCATGATCAAAAGAATGCTTACTTTTTAGAGCTTTAATTGCTACCGTTACATCATCAACAGAAACAGATATTTTACTATTAGGGCGGGGCTTTGAAGTTTCTTCCGATAATAAAGAGTCAAGCCGTGATTCAACTGCCGCATCACCGGATGAAAAAACTTGATAAAAATGAGTTATCCAATCATCTAGTTTCAGAGAACTATTAGAATCTGGTGAACAATTATTATTACGACGTCTAGAATTAACCAAACTCCAAAGCTCATTCTTATCACTAGTAATCCTTGAACCAATTTCATCTTTTATAATTTAATTATGCAAACGCAACTCAGCCCGAAAAACGCGTTTAGTTAATTTCATACCATCATAAAATGGTCCAGATCGCGGTTTTCCCGCGCAATTCCAAAGGTAACAAGCTTGAGATGCATTCTTTTGGCTTTGCTTTAAAATCGGGTTAAGGTTCCAACCTAAAACACGAGATCCACGACGGAAAGAATCAGTTCTAAATGCTTTATTAGCCCCGACTTTTAAACTATGAACAATTTCAAGGTAAAATAGATCAATATCAATTTGATCAACATCCTTAGAATAATTTGCAATTATTTTAGCTAAAAGTGCATCTGATTCTTCATGATATTTGCACATTTTTTCCCGATCCCAGATCATTTTATTTACAATTTGACTAGAACGATGGATAATTTTAAAAGATGGAATTTGAATATTTAAATGAAAAGAAAGGTAAAAATGGTCACTAATAGGCATATCCAACCCAACATGAACAGGCTGTGGTAATAACGCTGCATTTGAGACCAGCACATGGTCTAGATTAGAGCAAGAACCAGAATTATGGACATACGTAAAATCCGCATCTTTTGAAACTATAGTAAAAACCGAAAACAAAGATAAAAGAGCGGAGGAGCGGACATCAGAGATAGCAATGTTGCAGTTAAAATCCGCGCAAATAAGCCACTGGAAATCTGATGGAACTTTCGCCACACATCACGATATTTCTAAACATGCAAAATTGAGATCAAAATCCGAATCAATAGTATGATAATTTGTTGGTAAATAGCACGAAAAAACAATAATCCCTGGGATTCGAACAGCAACAAAATAACGATTAACGGCAAACACTGAAACTGGAATATTCTCTCGAATAAAAATGCAAACGCCTCCTGATGGGCGTCCACCTGTAGGTGTAGCTGGAGATAAAAAACACTTTAACTGCTGCGACAGGCTCGAAAGAAGACTAGTAGAGTGGTCCAGAAGATGATGCTCTTGCAGACACAAAATATCCAGATCGCGCAGCGTAGACTGCAATACATGTTGTTTATCACCAAAACCATTCAGATTCAGAGATATAGTCTTTGCACTAATCATTTTTTTTCTTTACAACTTTTTCGGTTAACTGTTTGCAGCGAAAGCTAAATCCAGTATGCTCATGAGATCCACAATGGAATGATTGATATTTGTGGCTATAAAAGGAAATTGTTGCGGTGAAAGAAAAGGACTGGGCTTAATTGTGGTCATAAATATTGACCGCGTCAAATATAATATCGTACCTTGAAGCCGTGAACTTATACCTTATAAGTTCTCTGATAGCGCCGCTTATAGCGCTGAAGATCGTGCCAACAAGGCCTACGCCACCCTCAATTAATGAGAGAAAATAAAATGTGTGGCCATATAGATGTGACCTCTTCTCCTCGAGCTATCTGGAGATCAGATTCCTTGGGAACGTGCCTTTGGAGACATGCGAACTAATTAGCTGTCATTAGGCTAGATACAGATATATAAAATGAAATAAACACAGGTAAAAAGCAATAGATTTATTGAGACTTACATATTTAGGTGAACAGCAGTAGGTCACTTCAAATGTCAACAACGGTGACTGAGATACAACAATGAGAGAATTGCAAAGCTTGAACGTCAAAATAATTCCGTCTAAATGATCCTGAATCTCATTTACGAATACCTTCAAAAAGCACTTTCACCCCACTATCAAACGTAGTTTTTTTGTCTTGCACTGTAAGAACTGGCTCGCAATTGGCTCAAGTGGCCCAAGGATGTGAACCCTTCGTCCAATAAATTGTTTTAGATATTTCTGATGATTCAAACGTTCACACGGTTCTTATCATTTAAACTTCCTTAGAAATATTGTGCGTAGCATCTTTTTTATTGCCCACTGTCTTAGCGAAATCCAAAGCTTGGATAGCACCGTTCTTTGTCTGAGGCTAACTGCAATTGTTCTCTTTGCTGATTAAGGACTTTTCATTTTTGAAACTAGATTTAACTTAATTAGGGGAAGTCGGAGTTATCTTTAGAAAGAAGGAACTTTATTTTTTGTGTTTTAAATATATCGCATTTTGCTCACGGTACAGTACTACTATTAGGTTAACGTATTGTTTCATTTAAGTGTTTTATGATGATTAAAAAGGTGTGGGGGGAGGCTGGTTGCCCATTAATATCTTTTGACACTTAAAAAGTGAACTAGAACTTTCAATTTATAAATAATTGAGCCCTCTCTGAAGTTTATACGAGCATACTTTCTATAAAAACCGTATATGCCCCCTGGGCATAACTTATAGCTCTTGCCCTGAAGACTGTGGGGGATTGTTTTACTCAAAGATATAATTTCCAGAACTTAAACCTACAATGGACAACATGGCTATCTCAAAATTTAGATTGGATGTTTTTGGGAAATGGTGAGCATGTAAGGGGTGTTAGTTGCCTTCCAATTACTTTTGACTATTAAACAGAACACTAGCCATTTAAATTTCCAAAGGTGTGGGGGGAGGCTGGTTGCCCATTAATATCTTTTGACACTTAAAAAGTGAACTAGAACTTTCAATTTATAAATAATTGAGCCCTTTTTGAAGTTTCTACGACAATACTTTCTATAAAAACCTTATATACCCCCAGGGCATAACTTACAAACCTTGCCTTGATGGCTGTGGGGGAGTTGCCATCCTTAAAGACGTAATTTCCAGAATTTTAAACTGCGTTGAACATAATGGTTATCTCCAAATTTTGATTGGATATGTTTGGGGAAAAGGTGGGTGTGGGAGAGGGGTTAGTTGCCCTTCATTCACTTTCTACTATTAAAAAGGGCACTACCCCTTTGAATTTTCAATCGAATGAGCCTTTTTGAAGTTTCTACGACGAAGCTTTCTATAAAAAGCTTATATGCCCCAAGGACATAACTTACAACCGTTGCCCTGAGGGCTGTGGAAGAATTTCCTTCTCAAAAAAATAATTTCTATTTGGAAATCAACTACGTAGAAAAAATTGGCTATTTAAAAATTTTGACTGGATGTGTTTGGGAAAATGGTGAGCGTGTAAAGGGTGTTAGTTACCTTCCAATAACTTTTGACCCTTAAAAAGAGCACTAGATCTCTTGGTTTCCAATTGAATAAGCCCCATTTGAAGTATCTATGACGACCCTTTCCATATGAAGTGCCTCTGGGAAAAAAAAAAATAATAAATGATAAAACTTTGGAGCCGTATGGCCTTTACAATAGGCAACGCTATAACGTTGCCTCTTATCGCTGATCACAGTTTATGTTACTTTTGCCTTTCATTTATGTTATTTTACTATGTTCTTTGCCGTATATTTGGCTTTAAAATACACTTATCTATCTATATACCTAATATGCAGGATACTTGTACCAAACACATTTTCCATGCAGACCCTCTACACTTTACCCCCCCCCCCTCTAATATTACGTTGTGGAAAAACTTACGTTGTGGAAAAAGTATTTTTTTAATTAATTGAACGAAAAGACTATATGCAGGTAGGTTTTCAACAGGGCATATCAGCAATATCTTAGGCAGTACGGCTCTATCATAACTAGTAATCTTATTGAAAATTTTAAAGGAGCTAGTTAGATTGGAAATAGGAAGTTATACCGCCATTTTAAAAAGTCAAAAGTAATTGGAGGGTAAGCAGCCCTCCTCCATAGCCCTTTATTTTATGGACACTTCCAATGAAAATTTAGAGAAAACAATTTTGTTCAGCCTAGTTGAGGGATACTGGGCTTGCCAACTCCCCTGACCTATGCAATTCGTCCGCTATTCTTTAAAAAGTAGCTGTTGCTTTAAAACTAAATCAAAATGCACTGTGTAGATGCTGGTTGCCAATAGGACATCTTAGCAATATCACAAGAGTGACTGAAGGTATTATTGCTACTACTTTTACCACTTTTCATCTTACAATCTAATTAAATCAAAAGAGTTTAAGTGTATCCAGGGTGTCAAAGATCATAGATAGTATTTTTTGGGAATGATATGAACTTTTGTTTTTCAGGTCGACTAGAGGAGGTATAAAATTAAATCAAAAATATTATTTGCATCAATATTTTCAAATGGGTGTATGTAGTTAAAAATTGTTGAAAAAGTTTCACCAACATGCCAATAGCAAGTTGAAGTATGGATTCTTACAAAAAAAACGGAAAAAATCAAGCCATTCTAGTTTCTTTTTTCAAAACATTTTTTTCTATATTTTTTTCTATGTCAATAAAGGATGAACAAAAATTAATTCAAATGACTTTTTCCACAAAATCAGTTTTTCAAAGAAAAATTCAGAGCTCTGTTAACCCAAAAATAAGTAGAGATAAAATCAAACAAACTACCAAGCGTAAAACTACCCCATACCACCATGAATGAATAAATAAAAACCCAAAACAAAACAGAAATTACAGTAAATAACTGATTCAAATTAAAAAAGCAAAAACTAACCTAAGCAGGGCTAACAGCCGTCGTTCCTTCTCAACAATTGATGAAAAAAAAAAACTTCCCGAAAAAGAAGTTTCTCAAAGAAAATTAAAGGCTACATTAAAGTTAGGATAAAGAAAAAAATACCTACAATAATTCAAACTCAAAACGACTATAAATTACTAATATAACTAAATAAATCTTAAAACCATTAAAGCTTGAACTGAATATGCAAATCAAGCTTAAAATGAACAAATATCTTTTGGTATTGAAGTATAAATGAAACCTAAAACGAACATAAATTAAATAAACAATAATAGCAAACAAACACAACAGGTACTGTAATATAAATGAAAAAATAAATCTTATAACAATTAAAACCTAAATTGAATATGCAAATTAAGCTAAATTGAACAAAAATCCCTACAAACAAGAGTCTGGGTATTGCCTCCTTCCCTGTAAAAGTTTAAAGCCTTCTGCGTCATTGGTACCTAACTTAAAACGAATTATATTACAAATATTTTGGTTTTATTGAAAACGAATTACATTATAAATATTTTCTTTTCCAGTTATTACAGCATTAAAAGTGAAAATTACAGCAAAATAAAATCTTGGAATGATGATCATTCAACAACTAATATCATTATATGGCAAATGTTCAGTTTGATTTGATTAGTTCTTTCTAAGACTTTTCATAACACTTAGAGTTTTCACCAAAGTGCCAATGACGCTGTAGGTTTTACACTTTTACAGTCAGGGAAGGAGGCAGTACCCAAACTCTTGTTTGTAGTGATTTTGTTAGTTTCAAGCTTGATTTCCATATTCTATTTAAGTTTCACTCGTTTTAAGATTTATTTGTTCATTTATATATTTTGTTTTTTTGCTTAGATTGTTTATTGACAGTCTGTTATTTTTGGGTTTCATTAATTCTTTAATAGTAATTTCTGATTGTTTTGGGTTTGAATTATTGTAGGTTTTTATTTCTTATGATCTTAGTAAGACCTTTAATTTTCATTGAAGAACTGTTTTTTTTCGGGAAAATTTGTTTAATTAGTTTTTGTTCGTTTTTGATTGCCAAACCTTCAAGTTTTTAAGATTACCTTTTCCAAAATAATTTTTTTATTATATTTAGATATTTTAATATTTAAAAATGTACGATAGTATTCAAGTAAGTAGTTTCGTTTTGGAATAAAAAAAATCATTGATTTGTTTCTTTTTGTCAGTTTTCTTGTTGTTTTTTGGGTGGGGGGGGGCATGGAGGGCCAGGCTTCAGCTCTCATAAGTTTTTGAACAACAAATCGGTAATAATAGTAATTTTAGAGGGGGCGGGGACGGGCCTGGCCAGGGGTCAGATGCAACAAATTTTGGAATACAATATTTTTAATAAGGTTTTTGCTTTTTGGAGGAGGGAGGGGCGCGGCCACTGAAAGAGGGCCAAAAGTCAGCTCCCATGATTTTCGGAATGAAATATCGTTAGTAATTTTTTTTTTGGGGGGGGGGTCAGGCATTGTAATGAGGGCCGGGGGTCAATTCCCATAATTTTTGGAATATAATATCGTTAGTTTTTGGGAGGAGGGGCAGAGCCATGGAGGAAGGGTCAAGGGTCATCTCCCACGATTTTGGGAATAAACTATTCGTTAATAAGTTTTTTGGAGGGGAGGAGAGGTCGGGCAAAATAAGGGAGGGCCTTTGAGGGAGGGCTAAAGGTCAGCTCCCATTATTATGGAATATTTTGAAAACACTCCAGTGATTTATGAAATACAATATTCCAAAAGCGTAAAAAAGGGCTAAGGAACTTTAGATTTCAAATCGAATGAGACCCCTCCAAAGTTTATGTGACCACTTTTCCGTAAAAACTTTATATGTTAAGGAAGGTAACTAGATTGATTTATTACACAGGAGGATAACAGGCCAGTCCTGATGGTTGGAGTGCTCTCCCATCGGAAGAAAATTTACCTTTTGAGTCCTAGCGAGGAAAAAGAACTAAAAGAAAAAACAGAATTGCTTTGAACGTTTCGGGCGAAAAAAAATGTCAAAAAGGTATTATGCGACAGTGATGTACACCGTCGTTACATAAAAGTATGTTCTGACCTTACATAAAGTGTGCCCCGTCATTAGGTTAAAAGAAATAAGAAATGTGTTGAGCTTTATTCGGGCAAAAAATTAAATGTCAAAAAAGTATTATGTGGAAGTAATGGTTACGCCATCATTCTTTAAGATGCGCAAACCTTATATAAAGTGTATGCCATCTTTAAGTTAAAAGAAACAAAAAAAAGTTGAACGTTTCGGGCAAAAATTAAAATATCAAAAAAGTATTATGTGACAGCGATGTTTGCACTGTCATTGCATAAGATGAGTGCCATCATTATGCAGCATCCACGTGTGTCCCGTGCTTGGTTACAAAAGTGGTTCCCCCATGGGTTTCTGACGCAAGGTTACTTAAAATTATGCTAAGCATATTACACCTCACCGTTTAATAGGGGGTAAGTCATGTGATGTCATTGGAGTCCAGAAGGGCGTGTCGTGGGAGTCTTGTCAACTGTGTTCCCTTTATTAAGACCGGTGACCGCACTGAACAGGTGTGACGGCTTGAGGGACTGGCAGCTCCACTTATCTAACCCTTTAAAATACCATGCTAATACCCTATTGCTTGTCGGTATAATTGTGTATTATACCGATAATATGGGTAAATAGAAAAACAATAGGGGAAATAATAGAACACCTGGAAGTGTCATGGGAAGTCTGCCAGCAAGAAACAGGGCACCCTTTAAAATCCCATGTTAGTACCCCTATGGATGTTGCAGAAACCCTATGGTAATTTCCCTATTATTGCTACTTGTCTATTACTCCGATCATACTTCAATTAATCATACTGAAACACCCAGGAATCTTATCTGGAAAAACGGCTCCCATGGAAATCTTGCCTGGGATGCCGTGACTTCAGAGGGCTGTCATAGAAATCCGGGGAGGGCTGTCGTAAAAATCTTACGTTAAATTCCCTATTTTTGCTACTTGGCTATTATCCTGACAATACTCCAATCAATCACACTTAAACACCTGGAAATCTTGTCAGCTGGAAACAGGGCTTATTTTAAAACCTTATGTTAATTTCGTATCTGACCGTTTAAAGGTGATGGTGTGTCGTGACGTCAGAGGGCATGACTTTGAAATCCGATGGGAAAAGAGAGGGTATGTCGTAGAATAAATTGAGGCATTCATACTATCTCCCATAAGTTTTGCAATAAAATATCGTTATTTTTTTTTTGGAGCGATGGGTCAGGTCATGGAGGTCCAGGGGTTAGATCCCCATAAGTTTTGAAATGAAATATAATTATTTTTTTGGGGTCAGACCTCTGAGGGCCAGGAGTTAGCTTGCATAACCTTCGGAGTAAAATATCGCTAATAAGTTTTTTTTTTGGGGGGGATCCATGGAGGACCAGTGGTCAGCTTCCATACGGTTTAGAACTTAAAATAGTTAATAAGTTGGGTTTTTTTTTTGGGGGGGGGGGTCAGGTCATAGAGGGTCAGGGGTTAGGTCCACATAAGTTTTTTAAAAAAACATCGTTAATATGTTTTTGGGTGGGAGGGGGGTGAGGCCATAGAGACCCAGGGGTCAGCTCCCATACGATTTGGAACTTAATATTGTTAATAAGTTGTGTTTTGGAGGGGGGGGGGAAGTAGAGCTATGGAGTCAGTAGGGCCATCTCATATTAGTCTTGGGACGAATTTCTTCAATGCTCTTTTTTATGGGGGGATCAGGCCATGGAGGGCCAGATGTCAGCTCTCATAAGTTTTACAATTAAATACCGTTAATATTTGTTTATGGGGGGGGGGGGGTCAGGCCATGGAGATCCAGGGGATAGATCTCCATAAGTTTTTTAATAAATAATTATTTTTTGGGGGTGGGGGTCAGGCCTCAGAGGGCCAGGAGTCAGCTTACATAACTTTTGGGATAAAATATCGGTAATTAATTTTTATGGGGGGGTAGGGATCCGTGGAGGACCAGGAATCAGCTCCCATAAGTTTTTGAATTAATAATTGTTAATCCGTTTTTTGGCGGGCCATGCCAAGGAGGGCTAAGGTTCAGATCCCTTGAGTTATGGAATAAACTATCATTAATAATTTGTTTTATTAGAGGGGGGCAGATCGGGCCAAGGTGAGCCGAGGGTCATCCCCCGTAAGTTTTGGAATAAATATCGTTAATAAGTATTTTAGTTTTTTTTTTTGGGGGGGGGGGATTCTGGCTTATCTGATATTTGAACTATTTTAAAACCCTTCCATAAAAAGCTTTTATTCCTTCGAGGCATGGCTTAAAACATATGACCCTGTGCTCTTGGCTTATTAACGATAACTAATCGTTAATCAGTTTTTTTAGGGCCAGGCCATGGAGGGTCAGGGGTCAGCTACCTCATGTTTTGGAATACAGTATCATTTATAAAGTTTTTTTTATGAGAAGAGGAGATCAGGCAAGAGCCAGGGGTCATCTCCCATAAGTTTTGGGAAAACTTTTGTTGGTCAGTTTTATATGTGGGTGGTGGTCAGGCCATGGAGGGCAAGGATTCAGCTCCCACAGCTTCTGAAAATAATTTGAATGAAATATCGTTAATATATTTATTCTTTTTCTTGGGGATCAGGTCAGACCAAGAGAGAGGGCCAGGGGTCAGCTCCCTTAAGTTTTGGAGTAAAATATCGTTAATAAGATTTTTAGTGTGTGTGTGTGGGTTGGCGGAGGTCCGGCTTATTTGATCTTTGAACTATTTTAAAACTCTTCTTTAAAAACCTTATTTTCCCCTGGACATAACTTACAACACCTTACCTGGGCTCTGAGGGGATGTGTCGGCCCTGTAGCTTTTAATTGTATGATCTTTGAACTTTTTAAATAAAATTTCTATCTTAAAATTTTTAGGATAAGGGGAAAAGGAGGCGTGAGGGGGGTCTAGTTGCCTGATTATTCTTTACTCTTAAAAATAGCAGTAAAATTTCTTATTTCCAATCGAATGAGGTCCCTCCGAAGTTTATACGACCAACCCTTTCATATGAAGTGCCTCGGGTTAAAAAAATATATATTAATAAAACGTTGAAGCTTCATGGCTTTTGCTATAGGCAACGCTATAGCGTTGCCTCTGATGAAATTCTTGTAGATCTCTCATTAATTCTTGGGTTTTGATATGTATGTCAATCCTATTTGAGCCTCCTTCCATTTATTAGTATGAAATGCTTATGAAATAAATAGTAAATTTATATTCCATTTATTAATTTGTTAGTTTTTGGTATGTTTGTCTATGTGCCTAGGTATTTGAGTCTCCTTCCATATATTAGTGATTATATGTCTGATATTTTCCAACGCACTGGCTCTTTCTATTCCATAAACAAAAAAAAAAAAAAAATAATAATTTTAGTGTCAACCAAATACTGCTGTGTATTATATACCTACAGCATTTATCTTTCGGTGTTTTTCTAAGCTTCTGGAATAAGTCCTTGATGTATTTGTCTCTTTTTTTTCTTTTTTTAGACTTCTAATCAGTAAAACAAGAACCCGTGAATATTTAAACCGAGGTGAAAATCTTTGAACATATGCCAAAAATATAGGGGACAAAGTGAGCTTTGATTTAGAATGCTCATAATGCATATTCAACTTCGTATCATACAGCGAATGCCATGATCTTCACCGTTACAAAATCCATATCAGACCTGGCTGGGTTGTATAATCGCACCAATTTGTAAATGAATTGTTGTCCAAATTTTTTTTCCAACTCGTCAGCGTAACAAAAAAAGCATACAAACAAATCTTTATTGTCCTTTTAAATTTCTTTTCGTGGCCACTCCCCCACCAAAAAAAAAAAAAAAAAAACAAGCAAAATCCCAAAAACACCCAAGCATCGTTCCCTTTAAAGACAGTCAAAATGCTTTATTCTTGAAAATATATAAAATATCTCCCGTCCCCATCCTCCTCAAGCAAAAGCCTTGAAACTTGGTTATCCTAACATATTTGCCTTTCTGATAATAGGGGAGAACGGGGCGAACTTGGATACTTTTTAGTTTTCCAAATATAATTAGGTACTGGATTGACATAAAACAACTTAGTGCAGGTCATTAGAAAGGTAAAAGTCTGGCAAATAATGGTAATTTTTTTCAGATTTTTTAGAGATTATCCTGAAGCATGAGTACCTTGAAAGTAGGACCCTGTCAAGTATCCAGTTTCATTTCGCACACGGGGTGAAATTGGACAGGCATGGGGTGACCTTAGACAAGACAGTTTTAAGCAATTAAACTTTATTCAGATACTGAATATTCCTGTATAATTATATATAGTCAATCAAAATCATATGAAAACTCGAAATCGCATATAAAAATCAGCCAGGAATATTGCACAGGCATCTAGAATTGTTTCACAGGGTTATAACTAGAATTGTCATTTTAAAGCCTAATATCGAAAGATCACAACCAAAGACAAGCCCCTGAACTGCACGACCGGTTCAACAAGCTGAAGAGCGGACAGGAAGCTTCTGTTCTATGTCTATAATGTCTATGTCAGCAATATCGGGAAGCTCAAGAAACATGAATTTATCCCCTTGTTTCTGAAGAAAGTTTACCCTCGCAAACTGCTTTTCTACAACATCATGAACTTCGCCAATATAATACACATGGGCTTTCTTCTTTACATACTCGAACTTGACAAGAAAAAAGTGTCCAGCTTGAATATCCTTGTCTACATCATCCTTATCAACCTCGTGGAGGTGTAGAGAATCGTCAGATGAATAGTCGTCAAGATCAATGTCATCACCTCTACTTTCCATTGGAGATTCAACTTGCCTTCGTTTCTTAGCAGTGGGCTTCTTTGGCATAGGTTTTCACTCTGCTTTTCCTTTCTCGCTCGTGCTTCAGCTTGTAACGCATCTTTTTCTTGTGTATAGGTAAGAATACGAGTTCGACCTTGCTTTTTCACCTTTCTTCTGGGTTTTGTCATATCTACTCTTGTATATGGTCTTACTGCTTCAGGAGTTTGCTTTCCTTGCTCGGTTTCGGGACGAAAAGTTGGAGGAGGAGAGGGAGAGGGTATTGGTTCCATATCGAATAACGAATCGTCCAGGGGTGGATTCACCTCAGCAGGTAGAAAGTCTAAGTAAGAAAATACACTTCTGTTGAAGGGCCAAATTTCAGTTTTCTTGAAACCAACTGTTATATTTTCCAGGTTGAACTTACGACGGAATGGTTCTTTGCAGAGCTGGACAGTCTCGTGAATCGTAATTCGCTGACCTGGATGGATCTGCTGCCAGGTGTTTAGTGATTCTCTCATCGTAAACTTGAATGGTTCATATGCAGAGACGTCCAATGGCTGTAAGCGGTGGTAACAATGGGGAGGAAAGGTCAGGAGATGGGCCCGATTGTCTTTGCACAGCCGCACTAACTCCACCGAAACTTGGCTATCCTTTTTGTCAAGTAGCAGTTGCACAGGGTTTTCTTTCGATGGCTTCACCAGCATGAGGAAATGTTCAATAGAAGGTAAAAGTTTGATGAAGTCATCCAACCACTAGGGTGAGAAAGTCCGATGCATCCTGAGGGGCCTTCTCGAAAAAGCTGGTTGTTCACCTTCACCTGTGAGAATATAAAAACGCGGGGAAGAGCTTGACCAGTGGCTGAAATAAACCCAAGCATTGTAACGCTTTCCCCTCTCTCTGCTGACACTGTCTGGGAAACTTGCTTTTATACTTTCCTTAAGATTACTTTTGGAGCTAGCAATAAAGTAGGAGCCCCAGTTTCATCACAGTTCGAGATACGATTTGGTGGGAACTTTAATTTTTCGTAGAGTTTTTGCAGGTTGTCAAAGAACAGATTCACAACCACTGAATTGAAGCCAGCAGCCCTTGCCTGGCTTGTATTTTCCGGCTTACAAATAGGTATCTCTGGATCTCGTTCTATAAAGCCTGAGATCCAGTCAACCCCAACTTTGTCGTCTCGCACCCAACTCTCTGGCGTTTCGACGCCAATCAATTTGCCACATTCAAAGGCAAGTTTCCCTGCTTCTTTCGCAGTGAGACCTTGATTCATCAGCTGAAATTTTAGGAGATATTCTACCAGCTATTTTTCTTGTTTATCAGAGAAAACAGTTTTCTCTTCAGGTTGGGCAATGGGCTTAGACGACCTGGGGGTATAACTAGGTTGGCTCGAGGTTCTTCAGGAATTCATTGGCGATTTTCAGAGCGTAGCTGACGGTTGATTCCTTCAGTCAATCGGTTTTTGCTTTATTTCTAGTAGATAGTCTACGCTCTAAGACTGCATTCACTGCCTGCTCCATGGATTCGGCATCTGGTAGATTATTTTTCCTGATGTAATTGCAAACCATTGTCCAACTAGAAAAAACAAACAGTTATTTGGCCAAACAAGGTTATTTGGCCCAAGAAGCTTAGCTTGTTAGGGGCCTAACAGCACAAAGACCGACAACCACGAATACAATAATTAAAGAATACCGTTTAGGAGATACTCTACACTGGGGTTGAAAATTAGCCCTCAATTGACCTTCATTTAAGACGAATAAAAAACGGTGTTCACTAGCATTTTCTTGACGGTTACATAATGAGTTGTTACATAATGGTAATGGTTAAGGCCCTAACTTCAGAAGATGAATCCTCCAGCCCTGATAAGCGCTGACCGGAATTCATTCAAAACAAGGGCTAGAGATACTGGGTTGATTCAGCAACAAGTTTTGCTGTTCTCTTTTAGCACAAAAAGTAAGTATCCAGCAGAATTCATTGAAATTTCCAAATAAACTCAAAGATTTTGGGTTTAAAAAAAACACTTTACTATAAAATACTTGTTATTCCAATATCCTCAGATAAAAATAAGGTTTCTAAATTGAAATTCTACGGATAATATAATAATAAAATATTACTTGTTCAAAAGTTGCATTGAATGACTCCACTCCTTGCATTTATAACGCTTTTATCACCAAACAACTTGAGTTGCTATTAACTTTGTACTTTTATTTCCTTATTAAATTCTTCCAAAAATAAGATCACTACCCTCCTAAAGCAAGGAAGACTTTTTTTTAGAAGATTTTATCTTTATAATACTCTTTTTATAGAATATTTTCACACTGAACTTGCTTACAACATTATCCGTAGACAAAGACATAAACCAACGCGAACCGAATTTTAACTTGTTTATTCGAGAAGATGACTGTTAGAACATCATCTCTGTTAGGCCTACTGTTCTACGTGGACTACTTTGGGGAGCAAATGGATCTTTAACTTTATGGTACTACTTGGCTCATTTCTCAGTTTACACTCTCATTTTCACTTGATTTGGGAAAAGTGGCTCCAACTGGGCCTTCCCCAGGATTTAATGAACATATGCTATAACAGGGATTTCATTCTATAAATTTTATCAAACATTCTTGTATTTAGGTGAATTTTATTTTCATTTTTGTAATTGGAGAGATAGATGAGAAAAAAGTTTTCCGGCATATATTTTCCTAATTCAGTATTCTTCCCGTCTTTGTCACTTCCCTTTCTGCTGAATATAGATGCAAGGTATTGTAATTATTCCAGTATGTACATACTATGTTTTGACTTTGGGAAACATATCAGAAGACATAGCAGATAAAAAAAAACATTACATACGGGAAATAACATGAAAATAGCTTTAAGAGGCTATTACATGCTCTCTAAAATGATAAACAAAAATGGCACGGGATGAAGTTGGACACACGGGGCCACCTTGGACAGTGTCCAAAGTCACCCCCGAATTGCTTTCCAATTACGCCCCTATCAAACAAAGTTTAGAAACTGGCATCCTGAAAAAAAGTACTTGGAATAGACGAATGAAACTCAGGGCATAGATAGAGGATGTATTTAGCAACTGTACAACATCAACAACAAAGAAAAACTACCACCTTTTGCTACCGCAGATCGAGCTGATCTTACAACTCCCAGATTTTTTTAAGCATCATAAAACTTTCTTACCACTTATTCTGGAGCTAACAGTTCTGTTAGATACCGCCAATGTACCCATACATAAGCATCATCTATGATATTTTTCGGATCGATAGAAGGAATAGGCTAGATGTCAAGTATGATGTCCAAGTTTACCCCAGTCCAATTTCGCCCCATTCTCCCCCTACTGGACTTGAGTGAGAGAACTAAATTTATAGATAGGATTAATTATGCCGGTGATATCCTTTTAATCTTTTTGTCTTAGAAAAATTGAAGTCTATGCATTGTATGCCATTTGTAAGTTCTACAAATTCAAGTACCGTGCTTATATTGCTCGACATAGTGAGAATAAAGACTTCAAAATACTACAGGTACGAAACCACACTATTTTAAGCAGCCTCAATCTGTTCTTCCTTTTAATCATGAAGCCAAGATGCAAAGTAAGAGATTCTACTGAAATATAAACTCTCTATTACACAAGAGGTATGAAGGCAGGATTGGAGATAAAGAGAGAGAATCAAAAAAGGCTGGAGTCTTGAGTTTTGTGTACGCGAGAAAGGCCAGGGAACGATATGAAAAGGCATTTCACACGTAAATTTTTGCTATTGCTCAGAGAAAACTGTGGCAGTGCTGTGGAATGATCTCTGTTTTGCAAGAAGGACTAAGGGCTCGATCCAGCTGACGTGAGGTTTTACGGCAGGCTTGCCCACTGTCCTTCTAAGAAAGACCCACCGACTAAAACATCGATAATAGGTGATATCCTATGCTCTATCAATTGCTCTGGAGAATCATTTTATCATTTTTCTTTATAAAGAGGAACCTACTTTTTGCTTTGAGTAGATTTTTGTTGGCCCAATAACTAGTCTGTCAGACTGTAAAACTGTATTTTTTAGGCTAATTGTAAATTTAGACCCGCTAAAAGAAAGCGACTTTATTTGTAAAGACAATTACTTAGCCCACCAAATAATTACAGGTAGTTGTTTTTCATCAAATTGGCCGTCCTAGTCAAAAACGATCAAAGACTTTGTTTCTAAGGGCGATTCCACTTTCAAACCCATTGAAAAAATATGCCTTCGTCTATAAGACAATTGCTTGGTCTGTCAACCAAATACAGTTATCCCTTTTTTGCTCCCGAAAAGATAAAAGAAAATCTGGCTTGGAATTTTTTTTATTGTTTTTATATTCAAAGAAATTTTCCAGCTGTTTATTTTTACTATTCTACTCATTATATTAGATATTTCTAGTGCTTACAAATACCTAGAATTTAATCCCAAATTTTCAGTAGCAGAATATTCCTATTAAACCTGGTTGCATAAATTATTAGTACGGTACTAAATTAATATAAAACTTTTCTTTTTGGTTTTTGTGATGGGGAAGGTATATGCATAGCTGTGTTTGTCTCACTTGGCTTGGTGTTGCAGTGAGTCTTACTATTATTAATATTAGTATAGTAGTATTAGGATTTAGTCATGCTTTAACTTACAGTTTCGTAGCCGAAGAGCCTGTGAAACTACAAGCATAAAAAAGAATAACTGTCCTGCTTACCATTTTGTAAGGAGAAAACAAAACCTAATTCGTCTCACTTTACCAAACATTATAAGTTTCTCTTCCCCTCCAAAAAGTGATTTTTTTTTTATAGTCCTGTCTTAGTCTCTAAGCAACGTAACGAAATAGGGTATTGCTACCAAGCTAGGAATAAAATAATTCATATTTTATGAAAACTGCTAGCTGCGGGTAATTCCTTTAACAATTTAAGGTATAACGGCTCAACGTTGAGAAAAAACGCATACTTTTATTTGAGCATCCAAAAACCAATTGACTCATCTTTTCTATACTCTCTTGGGAAACTACCCACCCTGTAGCATCATGACATGTATTTCAAATCTCATCAGCGCTCAAATTATTATAAAGAATTAATTTATAGCTTATGATTATACAACATGCATGTACATTTGATTTTAGCTAAATGCATCCAAAGAGCCTTCTAGTACCTAGTAGCCGAAGAGCCTGTCCAACCACAAGCATAAATGAGAAAAACTGTACCGTTTACCATCTTGTAAGGAGAAAACAAAACCTAGTTTGTCTCACTTTATCAAACCTTCTAAGTTTCACTTCTCCTCCAAATTTTTATTTTTTTTATAGTATTGTTGTAGTCTCCGAACAACCAAACAAAATAGGGTGTTGCTACCAAGCTAGGAATGAAACATTTCATATTTTATGAAAACTGCTAGCTGCGTGTAATTTCTATAATAAATTATCACGGCTCACCATTTAGAAAAAAAGCATACTCTCATTTGAGCATCCAAAAACCAAGTGAATGACCTTATCTATACTCTCTTGGGAAACTACCCACTCTGTAGCATCATGTCATGTATTTCAAATCTCAACAGTGCTCAAATTATTGTTAATCTAAAAAAAACAAAGTTTTTCCAAAGGATGTAAAGAGCGAAGTTGAAACTTAAAACAGACAAAAATTATTGCTTCCCAGACTATCTAATATATATCAATCAAACTAGTACAAATAAACCAACTAATTATGTTTCCCTGTGTTTCTAGGATTATAGAAAACTAGCGATTTACTGAAAACCCGAAAATCAAGTATTAAAAACAGAAATATTGATTTTGGAGTGAAAAGTGAGCATGAAGCCTGATAACAATAAACTAATCTATCAAGCTTTTCATAGTCTTACACCAGTTGTGACCTTAGTAACTTTCCATATACAATTAAAATTTACCTTAAAAACATAAGCGTAAAATCAAATATTTTTTGGTATTTATGCATCATAAACAAACCAGCGCTATGCACGAAAGAAGTCAAGTTTGGTTAATACTAATGAAACAAAATAAAATAGGATGAATATAATAGTTTTAAAACAAATTTGGGCTATATGTTTGCACATTAGGGGGTTGAGGGGTAAAGCATAGAATATATTAAATACGTACCCAACTTATCCTAGGTACCCCCCCCCCTTAAACACCAAAAAAACAACAGTTTAAATATTGTAAACGCAATGAGAAATCACGCTTTGCAATCAATTTAGATAGCAAATAACCATTTGACTGGTTTAGTTATAATGCATAAGTAGGCTACCTAATTTTTTAATAGCCGCAAAGTCATTGAACAGCATACAGAAATATTGGAGGGATTTATCAGGTAGCATTTTCGTATGATATTCAATAGTGCTAGAAGCTATAATATGAATAGTGATTAATAAACAATCTTCAAATGTAAGAAATATGCTTTAGTATTACTTGAAATGAAGATCAAATGAAGATGAAATGAAGATGATATCAAGACATAATATGAACTCTGAAAATGTGGTTATTTGTCTACATACAACAGTGAATTTCAAGCTATGATACAAATTCTAAAGCTAGTCAATAGTCCTAATGTTATGAAGATGGCTTTGCTTCGAACTTGTCTACAAACTAATCATGACTTGTCTTGTTTAAAACCGAAACGATAGCCAGGCATTGAAATGAGCCACCATGCAGAAGTAATACCAAATTAAACTAGAAAAAAAATAAAGCAACAATCCTAAAATGAATTGTAATTTATCTTGAAAGGGATTGATCCTAAAAGGGATTGATAATATTTTTATTCTGTAAAAAGTGCCCTTAATTGGTTTGATTTTACTGTACCAAAACTTATCTGTTGTTTTGTGTTTTCAGTAAAGCGCTAGTTTTCTATAATCCTAGAAACACAGAGAAACATAATTAGTGAGTTTGTTTGTACTAGTTTGATTGATATATATATATTCGATAGGCTGTGAAGCAACAATTTTTGTCCGTTTTAAGTTTCAATTTCTCTTTTTACCTCCCTTGGAAAAACTTTATTTTTTAGATTAATCTTCGCTCGTTTTTGATTCAAATTTAATGTAGAAACAACGCTGCCATGATTTTTTTTTTATTTAATCGGTTCAATTTCTGTTCGTTTTAAGTTTTAATGTCATTCCTTAGTTTAAGTTGAAAACTAATGGAGCTGTTTAAGGGCACATTTAAAACCTTTTATTTATGCCTAATCGCTTTTTATAAATTTGTCTTGATAGCACATTCCAATTAAGTGCACGATTTTCCACCCATTTTTTCGAATGAAGAAAGTACCTTTTGCAATGAAATAACCAAAAAAAGATGTTTTTCAACACCTAGGCAAGAACAAAAATAAGGGGGAAAGGACGTTCTTTTCCCTCAATTACTGCCATTAGAACTAGCAAACAGGGATCATCGCAGAGTGAAGTTTGAAGGTTTAATTCAAAACTGTTGATCATTCAACCTTAATTTTTGGTAGATTTTTAGTTAAGAAGTTTTTAGTTTTAGTTAATTTGTTTTCACAATAATCTTGTGCTTTTAAGATCTTTTACTTTTTTACTTTTACTTTTAATAACCAAAAGACAGGTTATAAAAACCTTGTGTTTATAAAAACAGGTGTTAAAGACAGGTGTTTATAAAAACCTTGGCAGGAGAAAAAATGAGGGGGCAAGGACGTCCCTTCTCCCAAATTACCACCATTCGAACTAGCACACAGGCTTCATCGCAGATTGATCTTTGAAGGTTTAATTCAAAACTGTTGGTCATTCAAGCTTAATTTTTGGTAGATTTTTAGTTGAGAAGTTTTTAAGTGTTAGTTAATTTATTTTCGCAATAATCTTTTACTTTTAAGATGAGTAGAATATTTACGAAACCTACTAAAAGGGTCTGGAGGTGGAATATGTGTGAGGGGTTCTTATAAACCTCCAGTTAAGGACTTTGGACCATAGTTGTTGCAATGGTACCGTCTTATGAGTAGAGTAGTACATTATATTTCTATGGCATTATGTTCCTTCCCGTGCTACTCTACAACTTTATGTTCCTTACTGTGCTATTCTACGGGACCTCTACACCTTTTCAAAGAGAGTGAGAAGCCCCTCGCACCTGTTGATCCGAAGAGTGATTGCATAATATGCCTTTATAGACTGGTTTAGACACAGGTTTCTAAGCCAAAACTTTTGATTGTCACTTTACGCATTCAAAAGGTTTATTGCGCCTTCTGTAAAAAATTGTCAAACAGTAATAAGCTCTAGGCTTAAGGTACCTTAAATCGTGTCTAGAACTGAATGACATATGGTGTTAAATCATTTTGCGTAAAAGCTAACTCTAATTGCGAAAAAGGGAAAAGCATTTGCGAATTGGACTGTATGAACAATGTTAATTTTTGATTGAATAATAGGGATGTGAATGATCCTAATTAGTGATAGGATTGTATGAAGGTGGAGAAAAAGGATTAAACTGATTATCAGTTAAGGTAACCCCTCGGGGTTGTTAACTCATAGCTTATTTATTATAAATTTGGAATACCATCAATCTCTGAAAAAAATTAACAATGATAAAATTGTCTTGTGACTTGACCTAGCTTTACTTCTTCGATGTGTTCTGTATAATACACAAGTGGCGTTTGAACAGTGTTTTCAATTTAAAATAGAGTCTAACGTTATAGTATACTAAAAAGTTGATACTAAGAGAGATGTAGATGGCCAGAAACGAATTTTAATAAAGAAATTCAGAACAATCCATAGAAATCCTTACAAATCAAGTAATGAAATGTATATGAGTACGAACCGTCAAGGATCATAAGAACCAACGACCCTAACCACCAGGGACCTCAACCCCCAAAGTTCTCCTATCCCCAAAACTCCAAAGGACCCCTCCCCTTAACTTTTTGGCCCCCTCCCCTACCACCATTTTTTTAGTTTTTTTGAATTTTTTTTACTTTTTTTGTTTATTTTCTTAACATGATATATTTTTTCAACTTTTTTTACATCTCTAAATCATATCAGAAAAATAGAATGACACTTTTGATTTAAATTTTAAAATAGATTCTTGTCCATACCCATACTCCTTTTGCTAAGGACTGATGGTTCTCATTCAATATTTTTTCATGAAAAACAAACTATTTTTTTAACTAAATTTTTTTGGACTTCGAAATTATTCAACTTTTTTTTTATTTTTTTTTTGTTTTTTAACATGGTATTTTTTCAACTATTTTTTACATCTCTAAATCATGTCAGAAAATAGAGTGATACTTTTTATTTAAATTTTAAAACATATTCTTGTGCATATCCATACTCCTATTGATGAGGACTGATGGTTCTCATTCAATATTTTTTCATGATAAACAAACTATTTTTTGTAACTAAATTTTTTGGACTTCGAAATTATTCAACTTTTTCTTACATCTCTAAATAATATCAGAAAAATAGAATGACAATTTTGATTTAAATTTTACTGTAAAACATATTCTTTTGTACACCCATACTCCTATTGATGAGGACTGATGGTTCTCATTCAATATTTTTTCATGAAAAACAAACCATTTTTTTAACTTCGAAATTATTCAACCTTTTTTTTACTTTTTTTTTATTTTTTAACATGGTATTTTTTTCAACATTTTTTACATCTCGAAATCATATCAGAAAAATAGAATGACACTTTTGATTTAAATTTTAAAACACATTCTTGTGCATATCCATACTCCTATTGATGAGGACTGATGGTTCTCATTCAATATTTTTTCATGAAAAACAAACGATTTTTTTAACTAAAATTTTTATTTTGGACTCCAAAATTATTCAACTTTTTTAATTTTTTTTTTATTTTTTAACATGGTTTTTTTTCAACTTTTTTTACACCTCTAAATCATATCAGAAAAATAGAATGACACTTTTGATTTACAAAAAAACATAAAAATACTAAGATTCAGACACACAATACCGCGAAAAGACATGCATTTGGAATAAGCAAACACCCGCCCAGGACACACAGGCAGAAAGAGTGAGAGAGACAAAAAACACATACAAATACGTAGCATTCAGACACACAAACCGAGAAAGACATGCATTTGGAATAAGAAAACACCCACCCAGACACACAGGCAAAAAGAGTGAGAGAGACAAAAACAAATAAAAATACGTAGATCATACACACAAAACCGAGAAAGACTGGGGATTGGAATAAGCAAACACCACCCAGACACACCAGCAAAAAGATTGAGAGAGATAAAAACACATACAAATACGTAGATTTAGACACAAAAACCGAGAAAGACATGCATTGGAATAAGCAAACACCCAGCCAGACAAACAAGCAAAAGAGCTTGCGTGTGCGCACATAACCTAGTCTAAATTAACCTTAAAATGAAATAAAGCTATGTCGACTTTGCATGTCTCTCTCACTATGTATGCGCCGTCGAAGGGGGGACACTCTTTTTGCCTGTGTCGTTTTCGGTTTTTGTGTCTGAATCTAAGCATTTGTATGTGTTTTTGTCTCTCACTCTTTTTGCCTGTGTGTCTGGGCGGGTGTTTGCTTATTCCAATGCATGTCTTTCTCGATTTGTGTGTCTGAATCTACGTTTTTGTATGTGTTTTTGTCTCTCTCACTCTTTTTGCTTGTGTGCCTGGCTGGGTGTTTGCTTATTCCAATGCATGTCTTTCTCGGTTTTTGCGTCTAAATCTACGTATTTGTATGTGTTTTTATATCTCTCACTCTTTTCGCCTGTGTGTCTGGGCTGGTTCACTCTTTTTGCCTGTGTGTCTGGGCGGGTGTTTGCTTATTCCAATGCATGTCTTTCTCGATTTGTGTGTATGAATCTGTGTATTTGTATGTGTTTTTGTCTCTCTCACTCTTTTTGCTTGTGTGTCTGGCTGGGTGTTTGCTTATTCCAATGCGTGTCTTTCTCGGTTTTTGTGTCTAAATCTACGCATTTGTATGTGTTTTTATCTCTCTCACTCTTTTTGCCTATGTGTCTGGGCGGGTGTTTGCTAATTCCAAGTGCATGTCTTTCTCGGTTTGTGTGTCTGAATTTACGTATTTTTATGTGTTTTTGTCTCTCTCACTCTTTTTGCCTCTGTGTCTGGGTGGGTGTTTGCTTATTCCAAATGCATGTCTTACTCGGTTTGTGTGTCTGAATCTACGTATTTGTATGTGTTTTTGTCTCTCTCACTCTTTCTGCCTGTGTGTCTGGGCGGGCGTTTGCTTATTCCAAATGCATGTCTTTCTCGGTTGGTGTGTCTGAATTTATGTATTTTTATGTGTTTTCTTCTCTCTGACTCTTTTTGCCTGTGCGTCTGGGAGGTTGTTTCTTATTCCAAATGCATGTCTTTCTCGGTTTGTGTGTCTGAATCTACGTGTTTGTATGTGTTTTTCTCTCTCTCACTCTTTTTGCCTATGTGTCTGGGCGGGTGTTTGCTTATTATAAGTGCATGTATTTCTCGGTTTGTGTGTCCGCATCTACGTATTTGTATGTGTTTTTTTCTCTCTCACTCTTTTTGCCTGTGTGTCTGGGAGGGTGTTTGCTTACTCTAATTAAATGTGATATTTTTATGTTTTGAGCATGTTTCATGTCATTCTAAGAGATGTAAAAAAAAGTCGAAAAAAAACTATGTTAAAAAAAAGTTGAATAATTTGAAGTCCAAAAAAATCTAATTAAAAAAAAGTTTGTTTTTCATGAAAAAATATTGAATGAGAACCACCAGTCCTCATCAATAGGAGTATGGGTATGCACAAGAATATGTTTTAAAATTTAAATCAAAAGTGTCATTCTATTTTTCTGATATGATTTAGAGATGTGAAAAAAAGTTGAATAATTTCGAAGTCCTAAAAAAATTTAGTTAAAAAAATAGTTTGTTTTTCATGAAAAAATATTGAATGAGAACTGCCAGTCCTCATCAATAGGAGTATGGATATGCACAAGAATGTGTTTTAAAATTTAAATCAAAAGTGTCATTCTATTTTTCTGATATGATTTAGAGATGTAAAAAATGTTGAAAAAAATACCATGTTAAAAAATAAAAAAAAAATAAAAAAAAAGTTGAATAATTTCGAAGTCCAAACAAAAATGGTTTGTTTTTCATGAAAAAATATTGAATGAGAACCATCAGTCCTCATCAATAGGAGTATGGGTGTGCAAAAGAATATGTTTTAAAATTTAAATCAGAAGTGTCATTCTATTTTTCTGATATGATTTAGGGATGTAATAAAAAGTTGACAAAATATGTCATGTTAAAAAGAATAAATAAAAAAAGTTAAAAACATAATTCACAAAAAAAATGGAGGAGGGGGCCAAAAAATTGGGGGGAGGGGTTTTTTGGAATTTTAGGGATAGGAGACCTTTGGAGGTTGAGGTCCCTGGGGGTTAGGGTCACTGGTGCTTATGATCCTTGATGGTTCGTACACATATACACCTCACTACTTGATTTATAAGGATTTCTATGGATTGTTCTGAATATCTTTATTAAAATTCTTTTCTTGCCATCTATATCTCTCTTAGTATCAACTTTTTAGTATACTATAACGTTAGACTCTATTTTAAATTGACAACACTGTTCAAACGCCACTTGTGTATTATACAGAACACATCGAAGAAGTAAAGCTAGGTCAAATCACAAGACCATTTTATCATTGTTAACCATTTTCATAGATTGAAGGTATTCCAAATTTATAATAAATAAACTATGAGTTAACAACAGTAGTAAGAGCATATAAGATTTCACGAACACATGCACTTTCACAAGCCTGAGGCATGGATATGTGTGTGTATTTTCAAGTAATTGGGTTACCAGGGGCATTTACCTATTACTATGAATTCTACTTGCCCTACCAAAGAGCATATAAGATTTCACGAACACATGCACTTTCACAAGCCTGAGGCGTTGATATATGTGTGTATTTTCAAGTAATTGGGTTACTAGGGCCATTTACCTATTACTATGAACTCCACTTGCCCTACCAAAGAGCATATAAGATTTTACGAACACATGCACTTTCACAAGCCTGAGGCATGGATATGTGTGTGTATTTTCAAGTAATTGGGTTACCAGGGTCATTCATCTATTACTAGGAACGGTATATTGGCTTAGCAGACGGGTTTTTTATGAGCTAACACGCATTTTATTTTTGGAGGTCAAACAGAGAGCTGGCGGTCAAACTAACTTCATTAGTAGTTGGATTCGGATATAAGGAGTAATTTTCATTGTAGTTCATATTAGTAAGAGAATTGAATTCAGAGAGAGAATAGTTTATTTGAGAGGATATTAGTGGAGAAAAAAAAATGAGTGGTGCATTTACACTATTGGAGATTAATGATGGAACCGACAGCAGCAGCAGCAACGATATACGAGTACCCAATGTAGCTGTGGAAATAACCGCTGGCTGTAGACTATGTCTTGAATGGGACATTATGTATGCGAGATACGTGATATCATTAAGCAAGTTTAAGCAGGAGGAGCAACTATGTTTTGCTGGAAAAGTGAATATTCTCCATATAAATAAACTTCGGTCAGCATTAGATGTCCTATCGAAATATATTGATGAGAACAAAATGCATCAGTGAATATTATTATTATTGTAATTATGTTCAATAAAAATGTTTCTAAATCAATGGTATTTTTTCTTTCTATAGTAGACTAGCGTATATTTTCTAGAGTACAAAAAGAAATTCTGAATAGTCAGAAGTTGGTTGTGAGAGAGTTAAGACTCTAAAAAATGGATAGAATCGAGAAAGAGCGAATCATGAGGAATCTAGTTCTTATGGAAAAACGTTTGATTCTAGATGATGATTTTCTAGAGTTGTCTATTCAAAGGAAGATATTTCCTCGGGGAATGCTTGTTGATATAATGAAAACTGATTCACCATCATTAGACTATTGTATGAAGCTTCTACATCGTGGTCCAAATGCATTTACACAATTTATTGATATATTGATCACGACACGGCAAAATGATATTGTGGATATGCTTTTAAACATTAGTTTTGAAATTTAGGACTTTTTTCATGAGAAAGATGGTGCTCAAGGATGATTTACTCCTCTCTCTCTCTCTATCTCAGACAATTTTTGTTGTTGCTAGCTCAGTTTCATTGTGGTAGTGAGAGTGTCAACACATAACAAAATGTTCCATACATGTCCGTTATGTATGTACTCGCTGGGCAGCTGGTCATCATCATCATGTGAGAATTGCACAATGATTGAGGAGTATGATGAAAAGTGGAGATTGTGCAACCCGTGTAAATTGCATAGAGGATATGCTGTACAAATTAAAGGTTGTAATTCCTGTCTTGAAGAGGTGTGTGACTCTCATCCTAGAGGTCACCTATGCTCCAATTGTCATTATGATAAATGTAATCAGTGGGAGAGTACATACCCCGGTATGATTGGAAAGAATCCTAACCATGATTTTAGTTTATTGCTACGAGATTGATATCGTCGTGGTTTTAGATATTTCTGGGAGGAGGAACCGGGTCAACGATTCAACTGTTGGAACAACAAAAGAATATGGTTTCTACGTCATCGTTGTGAAGACACTGGGTGTTATGATTATAAGCCCACCGATTTTTATTTGGCTGTGACGGAATGTGATTCGACACTTGAGGACACTGTTTGTGAAATTGCTTCAAATAAGCAAATTGAAACATGTGAATTCTATAGAATGAATGAGAATAGTATCATTGACTATACAAAGAGATATGACAAGAGTGAAGTCACACTCTACTGTAGAAAATGTGACCCTGACATTGCAGTACATCAGGATCAGTACACTGTGAATTCAGATAATCTACCTGCACTAGTTGTTGTCGACAAATACCTAGTAGTGGATGAAATCTAAAGAGTAGAAAAGTCGTTTTATCATGTATATAATTTTTTTTTTATTAATAAACAATTTCACATACATCTTTAGAACATTTTATTCTTAGGGCACTAAAATCAATATTAAATACACTTGTAAGTATATTCTCCACTAGAAAGTCGTTCAATTGAGGTAAGTCAACGTAGATGTTGAGAAACTGCTTGTAGGTGTAGCCACGACATCTGAATATGAAAAAGAGTAGTGCATGAAAGCCGCATGTCTTAGTCGTTAAATCCTGTACTCTTCGTTGATTTTGAATAATGGTTTTCTCCCTGCTTTCAATAAAGTTGCTGATGTATGGTGCGTAGAATTTATACGATAGGCCAAGAGGATCAAAAAATTCAATATTCTTCGCTGTTTGAAAGATGCATAGCCAATGGCCGGTCTTCAAAGTCGATGGACTGCTATTAACAATGATTAGGGTATTGTTAACACTTGGAATTTTTTCAATGAAGTCCGAAGGTATGCAATAGGAATTGTACTGGGACATGTATGGATCCATACTAAATACGTTGATTATTTGGTTTGTGTTCATGGTGCTATGTCTAGTAGAACACTGCCGTCGGGCGTGATTTCCCAATAGGTTTCAAATTGACTCAGTGATATTAGCGTGATACTCTCAGTCAGAGCATTGGCAAATGTACACTCTAAACGTACATTCCCTGTTCGTACTATGCTCATATCCTGTGTGCCTGACAAATCCAAAACAATAACCCCATGATTTTTTGAAAACATTGAATCGGTTATTCCATTTTCAAATAGTTGAGAGTCATGATCTAGGGGTTGCATGGTCAACTCGTACAGAGTTCTATGGGATTTTTTGTCAAATGATAGAGTGTACAGTGGAATACCATTCACTTTGCACACGAGGCTAGATAGACCGAAAAAATTAAAATCATGGGGGGATTCAGTCCAGGATCCAACGGCACTCCCACTCTTCACAAAGGCCAAAGCCAATTTTGAAGGGATTTCTCCATTGATAAATGATGAATCGCTATAGCTACGAGAGCCAGTGGCAATGTGACGTTGATTGGTGATCGTATGGGGAACAAGAAGTTTAATGTTGTTACCATTGGCTCTTAGTTTTTCCACTGCCAATGCAACAGAGCTCATAACTTGTTGTTTTCGGACGTGGAGAATTGCCGATGTGATAATGACATTTGCATCGGGTGCTGCAGGAAGTGTTTTTCACAAAATGAAATTCGATGGGGCCATCTGTAACTTTATGTCAATCTTGACATTGGGGGGTAGCCATTGGGATATATTGAATATCTCATGATTTAATTTTCCAACCAGATGATACTCTTGGGTCACTGCAGTAGTCAACTCACCGTCGGTATCAACACCTGATCGATATTCATAGCCCAATGATTGTCCTCTCAACTCCTTGTATGCCTTTGGCGTCATCATCATAAATTGTATGTAACTTGCATAGTTTGATAAATTATTGCTAGTGCTCACCAATGTCCCATTAATGAATACATTAATTGGTTTGAATAGGTTGTGTAGAATACAGTTCTCGTAGGAGAGACCATCGCCGGCATTTGGAGTTGTATTATCTGACTTTTTCTTCACCACAACATTTAAATCAATAAATGTTGATGACAAATCAATGAAATAGTCTTCATTAGAAAATATTTGAAAGTGTATATTTTCCGAGAGGGGTTGTTGGGGGTGAAACTGTTCATAGTAGCCATACTTGACACTGACATCAACATTTTCAGCATTGAATAGATTCAATGAGGAACTTATTGATGGATATGATTCCTTGTGGGGGAGATAAATCATCTTAAGAGAAAAAATCCTTCTTTGATCTAACAATCTTTTTCTTTTTCTTCTTTTTCTGCTTATTGGTCTTCGTTGTTTTATTCCTCAAAGTCCTTGTTGATGTCCTTTGCTTCTTGCTTGGGTGGAGACTGATGAGTGAATGACGTGAACGCATCCTTTTCAATCCCTCCCCATTTTGTCGAGATTTTAGTTGCTCACCAACGGCTCTTGCTGAAGATCTAATATTTTCCTTAACACTCTCCTTGAAATTCTTGCCCGACCCCCAGTCCTGTAGTGTGGAGGCAGCAAAATTTGATGCAGCAGGTACAAGATATTTTCTGGCAAGGGGTAGTGCAGAACGAAATAGCCTAGCAAACCAGCTACCAAGACCGTAGCCAGACATTGTAGTACGACCCTTGTAGTAGTCCAATCCATTGCCTATTTGACGTGGACTCAAAGCACCAACATAGCAATCGATGTCGGGACAGACAAATGGAATTCTCCTATTGTTCATTTTAGGTGATTGTGCTGTCGTTGACAATGGGTCGAAAATGACATGTAATCACTGCTAAGTCTTTTGAAATTGCTAGAGGATCACCTAATTCAGTTCTTAGTGTTAACTGACAGAGTTCCAAACAGGAAGTGTTTACGGGAATATACTGAAGATGCTTTATATTGTAGTGATGAATATGCTCTTGATTGGTTTTTCGTTCAAGAACTCGTAGGAGGGGAACATTTGAATTACCGACTCTCGATGTTTCCACAAATGAAGCGTAGAGAAATATACAAGTGTCTATGGAGAAGGCAGGTGGGTCGTCAGCAAAAATTAAATTAGTGTTTCCGGCACTTTTACCATTGATTATATTGAGCTTAAAGCCAAGAACATCCTTTAGGTTATCATTGAGAATAACCGTTTCGCTGGCAATAGGTGAACTAATGTAGATCTTGCCCTCCTCTTTTGAATAGTTGAAATGAAAAGCTCCCTTTTTACGAGCGGAAATTCTTTTATTAATAGAACGACATAAATAATTCATACAGGTGAGTTCCACGTAGGGTAATTCAACATATGGATAATCCATCCAATTGATTTTTCGAATTTGTTCTTGATCACGTGAAGGTGGTGGTGGTGGTGGTGGTGGTGGCCAATTATAGGGTCTAATTTTTATATCATATTTACGATCCTTTCTCAGGATGTCATAGGTATTTTTGAGAATACAGTCGACAAGAGCCACCTCATATGCACCGTCAAATTTGATGGCAGGGGAGAGTTTTGTCCAAAAATCACTTGTCGTATTCAAGTCATTGTAGAGAGGATCGGAAACGTTGGACATGAATGTTACATAGAAATCATGGGGCATTGTCAATATCTTCAACACCGATCCAAGAATCAAAATCAGAGTTGTATCCTAGCCACCGAACAAGTAACTGTTTCTTACCCCTGCGAGTACGTGTCTTTAATATCTTTTCAATTTGATAGATTTCACTAGCATTTTTAACTTTTTGTAGCTCATAGTCATAAAACCCGCCGAGAATCTCTTCATCTTTGGTATCACGCAGGCGATAAGTTATGGGTTTAGTGTCTAGTATTTTTGCCACTTTAAAAAGTTCGGTGGACCATAAGTAATTCCCCTTTTCAAAAACATTAGTTGTTCTATTAATTCGAACGGTATCACCAACATTGAATTTATTTTTCATCTTCTTGACAGCCAACGATTCATTGGAATACTGTTTAAGAAAGGTGTCAATTGTATCATGATCAGAATGATGAACTTCCGTTGGCGTAGAGTTGGACAACGATCGATGAGGTCGTTGATTATAAATCAACATGATTTTATCAAGATCATGAATAAAAGCCGATGTATTTTTCAATGTACAATACCTTGAAATTAAAAGTCGAATAGTTCTTATCAATCGTTCGGCCATTACAGCCTTTATAGGACTGTGACTATGATAGAGCAGTGTACTATATTTCTCTAGTACTTTTGCAACATGGGGATTAACAAACTCACTACCGCGATCCGTTTGAATTTTTTTATATGAATCCTGTTCGAGAATACTTTCAATGGCCTGAGCAAATTCAACACCTCTCTTAGATCGCAATGGAATTGCATATGCATAGCGACTATAAACACTGATTGCAAGTAGAATGTACTTGTACAGTGTATTTTGACGTCGTTGAAGCTCATCTAGAGTCAGGAGATCTGCTTGCATTATATGCAATGGGTAAAAGGCTTTAGTGTTTCAATATTGATTGGCACGAAGTCTATGATTTCTATGCAGAGTGTAACTTGATTCATTTTGTAGATAGTCTTGTACATTTTTAGTGCGAACACCAGTGACTTTGGAAAGAGTGGTGGGGGAACTTAAACTCCCCGCCTCACCAATATTTTCATAAACACCTTTCAGAACTTCAACCATTTTGAACGTAAACACGTTGTGTAACGTCCGCTACCCTTTTGTATACTGACTGTTGGTGGTGATGGTGATGGTGACGTTGACTTGATACGTCTTCGCTTTTGTCTAGCTATCAGCGGTGTGCTAGTATTTTCCAAAATTGATTTAAAATCTTCTTCTTGAAGTTCATTTTTTAATGGTGTCAATGTTGATGATGATGATGATGATGATGCATGTTCATTTAATTTTTTTAGAATTTGTCTACTGCCAATAAGACTTTTGGGGAAGTTTAATGTATTTAGAAAGTTGTATAGATGAGTGTCAAATGATAATAGTCCTTTACGATTTGTAACCATATCATAGATTAAATCAAGTAGATTATAGCTCTTGCCCTGAATTATAATCCCTGTCCCGTTGCTCTCAACTTGAATGTGATCTTGACCACTTTCCAAGAGATAGGCTAGGAGTCGTTTACTTTGTTCACGATATGAGTGGGGCATTAGATTTCCAATTTTCAATACAATTGAATCCAATTCCTCCTTCTTTAATTGTGTTTCAGCAGCAGCAGCAGACTCTTGAGGAGATGATTCTTTTTTGGGGTCACCACCACCAGCGGCAGTGGGCTTCGACCGATAGGACTTGTGTTTGTCCACTCGGCGAAGTGCATCTTGAAGTAAAACCAGTTTTTTATCATCCTCAATATTCTCATTGTCAAGGAATTTACTCAGATTGTTCTCAAAGTGTTCGACGGGTGAGAGAGCGAGTTCTATTGGAGTCAATTTATAGGGTTTTGCCATTCTCTCTCTCTTTCTAGAGAATACTGTTTACAAGTCCTGCAATTATTGGCAGTAAAAGTGTGAAAAAGCTACCGCCCGCCTGAAGAAGTCGTTTCCTTTTGAAATTCTTTCCTTTCTTTTTAGAGACCAATGTACGTACAATGGAACGATGTTGCTTTGCCTGTTGCTTAACTACTTCTGGGAGTTGAACATTACCCTCGATCAAATTTTAACAAAGTTCGGATATTAGATTAATGAAATCGTTGTCAATACCGTGTTTGAGCATTGCTTTCCTAAGCGGAGGTTTTGAAGTGCTTAGAACTGAAAACAAATGTCTATTTTCATGTAGTTTCTTCAGTGTCATGATAGCAACTAATAGGTCTTTTTAGTGTTCACGGGGAGATATACTGTAATTTCATTGTCAAAAATATCTGTGACTACACGCAGATCCTCGGGTGTATTTTGATTCAGATCCAATAGGATGTAGCCGTAGGGTTTATTAGTTGCCTGATTGTATGCTGAGAGCAGAAATTTGGGGGCTCCCGGATAGATTTGTTTATTGAGAGTTATTAGCGAGCTAGAATCACGAACAACTCTGTAGATGATATAGTAGGTGCAGTTCAATGCAAGTGTTCGCATACATTTGCTCTGATGGAAGAGATTGTGTAGAACCAGAGTAACGGAAATCTGTTCATGATGAGAGCGAACAGTGAACAGTTGTAGCATTTCCTGGGACCATTGTTCAATAGATTCAGCCAGATCGTCAATGATCAGCCAAGAGTTTGGTTCAATAATGCTGAAAACATCAAGTCCCTGTATGAATTGTATCTGCACCAACCCCATGGTGGCAGCAATTGCTTTTATTTTATCATATGACTCCTGCCAAATACTGTAACAATAGTAGATTTTTTCGGCTTTACCACAAACATTTTATCGCAATTTTTAATTATTTTAGTTAAGAGTGTTGTTTTGCCCGACATTGACGGTCCACACAGAAACGATCTGAATGGTGTTTTAAATTGATACATGTTCCCTTCAACAGTTCACCTGGACAACTAACTATAGACTATTGCTGTCTAATGACTAAATAATTTCCCTGTTACTACTCCGTTCAAGAATAATAATAATGAGAAGAAGAAGAAGAAGAGGAATAATATTTTCTTTTATTATATACATAAAAAAGGTGACAATACTTTTAAAAAAATACTAAATTGAAAAAGGCACATTAAACATGAATAAAAAAAAATACACTTTTTTTTTGAAATTTATTTATAATAAAAAAAATACAACATTTACATAATCACTAGAAAAAAAAACACTTAAATAAATACACTTGTTTTTTTTCTTTTTTTTTATTTATTTATTTATTTATAAAAAAATACAACATTAATTGGACTAATGTGCACACTTGTGAAATAATATCATACACTTTTACTTACAACATTTTAAATTTTGGGGTCTCCCCCTCCCCCCGGGGGCGGCCGCTGCGACGGCCGGGGCCGGGAAGCGCCGGGTGCCGGGGGCCGCTGCGGCGGGCCCGGGCTGGGGCCGGCATTAAATACTGAAAATTGATCTGCCTTGCACACACACACACATTGAAAATTGTTTGTGATAGAGAAAAAAAAGAATTAAAAAACCTAATTACCCAAAAAACCCTCCCACCCAATTTATACTTTTTTTTTAATGAATTTAAGTTAATTTTTCTAGATCGAGTTGTTTTCTGTACTCTGTACATTCAACTCGGTCTGAAATTAAATAATGACCGTGTGGCAGTACCTTCACACCATCCTCAAGTACATAGACTTTGTCCGATATGGCAGACATGGCGTTTTTCTCAACTCTAACTGTGTAGTTTTTAAATTGTAAAGAGCGAACCGCCATGACTTTTGCCCTTGTCACTAAACTACGTTCCACACAGTTTCTATACACACTCATGTCGAAATTATTTTTTACAAAGTGTTTAGGTACCCCCTTGCAAACTTGTTTGATATCCTTGCCGTGCGTTTCCACACAGTATACCTTCGGTCCAGGAAACACACCACTGGATATCAGATCGCTACCCGTTTCAGCTTTTAACATTAACAATTGATTGGGGGCCTGGCGTTTCACTAGCTCCGGGTAGAGGGATTCGTCCCAGTTAGTGTAGTCCATTCGTGAGCTATTGTACTCGCCATTTTCCAAATTATTCAATAGATTTTCAGTTTTCATTTTTAACAGGAGTGAATCAGTGTCCCCGTAGTACACTTGAACTTGTCCCTCAATCGGCCACTGTACCTTGCATACATTATAATAAAATGACAACATGAGTTTCTTGGATATTTCAGTTATTGCACTTCCGCCTGCAATATTTTTATTTTATACAATGTTTCTTTTCTTGCGATGTAGGAGCACCATATTGGAGTCTATGATTGTGAACGATGTGAACTTTGGATCCGCAATGATTCGAGCACAATCTTTGGGGTGGGTTACAATGTCACATCGACTTCTGTGTCGTACGCTCTCGCACATTTTACCGAAAGCTGAGTTCAAAATGAGTTTATAGACTTCTTTTTTAACTTTCGTTCTCGCTTGTGAACGCTTACAGACAAAGGTGTCAATAACCGTTTTCATGTAAGGCTTTTGATCAAATTGGAGGGCTCTATGAATCTTTGTGACCTTGAAACCATTGGACACCATCCATTTCAATAGCAGGTGATGAACAACGATATTCTGTTTCGGGTTGAGATCGGCAATTAGTTTTTGTTTTGAAGGTACCCAGTGCATACTCCCGTCCTCTACTAAAGATAAATTGTAGGGGCTCAGAGAGTCCCTACCCACCGGTCTATTTATGCACAGAAAAACAAAGTCTTTTACCGAGTCATGGATTTCCATGGGTATTTCACCGTCAATTTCAAAAAACCATCCCTGTGCCCCATTCTCCTCAACACTGGCAATGTCGGGGAAATTCGAAGCACAGGGATTGTCAAGCCATTTATAATTGCCACACGGCAAACAGTAGTGAGACATTGCCGATGGGTAAAGAGAATTCATATCCAAAAAAACTGCGTCCGACCTTTCATCGGTGTGCTGTCCACTCGGATCAGTTTTCATGATACGATCCCCGTGAAAAACATACCCACCCCTCATTGATCTCTCTACAAACAGATGCTGATCCACATCGGCGATCAGACCTATTTCTTCTTTGCTGATTTTAAGTATCAAGTCCATCACCAAATGGGGAGTGGAAAAATAATAACCTAAATCCAACCCAAATTCCCCATAGATTTTATCCGTATTTTTGCACACAATATCCAGAAGAGTAAGTACGTCACTGGCCAAGTAAAGTTTACAATAATCCCACCCATTTTTACATCCGCCCTTTGCCCAAACCCTCTTAGCAAATTCGTAGTCGCTAGTGGTGCACTCACTCTCAGTTAGAGAATTGTAAAAAGCTTCAATGGACGGTAGTGACACCTCATCTAGCCTCGAGCCAGAGTTGTAATAATCATATGGATATATACCCTTACACGTTAATAAATCATACATTTCATCATCGGGGAAGCGCTGTTTGAGGAGGGGGAAGCTATCAAAATTGTCACTTTTCTGCACCTGAATCAATTGACTTAAAGATTTGGGGAAGAAGCTGAAAGAGTCTAAAAAACGGATTTTATTCAGGCACGTGTTACCCTTGTCAACTGTTTTCCACATGAATTCTAGCAGCAGTAGCTTCTCCGATGATTTGGGTATGATATTATATGAAAAAGAACCATCTATCCTTGCGTCATCCACAACTCCTCCCTTGGCAATGCGGGCCAACGCCGGAAGAACAAACTTTAAGTCATAATTGGAATTGTGTATAAAAACTGGTACGAAATATTGTTGTCTAACGTTTAAATTGCATGACTGGTGTGCTACCCCTCTAAAGTTACTCCCTCCCGATGTAATTTCCTGCCACAAATGATCATGGTCGATCACCTTCCTCCTCCCCCCATTCCCAACACCATCATCAAATTCTCCCTTGCAAACCCAACACATTTTACGATTTTTAATGGCCACTATGTCATCTGGTGATAGGAGCATAGGATAGTTTGTATAACGAAGGCGCGAAATTGTACCGTTCGCTGTTTTGATTAGACTGACCAATGCCGAGCGCATGCAGTCTTCACCGTCACTCAACATCTCAACTACCTCCAACACTTGCATGGTATTATTGGAATCTCGTTGCGCGTGAGCGTAAGAGACCCCTATGGCTTCATGTATTTTAACATGATTTGAATTTGACGGGTCGCACACGTCTGTCAGCTTAGCCTCGCAGTCCAAAGCGATCATATTGCTCTGCAGGAGCGTGTTTTGAAAATCTTTAAAACGTAAGATCGCTCTATCTCCGCTTACCGTCTCCACAGCCTGGTATCCATGACGTTTACAGTGTTTCATGTGATGCTTTAACTTTAAATCAAAACGAAATCTTGAGAGACATGCTGGACAGTAATAACATACATTCCCCTTTTTACCCTCCCCCAAAACCCTACTAATATCCGTAATTGGATTGAAATGACCAATTGAATCTGAGTCTGTGGGTGGGGTGTATAGAAGCCACACCCAATGTTCTACTGATTCAATTGAAGGAGCCCGCACTGGAAATAATACACCCTTCTTATCGGAACGCTGACCCTCTTCAAATTCTGGTTCATACTGTAACACCGTGACACCAATCTTTAAATGTGCATTAGCCCTCTCAAAAATATCTTTTCCTTTTAGTGTCACGGGAAATTGACCATTTAAACAATTAAAATTTACTTTGGGGAACTTTGAACCCTCCCTACCATTAACTGCCATTTTATCCAACGTTTTCTTAGTGGCATCATCGCGCAGAGGTCTGTATGCTGCAATTAAAAATGCATACTTGAAACACTGCAGCCTCGTATCGAAACAGATTCGTTGTATCCCCCTAAACCCCTCTAAATCTGAATGATATTTTAAAACTAAAGCCCTCTCCCCATGCCCACCTCTTACAATAAAATCCTTTTTAAACCTACATATATTAACATTTAAACTTTCAATAAATAAAACCACAGATCCACTTCCCCCCTCGTTATAATTTTCCCACTTACTTTGAATATTATTAGCCCAATTTAGAAAAACCTCCCCATAATTTGATAAATGCGGGTGAATTGCCAACATCTCTGTGTGCAAGTATTTCTAATACATCTCACCCGCACTTTCATTTAAAAAAATATTTTTAGTGCTATTGATGCTTTTAAACTAACCCCCACTCCCCACACCCCCATTTGTTGTTCAAGAATGGCTCAAATCTTATCAGTATATGAATGTGTAATGGCCAGGGGATCTGTTATTATATCCCCCGACACTAAAGAGTTGAAGGGGTCACCGAATTTGAGCTGTAGACCAATGTGTGATGTAAGGCAGAGTTGGACAGAAAAAAATCCGGAAGAGGGGATACTGTTGCTGTTGTATTACTACTACTACTATCTATATCATTAAGCGGAATGGTGGCGGGTGACAGGGAATTGTCAATAACACCACCACTCCCAGTCTGTTCAATCACATTGGGGGGATGTGGCATGAGGTCCCCCAGTACATATTCCAAGGTGTTTGGGGACAATTGGTCGAGCCAGCCTGTATTGTCCTGTGATGGAATTTCGTTATGAGGACCCGGTTCAGATGCACTAGTAGCATCACCTAAATGTTCACGCATAAAACTACCTGTCCACTCCGGATCCTCAAGCATGTCAATATCACAGCTTAAGTCCTCTAGGCTAGCCATTTCCCCAAAAACATCATTAAGGAACCCCCTATGCCACTCCATATCCTCTAGAACTAGTGTAGGTTGATCGCTGAACTCCGGTCGTGGTGACGGAATTGGTCCTGTAAATACACTTGGTTCATCACTCAACGGTGTCGGTGGTGGTGCTATATCTTTAATCTGTAGAAAAATAAAGTTTTATTTTTTATGTAAAATAACCATTATTTTTTTATAAAGTTAAAAAACTATGTCAATTTCTCATAGTCATTGTCTCACCACCACCTGAACAATTAAAAGAAGAAGAAAAAAAAGTTACATTGCCATATGTCTTTCATTATGACAACTGAACATGTTAAAAAAATATATATATTGTTTTAGTCAGGAAAATGTAGTCTTATTCTTAGAAGGCTAAGTTAGAACAAGAGAATGATAAAAAAAACTAGTGGTTTTATTCCAAAAATTTTCAGAATAAAAATGCAAAATATGGGTCCAATTCTACTGCTTGACCCTCTTCAATATAACTCTCAATGAAATTTGACCATTGTTCAACTGACGCGGTATGCTGTATGAACACTTGCTCCTCAGCTTCAGTTAATAGACACGAATCCCATATGTCGGCGGTTGGTGGTGTAACTCTCTCAACAATCCGAATTTTCCTCTGTCTTTTGGCAACGTATTTGTTTGAAGTTGTGGATGTAGTTGACCTGGGCTAAATAAATGATTGTAAGAGAGAGAAGAACTTTTTTTTCTCCATCCATATCAACAATTAAAGTGCAATTAAAATGCTGGATGGTCCTTTTTAGAGCCCCCCCGTGAGGACCCTTGGGAACCGGGAGCTTCCTTCGAGGTAGGAGGATCGATACCCTTTTGAGTTGGGATATCGGACTTCACAACACTGTTCAAATAGAACAGCCTCAAATTCATTCTCGAAAACACCTTTTAAAATGTCCCTAAGTGTTTCAATGAAATGAGTTTGCCACAAATAATGTTTCTTGACAACACTGTGAAGACATAATTGAAGATTATTAAAAACCTTCTTCCGATGTTTTAATATATCTTATCGGAAATACAAATCCTGTCACAAGAATCCCACTTAAAATTCAAATTATACCTGTCAATCGGATTAAAATTCAGATGTAACGATGGGAGATTTGATAAGCACCGGATGCGCGCAAAAGCTTACTGCAAAATATATAGCAGTTTAAGAATGGTTGTCATCTGTGAAATAGCGAATTGTATGTTTTCATATAGTTAGTTTGTCTAAAGGAATATTGGATTATTGCATTAGAAAAACGTCTAGGTTAGAAGAGAGAAGTTACAAGGTAAGGTTTTTTTTAGAAATGTATGATAAGCTATTTCAGTGTTATAAGCATTCCATTATATACTGCTAATTTGGTTAATGAAAGAAAATGAAATAGAATTATTATAGAATAGTTTAGAAACAAATTTAAGTTTTACTCATCAAAAGCTATGCGCCTGAGAAAATTTACCTTATTTTTGAAAATAGGGAAAGAAAAAATTATGTATATACTTACAAATTCTGACTGGGCTTCTACATCTGAACTCCTTGGCAAAACATGAAGGGGGTCAAGCACACGATCTTCAGTATGCTGAGCTGAGGCATTATGAGAAGCAGTCCATTCTCTTTTCAACTTCCTTCCAGCTTGCGTGGAGCTAACACTGAGGTTAGATGGCCCTGGCAGTATAAGTTGGGTGGTCGTTGGCTGGTCCAGATCGTGTGTAATTCTACCGGCATATTTGATAATTGATGGTCTTGCGGCTTGCATTAATGCAGCTTCGCTCCGTTTCGGTTTCTTTTCAAAAGGAGGGTTACTGTACGTATCCTCTTCCTTGAAAAAAAGGCAAAATTTAGCATGAAAAAAACAACTCCCCTTTTTCCATTTTGTTGGATAAATGCTTAAGAGGTCAAATTTTGCCCTCCTCCTCCTCCTCTTGTTTATTGCTCATTAAGGTGCTCCTATTATTAATTTCATACTGCTAAATAAAAACGAACAGAAATTATAATGTATGTGAGGGGGTTCTCCCCCAAGTCGATACCTCGCTCTTTACGCTACAATTTTTTTTAGTGCTTTCAAAAGAGCTATCTATTCTAATTAAAAACGGCCTTTGCGATTCAGCGGGTTGTGAATCAAAATTTTTTTTTAGACTTTTAACGTAAAGAGTGTGGTATTGACTAAGGGGAGAACCCTCCCCCTCATATACGTAATAACATATACGTAATAGAAAAAAAAATAAAAAACAAGCGACACGGCTCAATAGTAATCCAAACTTTAAAAAAACGGAATTTTAATGTTAATAAATGTATCAAAAGAATGTGTTTATAATGCTGATTCTAAATATATATAAATTTTATTACGTTTAGTATTACTCATCAAAGGCTACGAGCCTGAGAAAAATCTAACCCGATTTTTTTTTTTAAAGAGGGGGAAACACCCCCTACAAGTGAATGAATTCTAATGAAAATCACACCGTCAGATTCAGCGTATCAGAAAACTCTATTACATAGCTTTCAAGCTCATATCTGAAAAAATCTGCAACTTTGTATTTTTTGCCAGAAGAAAAATACACGAATATAGAAGTTAGTTACGTAAGTTAATTTGTAAAGAGATCCATTTAACAAAAGAAAAGTAAAATTTTTATGCAAATAAAAGCTGCATTAACTAAAAAACGACCAGAAATTAAATAAAAAAAACAAGTTTTTTAAACTGAAAGTAAGGAGCGACATTAAAACGAACAGAAATTATTCCCTATATGAAAGGGGGTGCCCCCCTCCTCATCGCATCGCTCTTTACGCTAAAGTTTGACCTTGTCTCACAATTTTATTTTTTTTTAAACAATAAAAAACTTTAGCGTAAAGAGCGAATCCTTATGATTTCAAATATATCAGTTTCATCAAGTTTAGCTATACCGGTCAAAAGTTACGCGCCTGAGAAAAATTTGCCTTGTTTTCGAAAAAGGGGGAAAACACCCTCTAAAACTCATAGAACTTTAATGAAAATCACACCATCAGAGAACCCTACTATAGAAGTTAAAAGCTCCTATCTGGAGGCTCATTCGAACGGAAATTAAAAGTTCAAATGTCCTTTTTAAGTAACCAAAAACAAAAAAAAAATGGAGGGCAACTAGGCCCCCTCCCACGCTAATTTTTTCCCAAAGTCATCCACCGTGACATCAGAATTAGACAAACCCCGTTTATAGCAAGAGCCTGTGAAATTTAACCCCCCAAAACTCTCACACTCTTTGTAACACGCAAGCTTTTCATTCAAACCAGAAAAATACAGCATGTTAGGAAAAAGCTTGTTTCCGAATGATAAAAAACTGTTTTTCAAAACAATTAAAACTTGTAAACATACCTATGGAGGAGAGATTTTATTTACATAATAGAAAAAAGCGTGCTTTGACGTTTCTATCGAATATATTCGTCATATTCTTAAGATTTTATATTGTTGGAGGGGGGAGGGGGGCTAAGTCCCTCTGAAATTTGAATTTACTAGTAAAACGTTTTTCTTTAATTTTTTTTGGGGGGGGGGGGAAATAAAAGAATGAAAAGTGTACTCACATTGAAAATTGACAAATCCATTGTTTTCAAAAGTTAATAATATATATGATGTACTATAAACAATGTCTTAAAACATAATGAAAATTGGGATGCAGTGTACGGACATTATATCGGTTTTTTTTAATTGAGTACATTATAGCTTGGCATGTTTTTTAAAAAAACCGACCAATCAAGTTATTATATTGGACTAAACACCAAGCTTTCTTTAACCGTTTGACACACAAAAAATGAGTCTCATAATAGAAAACCTGTCTACCAAGCCATGTAGGGTTCATCGTAATAGGCAAATGGCCCTGGTAACCCAATTACTTGAAAATACACACACATATCAACGCCTCAAGCTTGTGAAAGTGCATGTGTTCGTGAAATCTTATATGCTCTTTGGTAGGGCAAGTAGAGTTCATAGTAATAGGTAAATGCCCCTGGTAACCCAATTACTTGAAAATACACACACATATCCATGCCTCAGGCTTGTGAAAGTGCATGTGTTCGTGAAATCTTATATGCTCTTTGGTAGGGCAAGTAGAGTTCATAGTAATAGGTAAATGCCCCTGGTAACCCAATTACTTGAAAATACACACACATATCCATGCCTCAGGCTTGTGAAAGTGCTTGTGTTCGTGAAATCTTATATGCTCTTACTACTAACAACCCCGATGGGGTTACCTTAACTGCTAATTAGTTTAACCATTTTCCTCCACCTTCATACGATCCGATCACTAATTAGGATCATTCAGATCCCTATTATTCAATCAAAAATTAACATCGTTCATACAGTCCAATTCGCAAATGCTATACCCTTTTTCGCAATTAGAGTTAGCTTTTACGCAAAATTATTTAACATCATATGCCAATCAATTCTAGACACGATGTAAGGTACCTTCAGCCTAGAGCTTATTACTGATTGTCAATTTTTTACAGAAGGCGCAATAAACTTTTTGAATACGTAATGTGACAATCAAAAGTTTTGGCTTAGAAACCTGTGTCTAAACCAGTCTTTAAAGGCACATCGTGCAACCACTAGTTGGATCAACAGGTGCGAGGGGCTACTCACTCTCTTTGAAAAGGTGTAGAGGTCCCGTAGAATAGCACAGTAAGGAACATAAAGTCGTAGAATAGCACTGGAAGGAAGATAACACCACAGAAATATAATGTACTACTCTACTCTTATGCTTCCCAACTCTTCCGCTTAAGAAGTGGCACCAAAAGTGTCGTTTTAGTGCTCTATAGTACCTATAGATGGTAAAATTGATAAAAAGTATGTAGATATGAGTAATAGCTTTAAAATGAGTCTTTCCAGGATATGCTTTGAAAAATGAGTGCATCACATTTGCAAAAATAGTGGATTAACTGAAAAGTAATGATAAGAAGGGACAAACCATGGTTGAAAAAAAAAATCTAAGAGGGAATCGAACTCATGATAATCTAATTTAAAGTCCAGTGCATTACTAAGAGAATCCCGCCTCTAATAATCTAATTTATTATATTGGTGTTTGTAGGGCTTTAATTGCGTAGCTTATTAAGGGGGCATGGAGAAAGAACCTGCGGAAGGTGTTCTTGTAGACCTCGATTAAGGACCTTGGATAATAATTATTACAATTATTCCGTTTTAAGCTTTCAAGATTTTCCAATTAAGACGTGGCACCAAAAATTTTTTTTTTTCAGTGCTATATCTCACTTACGAATTGTAGAATTGATAAAAGCACGTAGACATGAGCAAAAAGTTTCAAATGAGTGACTAAAAATCACTCGGAAGAACGTGAGTATGAGCAATATTTTTTTATATGAGCTATCAAAAATCTATCTACGATGTTCTGGTTGCCCGCTAATCCCACCCTTTGAGAAATGGCATAAAGTGCCCTTTTTCGCTCCTTAAGGCACTTGCGGATAGTGGAATTTATATAAACCACGTACATATGGGAAATAGCTTTTGAATGAGCTCTTAAGCATCTCTCTATGATGTTCTAGTAACCCGCTAGGCCTGTAAAAAAAAAGAAGAAAAAAAGATCGCTTTAAAGATTTTTAACTTTTAGTCACTATGGGCTGTGGTTCGCTCTTTACTAAGTTGCAGCTAATGCTTCAACCATGACAAAGAGTTCATTACGAATTCTCCCAAGAAACTAGTTCATATTCAAATCTAGTAAATATAAGCAATAGCTTATAATTGAGCCATTAAACATCTATCTGCGATGGTGGAACTATCACAGCAGTAACTGTTTTGTACTTCAGAGCTTTACCACTTATGAAGTGGCACCAAAAGTGTTGTTTTCAGCATTTATTAAGGGTAGAATTGATAATAAAAAAAAAAAAAAAAAGAAAAGACGCTCCTATGAGCAATAGCTTTCAAATGACCCATTAAACATTAAATTACCCATTAAACTCTTGTAAGTTCTGCTAGCCCAATAGCCTCAGCTTTTCCACTTGAGACACGCCAAAAAAGTGCCGTTTTTAGTGCCATTTGGAAATTTTAGATGGTGAAATTTATATAAAGAACGTAGATATGAGCAATATCTTTTATATGAGCTATAAAAAATCTGTCTGCGATGTTCCAGATGCCTGCTGGCGCCACCACTTGAGAAATGGCAAAAAGGGCCATAGAAGTGTCATTTGGCACTTGAAGATTGTGGAGTTTATAAAAAACACGTAGATATAGGATATAGCTTTTGAATAAGCTATTAAGCATCTCTATATGATGTTCTGGTGACCTGTTAGGCCTGGAGAAAAAAAAAACAGAAAAAAGGGAGACAGATCATTGCTACCGATACAAAAAAGCGATTTCCTTGTTGTTCAAGGAGACAGTTTTCCATGAACTAGGCAGTATTTTTTTTCAAAACTCGGTTTTTAACTTTTAGTTACTATGGACTGTGGTTCGCTTTTTACTAGGTTGCATTTACCGCTGCAACCATGATACCAAACAGTCGAGAAGTTTGCTGAATGTACGATCTGAGCAAACCGATATCAGCCACGACAAATGATGGATGACGGGGGGGGGTGTCGGGTTAGGTTGAATTCGGTTTTTAACCTCTTTCTGAGATTTATTCCCCCCCCCCGTTAATGTAAAAATATTTAACCCAAATTATGTTACTATATAAACTAAAGTATTTTATTTTCATCATATTATGGCATCTTTCATTATGGTTAACCTATCAGCACTTCTCGAGTGTGTTTGGCATAATACATAAGTACCAGTAATTTTTCTTTCAAGAGGTCATAGACTAATGCTACCAATTTTCTGTGTTTTTTTTTAAAAGTTAATCGCTGATGGTGGAATTTACAGGAAGAACGTAGAAAGGAAAGTAATTTGATATGGAGCCGGGGGGGGGGAGGCAAATATCCCCTCCAGACCCAAGTTCCCCCCCCCCCCTCGACCTAATTCCCCCCCCCCCCTCGCTGATATTTAGTTTCTGCAAAAAAAATCTTGTAAAAACTAAGATAATCCTTTATAATTCAAACATCCAGAGAAACAGGTTATCCTTCTTTGGACCTTCAGGGGGGGGGGGGGGGTGTTATTTCCCTCCAATCTTTTTGGTCACTTAAACGGGACACTAGCAAATTTAATTTCCGTTCAAATGAGATATTATACATCTCTCTATGATGTTCTGGTCATCCCATAGCCCTGGTAGAAAAAAAGAAAAAACGAAAACAAAACGGGAGACATCAGTGCTACAAGAAGGAAAAACTCATTTTCTTTGTTGTTCAAGGAGGGGGACTGCAATTTCTCTGTATAAGGTTTGCGACCATAGTGATTCAATGGTACACTTTACATTTTGATCTGACGCCATTTTCGAGGGGTTTTAGGCTTTTTTTCGAAATCATCATAAATTTCTACTTGCAATAAACTTATATATATATATATATGTATATATATATATATATATATATATATATATATATATATATATATATATATATATATATATATATATATATATATATATATATATATATATATATATATATATATATATAATATATATATATATATATATATATATATATATATATATATATATATATATATATATATATATATATATATATATATATATATATATATATATATATATATATATATATATATATATATATATATATATATATACAATTCGCTATATCAACTTCGCTCCCTACTTCCCTTGGAAAAGCTTTGTTTTTTTAGATTAATTTTACACTAAAGTACACGTGAAACTGATAAGACAGGAAGGTTGATCAGAAAACAAAACAACCAATGCCAATGAAGATTACTCGGCAAATCCGCTTTAGATTTAATAAACATTTTCCAAAGCTCAAACAATTTTGTCCAAAGGTAATTGATAGAACGAAAAATATTTCTGATAAGTCTTTGTATACACATAGATTAAAAGGCTATTAGATGATTAAGTTTATTTAATATTGAAATCATACCATTCATATCAACTGTAAAAATTTAAATGAAAACTGTAGCTGAACAGTTACTTTTTTTCTACCTTTGCTTAAAATTAGTCCCAAAATGCAGAAAGTTTTCAAATGAGCCATTAAACATCACTCTAAGAAGTTCTGGTAGCCACTATGCCCAGCTTTTCCACTTGAGACATGGCACAAAAAGTGCCATTTTAGTACCATTTGAAACTTGCAGATGGTGGAATTTATTGTAAGAACGTAAATATGAGCAATATTTTTTATATGAGTTATCAAAAATCTATCTACGATGTTCTGGTTGCCCACTAGCCCCACCCCTTGAGAAATTTCATAAAGTGTCATTTTTCGTGCCATATGGCATTTGCGAATGGTGGAATTTATATAGATAATGTACATAGGAGAAAAAGCTTTTGAATGAGCTCTTAAGCATCTCTCTATGATGTCCTAATAACTCGCTAGGCCTGAAAAAAAAAGTTTTAAAATCGTTTAACTCTTAGTCACTATGGGCTGTGGTTCACTCTTTACTAGGTTACAGCTATTGCTTCAACTATGAAAAAGAGGATACTGCGAAATCTCCCAAGTGACTAGTTCTTATTGAAATATGTGAAATCTAATAGATGATAGAATTTGTAAGAACCTAGTAAATATAAGCAATAGCTTATAATTGAGCCATTAAACATCTATCAAAGATGGTGTGGTAGCCTGCTATTGTTTCAGTAGCTTACTGGTGAGCAGACGATTTATGAAACTTACTAAGGGGTTTGGAAGGAGTAGGGTGCGGCAAGGGCTCTTGTAAACCTACAGTTAAGGGTTCTGGAACATAACTATCACAATAGTACCTGCTTTGTACTTCTGAGCTTTTCCACATATGAAGTGGCACCAAAAGCGTTATTTCCAGTGCTATATCGCATTTACTAATGGTAGATTTGTTCTAAAAAAAAGCACGTTGATATGAACAATAGCCTTCAAATGAGCCATTAAATATAACTCTTATAAGTTCTGCTAGCCCAATAGCCTCAGCTTTTCCACTTGAGACACGGAACAAAAAAGAGCCGTTTTTAGTGCTATTTGGAAATCATAGATGGTGGAATTAATAGAAAGAACGTAAATATTAGCAATATCTTTTATATGAACTACAAAAACATTTGTCTACAATGTTCTGGTAGCCTGCTAGCGCCACTACTTGATGAATGGCAGAAAGTGCCATTTTAGAGCCATATGGCACTTACAGATGAAGAAATTTATGAAAAGCACGTATATATAAGAAATATCTTTTGAATGAGCTATTAAGCATCTCTATATGATGTTCTGGTGACCCGCTAGGCCTGGAGAAAAAAAAACAGAAAAAAGGGAGACAGATCACTTCTACCGATGCAAAAAAAAATTCATTTTCCTTGTTGTTCAAAGAAGGGGACTTTAATTTCCCTGTATGAGTTTTTGAAAATTTTGATTCCAATTTTTTCCACTTTTTGATTCCACTTTTCATTTTGATCTGACGCCATTTTGGAGGGATTTCAGGCTTTTTTTTGAAATGACCATAAATTTCCTTTTGCAAAAAACTTTTACTTATAAGACAAACCGAAATAATAGTTAATAAACAATAATTTCCTTATAACCCACTGCATAAACAATGTGAAAAATAGTGGAGTAAAGAGAAAAAGGAAAGAAAAAATAAACACACACAGCACTTAAAGTAAGATAAACAAATAAAAAGAAAATTCAGTGAAACAAACGAATGAGACCATGGTGAGGGGACATGTTTCATAGCATGAAACAGTTAAGAATGTGGTGTACTACAAAGAGAGAAAATAAAAACAGCGAATTGGAATTGATCCTATAAATCTATAAAAAAAGAAGTGATTTATGCTTCAATAATAGTTAATAATAATAATAATAATGATTTATTTATAACCCACTGCACAAACAATGTCAAAAATAGTGGAGTAAAGAGAAAAAGGAAAGAAAAACAAACACACACAGCACTTAAAGTAAGATAAACAAATAAAAAGAAAATTCAGTGAAACAAACGAATGAGACCATGGTGAGGGGACATGTTTCATAGCATGAAACAGTTAAGAATGTGGTGTACTATAAAGAGAGAAAATAAAAACAGCGAATTGGAATTGATCCTATAAATCTATAAAAAAAGAAGTGATTTATGCTTCAATAATAGTTAATAATAATAATAATAATGATTTATTTATAACCCACTGCACAAACAATGTCAAAAATAGTGGAGTAAAGAGAAAAAGGAAAGAAAAACAAACACACACAGCACTTAAAGTAAGATAAACAAATAAAAAGAAAATTCAGTGAAACAAACGAATGAGACCATGGTGAGGGGACAGTTTTTCATAGAAAATTGCAGACAGTTTTATATGTAAATCACCAAGTTTTTCACTTATATCAGGTATGTTATACTTTTTGATAATACGGTGATTACGAAATGACAACGGAAGATACGGCTAAAATTTGCAATACCAATAATAGCATTTCCTTAATTTAGGTAGATCATTCTTCCTAAGAAAAATGTCAATACCTGAAAGGTACAAAATAGCATGCTCACAGAAAACCGAATACAGCGACACTAAAGGTTTGCGATTGTATTTCGACCGATTTGCAACAATCTTGGAATAGCCACATCTAATCTTGGTACATGCGTCCCTAACAGCTGACTGACGAAAACAAAACATATTATTACACAGAGTAATACCAAGCCAACGTAGGCTATCAACTGAACGTATAGAATAATAATTACAATTCAAAGGAGAATTCGTAGCATTACCGTTGAAACAAAGATACTCGCACTTTTCAACATTTAAATTAAGTCCAATATCTAAAAAACCTTTTCTCACATCATCCACTATTTTAGACAAAGAAAATTTGCTCCTATAACTAATAATTAGGATGTCATCCGCGTAAGCAATATACGATACATCAGAAAAACCAAGAAAGCAAGTATCAGCTATCTTAGAGAGCACTGTAGCAATATAAGGCTTAAAAAAATGAAGGGATAATACGCCTCCTTGGCGTTCTTCGTGTTGATCGGGAACATTCTCTTTTACATTAACCCCGTTCATGGACATTAACCCCGTTACCATTCGTTAATCAGTGTTCGATGGCAATTTTTTTCACTAGGCAGTTTTTAAAATCACGTTTTGTAACTTTTAGTTACTATGGGCTGCAGTTCGCTCTTTACTAGGTTGCAGCTACCGCTGCAACCATGATACCAAACAGTCGAGAAGTTTGCTGAATGTACGATCTGAGCATACCGATTTCATAGCCACAAGGATAAATGACGGACAACAGAAGGAATTGGACTTGTATATATTTAGGCTATATATCTGCACATTAAGGAGGTGGGTGTAAGCTTAGGTTGAATTCGGTTTTCAACCCCTTTCTGAGATTTATTTTATCCTTCCCCTTAATGTGCAAATATTTGGCCCATATTATATTATTATATAAACTAAAGTAGTATATTTTCATCATGTTATGGCATCTTTCATTATGATTAACTTAAAAGCACTTATTGAGCGTGTTAAGTATAATACATAAGTACCGGTAATTTTTCTTTCAACAGGGCATAGACTAATGCTACCAATTTCTTTTTTTTTTAAGTTAATCGCTGATGGTGGAATTTATAGGAAGGACGTAGAAAGGGGCATAATTAGATATTGGGCAGGGGGAGGCAATTGTCCCTCCAGACACAAGTTTGTACCCCTCCCCCAGAACTCATTTTGCCCCCCCAGCTGAAATTTAGTTCCTGCAAAAAAAAAATCTTGTTAAAACTAAGATAAGCCTTCATAATTCAAGCATCCAGTGAAACAGGTCAGTTTTCTTTAGTATAACTTTGTCTCTATGTTAATATATGGCTCATTTTCCCATCTTCACTATCATTTTCACTCGATTTGGGAGAATTGGATCCAGCTTTATCCCCCTTTCCCTCAGAATTTTGACGAAAGTATGCCACTGGACGCAGATATGAGCAATATCTTTTATATGAGCTATTAAAAATCTGTCAAGATACATACGATACCAATATGCCCAATAACAGTATTCTCACACCGATATGCGTGATATAAATACGCCCGATACCGATACAGTTTGCAGCCCTTTCTCCAAGGACTATGGAGGGTCGTATCATCACCAAAATCATTAATATTGGAGCTTTGAACTATGTTAAAAAATGGCCCTTTCAAAATTGTGATTAGATGATTTTGGGGAGAGGGGGCCTCTAAGGAGGGGGACTAGTTGCCCTCCCATCTTTTTGGTCAATTAAAAAGAGCAATAGCAAATTTAATTTCCGTTCGAATGAGCTATTATACCTCTCTGTTTGATGTTCTGGTCACCCCCTAGCCCTGCTAGAAAAAAAAAAAAAAAAAAAAAAAAAAAAAAAAAAAAAAAAAAAAAAGGGACACACATCAGTGCTACAACAAGGAAAAAGTCATTTACCTAGCTGTTCAATGAGGGGGACTGTAATTTCTCTATACAAGGTTTTCAACCATTGTGATTTCAGTGGTACACTTTTCATTTTGATCTGACTCCATTTTCGAGGGGTTTCAGACTTTTTTCAAAATCATTATAAATGTTTTCTCGCACTAAACTTTTACTTTTAAGACGAACCAAAATAATATTTACCATTCTTTAATCAGCGTAAGGTGGCAATTTGTTTCCACGAGGCAGTTTTTCCTAAAAATGATTTTCGATTTTTGATTCTGACCGTGTTCACGAGTTTATAGTAAATTCTCCCAACGGACTAATGAGACTTACTAAGGGGGCTGGGAGGGGGAGTATACGGGAAGGGTCCCTTGTAAATCTCCACCTAACGGTTTGGACCATAATTATTACAGTGGTACCGTTTTACACTTAAGAAGTGGCACAACAGGAGCAGTTTTTTTGTGCTATTTGGAATTTACGAATGTCAAAACTGATTAAAAGCAGGTAGATATGAGCAATAGCTTTCAAATCAGCAGTTAAAAATCTCTCTAAGGTGTTCTGGCAACCCACTAGCCCCCTTGGCAAAACATGAAGGGGGTCAAGCACACGATCTTCAGTACGCTGAGCTGAGGCATTATGAGAAGCAGTCCATTCTCTTTTCAACTTCCTTCCAGCTTGCGTGGAGCTAACACTGAGGTTAGATGGCCCTGGCAGTATAAGTTGGGTGGTCGTTGGCTGGTCCAGATCGTGTGTAATTCTACCGGCATATTTGATAATTGATGGTCTTGCGGCTTGCATTAATGCAGCTTCGCTCCGTTTCGGTTTCTTTTCAAAAGGAGGGTTACTGTACGTATCCTCTTCCTTGAAAAAAAGGCAAAATTTAGCATGAAAAAAACAACTCCCCTTTTTCCATTTTGTTGGATAAATGCTTAAGAGGTCAAATTTTGCCCTCCTCCTCCTCCTCTTGTTTATTGCTCATTAAGGTGCTCCTATTATTAATTTCATACTGCTAAATAAAAACGAACAGAAATTATAATGTATGTGAGGGGGTTCTCCCCCAAGTCGATACCTCGCTCTTTACGCTACAATTTTTTTTAGTGCTTTCAAAAGAGCTATCTATTCTAATTAAAAACGGCCTTTGTGATTCAGCGGGTTGTGAATCAAAATTTTTTTTTTAGACTTTTAACGTAAAGAGTGTGGTATTGACTAAGGGGAGAACCCTCCCCCTCATATACGTAATAACATATACGTAATAGAAAAAAAAATAAAAAACAAGCGACACGGCTCAATAGTAATCCAAACTTTAAAAAAACGGAATTTTAATGTTAATAAATGTATCAAAAGAATGTGTTTATAATGCTGATTCTAAATATATATAAATTTTATTACGTTTAGTATTACTCATCAAAGGCTACGAGCCTGAGAAAAATTTACCCGATTTTTTTTTTTTTTAAAGAGGGGGAAACACCCCCTACAAGTGAATGAATTCTAATGAAAATCACACCGTCAGATTCAGCGTATCAGAAAACTCTATTACATAGCTTTCAAGCTCATATCTGCAAAAATCTGCAACTTTGTATTTTTTGCCAGAAGAAAAATACACGAATATAGAAGTTAGTTACGTAAGTTAATTTGTAAAGAGATCCATTTAACAAAAGAAAAGTAAAATTTTTATGCAAATAAAAGCTGCATTAACTAAAAAACGACCAGAAATTAAATAAAAAAACAAGTTTTTTAAACTGAAAGTAAGGAGCGACATTAAAACGAACAGAAATTATTCCCTATATGAAAGGGGGTGCCCCCCTCCTCATCGCATCGCTCTTTACGCTAAAGTTTGACCTTGTCTCACAATTTTATTTTTTTTTAAACAATAAAAAACTTTAGCGTAAAGAGCGAATCCTTATGATTTCAAATATATCAGTTTCATCAAGTTTAGCTATACCGGTCAAAAGTTACGCGCCTGAGAAAAATTTGCCTTGTTTTCGAAAAAGGGGGAAAACACCCTCTAAAACTCATAGAACTTTAATGAAAATCACACCATCAGAGAACCCTACTATAGAAGTTAAAAGCTCCTATCTGGAGGCTCATTCGAACGGAAATTAAAAGTTCTAATGTCCTTTTTAAGTAACCAAAAACAAAAAAAAAATGGAGGGCAACTAGGCCCCCTCCCACGCTAATTTTTCCCCAAAGTCATCCACCGTGACATCAGAATTAGACAAACCCCGTTTATAGCAAGAGCCTGTGAAATTTAACCCCCCAAAACTCTCACACTCTTTGTAACACGCAAGCTTTTCATTCAAACCAGAAAAATACAGCATGTTAGGAAAAAGCTTGTTTCCGAATGATAAAAAACTGTTTTTCAAAACAATTAAAACTTGTAAACATACCTATGGAGGAGAGATTTTATTTACATAATAGAAAAAAGCGTGCTTTGACGTTTCTATCGAATATATTCGTCATATTCTTAAGATTTTATATTGTTGGAGGGGGGAGGGGGGCTAAGTCCCTCTGAAATTTGAATTTACTAGTAAAACGTTTTTCTTTAATTTTTTTTTGGGGGGGGAAATAAAAGAATGAAAAGTGTACTCACATTGAAAATTGACAAATCCATTGTTTTCAAAAGTTAATAATATATATGATGTACTATAAACAATGTCTTAAAACATAATGAAAATTGGGATGCAGTGTACGGACATTATATCGGTTTTTTTTTAATTGAGTACATTATAGCTTGGCATGTTTTTTAAAAAAACCGACCAATCAAGTTATTATATTGGACTAAACACCAAGCTTTCTTTAACCGTTTGACACACAAAAAATGAGTCTCATAATAGAAAACCTGTCTACCAAGCCATGTAGGGTTCATCGTAATAGGTAAATGCCCCTGGTAACCCAATTACTTGAAAATACACACACATATCCATGCCTCAGGCTTGTGAAAGTGCATGTGTTCGTGAAATCTTATATGCTCTTTGGTAGGGCAAGTAGAGTTCATAGTAATAGGTAAATGCCCCTGGTAACCCAATTACTTGAAAATACACACACATATCCATGCCTCAGGCTTGTGAAAGTGCATGTGTTCGTGAAATCTTATATGCTCTTTGGTAGGGCAAGTAGAGTTCATAGTAATAGGTAAATGCCCCTGGTAACCCAATTACTTGAAAATACACACACATATCCATGCCTCAGGCTTGTGAAAGTGCTTGTGTTCGTGAAATCTTATATGCTCTTACTACTAACAACCCCGATGGGGTTACCTTAACTGCTAATTAGTTTAACCATTTTCCTCCACCTTCATACGATCCGATCACTAATTAGGATCATTCAGATCCCTATTATTCAATCAAAAATTAACATCGTTCATACAGTCCAATTCGCAAATGCTATTCCCTTTTTCGCAATTAGAGTTAGCTTTTACGCAAAATTATTTAACATCATATGCCAATCAATTCTAGACACGATGTAAGGTACCTTCAGCCTAGAGCTTATTACTGATTGTCAATTTTTTACTTTACAATTTTTTTCAATAAACTTTTTGAATACGTAATGTGACAATCAAAAGTTTTGGCTTAGAAACCTGTGTCTAAACCAGTCTTTAAAGGCACATCGTGCAACCACTAGTTGGATCAACAGGTGCGAGGGGCTACTCACTCTCTTTGAAAAGGTGTAGAGGTCCCGTAGAATAGCACAGTAAGGAACATAAAGTCGTAGAATAGCACTGGAAGGAAGATAACACCATAGAAATATAATGTACTACTCTACTCTTATGCTTCCCAACTCTTCCGCTTAAGAAGTGGCACCAAAAGTGTCGTTTTAGTGCTCTATAGTACCTATAGATGGTAAAATTGATAAAAAGTATGTAGATATGAGTAATAGCTTTAAAATGAGTCTTTCCAGGATATGCTTTGAAAAATGAGTGCATCACATTTGCAAAAATAGTGGATTAACTGAAAAGTAATGATAAGAAGGGACAAACCATGGTTGAAAAAAAAAATCTAAGAGGGAATCGAACTCATGATAATCTAATTTAAAGTCCAGTGCATTACTAAGAGAATCCCGCCTCTAATAATCTAATTTATTATATTGGTGTTTGTAGGGCTTTAATTGCGTAGCTTATTAAGGGGGCATGGAGAAAGAACCTGCGGAAGGTGTTCTTGTAGACCTCGATTAAGGACCTTGGATAATAATTATTACAATTATGCCGTTTTAAGCTTTCAAGATTTTCCAATTAAGACGTGGCACCAAAAATGGTTTTTTTTTTTCAGTGCTATATCTCACTTACGAATTGTAGAATTGATAAAAGCACGTAGACATGAGCAAAAAGTTTCAAATGAGTGATTAAAAATCACTCGGAAGAACGTGAGTATGAGCAATATTTTTTTATATGAGCTATCAAAAATCTATCTACGATGTTCTGGTTGCCCGCTAATCCCACCCTTTGAGAAATGGCATAAAGTGCCCTTTTTCGCTCCTTAAGGCACTTGCGGATAGTGGAATTTATATAAACCACGTACATATGGGAAATAGCTTTTGAATGAGCTCTTAAGCATCTCTCTATGATGTTCTAGTAACCCGCTAGGCCTGTAAAAAAAAAGAAGAAAAAAAGATCGCTTTAAAGATTTTTAACTTTTAGTCACTATGGGCTGGGGTTCGCTCTTTACTAAGTTGCAGCTAATGCTTCAACCATGACAAAGAGTTCATTACGAATTCTCCCAAGAAACTAGTTCATATTCAAATCTAGTAAATATAAGCAATAGCTTATAATTGAGCCATTAAACATCTATCTGCGATGGTGGAACTATCACAGCAGTAACTGTTTTGTACTTCAGAGCTTTACCACTTATGAAGTGGCACCAAAAGTGTTGTTTTCAGCACTTATTAAGGGTAGAATTGATAATAAAAAAAAAAAAAGAAAAGACGCTCCTATGAGCAATAGCTTTCAAATGACCCATTAAACATTAAATTACCCATTAAACTCTTGTAAGTTCTGCTAGCCCAATAGCCTCAGCTTTTCCACTTGAGACACGCCAAAAAAGTGCCGTTTTTAGTGCCATTTAGAAATTTTAGATGGTGAAATTTATATAAAGAACGTAGATATGAGCAATATCTTTTATATGAGCTATAAAAAATCTGTCTGCGATGTTCCAGATGCCTGCTGGCGCCACCACTTGAGAAATGGCAAAAAGGGCCATAAAAGTGTCATTTGGCACTTGAAGATTGTGGAGTTTATAAAAAACACGTAGATATAGGATATAGCTTTTGAATAAGCTATTAAGCATCTCTATATGATGTTCTGGCGACCTGTTAGGCCTGGAGAAAAAAAAAACAGAAAAAAGGGAGACAGATCAGTGCTACCGATACAAAAAAGCGATTTCCTTGTTGTTCAAGGAGACAGTTTTCCATGAACAAGGCAGTATTTTTTTTCAAAACTCGGTTTTTAACTTTTAGTTACTATGGACTGTGGTTCGCTTTTTACTAGGTTGCATTTACCGCTGCAACCATGATACCAAACAGTCGAGAAGTTTGCTGAATGTACGATCTGAGCAAACCGATATCAGCCACGACAAATGATGGATGACGGGGGGGGGGGGTGTCGGGTTAGGTTGAATTCGGTTTTTAACCTCTTTCTGAGATTTATTCCCCCCCCCCTTAATGTAAAAATATTTAACCCAAATTATGTTACTATATAAACTAAAGTATTTTATTTTCATCATATTATGGCATCTTTCATTATGGTTAACCTATCAGCACTTCTCGAGTGTGTTTGGCATAATACATAAGTACCAGTAATTTTTCTTTCAAGAGGTCATAGACTAATGCTACCAATTTTCTGTGTTTTTTTTAAAAGTTAATCGCTGATGGTGGAATTTACAGGAAGAACGTAGAAAGGAAAGTAATTTGATATGGAGCCGGGGGGGGGGAGGCAAATATCCCCTCCAGACCCAAGTTCCCCCCCCCCCCCCCCCCTCGACCTAATTCCCCCCCCCCGCTGATATTTAGTTTCTGCAAAAAAAATCTTGTAAAAACTAAGATAATCCTTCATAATTCAAACATCCAGAGAAACAGGTTATCCTTCTTTGGACCTTCAGGGGGGGGGGGTGTTATTTCCCTCCAATCTTTTTGGTCACTTAAACGGGACACTAGCAAATTTAATTTCCGTTCAAATGAGATATTATACATCTCTCTATGATGTTCTGGTCATCCCATAGCCCTGGTAGAAAAAAAGAAAAAACGAAAACAAAACGGGAGACATCAGTGCTACAACAAGGAAAAACTCATTTTCTTTGTTGTTCAAGGAGGGGGACTGCAATTTCTCTGTATAAGGTTTGCGACCATAGTGATTCAATGGTACACTTTACATTTTGATCTGACGCCATTTTCGAGGGGTTTTAGGCTTTTTTTCGAAATCATCATAAATTTCTTCTTGCAATAAACTTATATATATACATATATATATATATATATATATATATATATATATATATATATATATATATATATATATATATATATATATATATATATATATATATATATATATATATATATATATATATATATATATATATATATATAATATATATATATATATATATATATATATATATATATATATATATATATATATATATATATATATATATATATATATATATATATATATATATATATATATATATATATATATATATATAATATATATATATATATATATATATAAATATATATATATATATATATATATATATATATATATATATATACATATATATATATATATATATATATACATATATATATATGTATATATATATATATATATATATATATATATATATATATATATATATATATATATATATATATATATATATATATATATATATATATATATATATATATATATATATATATATATATATATATATATATATATATATATATATATATTATATATATATATATATATATATATATATATATATATATATATATATATATATATATATATATATATATATATATATATATATATATATATATATATATATATATATATATATATCTTTCTTTAGATAAGCCTTAATTTAGATAGGTCATTCTTCCTAAGCAAAATGTCAATACCTGAAAGATACAAAATAGCATGGTCACAGAAAACAGAGTACAGCGACACTAAAGCTTTGCGATTGTATTTCGACCGATTTGCAACAATCTTGGAATACCCACATATAATCTTGGTACATGCGTCCCTAACAGCTGACTGACGAAAACAAAACATATTATTACACAGAGTAATACCAAGCCAACGTAGGCTATCAACTGAACGTATAGAATAATAATTACAATTCAAAGGAGAATTCGTAGCATTACCGTTGAAACAAAGATACTCGCACTTTTCAACATTTAAATTAAGTCCAATATCTAAAAAACCTTTTCTCACATCATCCACTATTTTAGACAAAGAAAATTTGCTCCTATAACTAATAATTAGGATGTCATCCGCGTAAGCAATATACGATACATCAGAAAAACCAAGAAAGCAAGTATCAGCTATCTTAGAGAGCACTGTAGCAATATAAGGCTTAAAAAAATGAAGGGATAATACGCCTCCTTGGCGTTCTCCGTGTTGATCGGGAACATCCTCTTTTACATTAACCCCGTTCATGGACATTAACCCCGTTACCATTCGTTAATCAGTGTTCGATGGCAATTTTTTTCACTAGGCAGTTTTTAAAATCACGTTTTTTAACTTTTAGTTACTATGGGCTGCAGTTCGCTCTTTACTAGGTTGCAGCTACCGCTGCAACCATGATACCAAACAGTCGAGAAGTTTGCTGAATGTACGATCTGAGCATACCGATTTCATAGCCACAAGGATAAATGACGGACAACAGAAGGAATTGGACTTGTATATATTTAGGCTATATATCTGCACATTAAGGAGGTGGGTGTAAGCTTAGGTTGAATTCGGTTTTCAACCCCTTTCTGAGATTTATTTTATCCTTCCCCTTAATGTGCAAATATTTGACCCATATTACATTATTATATGAAACTAAAGTAGTATATTTTCATCATGTTATGGCATCTTTCATTATGATTAACTTAAAAGCACTTATTGAGCGTGTTAAGTATAATACATAAGTACCGGTAATTTTTCTTTCAACAGGGCATAGACTAATGCTACCAATTTTCTTTTTTTTTAAGTTAATCGCTGATGGTGGAATTTATAGGTAGGACGTAGAAAGGGGCAAAATTAGATATTGCGCAGGGGGAGGCAATTGTCCCTCCAGACACAAGTTTGTACCCCTCCCCCAGAACTCATTTTGCCCCCCCCCAGCTGAAATTTAGTTCCTGCAAAAAAAAAGTCTTGTTAAAACTAAGATAAGCCTTCATAATTCAAGCATCCAGTGAAACAGGTCAGTTTTCTTTAGTATAACTTTGTCTCTATGTTAATATATGGCTCATTTTCCCATCTTCACTATCATTTTCACTCGATTTGGGAGAATTGGATCCAGCTTTATCCCCCTTTCCCTCAGAATTTTGACGAAAGTATGCCACTGGACGCAGATATGAGCAATATCTTTTATATGAGCTATTAAAAATCTGTCAAGATACATACGATACCAATATGCCCAATAACAGTATTCTCACACCGATATGCGTGATATAAATACGCCCGATACCGATACAGTTTGCAACCCTTTCTCCAAGGACTATGGAGGGTCGTATCATCACCAAAACCATTGATATTGGAGCTTTGAACTATGTTAAAAAAAATGGCCCTTTCAAAATTGTGATTAGATGATTTTGGGGAGAGGGGGCCTCTAAGGAGGGGGACTAGTTGCCCTCCCATCTTTTTGGTCAATTAAAAAGAGCAATAGCAAATTTAATTTCCGTTCGAATGAGCTATTATACCTCTCTGTTTGATGTTCTGGTCACCCCCTAGCCCTGCTAGAAAAAAAAAAAAAAAAAAAAAAAAAAAAAAAAAAAAAAAAAAAAAAAAAAAAAAAGGGACACACATCAGTGCTACAACAAGGAAAAAGTCATTTACCTAGCTGTTCAATGAGGGGGACTGTAATTTCTCTATACAAGGTTTTCAACCATTGTGATTTCAGTGGTACACTTTTCATTTTGATCTGACTCCATTTTCGAGGGGTTTCAGACTTTTTTCAAAATCATTATAAATGTTTTCTCGCACTAAACTTTTACTTTTAAGACGAACCAAAATAATATTTACCATTCTTTAATCAGCGTAAGGTGGCAATTTGTTTCCACGAGGCAGTTTTTCCTAAAAATGATTTTTGATTTTTGATTCTGACCGTGTTCACGAGTTTATAGTAAATTCTCCCAACGGACTAATGAGACTTACTAAGGGGGCTGGGAGGGGGAGTATACGGGAAGGGTCCCTTGTAAATCTCCACCTAACGGTTTGGACCATAATTATTACAGTGGTACCGTTTTACACTTAAGAAGTGGCACAACAGGAGCAGTTTTTTTGTGCTATTTGGAATTTACGAATGTCAAAACTGATTAAAAGCAGGTAGATATGAGCAATAGCTTTCAAATCAGCAGTTAAAAATCTCTCTAAGGTGTTCTGGCAACCCACTAGCCCCTAGCTTTTCCACTTGAAACATGACATCAATAATGCCATTTTAAGTGCCAGTTGGTAGTTACAGGTGGTGGAATTTGCAAATAAAACGATGTTTTTGTTGTCTACGATGGTTTTGTTTTTGTATGTCTACGATGTTTTTGTAGGCCCCACACTTTGAGAAATGGCAGAGAATGTGCCATTTTTGTGCCATATGGCACTTGCAGAGTGTATAATTTATAAAAAGAAGGTATATGTAAGAAACAGCTTTTGATTGAGCCATTAAGCATCTCTCTTTGATGTTTTGGTAAACCGCTAGCCCTGGAAAAAAAAAAACAGAAAAAAAGGGAGAAAGATCAGAGCTACCCATACAAAAAAGTGATTTTTCTTGTTTCTCAAGGCTGGGGACTGTAATTTCCCTGAATAAAGGTTTTCCACTATGCTTCTTCCAACAGAATACTTTTCATTTTGATCTGACACCATTTTCGAGGGATTTCAGGCATTTTTTCAAATGACCATAAATTTCTTTTCCCAACAAATTTTTATTTTTAATACGAACCGAAATGATAGTTACCATTCCTGAATCAGTGTCATATGGCAATTTTTTTCACTGTACAGTTTTTTTTTTCTAAACGTGTTTTTTAACTTGTATTTACTATGAGCCGTGGTTCGCTCTTTACTAGGTTGCAGCTGCCGCTGCAACCATGAAATTCATAATGTTATCTCTTAGTGTTTTTATGTCGTGTTTCAGCAGTTTATCTGAGGCTACCATATTGTAGATGATTTATTTTGTATGCCCTGAAACTGACATTAGGAAACAAAATAATGCAAATAAGTCTTTGCCATGTTAAATTTGAAACAAGTTTACCAAATACATATCAGATGCAATTTGCTGGGGGGTTTTATCTTCTTGTGCGACACAACTTTTTTTTCCCTCTTATAAGTTTTATAAGAGGTAAACCGTTATACATCTAATAAGCCGGTAAACCTCTTATAAGTCTTATAAGTTTTATAAGATTCTGAATGAAATCAGCATAAAAATCTGATTCTGTTGATGTATCTATTGGTATCAAAGTTCCGTTTTTAGGGTTTCGGTTAGTATTGAGCTGGGTCGCTCTTTACTTACAGTTCGTTACCACGAACTGTTTTACTATATGTGTCTTAATCAGTCTTGGGAAGTACAAATAAAACCAAACTGAATGTTTGATATATAATGCAATCAGCTATTGAAAGATTATCGGTTCATGATTTTCAATTGACAACTATTTGTAATATAATTTGTTTCCAGAGAAGCACTAACGACGCAGTAGGCTTTAGACTTTTACAATCAGGGAAGGAGGCAGTATCCAAACCCTAGTTGGTATTGAAGCTATATTTGTCTTGAACAGTTTTGGAAAGAACTAGTGAAATTATACTGGATATTTGATATGTAATGATATTAACTGCTGAAAGCTCATCAGTTCAAAATTTAACTTTACTGTAATTTTTTTGTTTATTTTCAATGTTGTAATAAGTACAAAAGAAACTATTTGTAATATAATTACCTACTGTGTCATCGGCGCTTTGCTGAAAACGAATTATATTACAAATATTTTCTTTTGTACTTATTACAACAATGAAAATAAACATAAAAATTACAGTGAAATTAAATTTTCAACTGAACAGCTTTTTTCTTTATTAGTAATTTTTGGTCGTTTTGATTTTCAGTTGTCGAAGATTTCTATTTCTTCTGATCTTAAGTTTAACATGGCCTTTGCTTTTCTTTACAAAACTTCTTTTTCGGAAAGTTTTTTTTAATTCATTTCTGTTCGTTCTTTATTGCCAAAGTTGTAAGTTTTTCAAAATTCTTTATTTCAAAATAATTTTTAATTCCAGAATAAATTAAAATTCTTGGCAAGAACTAATAAAATTAAACTGAATATTTGATTTATAATGATATTAATTGCTGAAGGCTCACCAGCTCAAGATTTTGTTTCACTCAGAGCCGGATTTGAAGTTTTGACTCTTCTAGACCTAAGCATGTTTGCCGCTCCATTTTTGCAAGGCTTTTGGGGAAATCCCCAAAACTGCAGGAAAACTGAAAGCCGCAGAGCCTAGTCGGTCTTTTGGTAAATCCTGGTCTGGTTTCACTACAATTTTCATTTTATTTTCAATGTTGTAATAAGTACGAAAGAACATATTTGTAATATAATTCGTTCTGATAAAGTGTCAAATACGCAGTAGGCCTTATGCTTTACCGTTAGGGAAACGGGTTGTAGCCAAACTCTGGTTTTTAGTAGAGTATATAGGTTTTTCGAACAATTTTGGAAAAAGCTAATAAAAATAGACTGAATTCCCATGGTTTTTGGAATAAAATACAGTTAATAAGGTTTTCGGGGGGCTGGCCGTGGAGGGAGGGCCAGGGGTCAACTCCTATGATTTTGGGAATCAAATATCGTTTATAAGTTGTTTTTTGGGGGTGGCATCGATGGAGGTCCGCTCCCCAGGACCTTATCTACTCCAAGGGCTCAACATACAACGCTTGCCCCGGGCTCTGAGGGGGGTGTGTTGAAGCTGAAGTTTTGATTATCTGATTTTATTTTAACAAAATAGCTATCTTAAAAATTAGATGACATGGATTTCTGAAAAAGAGAGCAGGGGGGCTAGTTGCACACTGGTCCCTTTTGACTCTTAAAAAGGGAACTAGAACTTAGTAGAAAGGCCTCATGAGGTCCCATCCCTCACCCCTGCTGCCATCTACAATTTAGTTTAATGCTGACAGGGCTCCTTATTTGGACATAGAGTCCCTAGGGAGAACACCTGTGCTGTCAGTCCCAATCCCACACCATATATGGGTGTGGAATCCCCAGGGAGAATGATTGCGTAATCGATTGGGAACTAAATTTCCAAGGTCGATTTATTTGTTGTTGTTGTTTGGCCAGGTGCACGCTAGGGGCGAATGTTAAGATCCAGGAATAGGAAACAGGATCACGTGTTTCCTTCTTAACCAATCAGAGGGCTGGTTACATATTAGCGGGAGTTTCTTGGATGTCAACAAGAGTTCACATCAACAATTGCTGGATTATTGAGTCTAACGGGGACAGGGTCAATAACACCTCTTCCAAGGTCGATTTATTTGTTGTTGTTGTTTGGCTAAGTGCACGCTAGGGGCGAATGTTAAGATCCAGGAATAGGAAACAGGATCACGTGTTTCCTTCTAGACCAATCAGAGGCTCGCTTACATATTAGCGGCGGAGGATTGCAGAGAATATGAGGAAAGGATTTTTGCTATAGTTTTATTAGTCTGTGAATAGAATTCAAAGGAGTGAGAAGAACAGTTTGACTTTACTCATTTGGATATATATTTGTGTGTTGATGATGACGAGTGGAATGTTTAACCTATTAGAAGTTGATAGTGGAGTTGATGGTAATAATACAAGAGCACCAAACATTGCGGTGGAAATCACGAGAGGATCATGGCTTTGTCTGGAATGGGATGAAGTATATGCAAGATATGTGATATCCCTGAGCAGATTTAAAATGGAGGATCAATTATATTTCACGGCAAAAGTTGATATAGCACATGTGAATAGACTTCAATGTGCTTTAAGTGCATTAGTGAAACATATTGAAGACAATAAACTGTATCGTTAATTGTACATGCTTAGTATTATTGTTGTTGTAATTATTCAATAAAATTGTTTTGAAATCGAAAATGTTCCCTTTCTTTTCTGGTTAGGTTAGGTTAGGGCTAACGAATCAGGGTCAGTCTAGAGTCAGCAGTCAGAGTGAAAGGATTAAAAAATGAATAAATTTGAGAAAAAGAGAATTAGATCAAATCTAGTGTTTATGGAAAAACATTTGATTTTGGATGACGATTTTCTCGAGTTATCTCTTCAACGCAGGATATTCTCTCGGGGAACACTTGATAACATAATGAGGACTGATTCTCCCCCATTGGACTATTGTATGAAACTTTTAAGATGTGATTCAAATGCTTATAGTCAATTTATTGATATATTAATTGGAACAAAGCAGAACAATATAGTGGATATACTTTTGAAAACATTGCCAATGGATTCAGTGTAGATGGCTCCACCATTCGAAAGAGGTAACGTCATAGAGTTACTCCTCTCCCCATTCCCCTCACTGAATTTATCGAGCGAGGACGATCAGTTTCGTTTTAGCTGTGAGAGAGTTGACATCGGAAACCAAAAAAAATGTTCTATACATGTCCATTGTGCATGTACACTCTTGGCAGTTCGACTCAATGTGAGAATTGTACAATTATTGATGACTATAGTGAAAATTGTAAATTATGTAATCCTTGTAAATTACATAGAGGCTATGAAGCACAAATTAAAGGATGTAATTCATGTCTTGAAGAGATTTGTGACTCTCACCCTAGAGGACATCTGTGCTCCAATTGTCACTATGATAAATGTGATCAGTGGGAGAATACTTACCCCGCTATAATTGGAACGTGATTTTAGTTTATTTCTACGAGATTGGTATCGTCGTGGACTTAAATTTTTCTGGGAGGAGGATTCTGGTCTACGATTCAACTGTTGGGGTAACAAGACAATTTGGTTTCTACGTCATCGTTGTGACGACACTGCCTATTATGACTATAAACCAAGTGATTTTTATTTGGCAGTTACCGAATGTGATTCACCATTTGAAAACACTGTATGTGATATTGCTTCAAATAGACAGATTGAAACTCGTGAATTTCCTAATATGAATGCAAATAGTATCATTAACTATACAAAGAGATATGACAAGAGTGAAGTTACATTGTACTGTAGAAAATGTGACCCTGACTTTGCAGTCAATCAAGATCAATATACAGTGAATCCAAATGATTTACCAACATTAGAAATCTAAATTGAAGATTTAAAGACATTGTTGTATATATATATATATATGCATTTTATTAATAAACAAATTCACAAACATTTTTTAAGCACTTTACTCGTAGGGCACTGAAATCAATATTATATAGGTCTGAGAGGATATTTTCCACTAGAAAGTCGTTCAGACGTGGACTGTCACCATAAATGTGGAGAAACTGCTTGTAAGTATAGCCGCGACATCGGAACACAAAATATAGTAGTGCATGGAAGCCACAGCTTTTAGTCGTTAGATCCTGCACCCTCTTCCGATTTTGAATAATAGTTTTCCCACTGCTCTCAATATAGTTGCTGATGTGGGGTGTGTAAAATGTATAGGGTAGACCAAGAGGATCAAAAAATTCAATCGTTTTCATTGTTTGAAAGATGCACAGCAAATGACCCGTCAGCACAGTAGACGGACTGCTATTAACAATAATCAAGGTATTGTTGACACCTTGAATTTTTCCAAGAAAGTCCGAGGGCAGACAATAGGATTTGTACTGTGACATGTAGGGGTCCATATTAAATACATTGATTATTTGACTGGTGTTCATGGCGCCAAGTCTAGTAGAACACTGCCTTCGGGAGTGATTTCCCAATAGGTTTCACATTGATTTAGTGAGATTAGTGCAATATTCTCAGCCAATGGATCGGCAAATGTACACTCTAAACGCACACTCCCCGTACGTACTGTACTCATATCCTGTGTGCCAGACAAATCCAGTACAATGATACCATGTGTTTTAGCAAACATATCTTCGGTTATACCATTTTCAAATAGTTGCGAATCATGATCTAGGGTTTGCATGGTCAACTCATACAATGTTCTATAGGATTTATCAAAAGATAGATTGTAGAGTGGGATGCCATCTACTTTGCACACAAGAGATGAAAGTCCAAACATCTCGAATTTATGTGGGCATCCAGTCCACGATCCATTGCACTAGCGCTTTTTACAAATGCTAAAGCGAGTTTTGATGGAAATTCGCCATTGATAAAGGATGAGTCGGTGAAGGTGCGTGATCCCATGGCAATATGACGTTGATTGGTGATTGTATGAGGAACAAGTAGTTTAATATTATTTCCATTGGCTCTCAGTTTTTCCACTGCCAAAGCAACAGAACTCATGACATGTTGTTTGCGTATATGAAGTATTGCCGAGGAGAGGGAGAGACTTACATCAGGATTGGCAGCAAGTTCTTTTTTCAATATGAAATTGGAGGGTGCAAGCGTCAGTTTTATATCCACTTTAACATTGGGCGGCAGCCATTGGGGTATATTAAATATTTCATGATATAATTTCCAACTAGATATAATTCACTAGTTGTAGCATTTTTAAGTGCATCTTAACTATCGGTATTAGTAATATATTCATATCCATTGGAGGTGCCTCTCAATTCCTTGTATGACTTGGGTGTCATCAGCATGAATTGCATATAGCTTGTATAATTTGAGAGATTGTTGCTTGTGCTCACCAACGTGCCATTGATGTAGACACTAATTTGACGAAATAAATTATGTAATATACAATTTTCATAGGATATTCCATCGGCCCGAATTGGCATTGTATTATCGGATTTCCGGACTTTCATTAGTAAATCTATAAATGTTGAAGACATGTCCATAAAGTAGTATTCATTGGAATAAATTTGAAAGTGAATATTATCGGAGAGGGGTTGTTGAGGATAAAATTGTTCATAGTATCCATGCTTGACACTCACATCAACATTTTCAGCATTGAATAGATTCAATGAGGCGGTGATTGAAGGTTGAGAATCCTTATGCGGTAGGTAGGACATCTTAAGAGAAGAAATTTAGTTTCGATCCAACAATTCTCTTCCTGGGGCTTTTTCTTCTGTTTACACTACGTGTCGGCTTTTTCCTTCTTTTCTTTGACAAGAGGGGTGATGTCTTTCGTTTCCGACCTGAGTGGAGACTGATGAGTGATGCATTGTTTCTCGACCTTTTTAAGCCTTTACCATTTTGTTTTAATCTCTCGCCAAGGGTTCGCGCACTGGACCTAAGATTTTCCGTAGCACTTTTTTTTAAAATCCTTGCCAGAGCCCCAATCGTATAGTGTAGAGGATGCAAAATCTGTCGCAGCCGGTACAAGATATTTTCTAGCCAGTGGTAGTGAAGAGCGAAACAGCTTAGCAAACCAACTGCCAAGACCGTAGCCAGACATTGACGAGCGACCTTTGTAATAGTCCATTCCATTGCCCTGTTGTCTTGGGCCAAGAGTGTTAACATAGCAGTCAATATCAGGAAAAGTGAATACCACTTTTTTATTAGACATCTTGTTGTTGTGCGATGGGACGAAAATGGCATGTAATCACAGCCAAACCTTTTGAAATTGCTATGGGATCATCTAATTCAGTTCTTAGTGTTAACTGACAGAGTTCCAAATAGGAAGTGTTTACAGGAATATACTGAAGATGCTTTATATTGTAGTGGTGAATATGTTCTCGATTGGTTTTCCGTTCAAGAACTCGTAGGAGGGGAACATTTGAATTACCAACCCGAGATGTTTCCACAAATTAGGTGTAGAGAAATATACAAGTGTCTGTGGAGAAGGCAGGCGGGTAGTCAGCAAAAAAAAATAGTATTTCTGGCACTTTTACCATTGATTATATTGAGCTTAAAGCCAAGAACATCCTTTAGATTATCATTGAGAATAAACTTTTCGCTGGCAATAGGTGAACTAATGTAGATCTTGCCCTCCTCCTTTGAATAGTTGAAATGAAAAGCTCCTTTTTACGAGTGGAAATTATTTTATTAATAGAACGACATAAATCATTCATACAGGTGAGTTCCTCGTAGGGTAATTCAATATATGGATAATCCATCCATTTGATTTTTTGAATTTGTTCTTGATCACCTGAAGGTGGTGGTGGCCAATCATAGGGTCTAATTTTTATATCATATTTACGATCCTTTCTCAGGATGTCATAGGTATTTTTGAGAATACAGTCGACAAGAGCTACTTCATACTTTCCGTCGAATTTGATGGTGGGGGAGAGTTTCGTCCAAAAATCACTTGTTCTATTCAAGTCATTGTAGAGAGGATCAGAAACATTGGACATGAAAGTCACATAGAAATCATTGGGCATTGTTAATGTCTTCAGCACTGACCCAAGAATCAAAATCTTAGCTGTATCCTAGCCAGCGAACAAGCAACTGTCTCTTGCCCCTACGAGTACGACTCTTTAATATCTTTTCAATTTGATAAATTTCACTAGTGTTTCTAACTTTCTGCAGTTCATATTCATAAAAACCGCCGAGAATCTCATCATCTTTGGTGTCTCGCAGTCGATATGTCGTGCGTTCGGTGTCCAGAATTTTGGACACTTTAAAAAGTTCGGTGCTCCATAAATAATTCCCCTTTTCAAAAATATTGGTGGTTCTATTAATTCGAACAGTATCACCAACATTGAATTTCTTCTTCACATTTTTTTTTCTTTTTCACCATTGGAATATTGCTTTAGAAAAGCATCAAATGTATTTTCACTGTAATGAACTTCCCGGGGGCTTGAGTTGGACAGAGATCGATGAGGTCGATGGTTGTATATCCGCATGATTTTATCTAAATCATGAATAAAAGCAGATGTATTTTTCAGTGTACAATATCTTGAAATTAATAGACGAATCGTTCTTATTAATCGTTCAGCCAATGCAGCCTTTATCGGGCTGTGACTATGATAAAGTGTTGTATTATATTTCAATAGAACCTTTTGCACATGGGGATTAACAAATTCACTGCCACGATCCGATTGAATTTTTCTATACGAATCCTGTTCAAGAATACTTTCAATGGCCTGAGCAACTTCAACACCTCTCTTTGACCGTAATGGAATGGCATAGGCATAGCGACTAAAGACACTGATTGCCACCAGAATATATTTGTTGGGTGCATTGCGACGCCGTTGAACTGCGTCTAAACTTAAAAGATCCGTTTTCATTATATGCAGAGGGAAAAAGGCTTTAGTTTGTCGATATTGTTTGCCACGAAGCCTGTGATTCCGATGCAGTGTGTAACTCGGTTCATTCTCTAGATACTCTTTTGCTTTTTTCAATGTGCTGCCGGAGACAACTTTAGAAAGCGTTTTGGGAGAACTTAAACTTCCCGCTTCACCAATATTTTCATAGACACCTTTCAAAACTTCATCCATTTTGAACGTAAACACGTAGTGTAATGTCCACTCCCCTTTTGCACACTGGAGGGTGAATCAATTCGTCTTCGCTTTTGACTAGCAGCCACAGGTGTTGTAAAATCATTTCTGCTGCTGCTGGTATTTTCAAATATTGAATCTCCTTCTTTTTTAAATGGTGTTGGCGTTGGTGTTGTTGGAGGACTATATTCTCTTAGTTTCTTTAGAATTTGCTTATTGCCAATAAGACTTTTGGGGAAGTTTGATACACTTAGAAAGGTGTATAGATTATTGTCAAAGGATAAAAGTCCTTTACGATTCGTCACCATATCACAAATTAAATCAACTAGATTATAACTTGTTCCCTGAATTATAATTCGTTTCCCTGTGCTGTCGACTTGAACTTGATGATCATCAGTTTCCAACATGAGATAAGATAATACTCTTTTACTGTGTTCTCGATAGGTCAGTGGCAATAGGTTTCCAATTTTCAACACAATTGGATTCAATTCCTTCTCCTTTGAATGCACTGCTGCTGCAGAATCTTGAGGAGATGTTTCCTGTTTAGAGGGATCGGTGACGGTGACAGCGGGTCTCTCACGATAAGGTTTATGTTTGTCCACACGTCGCAATGCATCTTGAAGTAAAAGCAGTTTTTTGTCATCGGCAATATTCTCATCATTAATGAATTTGCTTAGATTGTCTTCAAAATGTTCGACGGGTGAGAGGACAAGTTCAAATGGTGTCAATTTATAGGGTTTTGCCATTCTCTCTCTCTAGAGAAAACTGTTTACAAGTCCTGCAATTATTGGCAGTAAAAGTGTGAAAAAGCTACCGCCCGCTTGAAGGAGACGTTTTCTTTTAAAATTTTTTCCCTTGTTTTTACAAGCCAAGGCGCGTACAGTGGAACGATGTTGCTTTGTCTGTTGTCTAACACCTTCTGGCAGGTGAACATTGCCCTCAGTTAAATTTAAACAAAGTTCAGATATTAGATTAATGAAATCATTGTCAACACCATGTTTGAGTATGGCCTTCCTAAGCAAGGGTTTTGAAGTGCTTAAAACGGAAAATAAATGCCGTTGTTCGTGTAGTTTCTTCAGTGTCATAACGCCAACTAATAGCCTTTTCTACTGTTCACCAGAAGATATACTGTAATTTCATTGTCGAAAATGTCGGTGACTACACGTAGATCCTCGGGTGTGCTCTGATTAAGATCCATCAAAATGTAACCGTAGGGCTTATTAGTCGCCTGAGTGTACGCTGACAGCAGAAATTTAGGGGCGCCGGGGTATATCTGTTTATTGAGAGTTATTAGCGAGCTAGAATCACGAACAACTCGATAGATAATATAGATAGTGCAATTCAAAGCAAGGGTTCGCATACATTTGCTCTGATGAAACAGATTGAGTAGAACTAGGGTTATGGAAATGTGTTCATGGTGGGAGCGAACGGTGAACAGTTGTAGCATTTCCTGTGAGAACTGTTTAATGGATTCAGCCAAATCATCAATAATCAGTCACGAGTTTGGTTCAATACTATTGAAAACATCAAGTCCCCGTATGAATTGTATTGGTATGGTTGTGGCAATTGCTTTTATTTGATCGTAGGACTCCTGTCAAATACTATAGCAATAGTAGATTTTCTTCGACTTTTCCAAAAACATTTTCTGACAATTTTGAATTATTTTAGTTAAGAGTGTTGTTTTGCCTGACATTGACGGCCCACACAGAAACAATCTGAAGGGTGTTTTAAATTGATACATGCTGCTGCTGCTGCTGTTGACAACAGTTGGACTACAACTAACTGTAAATCATACGTGTCCAATGAATAAGTAGTAGTAATAATTTTCCCATAGATCTATCTACGTTAACAAGAACAACAACAAAAAAACAATATTTCATGGTCATTTATTTGCAACATGAAAACTCTATTTGTTCAACATGAACAACAACAACAATTATAAGAATAACACTTGTTCAATAAGAACCTGACAAGAACATTATTTCATGGTCATTTATTTGCAACATGAAAACTCTATTTGTTCAACATGAACAACAACAACATAAAAATGACACTTTATATACAACATAAAAAAACACTTTTGTACATGAACAGCAAGAACAACACTTATTGTCTTAAAAACACTTTTTCTTTGTCCAGCAAGAACACTTTATGTACATTAGCACACAGTAGCAGACTTTTTGTACAACAACAACAACACTTGAAAACAACAGAAAAAAAACACTTGGAACATGAACTAGCACAGTTGAACTTTATGAATTTAAAAGTGGGGTCCCCCCACCCCCCAGGAGCCGCGGGGCCGAAGGCCGGCCGCGGGCGGGACCCCCCACCCCCCAGGGCCGGCTGCGGGAAGGCCTCCCCCCCCTGGGAGCCGCGGGGACGAAACAGTACACAATAGTTGTCATCACTGCTACTGCAGGTTAGGTTGGGTTAAGGTGGTTAGATTGGGTTAGTTAATTTATGAATGGTTGGTGGTTGGGTTAGCTGGTTAGGTTAATTTATCCAGACCAAGTTGATTGCGATAAACTATGCATTCAACTCGGTCTGAAATACGATAGTGGCCATGTGGAAGCACACTCACACCATTCTCGAGCAGATAGACTTTGTTGGATATACACGACATTGCATTTTTTTCCACTCTCACAGTATAATTTCTATACTGTAGAGAGCGAATTGCAAGCACTTGTGCTCTCGGCACTAGGCTACTTTCTACACAGTCTCTGTACACGCTCATGTTGAAATTGCTCTTTACAAAATGTGTAGGCATCCCTTTACACGCCTGCTTTTCATCCCCACTATGAGTTTCAACGCAATAGACTTTAGGACCCGGGAACACCCCCTGGATATCAAATCACTCCCCGTCTCTGATTTTAACATTAATAGTTGGTTGGGGGCTTGACGTTTCACCAACTCGGGATAGAGGGACGGATTCCAGTTGGTGAAATCCATCCACGAGCTGATGTGTTCCCCCTTTTCTAGATCACCCAATAAATCCTCGGTTTTTACCTTTAACAGCAGAGAATCTGTATCCCCATAGTAAACTTGAACCTCCCCCTCCCGTGGCCATTGCACCTTGCACACATTGTAAAAAAACGACAACATGAGCTTTTTGGAAATTTCTAGTACTGAACTACCTCCTGCTATATTCTTGTTTAGCACCACATTTCTCTTTTTCCTGTGTAGAAGAACCATTTCAGCCTCTATGCTCGGGAACGATGTAAAATTGGGGTCGGCAATAATTCGTGCACACTCTAGAGGGTCAGTCACGACGTCGCAGCGAAATCTGTTGCGTACGCTTTCACACATTTTGCCAAACGCTGAATTTAGAATGAGTTTGTACATTTCTTCTCTACTTTGGAGTTTGCCCAAGAGCGTTTATCAACAAAAGTGTCGATAAACTTCTTCAAATATGGTTTCTGATTGAACTGCAGGACCCTATGTATTTTGGTGATCTTGAAACCATTGTTCACCATCCAGTGCAAAAGCACATGGTGAACAACGATATTCTCCTTAGGGTCCAAATCAGCAATCAGTTTTTGCTTAGAGGGGGTCCAGTGCATCCCCATATCCTCAACCAATGATCGATTGTAGGGACTCAGTGAGTCCCTGCTCACGGGTCGATTGATACAGGGAAAAACAAAATCTCTGACTGAATCGTGAAGCGCCAGTGGAATGTGCCCGTCAATTTCAAAGAACCATCCTTGTGGCCCATTGTCTTCGGGAACTCACAAGCCATTCTCAAGCCATTGATAGTTACCACACGGCAAAGAGTAGTGAGACATTGCCGAGGGGTACAATGAGTTCATGTCCAAGAACACTGCATTTGACTTTGCACCGGTGTTTTGTCCGCTCGGATCGGTTGACAAGACGCGATCCCCATGAAAAATATACCCTCACCTCATTGAACACTCTACAAAAAGGTGCTGATCTACATTGGTGATTAGGCCTATTTCCTCCCTACTAATTTTTAAAATCAAATCCATCACCAAATGTGGCGTGGAAAAATAATAACCTATATCTAACCCAAACTCTGAATAGATTTGGTCTGTGTTCTTACAGACTATGTCCAACAGAGTTAAAACGTCACTGGCCAAGTACAGTCTACAATAATCCCACCCATTTTTACAATTCCCCTTAGCCCACACCTTCTTGGCAAACTCATAGTCCTCGGCTGTGCATTCACTGTTGTTCAGTGAATTGTGAAAAGCTTCAATTGGAGGTAGTATCACCTCGCCTAAGCGAGCGCCAGAACAGTAATAGTCGTATGCGTATACACCTTTGCAGGTCAATAGGTCATACATTTCACTGTCTGGAAAGTGCTGTTTAAGCAAGGGAAAGATATCAAAATTGTCGCTTTTCTGCACCTGAATCAATTGACTCAATAACTTGGGAAAAAAACTAAAAGAATCTAAAAACCTGATTTTATTCCAACACTTATGCCCATTATTTACTACCTGCCATTTCAGCTCGAGAAGCAACAACTTCTCGGCCGATTTGGGAGTAATGTTAAAGGTAAATGAATTATTTACCCATGGACTGTCTACTCTCCCTCTCTCCCTGTGCATATGTGCCAGTGCCGGTAAAAGCAATTTTAAATCATAATTTGCATTGTGACTAAAAACTGGGATAAAAAACTGCTGGCTAACATTTAAGTTACACGATTGATGCGCAACCCCTCTAAAATTACTACCCCCAGAGGATATTTCCTGCCACAAGTGATTGTGGTCTCTGACTTTCCCCCTCCCCCCTCTTTTCCCTTTAGTCCCCTTATCCCCCTCTACAAACTCCCCCTTACAAACCCAACATATTTTTTGATTTTTAATGGCGAGACGATCCTCTGCAGGCAACACTATAGGATAATGCGTATTTCTCAAACAAGAAATAGCGCCATTAGCTGTGCCAATTAATTTAGTCAGTGCCTTGATCATGCACTTCCCCTCATCCAATGTTTCTACTATTTCGAACAATCGCATGGTGTTAGAATTGTCTCTTTGGGCATGGGCATAGGACACTGCAATAGATTGATGTTCTTTGATTCGGTTTGGAAATCGAGGATCCTTCACTTCCACCAGCTTAGCTTCACAATCCAAAGATATTTTGTTGCACTGGAGGAGGGTGTTTTGAAAATTTTTGAAGCGTAAAATGGCCCTATCCCCTGAAACCGTTTCCACTGTCTTGTAGCCATGCCGTCTACAGTGCCTCATATGATTTTGCAGCTTTAATTCTGTCCAAAATCGAGACAGGCACGTCAGACAGTAGAAAAGTGTCCCCCTAGTCTTACCCTCCCCCAGAACTCTACTGATGTCTGTGATTGGATTAAAATGGCCAATTGAATAGGCAAGGTCACTAGATGGTGGTGTGTACAACAACCAAACCCAGTGTTTGACCAATTCAATTGACGGGCGCCTTACTGGGAAAACCACCCCCTTCTTTTTTAAACGAACCCCATCTTCAAATTCAGTTTCATACTGAACCACAGTAACGCCGATATTTAAATGGGCATTAGCCCTTTTCAAAAATATCAATAGATCTTAGCGTTACTGGGTATTTTCCCTCTAAACAAGTGAAATCTACAATGGGAAAATTGGACCCGTCCTTCCCATGTACAGCCCAATCGTCTAAATTCGTCTTGGTAGCGTCACGTGCTAGAGGCTCGAATGCTGATATGAGGAAAGCGTACTTGAAACATTTTTGACCTGTTTCAAAACAAATCCGCTAGACACCACGACAACCTTCTAAATCTGGATTATATTTTAAAACTGTATCCATATCATACCCCCCACCTGCCCCCCCTCTTAAAATAAAATCTTTCTTAAATTTACAGATATTAACGCTTAAAATTTCAACATAAAGAACTTCAGAGCCGCTCCCATTTTCGTTATAGTTCTCAAGATGCGCAATAATATGACCTACCCACTCGCAAAAAACATCCTCAAAATTTTCTAAATTTTGATAGATCAAACGCATCTCGGAGTGTATATAATGGTGGTAAACTTCACTTTTTCCCTCATTTAAATAGAACACCTTTAAAACAATTGAAACCTTAATTGAATCCTTCCCCCTCCCCATAATTGAATTTGGCTCTCCAGCAGTGCAAGAATTCTATCTACATAGTCATGCACAATTTATACGGGGTCAAACACAAAATTACCTCACAAAAGCGAATTAAATGGGTCACCAAAAGTTGCAGTGTAGACAACTATTGCATGTAAAATTGCATTAGATAATTGAAATTCGGGAAAAGTCGTAAATTAGACATTACCCCCTCCCCCCCCCTCTTGTATATTATCAACACCCCCTCCCCCACTTTTTTCAATATTTGGGGTATGGGAATCTACTTCAGTTGTTTGAAGTAGAAGTATGTAATCAGTGGGGAGAGGGTTCCCAGTTAATTCATTTGTAAAATCATTTAAAAGCTGTAAGGTGTTTGGACTTAGCAAAGGTAAGTCCCCCTGCTCAACTGCGCTATAATCTACATTTAAAAAATCAGTTAGAAAATCATCAATATTATCTGGTATTTCAAGTGAATTACCACTCCATAGTGAATTGTTGGAGAGCCCCATAGGTGCGTCCTCTTCTCCAACTGATGAGGACGGCGACATAGAATATTGTACCAATGCAACCTATAAATGAAAAATAGCTTATTTTCAAAGCGTTCAAACCACCCTATTTTTAAAATTTGGATTATTATTTAAAACGCGCTTAGTAGTAGTAGCAGTATGCACATAGTAGCATTTGGTTAATTCACTGTTCCCTCTCCATATATTCTGAAAGTTCCAATTTCAAACTTAATATAAGATATTAACAATCTAAAAATGACATAGAAGGCAATTTGATTTTGTTCAAACAACTCCACCCCTTCCAAATTTCCACTATTTAATGCCCCCCCCCCTCCTAGTCGGCCCAGCAGGCCATCGCGGCGCTTCCCGCGGCGCTTCCCGCAGCGCTTACCGGGCTCCACGGCGCTTCCCGGGCCCACCGGCGCTTCCCGGGTCCCGCGGCTCCCGGCCGTTTACATAATGTCCTAAAAAAATATTGTTAGACCATAATTTTGGAAATGAGTCGTTTCTCTACTTCCTTACAGGTTGTGAACTCATGAGCTTAATTATTGTAATCTCATCTGTTCTGTTCCAAGATATTCAGGAAAATACAATTAAATGGGAACCGTTAACTCTTATTGAATGTCTCCCCAAAATCTTGGCAAGTTGTAAGGTTGAAAGCTGTCAACAATATTACGCAAATTAGAATCCATATGTGTAAAAGATAAATGGGATAATATCTGCCCTTCAAATTGAGTGGGGGAAAACATATTTTAAAATCTCTGAGACACACTTTTACAGTGTTGAAAAAAAGTGAAAAGAAAAGTCCTAAAAGATGGAAGAAAAGGTAGAAACTAATCAGCTTTTGAAAAAACCGCGGTCTTTACTTGATAGCCACTGTCTCTTTCCGATGGAGAAATGTGTTTAAATAAAAGCAATTTATAACGTAAAGAATTTTCTATGAGGAAATTATGTCCAGGATATAGTGTCCCTTTTCGGCTTCACTTCGAGAATTCAGCAGACTGAATGTATACGATAATTGACCTGATTTAAAAGGGGGAACAATGTCCTTTAATATCTCTGACACACTTTTACAGTGATGTTTACTTCTAGGCCTCTTAAAACTATAATATTCTAGCGAAAATAGCATTTTGAGTTTCAAATGGTGAGATAGCAGTAAACTAGAAATTAGCTAAAAATATTATTATAAGGTTGAAAATAGCGAAGATGCCTACAGTGGGGGAACAGAGAAAATTGGAAAGATTAGAAAAAAGAGTGGTTTGACAAAGCACAAATAAATTACATTATATTTAGATATCCCTGAGGGAGGGGGGGAGCAGAGAAATTTTAAACAAGGGGTGTGGGATTATAGAGAAAATAACATTTTTAATATCTCTGAGACACACTTTTACAGTGTTGAAAAATAGTGAAAAGAAAAGACTAAAAAAAACATTGGAAGAAATAGATATATATTTCTATAACTAGGTAAGAAAAAATGCTCACATTTTTATATCCCGGCTGTATTTGAGTGCCAGATGGTCCGGGTAGCGCGTGTTGGAGGGCAACCTCATGATCTTTTGTAGGCGAGGTATCTCCTGAGACCCTCGACAATGTATGATAAGGGGGTGAAGGGCCGGCTATTTCATGATCTTGCATAGGTGGGGCTTCGGCATTGTAGTTATCCGCCCACTCTCTCTTTAACTTTCTGCCAGGCTGCATTGGGGCTGCCTCACCCTCTATTGCTCTCTTAGATGGAGGGGGGACAATAAATTCTTAACAATTGTCCTTAAAAGAAGAGAAAAAAGTTAGTATCGAAATAATTCCCCCTTTTTTTCAGAAGGAAAATTAGTATCCCCACCCCCACTAACCATAATTTTGTGTAGAAAGCATTTATCACTAAGAAGTCCCCTAAGCCAAAAGCAAAGCAAAAGGTAAAATTTGTGAGAAATGCCCCTATTTTTACATTGCTGAGAAAATTTTTTAAATGTTTCCCGTCTATAGGCTTTTAAAATAGAAATAGAAAATTAGCCTAGCAAGTTATAGGCCTAAATTATAATCTTGGATGTAAATAGTATCTATGCAGTATACATAATAAAGCTATCTTTTTTTCTTAGAAACCCTCGACCCTCTTACTGTCTAAAGCGAAGAAACGGTTTTGTTTTTTTCACTTTACAATGATGGCGATAGAATTGAGGCATGGCCCCCTCCCCCCTTTCATCAATGGCAAACCTAGAATTACGTAAAAAGCATTGAAAACCTAGATTGCCTAACCTAACCGCTAATGTAAACAAAACAGGAAAAGGGGTGACAAAACTATTTATAAGCTTGCGCGGAGCTTTATGTCGAAACAGAGCGGCATAATGCCTTAAGAATTGACAGAAGTCAGTTCAGAAAAGATCACAATACAGAAACGCAAGAATTTTATCGAAAAAAGAGAAATATTTCAATCGCGAGAATTATACTTGTAAAAACAGTGGAGGGTTTTGAGGGGGATTAGGTTTATGTAATAAAAAGAACATATTTTATGTTTTCTAGCGAGTATAAAGATAGCATAGTGGAGTTTGTATTGTGGGGGAGTGGATTTACTTAGATATACTGGAGGGTGACCAAGGAAAATAATTTTATTTTGAAAATAAAAAATGAAAATGTACTCACATTGTTAATCATTGCAGATGAAGCTTCAAGGTCGATAATATTCAATGTTATATCCATTGTGTCACAATACTTTCTGATAATTTAATCACAATGCATGCCCGTTATATACGAAATCCCAAGGGCGAATTGTTATGTAATGGGGAAAACCATATGTAAGCGAGCCTCTGATTGGTCTAGAAGGATATGTAAGCGAGCCTCTGATTGGTCTAGAAGGAAACACGTGATCCTGTTTCCTATTCCTGGATCTTAACATTCATCCCTAGCGTGCACTTGGCCAAACAACAACAACAAATAAATCGACCTTCGAAATTTAGTTCCCAATCGATTAAGCAATCATTCTCCCTGGGGATTCCATGCCCATATTTGGTGCCCCGTCACGACTGACAGCACATGTGTTCTCCCTAGGGACTCTATGTCCAAATAAGGAGCCCTGTCAGCATTAAACAAAATTGTAGATGGCAGCAGGGGTGAGGGATGGGACCTCATGAGGCCTTTCTACTGAACTTTCAATTTCCAATAGAAAGAGCCCCCTTTGAATTTAAAATAATCATTCGTTTGTAAGAACCTTATTTGCCCCCGGGGCATAATTTAAAACTCTTGCCCCCGGATTCTGGGGAGCTGTGTAGACAAAAGAGTTTTATTATAGGATCTTTAGTCTACTTTGGGCAAAATGAAAATCTCAAGAATTCGGTTGGACTTATTTGGGTAAAATACTGTTGGGGGGTGCTATTTGCCATCAGATTGCTTTTGAATCTCAAAAAGAGATTGCTTTTGAATCTCAAAAAAGAACTAGAGCTTTCAATTTATGGTTATTTGAGTCCCCTCCGTAGTTTACCTGTTTCATGCAAACCTTACATGTCCTCCGGGCATAAGTTACAACCCAAATCTTCTCAAGGGTGTTGACCTTTAAGTTTTTTCTGATCGTTGGACTATTTCAAACAAAATGGCTATATCAAAATTTTATTGAATCTGTTTTGGAAAAAGCGGGAATGTCTGAGAAAGGAGGGGTAGATGCTCTCACTTTTGACCCTTAAAAAACTAAATAGAACTTTCGATTTCTAATCAAATGAGCCACCTCTACAGTTTATAGGACCACCCTTTACGTAAGAACCTTATATACCCCCGGCGCATGATTTATAACACTTTCTCCCAGGCTCGAGGAGGTTATTTCAGCCCCGAAGGTTTTGTTATTTTTATCTTTAAGCTATTTTGAACAAAATGACTATTTCAAAATTTTTTCATCAGACGCATTTGGGAGAAAAAGGGCCCTGGGGGACTAGTTGCCCTCTGATAACTTTTGACTCTTAAAAGGGGCACTATAACTTCGGATTTTAAACTGAATTAGCCCCCTCCAAAGTTCATACTATCATCCTTTCCATACAAAGTTCCTCTGGGCAAAAAAAAATTAAAACATTGGAGTCTTATTGGACTATTTCAAACAAAATGGCTATTTCAAAATTTTGATCGGATATATTTGGGGAAAGAGGGTATGGGGGGATATATGCCCGCCAATACCTTTGATGACTCTTGAAAAGGTACCTAGAACTTTCAATTTCCAATCAAATGAGCCACTTTTGATGTTTATACGATCACCCCTTACATAAAACCTTATCCACACCGGGGTATAACTTACAACAGACGCATAACACTTTCCCAGGGCTCTGGGGGGCTGTATTTACCCCGTAGTTTTTTAAATTTGATCCTTAAACTATTTTGATAAAAAAACTTATCTTAAAATTTTGATCAGATGCATTTGGGGAAAAAAGGGCCTTGGGAGGCTAGTTGCCAATCGATCACTTTTGACTCTTGAAAAGGGCACTAGAAATTTCTATTTACAATCGAAAAAAACCCTTCAGATGTCTATATGACTATCCCTTTCATAAAAGCCTTATATGCCCCGGGGCATAAATTATAATACTTGCCCCCAGGTTCTGGGGGCTGTATTATCCCTGGAGTTTCTTTTATATGGTCTTTACTCTATTTTGAGAAAAACGGCTATGTAAAAATTCGATCGGACACATCTAAGAAAAAGAGGGCTAGGGCATAAGTTATAACCCTTCTCTGTGCTCTGGTGGGGTTATTTAAACCCTAAATTTCTTGCTATGTGATTATTGGAATATGTCAAATAACCCAGCAATCTCAAAATATTGGTTGGATCCATTTGTGAAAAAAAGGACCCCCCCCCCTCCATATGAAATGCCACTGGAGGGAAAATAATAGTAAAACATAGCCGTGGCCTTTACTATAGGCAACGCTATAGCGCTGCCTCTTCTTATAACATTTTGTCATCCAAAGGTTTTACCGTGTTAAATTTGAAACAAGTATAGCGAATAGTTTTAAAGAGTTGTTGGCTGTTTTCTTTTTTTTGTGACTCAATCGAAGTTTCCATTCATTTCAGTCTATCACCAGTTGTTTTTCTATATTATAACAATTTGTCATGAGAAATTTTTCAATATTACCATTCCCAAAAATTCAGTAAATTGCCATGTATTTTGCTAATTTCAGCATCTTATTTTACTTGGTGACATAGAAAAAGCTAAAGATTTGTCAGTTGGTTATTTACAACTCAGAAAAATAATATATTTTTTTGTTAACAAATGAATAAAAATTCATGTTTGTTATACTCGGTATTTTTTAATTCTTTAAATTTAAAAGAGGTTGTGAAATTCAATCAAGTTGAGTCTCCCAGATAAAAAAAGAAAGAAAACAGCCAACACGATTTAAAAACCGTCTAATTAAAACCATTTCAAATTTTACGCAATCGCTCAAAAACTATTATGACTGAGACCTTTAACTTTTTTGTCGTACAAGCAGCACCTAGAAATTAATTTTTAATACATTACCAGCCTTTGAAAGACTTGTTAGCTCCCATTATTCTTTTCTTGAAAGTTTATCTACACCATCCTTAAGTCTAAATATTATCATCATACTATGTAATTTTCTTCCTATAGAAACCAATCTACTACACCAAGGCAGAAATGTCGTATTAAATTTAGGGCAGTTAATACCCTGGTTTGTGAAAAAGAGATAGGTAGTACATCCTCTATCAGGTAAATTTGATCGAGGGAAGAAAAATACTAATAGGCTGCTAAAATTTTGTAAGTGCAATATTATAGTTATAAGTAGTATGTTACCTTATACTTTGCGTACAGCACTAGAAATTACCATGCTATTTGCGTACAGCACTAGGACCATGCTATTTGCGTACGGCCATAGGACCATGTTATTTGCTTGAAGCTATAGCAATTTCTACGTTATTCTATAGAAGCTCTACACCTTTTCAAAGAGATTCAGAGCTCCCTCACATGGCATATGGAATTCTATGGAAGCTATAGCAAGGACTGGTTTGGTGGGTATAGTATGGTTTGGTTGATATAGTCTGGTTTAGTTTTTCAAAGAGAGTGAGTATTTGACATTTTTGCAAAAAGGGATTCGCAAATTGGACACTATGAACTATATTAATTAATGTTTTGAATAATAGGAGTGTGAATGATTCTAATTAGTGATTGGATTGTATGAAGGGGGAGAAAAAAAGGATGAAACTGATTAGCAGTTAAGGTAACCCCGAAGGAGTTGTTAACTCAGGTAATTTGTTATAAATTTGAAACATCATCAGTCTATGAAAATGGCTAACGACGATAGAATGACATTGTGACTTGACCTAGCTTTACCCTTCCGATGTGGCCTGTATAATACACAAGTGATGTTTGATAAGTATTGTCAATTTAAAATAGGATCTAACGTTCCCTTCGTTCCCCCATTTCTGAGGGCAGGGGAGGGGAGGGGTCAATTTTGGAGGGAAAACCAAAAATACTCAGAATCGAAAATAAACGGGAGCTGCCTCAAGGGGAAGGCTCAAAGACCCTTCGTTCCCACATTTCTGAGGGCAGGGGAGGGAGAGGGGGAGTCAATTTCAGAGGGAAAACCAAAAATACTCAGAATCGAAAATAAACAGGATCTGTCTCATGGGCAAAGCGCAGAGGTCCTTCGTTCCTCCATTTCTGAGGGGCAGGAGAGGGAGGGGGTCAATTTTGGAGGGAAAACCAAAAATACCCAGAATCGAAAATAAACGGGAATCTGCCTCAAGGAGAAGGCTCAGAGGCCCTTCGTTCCCCCATTTCTGAGGGGCAGGAGAGGTGGGGGGGGTCAATTTTGGAGGGAAAACCAAAAATAATCAGAATAAAAAAAAATGAGATCTGCCTCAAGGGGAAGACTCAGAGGCCCTTCGTTCCCACATTTCTGAGGGCAGGGGAGGGAGAGGGGGAGTCAATTTCAGAGGGAAAAACAAAAATACTCAGAATCGAAAATAAACAGGATCTGTCTCATGGGCAAAGCTCAGAGGTCCTTCGTTCCTCCATTTCTGAGGGGCAGGAGAGGGAGGGGGTCAATTTTGGAGGGAAAACCAAAAATACTCAGAATCGAAAATAAATGAGATCTGCCTCAAGGGGAAGACTCAGAGGCCCTTCGTTCCCACATTTCTGAGGGCAGGGGAGGGGGGAGGTCAATTTTGGAGGGAAAACCAAAAATACTCAGAATCGAAAATAAACGAGATCTGCATCAAGGGGAAGGCTCAGAGGCCCTTCGTTCCCACATTTCTGAGGGCAGGGGAGGGAGAGGGGGAGTCAATTTCAGAGGGAAAACCAAAAATACTCAGAATCGAAAATAAACAGGATCTGTCTCATGGGCAAAGCTCAGAGGTCCTTCGTTCCCCCATTTCTGAGGGCAGGGGAGGGGAGGGGTCAATTTTGGTGGGAAAACCAAAAATACTCAGAATCGAAAATAAACGGGATCTGCCTCAAGGGGAAGGCTCAGAGGCCCTTCGTTCCCCCATTTCTGAGGGCAGAGGAGGGGGGGGGGTTAATTTTGGAGGGAAAACCAAAAATACTCAGAATCGAAAATAAACGGGATCTACCTCAAGGGGAAGGCCTGGGCTGATGTTTGCAAGTCGAAGAATTTGTCTTTGTTGGTTTGAATGTCTAAAGTGCCTGTCTTTCTCTGTTTACATGTCTGATTCTTTTTGTTTGCATGTCCGGGTTGGTCATTGCAAGTCCAAGTTGGGTTTTCAGACCTACGTTTTTTAGATTTTCGTGGGTGTTTGGTTCCCGGGGTTTATTATTTGAGAAGTTAACTTTAGTATTTCGTGATTTGACGTGCCTGAAATCATGAATTAGAATAGTTAATTAGCTGTTTGGTTTTTCAGACCTAGTTTTTTAGATTTTCGTGGGTGTTAGGTTCCTGGGATTTAGTATTTGAGAAGTTAACTTTAGTATTTCATAGTTTGACTTGCCTGAAATCATGAATTAGAATATTTAATTGGATGTTTGGGGATTTTCAGACCTAGGTTTTTTAGATTTTCGTGTGTGTTTGACTCCTGGGGTTTATTATTTGAGAAGTTAACTTTAGTATTTTGTGGTTTTAAGTACCTGAAATCATGAATTAGAATAGTTAATTAGCTGTTTGGGTTTTCAGACCTAGTTTTTTTAGATTTTCGTGGGCGTTAGGTTCCTGGGATTTATTATTTGAGAAGTTAACTTTAGTATTTCGTATTTGACGTGCCTGAAATCATGAATTAGAATATTTAATTGGCTATTTGGGGATTTTCAGACCTAGGTTTTTTAGGTTTTCGTGTGTGTTTGACTCCTGGGGTTTATTATTTGATATTAACTTTAGTACTTTGTGGTTTTACGTGCCTGAAATCATGAATTAGAATAGTTAATTACCTGTTCAGGGTTTTCAGACCTAGGTTTTTTAGATTTTTGTTGGTGTTTGTTTCCTGGAGTTTATTATTTGAGAAGTTAACTTTAGTATTTCGTGATTTGACGTGCCTGAAATCATGAAATAGAATAGTTAATTAGCTGTTTGGGTTTTCAGACATAGTTTTTAAGATTTTCATGGGTGTTAGGTTCCGGGGATTTACTATTTGAGAAGTTAACTTTAGTATTTCATGGTTTGACTTGCCTGAAATCATGAATTAGAATATTTAATTGGCTGTTTGGGGATTTTCAGACCTAGGTTTTTTAGGTTTTTGTGGGTGTTTGTTTCCCGGAGTTTATTATTTGAGAAGTTAACTTTAGTATTTTGTGGTTTTACGTGCCTGAAATCATGAATTAGAATAGTTAATTAGCTGTTTGGGTTTTCAGACCTAGTTTTTTAGATTTTCCTGGGTGTTAGGTTCCTGGGATTTATTATTTGAGAAGTTAACTTTAGTATTTCATGGTTTGACTTGCCTGAAATCATGAATTAGAATATTTAATTGGCTGTTTGGGGATTTTCAGACCTACTTTTCTTAGGTTTTCGTGGCTGTTTGTTTCCTAGAGTTTATTATTTGAGAAGTTCACTTTAGTGTTTTGTTGTTTTACGTGCCTGAAATCATGAATTAGAATAGTTAATTAGGTGTTTGGGTTTTCAGACCTAGTTTTTTAGATTTTCGTGGGTGTTAGGTTCCTGGGATTTATTATTTGAGAAGTTAACTTTAGTATTTCATGGTTTGACTTGCCTGAAATCATGAATTAGAATATTTAATTGACTGTTTGGGGATTTTCAGACCTAGGTTTTTTAGGTTTTCGTGTGTGTTTGACTCCTGGGGTTTATTGTTTGAGAAGTTAACTTTAGTATTTTGTGGTTTTACGTGCCTGAAATCATGAATTAGAATAGTTAATCAGCTGTTTAGGGTTTTCAGACCTAGGTTTTTTAGATTTTCGTGTGTGTTTGACTCCTGGGGTTTATTATTATTTGAGAAGTTAACTTTAGTATTTTGTGGTTTTACGTGCCTGAAATCATGAATTAGAATAGTTAATTAGCAGTTTAGGGTTTTCAGACCTAGGTTTTTTAGATTTTCGTGGGTGTTTGTTTCTTGGAGTTTATTATTTGAGAAGTTAACTTTAGTATTTCATGGTTTGACGTGCCTGAAATCATGAATTAGAATAGTTAATTAGCTGTTTGGGTTTTCAGACCTAGTTTTTTAGATTTTCGTGGGTGTTAGGCTCCTGGGGTTTATTATTTGAGAAGTTAACTTTAGTATTTCGTGGTTTTCGTTCAAGAAATTATGACAAAATTCTAAGTAAGTAACAAACTCTTTCTTGAAGTTATCTCTTGGATACACAATGCAGAAATTTCAATTAAGAAATTATGAAAAAATTGTAAGCAAGTAACAAACTCTTTCCTGCAGTCACCTCTTGGACACACAATGCAGAAACTTCATTTAAGAAACTATGAAAAAATTGTAAGTAAGTAAGTAACAAATTCTTTCTTGAAGTCACCTCTTGGATACACAATACAGAAATTTCATAAAAGAAATTATGAAAAAATTGTAAGTAAGTAGCAAATTCTTTCTTGAATTCACCTGCTGGATAAACAAAAAGACATTTCGTTCAAGAAATTATGACAAAATTCTAAGTAAGTAACAAACTCTTTATTGTTTTCACGACTTAGATTGCTTGCCTTTCCTTGGCACCTTTCCAAACGAGCAGGGATTCCCCACTGGTTCCTAGACATTGCAAAAAAGTGAGCAGTATGAAAACTCCACGTTTTCAACCAGACTGTTTTTTTAGACAACACTCATTTTTTTTTAGGGACCAATCAGAGACAGCTAAGTAGGTAACAAATTCTTTCTTGAAGTCACCTCTTGGATACACAATACAGAAATTTCATAAAAGAAATTATGAAAAAATTGTAAGTAAGTAGCAAATTCTTTCTTGAATTCACCTGCTGGATAAACAAAAAGACATTTCGTTCAAGAAATTATGACAAAATTTTAAGTAAGCAACAAACTCTTTATTGTTTTCACGACTTAGATACACGATGTAGAAATTTAATTCAAGAAGTTATGAAAAAATTCTCAGTAAGTAACAATTTCTTTCTTGAAGTCAACTCTTGGATACACAATAGGGAAATTTCATTCAAGAAATTATGAAAATATTTGTAAGTAAGTAACAAACTCTTTATTGATTTCACCTCTTGGATATACAGTACAGATACTTCATTCAATAAATTATGAAAAAATCGCAAGTAAGTAACAAACTCTTTATTGTTTTCACCTCTTGGATATACAATACGGAAATTTCATTCAATAAATTATGAAATTTTGTAAGCAAGTAACAAACTCTTTGAAGTCACCTCTTGGATGCACAATACAGAAATTTCATATAAGAAATTATGAAAAAATTGTAAGTAAGTAGCAAATTCTTTCTTGAATTCACATGCTGGATAAACAAAAAGACATTTCGTTCAAGAAATTATGACAAAATTCTAAGTAAGTAACAAACTCTTTATTGTTTTCACGACTTAGATACACGATGTAGAAATTTAATTCAAGAAATTATGAAACAATTCTCAGTAAGTAACAATTTCTTTCTTGAAGTCAAATCTTGGATACTCAATACGGAAATTTCATTCAAGAAATTATGAAAATATTTGTAAGTAAGTAACAAACTCTTTATTGATTTCACCTCTTGAATATACAGTACAGATACTTCATTCAATAAATTATGAAAAAATCGCCAGTAAGTAACAAACTCTTTATTGTTTTCACCTCTTGGATATACAATACGGAAATTTCATTCAATAAATTATGAAAATTTGTAAGCAAGTAACAAACTCTTTCCTGAAGTCACCTCTTGGATACACAATGCAGAAACTTCATTTAAGAAAGTATGAAAAAATTGTAAGTAAGTAAGTAAGTAACAAATTCTTTCTTGAATTCGCCTCTTGGATAAACAAAAAAAGTCATTTCATTCAAGAAATTATGACAAAATTCTAAATAAGTAACAAACCCTTTCTTGAATTCGCCATCGGGTTGCACAATACAGAAATTAATTCAGGAAACTATGAAAAACATTGCAAACAAACTCTTTCTCGAACTCGCTTCCTGGACAGACAATACAGCAATTTCACTCAAGAAATTATGAAAAAATTGTAAGTAAGTAGCAAACTGTTTCTTGAATTCTCCTCCTGGATGCACAATACAGATATTTCATTCAAGAAATTATAAAAAAAATTGTAAGTAAGTAACAAACTCTTTCTTGAATACACCTCTTGGATACCCAATACGGAAATTTCATTCAAGAAATTATGAGAAAATTCTAAGTAAGTAACAATCTCTTTCTTGAAGTCCCCTCTTGGATACGCAATACGATACGGAAATTTCATTCAAGAAATTATGAGAAAATTCCAGGTAAGTAACAATCTCTTTCTTGAAGTCCCCTCTTGGATACACAATACGGATATTTTATTCAAGAAATTATAAAAAAAAGGAAAGTAAGTAACAAACTCTTTATTGATTTCACCTCTTGGATACAAAAAAAAGACATTTCATTCAAGAAATTATGACGAAATTCTAAGTAAGTAAAAAAACTCATTCTTGAATTCGCCGTTTGCATGCACAATGCAGAAATTTCATTCTATGGGACCTCTACACGTGATTAAACACGTTTTGAAACTACATGCTATTTGCTTGCCTTTCCTTGGTACCTTTCCAAACGAGCGCGGATTCCCCACTGGTTCCTACACATTGCAAAAAAGTGAGCAGTACGAAAACTCCACGTTTTCAACCAGACTGGTTTTTTAGACAACACCCATTTTTTTAGGGGTCAATCAGAGACAGCGGAGATTGCTCAATAAACGATAACTTGATTGGTGATTGGTTACACATTGCAACGGCGCATATATAGTGAGAGAGACATGCAAAGTCGACATAGCATTATTTCATTTTTTAAGGTTAATTTAGACGAGGTTACGTGCGCGCACGTAACCTCGCTGTCTCTGATTGCATGTCTCTTTGCATGTCTCTCTCACTATGTATGCGCCGTTGCGGTGTGTAACCCGCAACGGCGCATACATAGTGAGAGAGACGTGCGCGCACGTAACCTCGTCTAGTAAGTAAGTAACAATCTCTTTCTTGAAGTCAACTCTTGGATACGCAATACGATACGGAAATTTCATTCAAGAAATTATGAGAAAACTCCAGGTAAGTAACAATCTCTTTCTTGAAGTCCCCTCTTGGATACACAATACGGATATTTTATTCAAGAAATTATAAAAAAAGGAAAGTAAGTAACAAACTCTTTATTGATTTCACCTCTTGGATACAAAAAAAAGACATTTCATTCAAGAAATTATGAAAAAATTCTAAGTAAGTAAAAAAACTCATTCTTGAATTCGCCGTTTGCATTCTCAATACAGAAATTTCATTCTATGGGACCTCTACACGTGATTAAACACGTTTTGAAACTGCATGCTATTTGCTTGCCTTTCCTTGGTACCTTTCCAAACGAGCGGGGATTCCCCACTGGTTCCTACACATTGCAAAAAAGTGAGCAGTACGAAAACTCCACGTTTTCAACCAGACTGGTTTTTTAGACAACACCCATTTTTTTTAGGGGTCAATCAGAGAAAGCGAATTGCTCAATATACGATAACTTGATTGGTGATTGGTTACACACCGCAACGGCGCATACATAGTGAGAGAGACATGCAAAGTCGACATAGCTTTATTTCATTTTTTAAGGTTAATTTAGACGAGGTTACGTGCGCGCACGTCTCTCTCACTATGTATGCGCCGTTGCGGGTTACACACCGCAACGGCGCATACATAGTGAGAGAGACATGCAAAGAGACATGCAATCAGAGACAGCGAGGTTACGTGCGCGCACATAACCTCGTCTAAATTAACCTTAAAAAATGAAATAAAGCTATGCCAACTTTGCATGTCTCTCTCACTATGTATGCGCCGTTGCAATGTGTAACCAATCACCAATCAAGTTATCGTTTATTGAGCAATCTCCGCTGTCTCTGATTGACCCCTAAAAAAATGGGTGTTGTCTAAAAAACCAGTCTGGTTGAAAACGTGGAGTTTTCGTACTGCTCACTTTTTTGCAATGTGTAGGAACCAGTGGGGAATCCCCGCTCGTTTGGAAAGGTACCAAGGAAAGGCAAGCAAATAGCATGTAGTTCCAAAACGTGTTTAATCACGTGTAGAGGTCCCATAGAATGAAATTTCTGCATTGTGCATGCAAACGGCGAATTCAAGAATGAGTTTTTTTACTTACTTAGAATTTTGTCATAATTTCTTGAATGAAATGTCTTTTTTTTGTATCCAAGAGGTGAAATCAATAAAGAGTTTGTTACTTACTTACAACTATTTTCATAATTTTTTGAATAAAATATCCGTATTGTGTATCCAAGAGGGGACTTCAAGAAAGAGATTGTTACTTACCTGGAATTTTCTCATAATTTCTTGAATGAAATTTCCGTATCGTATTGCGTATCCAAGAGGGGACTTCAAGAAAGAGATTGTTACTTACTTAGAATTTTCTCATAATTTCTTGAATGAAATTTCCGTATTGGGTATCCAAGAGGTTTATTCAAGAAAGAGTTTGTTACTTACTTACAATTTTTTTTTATAATTTCTTGAATGAAATATCTGTGTTGTGCATCCAGGAGGAGAATTCAAGAAACAGTTTGCTACTTACTTACAATTTTTTTCATAATTTCTTGAGTGAAATTGCTGTATTGCCTGTCCAGGAAGCGAGTTCGAGAAAGAGTTTGTTTGCAATGTTTTTCATAGTTTCCTGAATTAAATTTCTGTATTGTGCAACCCAATGGCGAATTCAAGAAAGGGTTTGTTACTTATTTAGAATTTTGTCATAATTTCTTGAATGAAATGACTTTTTTTTGTTTATCCAAGAGGCGAATTCAAGAAAGAATTTGTTACTTACTTACTTACTTACAATTTTTTCATACTTTCTTAAATGAAGTATCTGCATTGTGTATCCAAGAGGTGACTTCAGGAAAGAGTTTGTTACTTGCTTACAAATTTTCATAATTTATTGAATGAAATTTCCGTATTGTATATCCAAGAGGCTAAAACAATAAAGAGTTTGTTACTTACTGGCGATTTTTTCATAATTTATTGAATGAAGTATCTGTACTGTATATCCAAGAGGTGAAATCAATAAAGAGTTTGTTACTTACTTACAAATATTTTCATAATTTCTTGAATGAAATATCCGAATTGAGTATCCAAGAGTTGACTTCAAGAAAGAAATTGTTACTTACGGAGAATTTTTTCGTAATTTCTTGAATTAAACTTTTACATCGTGTATCTAAGTCGTGAAAACAATAAAGAGTTTGTTACTTACTTAGAATTTTGTCATAATTTCTTGAACGAAATGTCTTTTTGTTTATCCAACAGGTGAATTCAAGAAAGAATTTGCTACTTACTTACAATTTTTTCATAATTTCTTTTATGAAATTTCTGTATTGTGTATCCAAGAGGTGACTTCAAGAAAGAATTCGTTACTTACTTAGCTGTCTCTGATTGGTCCCTAAAAAAAATAAGTGTTGTCTAAAAAACCAGTCTGGTTGAAAACGTGGAGTTTTCGTACTGCTCACTTTTTTGCAATGTGTAGGAACCAGTGGGGAATCCCTGCTCGTTTGGAAAGGTGCCATAGAAAGGTAAGCAATCTAAGTCGTGAAAACAATAAAGAGTTTGTTACTTACTTAGAATTTTGTCATAATTTCTTGAACGAAATGTCTTTTTGTTTATCCAACAGGTGAATACAAGAAAGAATTTGCTACTTACTTACAATTTTTTCATAATTTCTTTTATGAAATTTCTGTATTGTGTATCCAAGAGGTGACTTCAAGAAAGAATTTGTTACTTACTTACTTACAATTTTTTCATAGTTTCTTAAATGAAGTTTCTGCATTGTGTATCCAAGAGGTGACTTCAGGAAAGAGTTTGTTACATGCTTACAATTTTTTCATAATTTCTTAAATGAAATTTCTGCATTGTGTATCCAAGAGGTAACTTCAAGAAAGAGTTTGTTACTTACTTAGAATTTTGTCATAATTTCTTGAACGAAAACCTCGAGATACTAAAGTTAACTTCTCAAATAATAAACCCCAGGAGCCTAACACCCACGAAAATCTAAAAAACTAGGTCTGAAAACCCAAACAGCTAATTAACTATTCTAATTCATGATTTCAGGCACGTCAAACCATGAAATACTAAAGTGAACTTCTCAAATAATAAACTCCAGGAAACAAACACCCACGAAAATCTAAAAAACCTTGGTCTGAAAACCCTAAACTGCTAATTAACTATTCTAATTCATGATTTCAGGCACGTAAAACCACAAAATACTAAAGTTAACTTCTCAAATAATAATAAACCCCAGGAGTCAAACACACACAAAAATCTAAAGACCTAGGTCTGAAAACCCTAAATAGCTAATTAACTATTCTAATTCATGATTTCAGGCACGTAAAACCACAAAATACTAAAGTTAACTTCTCAAACAATAAACCCCAGGAGTCAAACACACACGAAAACCTAAAAAACCTAGGTCTGAAAATCCCCAAAAAGCCAATTAAATATTCTAATTCATGATTTCAGGCAAGTCAAACCATGAAATACTAAAGTTAACTTCTCAAATAATAAATTCCAGGAACCTAACACCCACGAAAATCTAAAAAACTAGGTCTGAAAACCCAAACAGCTAATTAACTATTCTAATTCATGATTTCAGGCACGTAAAACCAAAAAATACTAAAGTTACCTTCTCAAATAATAAACTCTAGGAAACAAAAAGCCACGGAAACCTAAGAAACCTAGGTCTGAAAATCCCCAAACAGCCAATTAAATATTCTAATTCATGATTTCAGGCAAGTCAAACCATGAAATACTAAAGTTAACTTCTCAAATAATAAATCCCAGGAACCTAACACCCACGAAAATCTAAAAAACTAGGTCTGAAAACCCAAACAGGTAATTAACTATTCTAATTCATGATTTCAGGCACGTAAAACCACAAAATACTAAAGTTAACTTCTCAAATAATAAACTCCGGGAAACAAACACCCACGAAAACCTAAAAAACCTAGGTATGAAAATCCCCAAACAGCCAATTAAATATTCTAATTCATGATTTCAGGCAAGTCAAACCATGAAATACTAAAGTTAACTTCTCTAAAAAACTAAAATCTAAAAAACTAGGTCTGAAAACCCAAACAGGTAATTAACTATTCTAATTCATGATTTCAGGCACGTAAAACCACAAAATACTAAAGTTAACTTCTCAAATAATAAACTCCGGGAAACAAACACCCACGAAAACCTAAAAAACCTAGGTATGAAAATCCCCAAACAGCCAATTAAATATTCTAATTCATGATTTCAGGCAAGTCAAACCATGAAATACTAAAGTTAACTTCTCAAATAATAAATCCCCGGAACCTAATACCCATGAAAATCTAAAAAACTTTGTCTGAAAACCCAAACAGCTAATTAACTATTCTAATTCATGATTTTAGGCACGTCAAATCACGAAATACTAAAGTTAACTTCTCAAATAATAAACCCCAGGAACCTAACACCCACGAAAATCTAAAAAACTAGGTCTGAAAACCCAAACAGCTTATTAACTATTCTAATTCATGATTTCAGGCACGTCAAACCATGAAATACTAAAGTTAACTTCTCAAATAATAAACTCCAGGAAACAAACACCGACGAAAATCTAAAAAACCTAGGTCTGAAAACCCTAAACAGCTAATTAACTATTCTAATTCATGATTTCAGGCACGTAAAACCATAAAATACTAAAGTTAACTTCTTAAATAATAAACCCCAGGAGTCAAACATCCACGAAAATCTAAAAAACCTAGGTCTGTAAACCCTAAACAGCTAATTAAATATTCTAATTCATGATTTCAGGCACGTAAAACCACAAAATACTAAAGTTAACTTCTCAAATAATAAACCCCAGGAGTCAAACACACACGAAAACCTAAGAAACCTAGGTCTGAAAATCCCCAAACAGCCAATTAAATATACTAATTCATGATTTCAGGCACGTCAAATACGAAATACTAAAATTAACTTCTCAAATAATAAATCCCAGGAACCTACCGCCCACGAAAATCTAAAAAAGCTAGGTCTGAAAACCCAAACAGCTAATTAACTATTCTAATTCATTATTTCAGGCACGTAAAACCACAAAATACTAAAGTTAACTTCTCAAATAATAAACCCCAGGAGTCAAACACACACGAAAACCTAAGAAACCTAGGTCTGAAAATCCCCAAACAGCCAATTAAACATTCTAATTCATGATTTCAGGCAAGTCAAACTATGAAATACTAAAGTTAACTTCTCAAATAATAAATCCCAGGAACCTAACACCCACGAAAATCTAAAAAAGCTAGGTCTGAAAACCCAAACAGCTAATTAACTATTCTAATTCATTATTTCAGGCACGTAAAACCACAAAATACTAAAGTTAACTTCTCAAATAATAAACCCCGGGAACCAAACACCCACGAAAATCTAAAAAACGTAGGTCTGAAAACCCAACCTTGACTTTCAAACACCAACCCGGACATGCAAACAAAAAGAATCAGACATGTAAACAGAGAAAGACAGGCACTTTAGACATTCAAACCAACAAAGACAAATTCTTCGACTTGCAAACATCAGCCCAGGCTTTCCCCTTGAGGTAGATTCCGTTTATTTTCGATTCTGAGTATTTTTGGTTTTCCCGCCAAAATTAAACCACCCCCCCCTCCCCTGCCCTCTGAAATGGGGGAACGAAGGGCCTCTGAGCCTTCCCCTTGAGGCAGATCCCGTTTATTTTCGATTCTGAGTATTTTTGGTTTTCCCTCCAAAATTGACCCCTCCCCTCCCCTGCCCTCAGAAATGGGGGAGCGAAGGACCTCTGAGCTTTGCCCATGAGACAGATCCTGTTTTTTTTCGATTCTGAGTATTTTTGGTTTTCCCTCTGAAATTGACTCCCCCTCTCCCTCCCCTGCCCTCAGAAATGCGGGAACGAAGGGCCTCTGAGCCTTCCCCTTGATGCAGATCTCGTTTATTTTCGATTCTGAGTATTTTTGGTTTTCCCTCCAAAATTGACCTCCCCCTCCCCTGCCCTCAGAAATGTGGGAACGAAGGGCCTCTGAGTCTTCCCCTTGAGGCAGATCTCATTTATTTTCGATTCTGAGTATTTTTGGTTTTCCCTCCAAAATTGACCCCCTCCCTTTCCTGCCCCTCAGAAATGGAGGAACGAAGGACCTCTGAGCTTTGCCCATGAGACAGATCCTGTTTATTTTCGATTCTGAGTATTTTTGGTTTTCCCTCTGAAATTGACTCCCCCTCTCCCTCCCCTGCCCTCAGAAATGTGGGAACGAAGGGCCTCTGAGTCTCCCCTTGAGGCAGATCTCATTTATTTTCGATTCTGATTATTTTTGGTTTTCCCTCTAAAATTGACCCCCCACCTCTCCTGCCCCTCAGAAATTGGGGAACGAAGGGCCTCTGAGCCTTCCCCTTGAGGCAGATTCCCGTTTATTTTCGATTCTGGGTACTTTTGCTTTTTCCTCCAAAATTGACCCCCTTCCTCTCCTGCCCCTCAGAAATGGAGGAACGAAGGACCTCTGAGTTTTGCCCATGAGACAGATCCTTTTTATTTTCGATTCTGAGTATTTTTGGTTTTCCTTCTGAAATTGACTCCCCCTCTCCCTCCCCTGCCCTCAGAAATGTGGGAACGAAGGGTCTTTGAGCCTTCCCCTTGAGGCAGATCCCGTTTATTTGCGATTCTGAGTATTTTTGGTTTTCCCTCCAAAATTGACCCCTCCCCTCCCCTGCCCTCAGAAATGGGGGAACGAAGGGAACGTTAGATCCTATTTTAAATTGACAATACTTATCAAACATCACTTGTCTATTATACAGACCACATCGGAAAGATAAAGCTAGGTCAAGTCACAATGTCATTCTATCATCGTTAGCCATTTTCATAGACTGATGATGTTTCAAATTTATAACAAATTACCTGAGTTAACAACTCCTTCGGGGTTACCTTAACTGCTAATCAGTTTAATCCTTTTTTTTCTCCCCCTTCATACAATCCAATCACTAATTAGAATCATTCACACTCCTATTATTCAAAACATTAATTAATATCGTTCATAGTGTCCAATTTGCGAATCCCTTTTTGCAGAAATGTCAAATACTCACTCTCTTTGAAAAACTAAACCAGACTATATCCACCAAACCAGACTATACCCACCAAACCAGTCCTTGCTATAGCTTCCATAGAATTCCATATGCCATGTGAGGGAGCTCTGAATCTCTTTGAAAAGGTGTAGAGCTTCTATAGAATAACGTAGAAATTGCTATAGTTTCAAGCAAATAACATGGTCCTATGGCCGTACGCAAATAGCATGGTCCTAGTGCTGTACGCAAATAGCATGGTAATTCCTAGTGCTGTACGCAAAGTATAAGGTAACATACTACTGTTATAAACAAGAAGATTTTTAGTCATCAATTGGCCCACAAGTTAGTCATCAATTGGCCCACAGGCTAACATAGTGCTCACATGATGGTGGGACGGCCAGCCGTATTGATTATGTTTTGCAAACCAATGATCAACAGGATCGATGAAGGGCACTAGGGCATATAGAAGTGCTGTCATAGATGTTAAAAGTAAAGATTCAAGTAGTAGTGTTTAGACTGTAGTAGAAATTGTTACTTTGATGTTAAAAGTACAGTGGTAGTATTTAAAGCAAATTAAAGAAAAAATCAAGGAAGAACAATTACCTATTATGTAGTCTTGACATTGATAGACTCCAGAATAGAAATTCAAGAGGAAGATACAATAGGCCAGGTAGAAGAGAGATGGGGTTTCCACAAGAATTTCTTGAGTTATAGACCTTAAGAAAGCAAAATCGTGTTAAAAAGAGGGTACATCGGTTCTACCAATGCGAAAAGGTGAATTTCTTTGTTGTTCCAGCCAGGGAACTATAAGTCATCTTTTAAATATTTTTGGTAAAGTTTAATTTACCAAAAACCTTTTGGTAAATTAAAGGTTCAGGTAAATTTTTGGCTTTAAAAGGTAATTCCAGTTGCATACTTTTTGAATCGATCTGCCGTCATTTTTTAAGGGGTTTCCGACTATTTTTCGAAATTCCTATAAATTTGTGTTCAAAATAACATTTTATAATTAAAACTAATCGAGTAGTAAACATTCGTGATTTTGCTATAAAAAGCAATTTTTTCTTACTATCCAGTCTCATTAAAAATGTTCATTTTAAAATTTTCGGTTACTACGGGACGTGGTTTATTCCTGAATAGGCAGGTTCGTACAGGACAATAAGTGTCTGTACCCCGGTTTAAAATTATGAAGGAATCAAAAAGCTTACGGATTTTAAAGAGCATTTAATTAAATACTTTCTACCTAAAATGTAATTAGCATAAATGAGAACATCATTAAAATGTAGTTAAAGTACTGTAATTAAAACAAAAACTATTAGATATAATTCAATAACTAATAAAAATTACGTATAATTATATGTTTATGAATAAGTCTTATACGGCATGTTTTCTATCAGGAATACCGATGAAACTTCAATAGTACTCTGCATAAATAAACATCGCGCGCTTACTGCCCTCTATCTAAAAAACGCTTTAACGTACTAAAACAAACAAAGAACAAGAATATAGAGAATTTGGTCTCATACATTTTTTTGAATAAATACAAATAGCATAAAACCAACAGAACCAAGATGTTGGCAAAAAACGGGCAAAACCTCAATTCTTTTTTCTTTTGACCTTTGAAAAATGTAGTCACGGAAGTCTTACAATGGGTAAGGTTGGAGACAAAATATGTGGTGCCATAACAAATGTATATATAAATTTTTTAGCTGACTATCTCAAATTATAAGATTCTTACCCTATTTTGGCTAATACGACTGGACTACGATTATTAAATTTAAACCGGGATTTCATAGTCATTGCTGCCATTGTAAAAAAAAAAAAAAAAAATGCGAACGTTGTGTCTTATCTTGATATCTCCAGAATATATTTTAGGGTTTTTGTATAAAATAACATTTGTGTTTACTTGAAGACACGCTAAAATCCCAGTTATGTTTGATATATGTAATATAGAATTATATATAATATATATATAATATATAAACATAATATGTAATATAAATAATATACATATATATATATATATATATATATATATATATATATATATATATATATATATATATATATATATATATATATATATATATATATATATATATATATATATATATATATATATATATATTTATACATATATAATATACAGTACAATTTTACTGTTTCACTGGAGTATACCATTTGCCTACTAAAACTCATCTACAAGGCTTGTATTTGGGTGTGTCCACCCCCTCCCTGTCCCCTCCCTAAAGGCAAAGAATTGCCCAAATCGCCCAAGTGACCAAATCAGAAGTTTAATTTTGTTTTTTGATGGATTCTTCTTTCCCCTTTTCCAAAGCATAACTCCACCACTGTGGGTGTCCAGTTAAAGTGACACATATAAAGTCCCCTATATCCTTTGAAAAGTCACTGAAGATAACTCTTTGGCATCTTGGCAACTTTGGATCCAGGAGACAAGCAGTCAACACCTTTGGGGTTTCCAAGTCCACTGTGTTTAGCTATGTTCATAAGATTCTCCATATTCTTCCTGGCATTTCACAACGCTTCAAAAAATGGCTGCACCTGGAGATAGGACAGAGAAGGGTTTATGGAAAAGACTAAAATTCACGGTGTTTTAGGGGCCATTGATGGCAGCCACATTGGAATTGTTTGTTCAGAACTCAAGAATAGAAAGAATGTTACGTCTGTCTCGAGAAAGAGGGAGAGAATACCTCTTAATAGAGAATAACTCTTAAGTGAACTCCGTCAATACAAGTGATAATGAAAGAAGGACTTTCAGGGTTATATAGTTTCAGTTAAATCAATATAGCCCACAATTAAAAATTCAAATTATAGCAACTCGGCTATTTTAAATAAAGAACTTCTCGATCAAAGTTGTGTCTGCACATGTTGAAAATTGATAAATGAAGATCCTAAGGTAAAATGAATGTAAAGTCCCTGCAGTTATATGTCTTGTAGAGAATTTCGAGTAATATCATGCAACAAATCTTGCAAAATATTGGAAACGTCCTTTAGAATTTCTTAAAAGTGCTCTAATATTCTGAAATGCTTAAAAAAGGAAATTTTTGGTCCTGAAGATGTTTTAATGCTTTAATAAGAGATCATTTCGGTCAATCATTGGAGAAGTTATCCCCCTGTACGTCCTGGAAAGGTACACAGACCAATTTTATCTTCCTGAAAATACTTCAAGTTTTTCCCTAGGAAGGCAGGGCTGGAGCCTTCTAACACAGACATGTTCACTGAAAATTCCCAAACTTTTTACTTATGTACAACCCTTTATACAGTTTCGGAACGCTTAGTACTCTTCTTAAAAAATGTATGCATTTTAATAACACTCAAAGAGATTTATTTTCTTGTTAAGAATTTAGGTTATTCAGAATAAAATACAAAAAACAGATGTGGTTGCCTAACAATTTTCTATCTATTTTTGTTTTCTTTCTTGCATGTCAAACCATTTTTTAGATAGAGGACAGTGAGCGCGTGGTGTTATGCCGTATAAAGTATAAAAAAGATTCGTTTTAGATTACCAAATCCATAAATGTAAATTTTTCCGCTTGAAAACTCTGGTTGAATACAAGAATTCAAATACAAGTATAGGCCATAAATTAATATAAAGAAATAAGAGAAATAAATGAGAACAAGTCGAATTAGCCCTAAAATAGCAAATCAGCATGGCAAACAAAGGGGGTTGTGGCGTAAAGGGGCATTAACTTAAACACTGGAGAAAAAGGAGAAGTTCAAAGTAACTCATTTACGCTAAATACAACAGGTGAACAGAAAAGTTCAAGGATTTGTAGGATTGCCACCAAGCTGCTATTGAACAATTTTTAGTAGTATTTATCGTCTGTGGCACACTTCAATGGCGATACTGCGTTTTCATACTGATAGTTTTTCAAGATTAAACGCAATATGCTGCTTTCAGAGAGCGTAAATTTGACTTATATTCTTGCATATGGTATATTTTTGGGTAATATGCTGCATTGTATCTACTGTGGTAATACAAAAAAAAAAATAATTGCCCCAACTATGACCTTATGGGGCAAAAAAAACACTTCGGAGCAGGAACAAAAGTTATATCAGATTTATTTGGACTAAAGAGCAGGATCCCTGTGCAAGAAGTAGTAACTTTAATTTCTCTTCACAGATAGCAAAAGCTTTTAGGAATACAACCAGAAAACTCCAATTTCTCCGCTGATACTACTTCTACTACTAACAGCTCACTGCAGTACCAAGCTGCCCGAGGCCAGCACAGCTACAGAGGCTCCTCCTTCTTTCCATTCTATTCAAAACCTCCCCTTTAAACCCTTCCCAAGAAGTTAAAAAGATAATAGTTAAAAAAAAGAAGCCTAAACATGAATTGGAGAACAGGGATCCCTGGCGAACGATAATTATTGCGATATAATCAGTTTTTTAACAACATGCTATTTTATATCTTTGTATTTTTAATTAATTCATAGTTGTTAATGTTTTTCCCTTTTGTTTTATTTTGAGTAGCTTTATCGTGTTACTTCTTCAGGGTTATTAATTTTACCATTTTGCTTCATTTTTACTAATAGTATATTCAAAGTTTCTCCACATTTCGTCTTACTTATGATATCTTGCTAAATTAGCCGGCAAATTTAACAAAAATACCGTTTTAAACAATAACATTTCACCGTTTTGAATTTCCTGGGGCCTGTTTAGTTTTAAATTTTTAGATGATTAAGCAATTGTAAATTATTATACATTTGTTGAAAATTAATACAATAAATTGCATTCTTAATAACCTTCTATCACATAAATCAATTAATGACTAAGTTCTTAAGATTCCTTTAATTACCATTTTTTTTTATTTCTTGGAGTTATGAACAAAAACAATCCTTAATACACTGCTCCAGAGTGACTTTACGTAAAGTATACCAACGCACTTATTTATTGTCAGACTTTTTTCTTCAAATGGGAAAAAAATACTAGATATTTTGGTCTTGCATATGTGACCGAAATATCTAGTATTTTTTGTAAAATTTTATCACTGTTTGTGAAAATCACTGTCTATATCAAGGATTTTATCCCTATTTCAACTTTTATTTATCGTCATGGAAAGGCAGTGTGGTCTCCGAAATTATCTAAATTAAGGGGCTACCAAAATTATGTTTCTGAATATACTGTTGCTACCTTTGAGTGACGTGGCGTAATGTAGATAGACAAATTGAATCATTCTTGTGCTTTTATTAAGGGATTGGATGTCATAAAAATCCTTTTGTGTGTCTCAGTGTTGATCATCTCAAAGACAACGGACCCATCAGAAAATTCTCCTCGCACCACAGAGAACCCCCAAGATAATTTCAGTAAAAAAGGAGTTTTCTTTGATGTATTAACAGTTCGATAAAATTAAGGAAGGTTACTTTAGAATAAAGAAAACGGTCAATCTCTTACTAATTGTTAATCAAAGTACCGTCTATTCCGTGTACATTCAGCGTAACTTATATACATCTTGTGTTCTCAATTTTATCTGTAGTAACTTAGTAACAGTTACAAGTAGCAATGTGGGGCTATTTTTTTCTTATATAGGAGCTTAAGATCATGAAAAAGGTTTAACGGTGATTGCCCCAATACTGTCGTCTACATAATCAAAGTCATAGATGACGCTATTATCAATTGCAGTAATAGATGGTGACATGCTATCTTTTCCATCAATAGATACTGTATGCACAATGAGCAGTGCCCTATCTTTTTTACACATAGGTTACTAAGAATTTTGCAAATTTCAAGAAATATAACTTAGCTGATATTCATAATCATTCATGTTGTCGGTGAAACAATATAGCGAATACAAGCGGTCCCCTGTCTCACCATACAACAATAAACATATTACAACAACACACATATGCATCCATACCACAGAAAAACTATACAACAAGACCCATATTACAACAAGACACATATCCCAACATTCCAAGTGGCCATTGGAGACATCAAGTTTGTCGACCATCTGGTAAGACGTTCCGGAGTGATAAGGAAAATTCATGGTACCAATATTATCAGATATTCGATGGCCAAGAATCTCGTTCAATAATAAAAGTGACTTCTAAGTAACATTATGTGTAATATATGAAGTTTTTATATGGATTCTAATAAGCAATTGATAGAGATCTTTTTGTATTTTAATGGTATTGAGCCGATTACTGATTATTGATAATTGAATATGACTTCAACACTGCAGATATCATTATCGTAATGTAATGGAACTTTGCACATCGGTTTTCTATTACCGGACTTGCAAATAATTTTGGGCCCCCACATTCTCATCCATGATCCCAAATCCCCGTCCAGGGCTCCATTTTCCCACTCCATGAACCCCCTCCATTTCTAGGGACCCCAACCCTCTCCCTCCAGGGCTTCCAGCTCCAGGGGCCCCATCCCTCCCCATCGTGCTCCCTTTTTTACCTTTTTTTCAACTTTTTTTCATGTCTTCAAACAACATTAAACATACTTTTAGCCAAAAAATCACATTTTGCAAATAATTTTGGGCCCCCACATTCTCATCCATGATCCCAAATCCCTGTCCAGGGCTCCATTTTCCCACTCCATGAACCCCCTCCATTTCTAGGGACCCCAACCCTCTCCCTCCAGGGCTTCAAGCTCCAGGGGCCCCATCCCTCCCCATCGTGCTCCCTTTTTTACCTTTTTTTCAACTTTTTTTCATGTCTTCAAACAACATTAAACATACTTTTAGCCAAAAAATCACATGTGATATTTTAAAAGTATAAAATGAAGATGATATAAATGTGTCTACCCTGAGTTTTTCAATTAGACAAAAAAAATATTTGTAGTGTCATTTTTTTGGAACTAGAATTTTTTCTTGATCATAGACTTTTTTATTTTCCTGAACATAGAATTTTTATTGAACTGGGAAATTTAAAATTAATTTTCAGAAATTTTGACGTAAATGAATATTGAAAAATGTTTTTATTTTAGGCCGATGATGCATCGACACTGTCGAAAAGAACAAATTAAACTACTTGATAATTTCCAAATCTTTTCATTGACGACTGAATATTAAAAATTAATAAGAAAGAACTTTTGCATAGAGCAAATTAAACTACTTGGTAAATTCCAAGTCGTTCAATTGGTGACTGAGCATCAAAAAATAATAAGAAGTACTTTAGTATAGAACAAAATCAACTACTTGGTAAATTTCAAGTCTTTTAATTGATGACCGAGTATACAAAATTAGTAAGAAAACACTTTGGCATAGAACAAACTCACCTACTTGGTGAATTCCAAGTCCTTTAAATGGGAACTAAATATGAAAAATTAATAAAAAAAATACTTTTCCATAGAGCAAAAACAGCTACTTGGTAAATTCCAAGTCTTTTAATTGGTAACTGAGCATAAAAATTAATAAAAAGTACTTTTCCCTAGAACAAACTCAACTCATTGGTAAATTCCATGTCTTTTAATTGATAATTGAGTATAAAAAAATAATATGAAAACACTTTTGCATAGAAGAAATTCAGCTACTTGGTAATTTTCAAGTCTTTTAATTGATGACTGAGTATCAAAAATTATTAAAAAAAGTAATTTTGCATTGAACAAACTCAGCTATATGATAAAATCAAAGTCTTTTAATTGTTGACTGAGTATGAAAACATCTAAGAAAACACTGTTGCCCAGAACAAACTCAACTATCTGATAAATTCCAAGTCTTTTAATTGGCGAGTAAGTATAATAAAATAATAAAAATCGCTTTTGCATTGAACCAACTCAACAACTTGGTCAATTTCAAGTCTTTTAATTGAGGACTGTGTATAAAAAATTAATAAGAAAAAACTTTCGCATAGAGCAAACTCAACTACTTCGTAAATGCCAAGTCCTTTAATTGGGAACTGAATATCAAAAATTAGTGAAAAACTATTTTTACATAGAACAAAAACAACTACTTGGAAAATTCCAAATCTTTTATTTGGTAACTGAGTATAAAAATTAATAAAAAGTACTTTTGCATAGAACAAACTCAACTTCTTGGTAAATTCCATGTCTTTTAATTGATAACTGAGTATAAAAAATTAATATGAAAACACTTTTGTATAGAAGAAATTCAGCTACTTGGTAATTTTCCAGTCTTTTAAATGGTGACTGAGTACAAAAAATTATTAAAAAAGTACTTTTGTACTGAACAAACTCAGCTATTTGATAAAATTCAAGTCTTTTAATTGATAACTGAGCATCAAAACATCAATAAGAAAAATTTTTGCCTAGAAAAAACTCAACTACTTGATAAATTCCAAGTCTTTTAATAGGTGAGTGATTAAAAAAAATAATAAAAAATAACTTTTGCATAGAACAAAATCAACTAATTGGTAAATTCTAAATCTTTTAATTTATGACTGAGCATCACTAATTAATAAGAAAACACTTTTGCATAAAACAAACTCAGATACTTGGTAAATACGAAGTCTTTCAATTTATGACAGAGCATCAAAAATTAATTAAAAAGTACTTTTGCATAGAACAAGCTCAAATATTTGGAATATTACATGCCATTTAATGGATGACTAAGTATAAAAAAATATTAAAAAATACTTTTGCTAAGAACAACTTCAGATATTTGACAAATTCCAAGTCTTTTAATTGATAACTGAGTATCAGAAAATTTATAAGAAAGCACTTTTGTATAGGACAAACTCAACTACTTGATAAATTCCAAGTCTTTTGATTGGTGACTGAGTATAAAGAATTAATGAAAAAACACTTTTGCATCGAACAAATTCAGCTACTTGGTAAATTCCAAGTCTTTTGATTGATGAATTAGTATCAAAACTTAATAAGAAAACCCTTTCGCATAGAACAAAATCAACAAGTTAGTAAATTCAGAATGTTTTACTTTATTGGTGACATAATTTTCATTGGTGACTGAGTATCAAAAATTAATTAATAGTACTTTTGCATACAACACAGTCAACTACTCGGTAAATTCCAAGTCTTTTATTTGCTGACGGAGCAAAAAAAAATTATTAAGAAAGCACTTTTTCATAGAACAAACTCGGCTACTTGATAAATTCCAAGTCTTTTAATTGGTGAATGAGCATCAAAAATCAATAAAGAAACACTTTTTCTTAAGACAATCAAGACTACTTGATAAATTCCAAGTCTTTTAATTGGCGACTAAGTATAAAAAATAAAAAAAAACACTTTTACATAGAACAAACTCAGCTATTTGGTAAATTTCTAGTCTTTTAAATGATGACTGAGCATAAAAATTAATAGTAAAAGACTTTCAAAAAGAATAAATTCAACTACTTGATAAATTCCATGTCTTTTATTTTATGATTGAGAATCAAAAATAAAAAAATATACTTTTGAATAGAATAAACTCAGCTACATAGTAAATTCAAGGTCTTTTAATTGGTGAATAAATATCGAAAATTATTAAAAAAAGGCCCTTTTGCATAGAACAAACTCAGTTAATAGATAAAATTCAAGTCTTTTAATTGGTGACTGAGTATAAGAAATTATTTTAAAAAATTTTTGCATAGAACAAAGTCAGGTATATAGTATATTCCAAGTCTTTTAATTGATGACTGAGTATCAAAAATGAATAAGAAGAACACATTTGCATAGAAAATACTCAACTGCTTGTTAAATTCCAAGTCATTTAATTGATAAATGAATTTAAAAAATTAATAAGAAAACACATTTAAATAGAACAGACTCGACTACTTGGTAAATTCCAAGTCTTTTAATTGCTGAGTGAGTATCATAAATTCATAAAAAAGCAATTTGTCAGAACAAACTCAACTACTTGGTAAATTCCATGTCTTTAAATTGATGACCGAGTATAAAAAAATAACAAGAAAACACTTTGGCATAGAACAAACTCAACTACTTGGTAAATTACAAGTCTGATAATTTGTGAGTGAATATCAAAAATTAATAAAAAGGTACTTTTACATAGAAAAAACTTTGTAAATTCCAGCTACTTGGAAAATTTCAAGTCTTCGAAAGGGCGAATGAGGATCGAAAATTCATAAAAAGTACTTTTGCATAGAACAAACTCAACTACTTGATAAATTCCATGTCTTTTAATTGGTGACTCAGCATAAGAAATTAATGAATGAACACTTTAGCATAGAAAAAACTCAGCTATTTGGTAAATTCTTTTAATTGATGATTCAGTATAAGAAATTAATAAAAAAGTAATTTTGCATATAACAAATTCAACTACCTGGTAAATTTCAAATCCTTTAATTGACGAATATGTATCAAAAAAATAATAAGAAAGCACTTTTGCATTGAGCAAACTCAACTACTTGATAAATTGGCGACTACTTGATAAATTGGCGACAGTCTTTTAATTGGCGACTGAGCATAAGAAATTAATGAATGAACATTTTTTCATAGAATAAACTTAGCTACTTGGTAAATTGCAAGTCTTTTAATTGATGACTGAGCATACAAAATTAATAAAAAAGTACTTTCACATATAATAAATTCAACAACTTGGTAAACTCCAAATCTTTTAATCGGTGACTAATAATCGAACATTAATAAAAAGTATTTTTGCATAGAATAAACTCAACTACTTGGTAAATTTTAAATCTTTTCATTGACGACTGGAGTATCAAAAATTAATGCTAAAGTACGTTTGCACAGAAAAAATTCAAGTACTTGATAAATTTCAAATCTTTTAATTTGTGACTGATTATCAAAAATTAATAAAAATGAACTTTTGCATAGAGCAAAATCGACTACTTGGTAAATTCCAAGTCTTTTATTTGATGATTGAGCAACACAAATTAATAATAAAACACTTTTGCATAGAACAAACTTTTGCATAGAACAGCTACTTGGTAATTTCCAAGTCTTGTAATTCATGACAGAGAATAATTCAGCATTGATTCAGAGTTCAAAGTGAACGGACCTCTCATAAATTGGATATTTTATTAATATTGTCAAACCAGTAAGCTTTTACATTGAATTATAATCCCAGTGAAGTTAGTTAGATTTCGTAATATTTCAAAGGATTATAGTTCCTGACCTATATATGAAACCTTTGCTTAATCTTTTAACCTAGTTTCTGGACATTTACATAAGTTTTTACGGCTTATGATTTGCGGACACGATTAATCGAAGCAATTTGGTTTCATAAGTGGAATAAGGGATTACGATTTATGGACTATATTAGTGTAAGTGAAAATGATTGATCCTGGAATTTGGGCGAAAGATAAACTTTTTTATAATCCAGTGTTGAATTTCATACAGAAAAATCTCGAACAAGGGAATTCACACGATTCGACTAAAGATCATGCTTTGAATTTTTTTCGGCTACTCATGTGTTAGATGCGAGAAAGCTTTTCATCCAGAAAGCGTTTCCGAGGGAAGTTCCACCCAGGCGAGTTGGTAATAACACCCAACAAAATAGTATTGCCGATATTATTCCAGCGTTTGAAAGATGCGACATCTGAAGATATAGATGTGCCGGACTTCGTGATAAGGAACGCGAGTGAAATCCTGATAATTCCCGCATCGGCATATTCCATGCTTAGTAGAAAGGTAAACGCCTGTTTTAATGAATTATGCGCTTTGTCAGAAAAGCTTCAAACCAGCTGCCTCCCCCCCCGCCCCTCCTCCTTTAGTTGAAGATAAACCTACATATGCAGTAATTGTGAAAAATGTTCCTACCGATTTAAGTGATCCTGGTTTGCGAAAAGATAAATTGAATACGCTTGAAGGTCATGAAGGGATTTTAAGTCTAAAACCTGATAATCAGAATAAAAAGTGGATCGTAGTTACTCGAGATAGGCAGTCAGCCGTATCCCTTGTCGCCTCAGCCTCTATGAGCCTACCTAATGTTCAAACCATGATCCTTGATAAAAAAAAGCACTTGGTATTGTTCGGGGTATCCCTGAAAATGTATCAGAATCATCTCTAAAGGAAAGCATACCGGGATTAGTACGTACTATAAAAATAGGACATTCAAAATGTTTTCGTTTGGAATTTCTGGATCAGTTAGCACTAAAAAATGCAATTAACCATGGTCTCCGACTTGGATATGAGCTTTTTCGTGTTGAAATCTACCAAAAATTACCGCGTCGTTGTTTCCAGTGCCAAGGGGTAGATGACACTATTGCTAGATGCCCACGTTCTCCTGATTTACCAAAATGTTCCCGCTGTGCTGGGGCTCACGAAAACACCACGGAAAACCCTTGCTCAGTTGCTCCTAAGTGCGTCAACTGCGGAGGACATCATGTTTCTTATAGTTTAAAATGCTCGGTACTGAGAAATGCGCTTGCCAAGACAACATGATGACTTCTCCTACAGCCTTAAGTTTTGTTTCTCTGAACATTAATGATACTAAAGATAAGGATCTGCAAATTGACGAGCTGCTAAATTTCGATGTTGTATTCCTACAGGAGCATCTACTTTCCAAAGTTAATACGAACAGTTTAAGGCGGTCTGCTTCACATGATATATTTATTCGAGAAGCAAAAAAGACCCGCGGTCACTCTTCCGGCGGCACCGCTATCTTCACTCGGTCGGGATATCAGCCTATGCAAATTTATTCTGATGCTAATATTCTATTAATCCAGTGTAATAACATGGCTTTTGTAAATGTGTATCTCCCATGCAATCATAGAAACACTCAGTCATTTACTACTTTTGTTAAAGCTTGCCAAAAACTGAAATCTCTTTTCATAAAATTTGCAGATAAAAATGTTGATTGGATCTTAGCCGGGGATATAAACACTGACATGTTGACTTCATCTAATCGATCTTAACTTCTGCTAGATTCTCTGCCAAGCATCTATCATGTCGCTGCTAAGAACCTGGCTTATACTTACATTCATAATCGAGGCTCCTTTAAATCCAACCTCGACCATATTGTTGTGTCTAAGTCCGGTCTAATAAAATCTGAGGTGTTTGTTGATGAAGATAAAATCAATGATGACCATCTCCCTATTCTGTGCCTAGTTGAGCCTCCTGATGTTCAAGCCCACTTTAAGGGTCCCCATTCAAAATGGTATCAAAAGCCCAATTGGAATCGGATAAACGTTGAGATGTATATTACTACTTTATGCACTCTACTCTCAACTATTAAAGTCCCGTTTCACTTGCTCCAGACTTCGATAAAGTGCCCTGATTCTAAGGAAGACCGAAATTCGTATTATTACCAGATAGTGGCATGTCTAAAGTCGGCCACAAAAGTTACAGTTTCGATTGAGCACGTGCGTTCTGGGTCTCGCAAGCCCCTGTGGAATATACATCCGGAAGTGAAAAAAGAAAAGAACCGCGCAAGGTTTTGGTTGCGATTGTGGAACGCGCTTGCAATCAACCCTCCTCCGGTGCTGTGTTTACAGTCAAGCAAAAAACGAAGAAAGAATACAAATTTTGCTTACGTAATGCAAGGCTCAACGCGTGGGACGCTCCAAACAGTAAAATGACTTGGAATAAAGTTATCAATAGCAGTAAGTGTTCTCCCCCTCCTCAGTCGGAATTAAACCTTATGAGTTTTGTGCGCCATTATATTGACATATTTTTCGTATTTAATCAGTGTGTTCAGAAACACTTTTCTAATCTACTTAGTTCGTTCCTACCAGTGTCTGTTTGTCAATATAGAGTCCCTGCGATAAGTATGAGTGATTTACATTGGGCGCTGAAGAAATTAAAAAGATCAGATTCTCCTGATTGTGATGGCCTATGCTTTAGGAATTTTGCTTATGATTGTCCATTATTGTTGAGCCACCTGCAGTTATTATTCCAGATTTATATAGCTCCATCTCTGGTTCCTGATAGTTTTCTTTCCAGTAGTGTCACGCCTATACTTAAACGCGGTAAAGATCCAGATTCATGCTCGAATTATAGACCGATTACTGTATCTTGTTTTATGAGTAAGATTTTTGAGTATGTCCTTTTGCCTGAAATAACTTCAAAGTGCGATTTTTCGTCTTTTCAACTAGGATTTAGAAGAGGGGTTGGTTGCCCCCAGGCGCATCATGTGCTCAGCCGATTGTTAAAGGAAGCTTTTGCCCAGAAGCGTTCATTGTATTGCTGCACAGTAAACATTTCCGGGGCTTTTGATAATGTTGTTCACGCCCAGGCCTTACATTCCCTTGCTTGTTTCGGAGTCAATTATTCAGTTATTTCTACATTGCGATATTGGTATGATAATTCTTATGTGCGTATTAAGTGGCTGTCATATACTTGTTATTCGGTAGCTGTTAGGAAAGGCGTTAGACAGGGAGGAGTTTTATCTCCTTATATATTTAAATGTGTCCTCGCTACTTGTTTAAAACATCTATCTCCTTCTGTGTTTTTTCGTGATATTGGTGTAAGTTATATTGCATACGCCGACGATATACTTTTAGTTAGTTTTTCTTGTCGACGGCTGGTTCAGAACTTCCGTAAGCTGTCTTCTCTACTTAGTGATATTGGCCTATCTGTTAATATGGGAAAGTGTGACTTTATGTGTTTTAATAGTAGCATTTCTGTATCTCCATTAAACCTCGGTTTGATTTCATTACCTTGTTTGGATAAAGTTGAGTGACTTGGTATATCGTTTTGCCCGTCCATTTCCGAAACTTGCTCTGAATTGGTTACTAATGCATTAAATAATATTCGTGTGTCATATGGTAAGATATCTCCAAATAGAGGGCGTTATAACCGTAAGGGCCTAGCTAGCTTTATAATAGTTTTTGCTCTCCAGGAGTAAATTTTCTATCTGGATTCCACCACTTACTGAGGAAAAAAGATTTACAGAGACTTAGAAGTGGTTACTTTAGATATTGTAAATATCTGATGTATTTACCCGGCCGTTTTAAAAATAGAAATATTGTATCCCGTCATGGTGTCATTGATGCTTGCGTGCGACTGGCCAGTGTGTCTTCTAATATGATTATGAATACTAGTAATGCTGTTTCTGTCACTGACCCCTTAGTTTGTTTTTTTCATCGTGATATCGGTTAATTTGTATTTTTTGTTGTTGTTGTTGTTTGATTTCGTAATGATGCTGTTATTTTTTCTTATATATTTTCCATTACTCCGCAGTGTCATTTATAATGTTCATATGTGGGTCATAAATAAATTATTATTATTGTTATTGTAAAAAATAATTAAAACAGTACTTTTGCATAGAAAAAACTCAGCTACTTGGTAAATTCCGAGTCTTTTAATTCATGACTGAGTATCAAAAATTAATAAGAAAACACTTTTGCTTAGAACAATCTCAATTACCAATTAGGTAGTGAGTGAGTATCGAAAATTAATAAAAAAAGCAATTTGCATAGAACAATCTCAACTTCTTGATGAATTCCAAATCTTTTAATAGATGACTGAGTTTCAAAAATAATGAATAGCATTTCTACATAGAACAAACTAACCTACTTTGTAAATTCTAAGTCTCTTTGATGACTGAGTATAAAAAATTAATAAGAAAACACTTAGCAAAGAAAAAACTCAACTACTTGACAAATTCCATGTCTTTTAAATGATGATTAAGAATAAAAAATCAATAGAAAAATCAATTTTGTATAGAACAAACTCAACTATTTGGTAAATTGCAAGTCTTTTAATTGGTGACTGAGCATAAGAAATTAATCAAAAAACATTTTTCATAGAATAAACTCAGCTACTTGGTAAATTTAAAGTCTTTTAATTGATGACTGAGCGTACAAAATTAATAAAAAAGTACTTTCGCATATAATAAATTCAACTACTTGGTAAATTTCAAATCTTTTAATTGGTGACTAAGTATCAAAAATTAATAAAAAGTATTTTTGCATAGAATAAACTCAATTACTTGGTAAATTTCAAGTCTTTTCATTGATGACTGGAGTATCAAAAATTAATACTAAATTACTTTTGCAAAAAAGAAATTCAAGCACTTGGTGAATCCCAAATCTTTTAATTGGTGACTGATTATCAAAAATTAATAAAATGGACTTTTGCATAGAACAAAATCAACTACTTGGTAAATTTCGAGTCTTTTATTTGATGATTGAGCAACACAAATAAATAATAAAACACTTTTGCATAGAACAAACTCAAATACTTGGTAAATTCCAAGTCTTGTAATTGATGACAGAGCATAAAAAATTATTAAAAAAGTACTTTTGCATAAAACAAACTCACCGACATGGTAAATTCCGAGTCTTTTAATTTATGACTGAGTATCAAAAATCAATAAGAAAACACTTTTGCTTAAAACAATCTCAACTACTTGATGAATTCCAATTCTTTTAATAGGTGACTAAGTATCAAAAATAGTGAATAGCACTTCTACGTAGAACAAACTCACCTACTTGCTAAATTCCAAGTATTTTAATTGATGATTGAGTATAAGAAATTAAGAAGAAAACACTTTACAAAGAAAAAACTCAACTGCTTGATAAATTCCAAGTCTTTTAAATGATAATTGAGAATCAAAAATCAATAGAAAAAAACTTTTGAATAGAATAAACTCAGCTACACGGTAAATTCCAGATCTTTTAATTAGTGAATGAGTATCGAAAATTAATTAAAAAATGCACGTTTGCATAGAACAATCTCAACTACTTGATGAATTCTAAGCCTTTTAATAGGTGACTGATTATCAAAAATAGTGAATAGCACTTCTACGTAGAACAAACTCACCTACTTGCTAAATTACAAGTATTTTAATTGATGACTGAGTATAAGAAATTAATAAGAAAACACTTAAAAAAGAAAAAAACTCAACTACTTGATAAATTCCAAGTCTTTTAGTTGATAATTGAGAATAAAAAATCAATAGGAAATTACTTTTGAATATAATAAACTCAGCTAGTTGGTAAATTCCAAGCCTTTTAAATGGTGACTGAGTATCAAAATGAATAAGAAAAACACTTTTTCATAGAACATACTCAACTACTTGATAAATTCTAGGTCATTTAAATGATGACTGAGTATCCATATTAATAGGAAAACATATTCACATAGAAAAAACCTCAACTACTTGGTAAATCCCAAGTCTTTTGATTGCTTAATGAGTATTATAAATTAAAAAAAAAAAAACACTTTAGCAAAGAGCAACTCAACTACTTGGTAAATTCCATGTCCTTTATTTGGTGAGTGAGTTTCAAAAATCTATATAAAAATGACTCTTGCATAGAAAAAATTCAGCTACTTTGTAAATCCCAAGTATCTTAATTGGTGAGTGAGTATCAAAAATTAAAACCTTATGCATAGAACAAAACCAGCTACTTTGCGAATTCTATGTCTTTTAATTGGTGAATGAGTATCGAAAATTATTGAAAAAGCAGTTTTACATTGAAAAAACTCAGCTACTTGGTAAATTCCTGGTCTTTGAATTGATGAATGAGTATTGGAAATTAATATGAAAGCACTTTTGCATACAACAAACTCTGCTACTTGGTAAATACCAAGTCTTTTAATTGATGATTGAGTATAAAAAATTTATTAAACAAGAACTTTTGTATAGAACAAATTCAGCTATTTGAGAAATTCAAAGCTTTTATTTGATGACTGAGTATCAAAAATGAATAAGAAAACACTTTTGCATAGAACAAACTCAACCACTTGATAAATATCAAGTCTTTTAACTGGCGATTGAGTATAAGAAATTAATGTAAAAACAATTTTGCACAGAACAAACTAAGCTACTTGGTATATTCTAAGTTTTTTAATTCACTACTGAGCATAAAAACTTAATAACAAAACAGTTTTGCCTAGAACAAAATAAACTAATTGGTAAATTCCAAATCTTTTAGTTAATGATTGACTATCAAAAATTAATGAAAAAGTACTTTCACGTAGAACAAATTAAACTACTTGGTAAATTCCAAATCTATCTTTGAACAAGATTCGTATAAAAAATTCAAATAGACCGTGAAAGTGAATTTGCTAATCCTTATTTAAAAAGGGTTTTAGTGAAATATAATACAATACTCTATCCTCGTCATAGTCCTATAAAGGCGGCACTGGCTGAACGTTTGATGCGAACAATTCAAATTTTAATTTCAAATTTATTGTACATTGAGACAGCTGCACTTATTCAAGATTTAGATAAAATTATGTGGATTTATAATCAACGCCCTCATCGATCCTTGTTGAATGCAAGCTTTCTTAAAGTTCAACAAAGTGACAATACACTTTTCCGTAAACAATATTCTAATGAAGATGCGGGGAAGAAAAAATTTAACGTTGTTGATACTGTTCGAATCAATCGTACAAGAAATATTTTTGAAAAGGGAAATTACTTGTGGAGCACTGAACTTTTTAAAGTGTAAAAAGTCTTGGACACTAAACCTATTACGTATCCGCCTCGTGATGTGAAAGATGAAGAGATTTTTGGCGGTTTTTATGACTATTAATTGTAAAAATTGTAATTAGCGAAATCTATCAAATTGAAAAAGTATTAAAAAGTCGTAGGCAACAAATAGGAACTAGTATTTGGAAGATAAAGATGGTTTTAAACAATTGTTTTTCTGTTATTTCAGGCAAATTAATGGTCCTATGTCAATTCTAAATTCTTGGTCAACTTTCTTAAGACACGCAGGCAGGCGTGCCTAGTTTGTCTCTCATTCCAGGCAATCTAACGGTCCTATGTCAATTTTAAATTATTGATCAGCATGCCTGAGACTCTAGGCAGGCATGCCTTTCCAAAAACTAACCTGACAAGTATATGTCCATAAAGAGAGTCATTCTTACTCCCGCCATTTATCCGTGCCATAGCCATTGAAAAATTTGCCTCTCAATTAATTGGACTATCTGCCTTGGATTGGCTCTTTCTACAATTAGCCATGTTTTGATGCAACCTTCTGCAAAATACTTGATAACTTGAATTCAATTTACTAAGGAATGTTACCATTTACCTTGGAATTTACCAACTTTTTTTTATTAATTTCTTATATTCACTCACCAATTAAAAGACTTGGAATTTACCAAGTAGTTGAATTTGTTCTATCAAAATGTTTGTTTTTATTAATTTTTGATACTCACTCTTCAGTTAAAAGACTTGGAATTTACCAAGTAGTTGGGTCTGTTCTTTTTAAATGTTTTTTCTTATTAATTTTTGATACTCCGTCATCAATTAAATGACTTGGAATCTACCAAGTAGTTGAGTATATTCTATACAAAAGGGTTCTTCTTAATCATTTTGATGCTCAGTAATCAATTAAAATACTTGGAATTTACCATATAGCTGAGTTTGATATATGCAAAAGTTTTCTAAATAATTTTTGATACTCAGTCACCAATTAAAAAGCTTAAAATTTACCGTGTAAGTGAGTATGTTCTATGTAAAAGTGCCTATTTTATTTAATTTTCGATATTTAGTAACAATTAAAAGACCTGAAACTTACCATGTAGCTGAGTTTATTCTATTCAAAAGTATTGTTTTTATTAATTTTTGATTCTCGATCATCAATTAAAAGATTTAAAATTTATCAAGTAGTTCAGCTATCTGAAGTCTATTCTTATTAATTTTTTGCTCTCAGTCATCCATTAAAAGACTTGAAATTTATCAACTAACTGATTTTATTGTAGGTAAAAGCACTTTTTCATTATTTTGATACTCAGGCACCAATTAAAAGACTTGGAATTTATCAAAAAGTTGAGATTGTTCTAAGCAAAAGTGTTTCCTTGTTAATTTTTGATACGCAGTCACCAATTAAAGGACTTGGAATTTACCAAGTAGCGTAGTTTGTTCTATGCAAAAGTACTTTCTTTATAATTTTCGATACTCAGTCATCAATCAAAAGACTTGAAATTTATCAAGTATTTGAGTTTGTTCTATGTAAACGCGTTTTCTTATTAATTTGTGTTGCTCAATCATCAAATAAAAGACTTGGAATTTATCAAGTAGTTTATTCTGTTTTCTGCAGAAGTACTTTTTATTAATTTTTTATTCTCAGCCACCAATTAAAATATTTGGAATTTACCAAGTAGTTGAATTTATTTTATGCATAAGCAGGTTTTATTAATTTTTAATACTCGGTCACCAATTAAAAGATTTGGAATTTACCAAGTAGTTAGATTTTGTTCTATGCGAAGGTGTTTTCTTATTAATTTTTTATACTCAGTCATCAATGAAACTTTGAATTTGCCAATTAGCCGAGTTTGTTCTATGCAAAAGTGTTTTCTTATTAATTTGTGTTGTTCAGCCAAAAACAAAAGACTTGGAATTTACCAAGTAGTTGATTTTGTTTTACACAAAAGTAATTTTTATTAATTTTTTATACTCAGTCACTAATTGAAATATTTGGAATTTACCAAGTACTTGAATTTGTTCTATGCGAAAGTACTTTTTCATTAATTTTTGATACTCAATCATTAATTAAAAGATTTGGAATTTACCAATTAGTTTATTTTGTTCTATGCAAAAGTGTTTCGTTATTAATTTTCTATACTCAGTCATCAATTAAAAGACTTAGAATACTTCAAGTAGCTGAGTTTGTTCTATGCAAAATTGTTTCTTGATTAATTTCTTATACTCAGTCACCAAATAAAGACCTAAAAATTTTCAAGTGGTTGAGTTTGTTCTATGCAAAAGTGGTTTCTTATTAATTTTTTGATACTCTGTCATCAAATAAAAAGCTCGAAATTTATCAAATAGCTGAATTTGTTCTATACAAAAGTTCTTGTTTAATAATTTTTTGATACTCATTCATCAATTAAAAGACCTGCAGTTTACCAAGTAGCTGAGTTTGTTGTATGCAAAAGTTCTTTCATATTAATATCCAATACTCATTCACTGATTCAAAGACCAGGAGTTTACTCAGCTTTAAGTAGCTGTTCTTTCAATGTAAAAGTGCTTTTTTTATTAATTTTCGATACTCATTCACCAATTAAAAGACCTGGAATTTGCAAAGTAGCTGAGTTTGTTCTATACATAAGAGTTTTTTGCTAATTTTTGATACTCACTCTTCTGTTAAAACACTTGGAATTTACCAAGTAGTTGAGTCTGTTCTTTTTAAATGATTTTTCTTATTAATTTTTGATACTCCATCATCAATTAAATGACTTAGAATCTACCAAGTAGTTGAGTATATTCTATACAAAAGTGTTCTTCTTATTCATTTTTGATGCTCAGTCATCAATTAGAATACTTGGAATTTACCATACAGCTGAGTTTGATACATGAAAAGGTTTCTTAATAATTTTTGATACTCAGTCACCAATTAAAGGACTTAAAACTTACCGAGTATGTGAGTTTGTTCTATGTAAAAGTGTCGTAAATTGAATTCAAGTTATCAAGTATTTTGCAGAAGGTTGCATCAAAACATGGCTAATTGTAGAAAGAGCCAATCCAAGGCAGATAGTCCAATTAATTGAGAGGCAAATTTTTCAATGGCTATGGCACGGATAAATGGCGGGAGTAAGAATGACTCTCTTTATGGACATATACTTGTCAGGTTAGTTTTTGGAAAGGCATGCCTGCCTAGAGTCTCAGGCATGCTGATCAATAATTTAAAATTGACATAGGACCGTTAGATTGCCTGGAATGAGAGACAAACTAGGCACGCCTGCCTGCGTGTCTTAAGAAAGTTGACCAAGAATTTAGAATTGACATAGGACCATTAATTTGCCTGAAATAACAGAAAAACAATTGTTTAAAACCATCTTTATCTTCCAAATACTAGTTCCTATTTGTTGCCTACGACTTTTTAATACTTTTTCAATTTGATAGATTTCGCTAATTACAATTTTTACAATTAATAGTCATAAAAACCGCCAAAAATCTCTTCATCTTTCACATCACGAGGCGGATACGTAATAGGTTTAGTGTCCAAGACTTTTTACACTTTAAAAAGTTCAGTGCTCCACAAGTAATTTCCCTTTTCAAAAATATTTCTTGTACGATTGATTCGAACAGTATCAACAACGTTAAATTTTTTCTTCCCCGCATCTTCATTAGAATATTGTTTACGGAAAAGTGTATTGTCACTTTGTTGAACTTTAAGAAAGCTTGCATTCAACAAGGATCGATGAGGGCGTTGATTATAAATCCACATAATTTTATCTAAATCTTGAATAAGTGCAGCTGTCTCAATGTACAATAAATTTGAAATTAAAATTTGAATTGTTCGCATCAAACGTTCAGCCAGTGCCGCCTTTATAGGACTATGACGAGGATAGAGTATTGTATTATATTTCACTAAAACCCTTTTTAAATAAGGATTAGCAAATTCACTTTCACGGTCTATTTGAATTTTTTATACGAATCTTGTTCAAAGATAGATTTGGAATTTACCAAGTAGTTTAATTTGTTCTACGTGAAAGTACTTTTTCATTAATTTTTGATAGTCAATCATTAACTAAAAGATTTGGAATTTACCAATTAGTTTATTTTGTTCTAGGCAAAACTGTTTTGTTATTAAGTTTTTATGCTCAGTAGTGAATTAAAAAACTTAGAATATACCAAGTAGCTTAGTTTGTTCTGTGCAAAATTGTTTTTACATTAATTTCTTATACTCAATCGCCAGTTAAAAGACTTGATATTTATCAAGTGGTTGAGTTTGTTCTATGCAAAAGTGTTTTCTTATTCATTTTTGATACTCAGTCATCAAATAAAAGCTTTGAATTTCTCAAATAGCTGAATTTGTTCTATACAAAAGTTCTTGTTTAATAAATTTTTTATACTCAATCATCAATTAAAAGACTTGGTATTTACCAAGTAGCAGAGTTTGTTGTATGCAAAAGTGCTTTCATATTAATTTCCAATACTCATTCATCAATTCAAAGACCAGGAATTTACCAAGTAGCTGAGTTTTTTCAATGTAAAACTGCTTTTTCAATAATTTTCGATACTCATTCACCAATTAAAAGACATAGAATTCGCAAAGTAGCTGGTTTTGTTCTATGCATAAGGTTTTAATTTTTGATACTCACTCACCAATTAAGATACTTGGGATTTACAAAGTAGCTGAATTTTTTCTATGCAAGAGTCATTTTTATATAGATTTTTGAAACTCACTCACCAAATAAAGGACATGGAATTTACCAAGTAGTTGAGTTGCTCTTTGCTAAAGTGTTTTTTTTTTTTTTTTAATTTATAATACTCATTAAGCAATCAAAAGACTTGGGATTTACCAAGTAGTTGAGGTTTTTTCTATATGAATATGTTTTCCTATTAATTTGGATACTCAGTCATCATTTAAATGACCTAGAATTTATCAAGTAGTTGAGTATGTTCTATGAAAAAGTGTTTTTCTTATTCATTTTGATACTCAGTCACCATTTAAAAGGCTTGGAATTTACCAACTAGCTGAGTTTATTATATTCAAAAGTAATTTCCTATTGATTTTTTATTCTCAATTATCAACTAAAAGACTTGGAATTTATCAAGTAGTTGAGTTTTTTTCTTTTTTAAGTGTTTTCTTATTAATTTCTTATACTCAGTCATCAATTAAGAGACTTGGAATTTACCAAGTAGGTGAGTTTGTTCTATGTAGAAGTGCTATTCACTATTTTTGATAATCAGTCACCTATTAAAAGGCTTAGAATTCATCAAGTAGTTGAGATTGTTCTATGCAAACGTGCATTTTTTAATTAATTTTCGATACTCATTCACTAATTAAAAGATCTGGAATTTACCGTGTAGCTGAGTTTATTCTATTCAAAAGTTTTTTTCTATTGATTTTTGATTCTCAATTATCATTTAAAAGACTTGGAATTTATCAAGCAGTTGAGTTTTTTCTTTGTAAAGTGTTTTCTTCTTAATTTCTTATACTCAATCATCAATTAAAATACTTGGAATTTAGCAAGTAGGTGAGTTTGTTCTACGTAGAAGTGCTATTCACTATTTTTGATACTTAGTCACCTATTAAAAGAATTGGAATTCATCAAGTAGTTGAGATTGTTTTAAGCAAAAGTGTTTTCTTATTGATTTTTGATACTCAGTCATAAATTAAAAGACTCGGAATTTACCATGTCGGTGAGTTTGTTTTATGCAAAAGTACTTTTTTAATAATTTTTTATGCTCTGTCATCAATTACAAGACTTGGAATTTACCAAGTATTTGAGTTTGTTCTATGCAAAAGTGTTTTATTATTTATTTGTGTTGCTCAATCATCAAATAAAAGACTCGAAATTTACCAAGTAGTTGATTTTGTTCTATGCAAAAGTCCATTTTATTAATTTTTGATAATCAGTCACCAATTAAAAGATTTGGGATTCACCAAGTGCTTGAATTTCTTTTTTGCAAAAGTAATTTAGTATTAATTTTTGATACTCCAGTCATCAATGAAAAGACTTGAAATTTACCAAGTAATTGAGTTTATTCTATGCAAAAATACTTTTTATTAATTTTTGATACTTAGTCACCAATTAAAAGATTTGAAATTTACCAAGTAGTTGAATTTATTATATGCGAAAGTACTTTTTTATTAATTTTGTACGCTCAGTCATCAATTAAAAGACTTTAAATTTACCAAGTAGCTGAGTTTATTCTATGAAAAATGTTTTTTGATTAATTTCTTATGCTCAGTCACCAATTAAAAGACTTGCAATTTACCAAATAGTTGAGTTTGTTCTATACAAAATTGATTTTTCTATTGATTTTTTATTCTTAATCATCATTTAAAAGACATGGAATTTGTCAAGTAGTTGAGTTTTTTCTTTGCTAAGTGTTTTCTTATTAATTTTTTATACTCAGTCATCAAAGAGACTTAGAATTTACAAAGTAGGTTAGTTTGTTCTATGTAGAAATGCTATTCATTATTTTTGAAACTCAGTCATCTATTAAAAGATTTGGAATTCATCAAGAAGTTGAGATTGTTCTATGCAAATTGCTTTTTTTATTAATTTTCGATACTCACTCACTACCTAATTGGTAATTTAGATTGTTCTAAGCAAAAGTGTTTTCTTATTAATTTTTGATACTCAGTCATGAATTAAAAGACTCGGAATTTACCAAGTAGCTGAGTTTTTTCTATGCAAAAGTACTGTTTTAATTATTTTTTACAATAATAATAATAATAATTTATTTATGACCCACATATGAACATTATAAATGACACTGCGGAGTAATGGAAAATATATAAGAAAAAATAACAGCATCATTACGAAATCAAACAACAACAACAACAAAAAATACAAATTAACCGATATCACGATGAAAAAAACAAACTAAGGGGTCAGTGACAGAAACAGCATTACTAGTATTCATAATCATATTAGAAGACACACTGGCCAGTCGCACGCAAGCATCAATGACACCATGACGGGATACAATATTTCTATTTTTAAAACGGCCGGGTAAATACATCAGATATTTACAATATCTAAAGTAACCACTTCTAAGTCTCTGTAAATCTTTTTTCCTCAGTAAGTGGTGGAATCCAGATAGAAAATTTACTCCTGGAGAGCAAAAACTATTATAAAGCTAGCTAGGCCCTTACGGTTATAACGCCCTCTATTTGGAGATATCTTACCATATGACACACAAATATTATTTAATGCATTAGTAACCAATTCAGAGCAAGTTTCGGAAATGGACGGGCAAAACGATATACCAAGTCACTCAACTTTATCCAAACAAGGTAATGAAATCAAACCGAGGTTTAATGGAGATACAGAAATGCTACTATTAAAACACATAAAGTCACACTTTCCCATATTAACAGATAGGCCAATATCACTAAGTAGAGAAGACAGCTTACGGAAGTTCTGAACCAGCCGTCGACAAGAAAAACTAACTAAAAGTATATCGTCGGCGTATGCAATATAACTTACACCAATATCACGAAAAAACACAGAAGGAGATAGATGTTTTAAACAAGTAGCGAGGACACATTTAAATATATAAGGAGATAAAACTCCTCCCTGTCTAACGCCTTTCCTAACAGCTACCGAATAACAAGTATATGACAGCCACTTAATACGCATATAAGAATTATCATACCAATATCGCAATGTAGAAATAACTGAATAATTGACTCCGAAACAAGCAAGGGAATGTAAGGCCTGGGCGTGAACAACATTATCAAAAGCCCCGGAAATGTTTACTGTGCAGCAATACAATGAACGCTTCTGGGCAAAAGCTTCCTTTAACAATCGGCTGAGCACATGATGCGCCTGGGGGCAACCAACCCCTCTTCTAAATCCTAGTTGAAAAGACGAAAAATCGCACTTTGAAGTTATTTCAGGCAAAAGGACATACTCAAAAATCTTACTCATAAAACAAGATACAGTAATCGGTCTATAATTCGAGCATGAATCTGGATCTTTACCGCGTTTAAGTATAGGCGTGACACTACTGGAAAGAAAACTATCAGGAACCAGAGATGGAGCTATATAAATCTGGAATAATAACTGCAGGTGGCTCAACAATAATGGACAATCATAAGCAAAATTCCTAAAGCATAGGCCATCACAATCAGGAGAATCTGATCTTTTTAATTTCTTCAGCGCCCAATGTAAATCACTCATACTTATCGCAGGGACTCTATATTGACAAACAGACACTGGTAGGAACGAACTAAGTAGATTAGAAAAGTGTTTCTGAACACACTGATTAAATACGAAAAATATGTCAATATAATGGCGCACAAAACTCATAAGGTTTAATTCCGACTGAGGAGGGGGAGAACACTTACTGCTATTGATAACTTTATTCCAAGTCATTTTACTGTTTGGAGCGTCCCACGCGTTGAGCCTTGCATTACGTAAGCAAAATTTGTATTCTTTCTTCGTTTTTTGCTTGACTGTAAACACAGCACCGGAGGAGGGTTGATTGCAAGCGTTCCACAATCGCAACCAAAACCTTGCGCGGTTCTTTTCTTTTTTCACTTCCGGATGTATATTCCACAGGGGCTTGCGAGACCCAGAACGCACGTGCTCAATCGAAACTGTAACTTTTGTGGCCGACTTTAGACATGCCACTATCTGGTAATAATACGAATTTCGGTCTTCCTTAGAATCAGGGCACTTTATCGAAGTCTGGAGCAAGTGAAACGGGACTTTAATAGTTGAGAGTAGAGTGCATAAAGTAGTAATATACATCTCAACGTTTATCCGATTCCAATTGGGCTTTTGATACCATTTTGAATGGGGACCCTTAAAGTGGGCTTGAACATCAGGAGGCTCAACTAGGCACAGAATAGGGAGATGGTCATCATTGATTTTATCTTCATCAACAAACACCTCAGATTTTATTAGACCGGACTTAGACACAACAATATGGTCGAGGTTGGATTTAAAGGAGCCTCGATTATGAATGTAAGTATAAGCCAGGTTCTTAGCAGCGACATGATAGATGCTTGGCAGAGAATCTAGCATAAGTTAAGATCGATTAGATGAAGTCAACATGTCAGTGTTTATATCCCCGGCTAAGATCCAATCAACATTTTTATCTGCAAATTTTATGAAAAGAGATTTCAGTTTTTGGCAAGCTTTAACAAAAGTAGTAAATGACTGAGTGTTTCTATGATTGCATGGGAGATACACATTTACAAAAGCCATGTTATTACACTGGATTACTAGAATATTAGCATCAGAATAAATTTGCATAGGCTGATATCCCGACCGAATGAAGATAGCGGTGCCGCCGGAAGAGTGACCGCGGGTCTTTTTTGCTTCTCGAATAAATATATCATGTGAAGCAGACCGCCTTAAACTGTTCGTATTAACTTTGGAAAGTAGATGCTCCTGTAGGAATACAACATCGAAATTTAGCAGCTCGTCAATTTGCAGATCCTTATCTTTAGTATCATTAATGTTCAGAGAAACAAAACTTAAGGCTGTAGGAGAAGTCATCATGTTGTCTTGGCAAGCGCATTTCTCAGTACCGAGCATTTTAAACTATAAGAAACATGATGTCCTCCGCAGTTGACGCACTTAGGAGCAACTGAGCAAGGGTTTTCCGTGGTGTTTTCGTGAGCCCCAGCACAGCGGGAACATTTTGGTAAATCAGGAGAACGTGGGCATCTAGCAATAGTGTCATCTACCCCTTGGCACTGGAAACAACGACGCGGTAATTTTTGGTAGATTTCAACACGAAAAAGCTCATATCCAAGTCGGAGACCATGGTTAATTGCATTTTTCAGTGCTAACTGATCCAGAAATTCCAAACGAAAACATTTTGAATGTCCTATTTTTATAGTACGTACTAATCCTGGTATGCTTTCCTTTAGAGATGATTCTGATACATTTTCAGGGATACCCCGAACAATACCAAGTGCTTTTTTTTATCAAGGATCATGGTTTGAACATTAGGTAGGCTCATAGAGGCTGAGGCGACAAGGGATACGGCTGACTGCCTATCTCGAGTAACTACGATCCACTTTTTATTCTGATTATCAGGTTTTAGACTTAAAATCCCTTCATGACCTTCAAGCGTATTCAATTTATCTTTTCGCAAACCAGGATCACTTAAATCGGTAGGAACATTTTTCACAATTACTGCATATGTAGGTTTATCTTCAACTAAAGGAGGAGGGGCGGGGGGGGAGGCAGCTGGTTTGAAGCTTTTCTGACAAAGCGCATAATTCATTAAAACAGGCGTTTACCTTTCTACTAAGCATGGAATATGCCGATGCGGGAATTATCAGGATTTCACTCGCGTTCCTTATCACGAAGTCCGGCACATCTATATCTTCAGATGTCGCATCTTTCAAACGCTGGAATAATATCGGCAATACTATTTTGTTGGGTGTTATTACCAACTCGCCTGGGTGGAACTTCCCTCGGAAACGCTTTCTGGATGAAAAGCTTTCTCGCATCTAACACATGAGTAGCCGAAAAAAATTCAAAGCATGATCTTTAGTCGAATCGTAGATCGCAGCTAAAAAGGAAAAGAAGGCCAAGCCGTCGGCATCTACAAAGAAACGTAAGAACAGTGCGGTCCGCAAGCCTAACAAAGACGACGGAACCGATGAGGCGGAGACTTTCTGAAACTGTTGCCCCGAGCGTCTCCTGAAGCGACGAGTCTCTTCACTGTGGAGACGTAGAAGAAGACCTTGAGCCTTTTGATATTGACCAAGCTCAAACGGATAGCTATGTTCTGGTAAAATTCAAATTGGGCAAATCGAAGAAGTCGGATATCTTCTACGTTGGCCAGATAAAAGGAAAAACTGGAAGCTATCTAGAAGTCTTGTTCCTTCGCAGAAATGGAGCACGGTTCATTTTTCCGGATACTGAGGACAAAGCCTTCGTCTCTTCAAACGACATTGTTCTTTCCCTTCCATCACCAACTGCCACTGGAGGGACTGAACGGACAAAGCGAGGACTCACTTTTCAATGTGATCTCAGCAGCTACAACGTGAGATAGAGCTCCTGTGAGCTTTGGTTCAAATTACTTGATTTTTTTCTTCAACTTTCATTTTACTTGTTTTACTTTTACACATATTCAAATTTTCAGTAAATGGCGTTTTTTTCTTTAATCTGTGAGGTTGCCGAACCCATATTACTGCTGTCCGAAGTAACCCCACACGATGTCCGAACCCACCCGAAACCGTGGGGTAACTTCGGACAATTATTTTTTTTTATTGTTGGGTTTTTTGTCTAAAGACGAAAGATAAAAGTCTACCAAAATCCCTGACAAATCTTGGACACAATCTCTTTCTTTTAAGATGAAAACGGAAGATGGATACGGATTGGGACAGAAGCTGCACCCAACCAAAAAATTTTGTCCGAACCAACCCCACCCTCCCCTATAGGTTAGTAATTCAACAGATAGCATGGCACTGCAACATTGTAGAGAGTTGTTCAATGGCTCATTTTGAAGGAAATTAATGGGGTTAAAAACCTTTTGTAATTAAAACAAATTATTTTTATTACATTAAGAAATTTTATATGTTCCTTAAGAAATCATCATAAGTAAAAATTTCCCATACAGAAATTGAACTCAAGCCTACTGGGTGAGAGCTATCCCAACCTCTAGACCATATAGGATATATTAAAATATCCGATTAATGAAGTTTATGTTAATCCGGGTTGCAGCGGTAGCTAGCAACCTAGTAAGAGACGATCACGTCCAATGTTAAGAAATATAAAAACCCATAACTCCTAAAAAAATAGTCAGATCAAAATTACAAAAAGGCTCGAACATCGAATTTAAGCTGAAACTAAGTAAAGGACAATTATGCCTCCATATATTCACAGTGATGTATAAGATTTCCCATTACATCTGTAAACTGTTCCACAGTTGCCGGTCCATACCTTGGAAGCTTTTCACTAAACATGCAACATTTCTTTTGGATATTACTATGAAGTTTTGCGAAAGCATCTCTAGCTGACTTTTCAACAAAATCTATTCTTTCAGAGATAATTTTTATCTTTAATTTTGAATATTTTTCGTAATCCCGGTAAAACATTCGTAAAATTTTTCTCAATCTACAAAAATCAGCCTGTGCGTTCTTTGCAGCTTGTGTAAAATGAAAAAATATCCATGGTATCCGAGCAATAGTTTGAATATTTCAATACAAGCTAGAAAAATACCTTAAAATGTTAAAATTAGTTTTATTTTTGGTTAGGTTCTAACTACCCGATGTGGGATTGACTATGTATTTTCAGAGCAAAAAATTTCATTTTTTATATATTTTATTTTTCAGTTTAGAATCGCTAAAGTTATTATGTAAACTGCAAAAATATTTATGTTATCTGAGCAATAATTTTAATCTTTTCATTCAAACTAACAAAATACCTGAAAATTTAAAAATTAGTTTTATTTTTTGTTAGGTTATGGATACTCGATACGATTTATAAGAAGTGTTAATTAGTCCGGGTTGCAGCGGTAGCTAGCAACCTAGTAAGAGACGATCACCTCCAATGTTAAGAAATATAAAACCCCCCAACTCCTAAAAAAAGAGTCAGATCAAAACAAAAAGTACACCATTAGAACCGCCTTGTCCGAATCCTCTATTGAGGAAACTTACCGCCCTTTGGCTTGAATAACAAAGAAAATATATTGGCTTGAAAATCAAGAAAATTGACTTTTACCACGTTATTCTCCACAAACGGGATATTTTTTTCTTTCCGCTTGATTTTCCTGCTCAGCTAGCTGGGCACTGGAAAATCATAGAGAGCTGTATAATAGCTCATTTTAAAGGCAATTGCAACATCTAGTGCCTTTTGTAATTAAAAATAAAATACTTTTTGAAGTAGAATCAATTTTGTCAAAAAAATTGCATTTTTGATGTATTTTCATACTGCAGTCTTTTCAAAGATATTTGAATTTTGAAGCAATCAAACAGTTCATGGTAATGAACTCTATAGTAATAATAGCTACTTGTCTCAATAGTAACCGAAAATCCTGGAACCAAAATTTTCTTTTTTGGCTTAATCGCTAAAATTATTATGTAAACTGCAAAAATATTTATGATGCCTAATCAGTAATAGTAAGTTCTTAATTTAAACAACAAAAATACATGAAAATTTTATAATTAGTTTTACTTTTTGTCTCCTGGAAGAAAAATTTTTTTCATATCAGTTCAAAGTTATTATTGTATCCTGGAACCAAACTTTTTTTGGTTTGTAACCCGTAAAGTACGTATCTCCATATTATTGTCTTATAATTGCAATTATTTTAGTTTTCAGTCCATAATCGCTAAACTTATTATGTAAACTGCAAAAATATTTATGGTGTCTAACCAATAATACTAATTTTGTAATTCAAACAAGATAAATACCTGAAAATTTAAAAATTAGTTTTTTTTATGCTAGGTTTTAGATACTCGACACGGGGTATTGTGTACTTAATAATTTTAAACCTTGAAAAAACATGGTCTCACGTGAAAGGAAAAAAAGAAAGAATAACCAAAAACAATATCAAAATAGAGCAATCCAAATTTCTACTAATAAAAAATTTTACTACACAAAAAATAAAGCTAACATCCTGAAATATAAGAAAAGTTTATTTAAAAGAGATAAAAATGCCACCGAACGCAATAAAGCTCGAGAACGCGTAAGGATTGCTACTAAGATGTCTTGTGATCCAGAATTTAAGAAAATGAAATACATTAAAGAACGAACTTTAGTCCATAGTAAGTGAAGCTATATGGAATTTTGTGAGTATCATCGGTATCATGGTTTTATTGATAGCTGAATACGGGTTGCAGCGGTAGCTAGCAACCTAGTAAGAGACGATCACGTCCAATGTTAAGAAATATAAAAATCCATTACTCCTAAAAAAAGTCAGATCAAAACAAAAAGTACACCATTAGTACATAAAGGCTCGATCATCGAATATAGTTGAAACTAAGTAAAGGACAATTATGCCTCCATATATTCACAGTGATGTCTAATATTTTCCATTACATCTGTAAACTATTCCACAGTTGCCGGTCAATACCTTGGAAGCTTTTCTTTAAACATGCAACATTTCTTTTGGATATTACTATGAAGTTTTGCGAAAGCATTTCTAGCCGACTTTTCAACAAAATCCGTTCTTTCAGAGAGAATTTAAAACTGGAATTTTGAATATCCGGGTTCCAGCGGCAGCTAGCAACCTAGTAAGAGACGATCACGTCCAATATTAAGAAATATAAAAATCCATATCCAGGTTGCAGCGGTAGCTAGCAACCTAGGAAGAGACGATCACGTCCAATGTAAAGAAATATAAAAACCCGTAACTCCTAAAAAAAAGAGTCAGATCAAAATAAAAAGTACACCATTAGAACTGCCTTTTCCGAAACCCCTATAAAGAAAACTTACCGCCCTTTGGCTTGAATAACAAAGAAAATATATTGGCTTGAAAATCAAGAAAAGTGACTTTAACCACGTTATTCTCCACAAACGGGATATTTTTTTCTTTCTTCTTCTTCTTCTTCTTTTCCACAGATAGCTTGGCACTTGAACATCGTAGAGAGTTTTTCAATCGCTCATTTTAATCCGGGTTGCAGCGGTAGCTAGCAACCTAGTAAGAGACGATCACGTCCAATGTTAAGAAATATAAAAACCCATAGCTCCCAAAAAAGGAGTAAGATCAAAACAAAAGTACACCATTAGAACCGCCTTGTCCCAAAGTCCTGTATAGTAAAATTTCTGTCCCTTGGCTTAAACAGCAAGGGAAATATATTGGCTTGAAAATCAAGAAAATTGACTTTAACCACGTTATTCTCCACAAACGGCATATTTTTTTCTTTCTCTTTGTTTCTTGTTTTTCGGAGATAGCTTGGCACTTGAACATAGTAGAAAGTTGTTCAATAGCTCATTTAAAAGGAAATTAATTGGGTTACAAATCTTTAGTAACTAAAATAAATTATTTCTAAGAGAGAATAAGTTTTTCCACCAAAAACTGCATTTTGATGTATTTTCATACTGCAGTCTTTCAAACATAAGCGTATACCAGCGGTAAGATTTGAACCCACGCCTCCGAAGAGACAAGTGGCTAACACCAGCGCCTTGGACCACTCGGCCAATCTGCCTCTCATAACTACTATATATATACATCCGGGTTGCAGCGGTAGCTAGCAACCTAGTAAGAGACGATCACCTCCAATGTTAAGAAATATAAAACCCCCCAACTCCTAAAAAAGAGTCAGATCAAAACAAAAAGTACACCATTAGAACCGCCTTGTCCGAATCCTCTATAAAGGAAACTTACCGCCCTTTGCCTTGAATAACAAAGAAAATATATTGGCTTGAAAATCAAGAAAATTGACTTTTACCACGTTATTCTCCACAAACGGGATATTTTTTTCTTTCCGCTTGATTTTCCTGCTCAGCTAGCTGGGCACTGGAAAAGCATAGAGAGCTGTATAATAGCTCATTTTAAAGGCAATTGCAACATCTAGTGCCTTTTGTAATTAAAAATAAAACACTTTTTAAAGTAGAATCAATTTTGTCAAAAAAATTGCATTTTTGATGTATTTTCATACTGCAGTCTTTTCAAAGATATTTGAAATTTGAAGCAATCAAACAGTTCATGGTAATGAACTCTATAGTAATTCAAGCCAATATATTTCCCTTGCTGTTCAAGCCAAGGGACAGAAAGTTTCCTACACAGGGGTTTCGGACAAGGCAGTTCTAATGGTGTACTTTTTGTTTTGATCTGACTCCTTTGTTAGGAACTATGGGTTTTTATATTTCTTAACATTGGACGTGATCGTCTCTTACTAGGTTGCTAGCTACCGCTGCAACCCGGATAATAGCTACTTGTCTCAATAGTAACCGCAACTCCTGGAACCAAAATTTTCTTTTTTGGCTTAATCGCTAAAATTATTATGTAAACTGCAAAAATATTTATGATGCCTAATCAGTAATAGTAAGTTCTCAATTTAAACAACAAAAATACATGAAAATTTTATAATTAGTTTTCCTTTTTGTCTCCTGGAAGAAAAATTTTTTTCATCTCAGTTCAAAGTTATTATTGTATCCTGGAACCAAACTTTTTTTGGTTTGTAACCCGTAAAGTACGTATCTCCATATTATTGTCTTATAATTGCAATTATTTTAGTTTTCAGTCCAGAATCGCTAAACTTATTATGTAAACTGCAAAAATATTTATGGTGTCTAACCAATAATACTAATTTTGTAATTCAAACAAGATAAATACCTGAAATTTAAAAAATTAGTTTTTTTATGCTAGGTTTTAGATACTCGACACGGGGTATTGTGTACTTAATAATTTTAAACCTTGAAAAAATATGGTCTCACGTGAAAGGAAAAAAAGAAAGAATAACCAAAAACAATATCAAAATAGAGCAATCCAAATTTTTACTAATAAAAAAACTTTACTACACAAAAAATAAAGCTAACATCCTGAAATATAAGAAAAGTTTATTTAAAAGAGATAAAAATGCCACCGAACGCAATAAAGCTCGAGAACGCGTAAGGATTGCTACTAAGATCCAGAATTTAAGAAAATGAAATATGACAGAGGAAAACAGAGGTATATTACGGATCAGGGGTATCGAGAAGGGAAAATTGAGACAGCCAAAAAAAAGAGCAAGGAACGGTATGATAACGATATAGATTACCGAAACAAACATAAGAAAAAAGTTGCTACCAGAATAATGGGTAGATACTGGGGTGACAAAAGCTATAATGAAAAAATTAAATTCTCTGCGAGGTTGTACCGAAGAACGCATAAGGACAAAGGGAACAATTACAATCAGAAATACAAGAAGATGGCAAAAATGCAGGCTGATCTTTGTAAATTGAGAAACATTTTACGCATCAAAATATCTGGATAAGATATCAAAATATCTTATCCAATGATAAGAAATATAACAAAACTCCTAAAAATACAGTCAAATCAAAACAAAAGTACATCATTAGAATTACCTTGTCTGAAACCCTACTAGATAAATAATGAATCCGGGTTGCAGCGGTAGCTAGCAACCTAGTAAGAGACGATCACTTCCAATGTTAAGAAATATAAAAACCCATAGTTCCTAACAAAGGAGTCAGATCAAAACAAAAAGTACACCATTAGAACCGCCTTGTCCGAAACCCCTTTATAGGAAACTTTCTGTCCCTTGGCTTGAACAGCAAGGGAAATATATTGGCTTGAAAATCAAGAAAATTGACTTTAACCATGTTATTCTCCCCAAACGGGATATTTTTTTCTTTTTTTCTTTTTTTTCTTTTCCACAGATAGCTTGGCATTGGAACATCGTAGAGGGTTGTTCAATAGCTCATTTTAAAGGAAATTAATTGGGTTAAAAATCTATAGTAACTAAAATAAATTATTTCTAAAAGAGAATAAATTTTTCCACCAAAAACTGCATTTTTGATGTCTTTTCACACTGCAGTCTTTCAAACATAATCGTATACCAGCGGTAAGATTTGAACCCACGCCTCCGAAGAGACTGGTGGCTAACACCAGTGCCTTGGACCACTCGGCCAGGCTGCCTCTCATACATAAATATATATATATGTGAATTTGGGTTGCAGCAGTAGCTAGCAACCTAGTAAGAGACGATCAGTCCAATGCTAAGAAATATAACAAAACTCCTAAAAATAGATCCGGGTTGCAGCGGTAGCTAGCAACCTAGTAAGAGACGATCACGTCCAATGTTAAGAAATATAAAAACCCCTAACTCCTAGAAAAATAGTCAGATCAAAACAAAAAGTACACCATTAGAACCGCCTTGTCCGAAACCCCTGTATAGGAAACTTTCTGTTCCTTGGCTTGAACAGCAAGGGAAATATATTGGCTTGAAAATCAAGAAAAGTGGCAGCTACTACAACATTCTGCCTAAACGGGATATTTTTTTCTTTCTTTTTTTCTTTTCCACAGATAGCTTGGCACTGGAACATCGTAGAGGGTTGTTCAATAGCTCATTTTAAAGGAAATTAATTGGGTTAAAAATCTATAGTAACTAAAATAAATTATTTCTAAAAGAGAATAAATTTTTCCACCAAAAACTGCATTTTTGATGTCTTTTCACACTGCAGTCTTTCAAACATAATCGTATACCAGCGGTAAGATTTGAACCCACGCCTCCGAAGAGACTGGTGGCTAATTACATTAAAAGACGATCATTGGAATAACAAACAATTGCATACATTAGAATTAGTTAGCTACTTGTTTGTTTGAGGTTCGTCTCTTACTATTTCAAAGAAGAAAAAGCCTTAGGCTTTTTCCTGTTTGTAATCAGTTTATTATCCGGGTTGCAGCGGTAGCTAGAAACTTACATAAAGGATCTATAATAAAGAACCACCTTTTGCCTATACTAAATTTTATACGCCACTTAATTATAGTATAGGTTAGTAATTCCACAGATAGCTTGGCAATGGAACATCGTAGAGAGTTGTTTAATGGCTCATTTTAAAGAAAATTAATGGGGTTAAACACTTTTTGTAATTATAAAATAAATTATTTTTAATTACAGTAAAGAACGATCTCTCGCCCATAGTAACTGATATACGGTGGTTCCAGGGGTATTTTACGGGTTTTATAGTAAAGAAAGAACTATAGCCTATAGTAGTTGAACTACAAAGCAAACCATTAGACTAATATGAAGGATGGGTCTAGTTAATTATTATTGATGGGAATTATGTAAGTTTAATCGGTATCAAGGCTGTAAAGATGGCAGAAACCTAGTAAAGAATAAACCAAGGCATCCGGGTTGCAGCGGTAGCTAGCAACCTAGTAAGAGACGATCAAGTCCAATGTTAAGAAATATAAAAACCCATAGTTCTTAACAAAGGAGTCAGATCAAAACAAAAAGTACACCATTAGAACAGCCTTGTCCGAAACCCCTGTATAGGAAACTTTCTGTCCCTTGGCTTGAACAGCAAGGGAAATATATTGGCTTGAAAACCAAGAAAAGTGGCAGCTACTACAACATTCTGCCTAAACGGGATATTTTTTTTTCTTTTTTTCTTTTGTATCCAGAGATAGCTTGGCACTGGAATATCGTAGAGGGTTGTTCAAAAGCTCATTTTAAAGGAAATTAATTGGGTTAAAAATCTGTAGTAACTAAAATAAATTATTGCTAAAAGAGAATAAATTTTTCCACAAAAACTGCATTTTTGATGTCTTTTCACACTGCAGTCTTTCAAACATAGTCGTACACCAGCGGTAAGATTTTAACCCACGCCTCCGAAGAGACTGGTGGCTAACACCAGTGCCTTGGACCACTCGGCCAGGCTGCCTCTCATAAATAAATATATATGTGAATTTGGGTTGCAGCAGTAGCTAGCAACCTAGTAAGAGACGATCAGTCCAATGCTAAGAAATATAAAAACCCAAAACTCCTAAAAATAGAGTCAGATCAAAACAAAAGTACATCAATAGAATTACCTTGTCTGAAACTCTACTAGATAAATAATGAATGTCATCATAGTTTTATATTAGAGCTATGACGTGAATAGAAAAACACGAAATTATATTGTTGTTTCTGAAAACGTCATGAAATAATACCATTGCGCCATGACGTCATGAAATAAAATCATTACGCCGTGACGTCAAAATTAGTATATAAGAAAAGTCAAAACTGTAAATTCTCTCATTCTTGATTAGATAATGGTTAGATCAAAGCAAGCTATACGCAAGTTGAAAAAACATTACTACAACGACAGAAAACACTTGAAAACAGACACTCACGGAAACGCTAGCACAGTTGAACACATTACAGTGAATTTAAAGGTGTGGGATCCCCCCACCCCCCAGGGCCGCGGGGCCGAAGGCCGGCCGGCCGTGGGTGGGACCCCCCCCCTGGGCGGCCACGGGAAGGGACCCCCCCCCCACCCCCCGGGAGCCGCGGTGGAAAAAAAACACTACAATAGTTGTCCGATCACTGCGACGGCTGCTACAGGTTAGGTTAGTTAAGGTTGGGTTTGTAGTGGTTAGATGAACAGTTGAGTTAAGGTGGTTAGATTGGGTCAGGTTAGTTAATTTATGAACAGGTTGGTGGTTAGTTGGTTAGTGGTTAGTGGTTAGTTGGTTAGGTCAGATTAGGTGAATTTATCCAGACCAAGTTGATTGCGATAGTCTATGCATTCAACTCGGTCTGAAATACGATAGTGGCCATGAGGTAGGACAGTCACACCATTCTCGAGCACATAGACTTTGTCGGATATACACGACATTGCATTCTTTTCCACTCTCACAGTATAATTTCTATACTGTAGAGAGCGAATTGCAAGCACTTGTGCTCTCGGCACTAGGCTACTTTCTACACAGTCTCTGTACACGCTCATGTTGAAATTGCTCTTTACAAAATGTATAGGCACCCCTTTACACGCCTTCTTTTCATCCCCACTATGAGTTTCAACGCAATAGACTTTGGGGCCCGGGAACACCCCCCGGGATATCAAATCACTCCCCGTCTCTGATTTTAACATTAATAGTTGGTTGGGGGCTTGACGTTTCACCAACTCGGGGTAGAGTGATGGATTCCAGTTGGTGAAATCCATCCGCGAGCTGATGTGTTCCCCCTTTTCTAAATCACCCAATAAATCTTCAGTCCCATTTACCTTTAACAGCAGAGAATCTGGATCACCATAGTAAACTTGAACCTCCCCCTCCCGTGGCCATTGCACCTTGCACACATTGTAAAAGAACGACAACATGAGCTTTTTTGAAATTTCCAGTACTGAACTGCCGCCTGCTATATTCTTGTTCAGTACCACATTTCGCTTTTGCCTGTGTAGAAGAACCATGCCAGTCTCTATGCTCGTGAACGATGTAAAATTAGGGTCGGCAATAATTCGTGCACACTCTAGAGGGTCAGTCACGACGTCGCAGCGAGATCTATTACGAACGCTTTCACACATTTTGCCAAACGCTGAATTTAGAATGAGCTTATACATTTCCTTCACCACCTTTGAGTTGGCCCTAGAGCGTTTATCGACAAAGGTGTCGATAAACGTTTTCAAATATGGTCGCTGATTGAACTGCAGGACCCTGTGTATTTTGGTGATCTTGAAACCATTGCTCACCATCCAGTGCAAAAGCACATGGTGAACAACGATATTCTCCTTAGGGTCCAAATCAGCAATCAGTTTCTGTTTGGAGGGAGTCCAGTGCATCCCCATATCCTCAACCAATGATCGATTGTAGGGGCTCAGAGAGTCCCTGCTCACGGGCCGATTGATACAGGGAAAGACAAAATCTTTGACTGAGTCGTGAAGTGCCAGCGGAATGTGACCGTCAACTTCAAAGAACCATCCTTGTGGCCCATTGTCCTCGACGGTGGTAATGTCGGGGAACTCACAAGGATTCTCAAGCCATTGATAGTTCCCACACGGCAAAGAGTATTGTGACGTTGCCGAGGGGTAAAATGAGTTCATGTCCAAGAACACTGCATTTGAATTTGCACCGGTGCTGTTCTGTCCACTCGGATCGGTTGATAAGACGCGGTCCCCATGAAAAACATACCCTCCCCTCATTGAACGCTCTACAAAAAGGTGTTGATCTACATCGGTGATTAGGCCTATTTCCTCCCTGCTAATTTTTAAAATTAAATCCATCACTAAATGGGGTGTGGAAAAATAATAACCTATATCTAACCCGAACTCTGAATAGATTTGGTCTGTGTTCTTACAGACTATATCCAACAGAGTTAGAACGTCACTGGCCAAGTACAGTCTACAATAATCCCACCCATTTTTACAATCCCCCTTGGACCACACCTTCTTGGCAAACTCATACTCCTCGGCTGTTTATTCACTGTTGGTCAGTGAATTGTAAAAAGCTTCAATTGGAGGTAGTTTCACCTCACTTAAGCGAGCGCCAGAACAGTAATAGTCGTATGCGTATATACCTTTGCAGGTCAACAGGTCATACATTTCACTGTCTGGAAAGTGCTGTTTAAGCAAGGGAAAGCTATCAAAATTGTCGCTTTTTTGCACTTGAATCAATTGACTCAATGCCTTGGGAAAAAAACTAAAGGAATCTAAAAACCTGATTTTATTCCAGCACGTATGCCCATTATCCACTGCCTGCCATTTCAGTTCGAGAAGCAACAACTTCTCAGCCGATTTGGGGATAATGTTATAGGTAAATGAACTATTTACCCATGGACAATCTACTCCCCCTCCCTCCCTATGCATACGTGCCAGTGCCGGTAAAATAAATTTTAAGTCATAATTAGAGTTGTGAATGAAAACAGGGATAAAAAACTGCTGGCTAACATTTAAATTACACGATTGATGCGCAACCCCCCTAAAATTACTACCCCCCGAGGATATTTCCTGCCACAAGTGATAATGATCTCTGACTTTTCCCCTCCCCCCTCTTTTCCCTTTAGTCCCCTTATCCCCCTCTACAAACTCTCCCTTACAAACCCAACATATTTTTTGATTTTTAATCGCGAGACGATCCTCTGCAGACAACACCATTGGATAATGGGTATTTCTCAAACGAGAAATAGCACCATTAGCCATGCCAATTAGTTTAGTCAGTGCCTTGACCATGCACTCCCTCTCATCCAATGTTTCAACTATTTCTAACAACCGCATGGTGTTAGAACTGTCTCTTTGCGCGTGAGCATAGGAAACTGCAATAGCCTGATGTTCTTTGACTCGGTTTGGAAATTGGGGGTCGTTCACCTCCACCAGCTTAGCTTCACAGTCCAAAGATATTTTGTTGCACTGGAGAAGGGTGTTCTGGAAATTTTTGAATCGTAGAATGGCCCTATCCCCTGAAACCGTTTCCACTGTCTGGTAGCCGTGGCGGCTACAATGCCTCATGTGATCCCGTAGTTTTATATCACTACGGAATCTAGAGAGGCATGTTGGACAGTAGAAACATTCCCCCCTATGCTTACCCTCCCCCAGAACTCTACTAATGTCTGTGATCGGATTAAAATGGCCAATTGAATTGACAGGGTCACTAGGTGGTGTGTATAGCAACCAAACCCAGTGTCTGACCAAATCAACTGACGGGCCCCTTACAGGGAAGACCACCCCCTTCTTTTTTAAACGAACCCCATTTTCAAATTCAGTTTCATACTGAACCACAGTAACGCCGATATTTAAGTGGGCATTAGCCCTTTCAAAAATATCAATGGATCGAAGCGTTACTGGGTATTTCCCCTCTAAACAAGAAAAATCTACAATGGGAAAATCGGACCCGTCCTTCCCATGTATAGCCCAATTGTCTAAATTCGTCTTGGTAGCGTCATCTGCTAGAGGCTGAAATGCTGATATGAGGAAAGCATATCTGAAACACATTTGATCTGTTTCAAAACAGATCCGCTGGACACCACGACAACCTACCAGATCTGGATTATATTTTAAAACTGTATCCCTTTCATATCCCCCACCTTCCCCCCTCTTAAAATAAAATCTTTCTTAAATTTACAAATATTTACGCTTAAATTTTCAACAAAAAGAACTAGAGACCCACTACCGTTTTCATTAAAGTTCTCAAAATGCGCAATAATTTGATCTACCCAATCCGCGAAAGCACCCTCAAAATTTTCTAAATTCGAATAAATTATGCGCATCTCGGAATGTACATAATGGTAATAAACTTCACTTTTCCCCTCATTTAAATAGAACACTTTTAAAACAATGGAAACCTTAATTGAATCCCTCCCCCACAATTGAATTTTATTCTCCAGAAGTGCACGAATTTTATCTACATAGTCATGCACAATTTCTACGGGGTCAAAAACAAATTTCCCCCCCCCATAAGGTTATTAAAAGGGTCACCAAACGTCGCAGTGTAAACAACTATTGCATTTAAAATTCTGTTGGTCAATTGAAAATCGGGAAATGGTGTACCCCCCTCCCCCTCTTGTATATTACCCCCTCCCCCAAGTTGTTCAACAATATCTAGCGAATGCTCCACTTCAGTTGTTTGAAGTGGACTCGTTAGGGTATCGAAGGCTGGAGGAGGAGGAGGAGAAGGGTTCCCAGTTAATTCGTTTGTAAAATCCTCCAAAAGCTGTAGTGTATTTGGGCTCAAGTCCCCCAGCTCAACTGTGCTATTATCTACATTAAAAAGAAAATCATCTAAAAACTCATCAATATTATCAGGTATTTCATTGTCATGTAAAATGCTATCGTCCCATGTTAAATTGTTGGGGGACTCCACATGTGCCTCCTCTCCTTCACCAGCTGATGAGGACGATGATGAATATTGGACCAATGATCGTCCAACCTATAAATGAAAAATAGCTTATTTTCAAAGTGTTCAAATCATCCCTACTGTTTTTAAAATTTGGATTATTATTATTTAAAGTCAGCGCTTAGTAGTAGCATTTGGTTAATTCAACTGAAAGTTCCAAAATATCAAACTTAATATAAGATATTTAAAATCTAAAGCATCGCTTTACATAGAAGGCGGCAATTTGATTTTGTTCAATAAAGAGATAGTCAAATATTTAAACTACTAAAACTAAATAATTATGTGTTTTTTTTTTTTGTTTTTTTTTTTTTTTTTTTTTTTTTTTTTTTTTTTTTTTTTTTTTTCCGGCGCTTTTCGGGCCCGCAGCGCTTCCCACAACGCTTCCTGCGGAGCATCTCTGGCCCGCAGCGCTTCCCACTGCGCTTCTCGGGCCGCAGCGCTTCCCACTGCGCTTCCCCGGCCCCACCACGTGGGTCCCTGCCCCCTTTACACAATGTTCGTCAAAAGTTGAAATATTCGCTTAGACTGTATAAGTCGCTATTTCTCTCTCAATTCCATACTGGTTCAGTGAACTCATGAGCTTAATTATTGTAACCTATCGCACGCGAGTGTCCTGATTTCCATGACTGAGCTTCAGACGAGGAAAATGTCGGAAACCGTTAGCTTGGTTCCCCCTCGCTAAAATCAATGCAATGGTTTGTAAGCTATTTTCAGTGCAAATTAGAACGTCAATATGTGCAATAGATAAAAGGAATAATCTCTCTTAAAACTATGTGAAGAATAGCATTCACAGAGTTTCAAAGGTACCTAAAAATATTTGCTTATGAGATGGCGGCGAAGAGATATGGGGAATGCATTGAAAATAGTAAAGATTAGAAAAAAATAGCATTTTGAGTTTCAAAGGCGGTGATTATTAATTGACTAGAAATTACATAAAAATATTCGCTTATGTGATATTGAAGCGATAGCAACAGAGAAAATAGCAAAGATTAGAAAAAAAAGAGGAGCGGTTTCTTTGCAAAAAAAATTACATTAGATATCTCCGAGGGGGGGGGGGGGGGGGGGGGTGGGGGGGGGAGAGAAAACAATGTTTGGGGGGCGAGGGGTTAATATTTTAATATCTCGCTGAGATAAGTTTATATTGGGTTGAAAAATAGTGAAATGAAAAAACATTGGAAGAAATAGATATATATATATATATTTATATAATATAGGTAGGAAAAAAATGCTCACATTTCCAAATCCTGGCTGCACTTGGGTGCCGGATGGTCCAGGTAGTGCGTGTTGGAGGGCGGGCGGGGCGGCAGCGCTATGTTCTTGCACAGCTGGGCCAGCAATGTCATGGGCTTGGGGAGTTGGAGCAGCGTGGCTCACCATCATGTGAGCAGTCATCCACTCTCTTTTTAGCTTTCTACATTACTGCATAGGGGCTGGCACTGATGGGGCTGCCACACCCTCTCTGGCTTTCTTAGCGGGTGGTGGTGATGGGCATTCTTCATAATTGGCCTTAAAAAGAAGAGAAAAAAGTTAGTATTGAAATAATTTGCCCCTTTTTACAGAAAGAAAGTTAGTATCCTCATCCCCCTAGCCATAATTTTGTCTAGAAAGCATTTATCGCAAAGAAGCCCCCTCCCCCTAAACCCAAAAGCAAAGCAAAAATTGAAATTTTGCGAGAAATATAGTTGGCTCAGAAATCAAACGTTTTTATTGCACAACTTGTGAAAAAATAAATCTTGACAAACAGTAGTCTGTAGTCTTAGGATAGAAATCAATGTTTATATTTTTACCATTTAAATATTCCAGTCTATAGGCTTTAAATAAGATAAAAAGATTGTTAACACATAGCTTATAGGCCTAAAATTTGCGATCATAGGTAAAAATGCTATTCAATTTACGCATAATAAAGCAATGTATCTTTTTCTTAAACCCACTCCCCTTACTTTTCACGCGAAGAAACAGTTTGTTTTCACCTTACAATGGAGGTGTTAGACTTGAGGCATTGTCAAACCCCCCCCCCCCACCCCACCTTTCACCAATGTCCTAAAAATATTGTTAGGCATTAATTTTGGAAATAACTCATTTCCATGCTTCCATACCACATAGAATTACGCAAAGCCTGTAACCACACAAGGTTAATTAACAATAATCTCTCTTTTCACGCGAAACTGTTTTTTAATTCGATGTGAAAAACTATCCTTCTCTGAGAAACCTTTTGGCTAAGCCGCTATCCAAATTCTTGTATATTTACCAAAGCCGGATGTACTTTAAAGGGTGTCAGTAATTATCAGCTATTTAAATCGTTGCGAGAAATCTGTAAGTCAAGCCATAGCGGTGAAAACAGTATATTAAGGGATTGACAGAAAGTTGACAGTTGCTTTTAGATAAGATACGGAATTTATCAAAAACAGAATTAAGGTCGTAAACAGAGGGGGAAGGAAGGATGGGGTTTACGTAACGAAAAAAGAGCGTATTTTACGCTTTTTATCGAGTATAAACATCATATAGTGGCGTTTGTATAGTTATAATAAAGATCCAACTCTTGCCTATACTAACTGGTATAGGTCGCTTAACTATAGTGTAGGCTTGTAAAGTTATATTTAAAGTCAACAAATTAAAAATTCCCTACAACGGGGAATCGAAAGGTGGTTCTAATGGTGTACTTTTTGTTTTGATCTGACTATTTTTCTAGGAGTTAGGGGTTTTTATATTTCTTAACATTGGACGTGATCGTCTCTCACTAGGTTGCTAGCTACCGCTGCAACCCGGATAATGGTTAGATCGAAGCAAGCTATACGCAATTTGAAAAAACAGTACTACACAAACAACAGAGATAGTATCTTGAAAAGAGAAAAGCAAAGGTATTCAACCGACCAGGCGCATCGAGAAGTAAAAATTGAGAGAGCAAAACAAAGGTATTCAACCGACCAGGCGTATCGAAAAGTAATAATTGAGAGAGCAAAACAAAGGTATTCAACCGACCAGGCGTATCGAGAAGTAATAATTGAGAGAGCAAAACAAAACAGCAAGATGTGTTATCACAATGATGTAGTTTATAGACATACAAAAATTGAGACAGCCAAACAAAAGATCAAGGAATATACAGAGCGACCTCTTGCCTATGCTAAATTTTATAAACCACTTGACTATTGTATAGGTTAGTAAATCCGGGTTGCAGCGGTAGATAGCAACCTAGTAAGAGACGATCACTTCCAATGTTAAGAAATATAAAAGCCCATAGTTCCTAACAAAGGAGTCAGATCAAAACAAAAAGTACACCATTAGAACCGCCTTGTCCACAACCCCTGTATAGGAAACTTTCTGTCCCTTGGCTTGAACAGCAAGGGAAATATATTGGCTTGAAAATCAAGAAAATTGACTTTAACCACGTTATTCTCCCCAAACGGGATATTTTTTTTTCTTTTTTTCTTTTTTTTTCTTTTCCACAGATAGCTTGGCACTGGAACATCGTAGAGGGTTGTTCAATAGCTCATTTTAAAGGAAATTAATTGGGTTAAAAATCTATAGTAACTAAAATAAATTATTTCTAAAAGAGAATAAATTTTTCCACCAAAAACTGCATTTTTGATGTCTTTTCACACTGCAGTCTTTCAAACATAATCGTATACACGCGGTAAGATTTGAACCCACGCCTCCGAAGAGACTGGTGGCTAACACCAGTGCCTTGGACCACTCGGCCAGGCTGCCTCTCATAAATAAATATATATATGTGAATTTGGGTTGCAGTGAATTATAATAAAGAACGACCTCTTGCCTATACTAAAATAAAAATCCATTACATACATTTGATTTAGTTAGCTACTTGATTGGTTGTTATCATGGTTGCAGCGGTAGCTAGCAACCTAGTAAGAGACGATCACGTCCAATGTTAAGAAATACAAAAACCCATAGCTCCTAAAAAAGGAATATAATAAAGAACGACCTCTTGCCTATACTAAAATAAAAATCCATTACATACATTTGATTTAAATAGCTACTTGATTGGTTGTTATCATGGTTGCAGCGGTAGCTAGCAACCTAGTAAGAGACGATCACGTCCAATGTTAAGAAATACAAAAACCCATAGCTCCTAAAAAAGGAATCAGATCAAAACAAAAAGTACACCATTAGAACCGCCTTATCCAAAGCCCCTGTATAGTAAACTTTCTGTCCCTTGGCTTGAACAGCAAGGGAAATATATTTCCTTGAAAATCAAGAAAAGTTGCAGCTACTACAACATTCTTCCGAAACGGAATTTTTTTTTCTTTTGTATCCAGAGATAGCTTGGCACTGGAACATCGTAGAGAGTTGTTCAATAGCTCATTTTAAAGGAAATTAATTGGGTTAAAAATCATTAGTAACTAAAATAAATTATTCCTAAAAGAGAATAAATTTTTCCACCAAAAACTGCATTTTTGATGTCTTTTCATGCTGCAGTCTTTTCAAAGATGTTTGATTTTCCGGGTTGCAGCGGTAGCTAGCAACCTAGTAAGAGACGATCCCCTCCAATGTTAAGAAATATAAAACCCCCCAACTCCTAAAAAAAGAGTCAGATCAAAACAAAAAGTACACCATTAGAACCGCCTTGTCCGAATCCTCTATAAAGAAAACTTACCGCCCTTTGGCTTGAATAACAAAGAAAATATATTGGCTTGAAAATCAAGAAAATAGACTTTAACCACGTTATTCTCCACAAACGGGATATTTCTTTCTTTCCGCTTGATTTTTCTCCTCAGCTAGCTGGGCACTGGAAAATCATAGAGAGCTGTATAATAGCTCATTTTAAAGGAAATTGCAACATCTAGTCACTTTTGTAATTAATTTATAATAAAGAACGACCTCTTGCCTATACTAAATTATATAGGCCACTTATTACATAAAGGATCGATAACGTTTATGATAAATGGGGCCTAAGCTACTTTCAGTGGATATAGCTGAAACCGAGTAAAGAACAAACCATGGCACATAGTAACTAAACGTTAAGATAATAAATTCAACTTTGAAATGGAAGTTTGGTACGTGACTCTTTCAAGGTCGTCTCTTACCATTCCAAATAAGAAAAAGCCATTTGATTTTTCCTGTTTGTATTACATTAAAAGACGATCATTGGAATAATAAATCATTTTATGCATTCGAGTTAGTTATCTACTTGATTGTTTGAGTCTCTTTCTATTTCGTTTCCACGATTACATTAAATGACGATCATTACTTGAGGTTAGTCTCTTACTATTTCAAAGAAGAAAAAGCCGTAGGCTTTTTCCTGTTTTCCGGGTTGCAGCGGTAGCTAGCAACCTAGTAAGAGACGATCACGTCAAATCCGGGTATCAGCGGTAGCTAGCAACCTAGTAAGAGACGATCACGTCCAATGCTAAGAAATGTAAAAACCCCTAACTCCTAAAAAAAGAGTCAGATCAAAACAAAAAGTACACCATTAGAACCGCCTTGTCCGAAACCCCTGTATAGTTAACTTTCTGTCCCTTGGCTTGAACAGCAAGGGAAATATATTGGCTTGAAAATCAAGAAAAGTGGCAGCTACTACAACATTCTGCCTAAACGGGATATTTTTTTTTCTTATCCACAGATAGCTTGGCACTGGAACATCGTAGATAGTTGTTCAATAGCTCATTTTAAAGGAAATTAATTGGGTTAAAAACCTATAGTAACTAAAATAAATTATTTCTAAAAGAGAATAAATTTTTCCACCAAAAACTACATTTTTGATGTCTTTTCATGCTGCATTACAATAAGGAACGAATTGTAACCCATAGTAACTGTATTATTAAAGCAAACAGTTCTTGGTCATAATAAAAAGTTGTCTAATTATAATAAAGAACGAACTCTTTCCTATACTAATTAAGCCTGTACTAGTTAATGATATAGCAATGATATCCGGGTTGCAGCGGTAGCTAGCAACCTAGTAAGAGACGATCACGTCCAATGTTAAGAAATATAAAAACCCATAACTCCTAAAAAAAAGATTCAGAACAAAACAAGAAGTACACTATTAGAACCGCCTAGTCCAAAACTTCTATATGGCAAACTTACCGTCCTTTTGCTTGAATAACAAAGAAAATATATTGGCTTGAAAATCAAGAAAATTGACTTTAACCACGTTATTCTCCACAAACGGTATCTTTTTTTCTTTCTTCTTTTCCACAGATAGCTTGGTACTGGAACATCGTAGAGAGTTGTTCAATGGCTCATTTTAGAGGAAATTAACTGGGTTAAAAACATTTTGTAACTAAAACAAATTATTTTTAAAACAGGTTAAATTTTTCCACTAAAAAATGTATTTTTGATGTCTTTTCGTACTGCTGTCTTTTCAAAGATATTTGATTTTTGAAGCAATCAAACAGTTCGTGGTATATGATTTAAGAGCCATATGGATATTATTATTTCACCATACCAATTATAATAATATTAAATTATAGAACGAACTTCAGTTCATAGTAACTGAAATATTAAAAGAAGATCATTAGGAGATCATACATAATACATTAAAAGACGATCACTGAAATAACAAACCATTAGTCCATACATTGGACTTAGTTAGCTACTTGATTGTTTGAGTTTCGTCTCTTACTATTTAAAAGAAGAAAAAGCCGTAGGCTTTTTCCTGTTTGTATTTATAGTTAAAAAACGAACTCAAGTCCAAAGAAACTGAACACTGTGGTTCATTCATATTATCTTCATTATTTTAGCTAGAATGTAAATAAACAAGTTTCTTTTTTAAATTTTAAATTGAAAAGATAGTGCTTTTAATTCAACATATTATCCGGGTTGCAGCGGTAGCTAGCAACCTAGTAAGAGACGATCACGTCCAATGTTAAGAAATATAAAAACCCATTGTTCCTAAAAAAGGAGTCAGATCAAATTCAAAATCCGGGTTGCAGCGGTAGCTAGCAACCTAGTAAGAGACGATCACTTCCAATGTTAAGAAATATAAAAACCCATAGTTCCTAACAAAGGAGTCAGATCAAAACAAAAAGTACACCATTAGAACCGCCTTGACCGAAACCCCTGTATAGGAAACTTTCTGTCCCTTGGCTTGAACAGCAAGGGAAATATATTGGCTTGAAAATCGAGAAAATTGACTTTAACTACGTTATTCTCCCCAAACGGGATATTTTTTTCTTTTTTTCTTTTTTTATACATTAAAGGACGAACTATATCCCATAGTAAACTGGAATCCAGGTTGCAGCAGTAGCTTGCAACCTATACGGGTTGCAGCGGTAGCTAGCGGTTTTTACTATTGGGTGTGATCGTCTTTTACTAGGTTGCTAGCTACCGCTGCAACCCGGATAGGTTACAAGCTACTGCTGCAACCTGGAGTCCAGTTACTATGGGCTATAAATGTACATCATCAAACCTATAATTACTTAAGTTTTACCAGTTGCTGTAGCGCAGTGGCTAGTGAGGTTCTCTTTCTGACAAGGAAGATAGAAGTTCGAGTTACTATACAGTAACAATTGCGATCACAAACCCAAAGATAACGCAGTATGTGATAGTATTGAATTTGAACCTTGGTTTTGCGTAACTGCCAGCGTAATTCCATGCGCTATCATGTACATGCATGAAGACATATAAAAATAAGCTTGTACATCTTCTTTTTCTTTTCAAGCGGAATTCCTCAGGAAGGCAGATTCCAAGAAATGACCGGACCCCAGACAATAGAGAAATTGGTAATGAGAAAAAAGAATAAAAGATTCCCATACGCCCCAAGTAGAAAATACCACATAACGACATTTTTTTTTAATTTTGGCATAATAGCCATGGATAGACTGTGAGTAAAAATGTACATGCATGCGGAAATGGTGCATACAAGTTCTCCACTTGCTATTTCCTTACCCGATGAATTTAGAACTATTGTTTTTTCTAAATAAAAATTGAGTCGTGGCTCACGCAATAATAAAGAAATATACAACAGAGGTACATAAGGACTGTAAGACGTCCATTTCGATAAGTTATCTCCTCCATGATCTTCTGACAAAGATATAGCACTGTCGGACTTATTTGACATCCAAGAATACCAGCATTTATAAAAAAAACTTATTTAAAAAAATTGTAATTTTTCTACATTCAATTCAAAACATTAAATTGCTACTTAGACACCATAGATAAATATGCAGTTTTTACATTAAAGAGCGATCTTTAGTCCATATTAACTGAAGCGTTATAAGGAATCCGGGTTGCAGCGGTAGCAAGCAACCTATCGGAGTTGCAGCGGTAGCTAGCAACCAAGTAAGTGAAGATCACGTTAAATGTTAAGAAATAGAAAAACCCATAACTCCTAAAAAAATTACAGTAAAGAACGATCTCCCATACTAACTGATATATGGTGGTTCCAGGTGTAGTTACATAAAGCACGAATATAGCTCATCATAAATGGTGTTTTTCAATTATCCGGGTTGCAGCGGTAGCTAGCAACCTAGTCTGGGTTGCAACGGTAGCTAGCAACCTAGTAAGAGACGATCTCGTCCAATGTTACGAAATATAAAAACTCATAGTTCCTAAAAAAGGAGTCAGATCAAAACAAAAAGTACACCATTAGAACCTCCTTGTCCAAAATCCCTGTATAGGAAACTTTCAGTCCCTTGGCTTGAACAGCAAGGGAAATATATTGGCTTGAAAATCAAGAAAATTACATTCAAATACGATCATTGGAATAACATACCACTGCATACATTGGACTTAGATAGCTACTTGATTGCTTGAAGATCGTCTCTTACAATTTCAAAGAAAAAAAAGCCGTAGGCTTTTTCCTGTTTGTAATGATATAGCATAAAAAGAAACCCAAGTTGTAACTGACGTCATCCTGGTTGTTATAGTAAAGAATTATAATAAAGATTCATTAAAAGACGATCATTGGAGCAATCCGGGTTGCAGCGGGAAGTAGCAACCTAGTATCCGCGTTGCAGCGGTCGCTAGCAACCTAGTATCCGGATGGCAGCGGTAGCTAGCAACCTAGTAAGAGACGATCACGTCCAAGGTTAAGAAATATAAAAACACCTAACTCCTAAAAAAAGAGTCAGATCAAAACAAAAAGTACACCATTAGAACCGCCTTGTCCGAAACCCCTATAAAGGAAACTTACCACCCTTTGGCTTGAATAACAAAGAAAATATATTGACTTGAAAATCAAGAAAATTGACTTTAACCACGTTATTCTCCACAAACGGGATATTTTTCTCTTTCTTCTTCTTCTTTTCCACAGATAGCTTGGCACTGGAACATCGTAGAGAGTTGTTCAGTGGCTCATTTTAAAGGAAATCTCTAGATCTAGTGCTATTTGTACTTAATTTTTTTTATTATTGTTATTTGGAACAAGTTTTATATTTTGTCTCCACACAAAATGAGTTTATTTTTGTCTTCATTTAATAGAATTCTCACGTGAGGATTTATATAATATTTATTTATAAGTATCGTACCATTTATCTCGCTGTTTTTGTTACACAGATTTGAAACAGCAAACAAATAGAGCTGCCTCTAAATAATCTGAAAATTGAACGGTAGTCTCATAGATGAAACTTCTGTGTCTCAGGAAAAATTGAAGACCAAAAAAGAAGATTTGCAGACACAAGTTACAAAATAGTCTAAAGTACTATAATGTGTCTGATTTACTCCAAATTTACAAGAATAAAAAAAGGAGCTCTGTCCTATAGTTTCATCGGTGACCCAAAGAGACAGTGGCGTTTTGAAAAGGTTTTTCTATGGAAAATAACAAGAAAAGTCACAAGAAGAAATAAATTTGCAAAGAAGGAAAGGGTAAACTTCCTGGTTCTGATCTTAAAGCTGAAGTTTTGTTCAAGTTAAAAATGTAGTTGTGCTCCCATTCAAAGTTCGGGCATTGGAACCTCATAAGGTAAACAGTTTTTGGCAACGAATCATGGTTGAGGCATCTGCCGCAACCAAGTATAGAACCAAGTCTCGTCGATAGTAACCGAGAAAAATAAAAGTGTTTTAAAAAGAAAACTGTCAATGAAGAATTTCCTTTTCACTCTAATTCAGGAGATTATTATTATTTCGATTATTCTCAGCGGCAAAAGTATGTTGCGAAAACAAATTTATGGGAATTTAGAAAAATAGCCTGAAACCCCAAATAGATGGCGTCAAATCGAAAAGAAAATTGTGCTATTGGAATCACCATAGCCGAAACCCGCATTTAAGACAATTACAGTCCCCAAACTTTAGCAACAAGGAAAATCACTTTCGCTGGTAAGCAGTGACGTGTCTTCTTTTTTCTGTTTTCTGTTGTTGTTTATTCTTTCAGCAAAGACCCAGTCATTGAGTAGCCGAAGTTATTGTTATAATACATCTATCAAAACAATCCAGTGCTTTTGACGGGATTCAATAAGGTTTGAAGTTGTCAATGAAAGGTATTAGTAGAAGACAATTTACATACAAATCAGAAAAAAGCTAAGACAGTAGCAAAAACTGGGGTATCTTGATGAAAATAATACTTTTACATTGTCATATATACAAAAATACAAAATTATATTTTTATTTGAAGTTATAGAGAACATACAGACATTTCTACTCGTTTTCTGTTTTAGCGCTTTCCTGTTTTAGTGAAGTTATCTGGTAATGCGAGGCTTCAATCTCAGCAGCTGAAAGGTTGGGCGAGGGGCTTGCGACCTTTCCCTGTAAAAAAGCCCCATTATCTAAAACGTTGACAAAAGTCGACATAAATGTGTCATCAGTAGTTCTTGAGAATCTTTATATTTTTTTATGTTGCTGTTTACTTTCGTTTGAATTCACAGCCGTAAGATGTCATCAATGCATATCATGAAGAACAAAATGTTCTTTGACACAATTAGTTTTTAGCTTTCTAATTTTTTAACAGAAATCTCTAGCTGACTTTTCAACAAAATCTATTCTTTCAGAGATAATTTTAATCTTTAATTTTGAATATTTTTCGTAATCTCGGTAAAACATTCGTAAAATTTTTCTCAGTTTACAAAGATCAGCCTGTGCGTTCTTTGCAGCTTGTGTAAACTGCAAAAATATCCATGGTATCCGAGCAATAGTTTGAATATTTCGATACAAGCTGGTTATAATAAAGAACGACCTCTTGCCTTTACTAAATTTTATACACCACTTAATTATAGTATAGTCCGGGTTGCAGCGGTAGCTAGCAACCTAGTAAGAGACGATCAAGCCCCATAGTAAATACTAAAGTAACCCATAACTCCTGAAAAAAGGGTCAGATCAAAACAACAAGAACACCGTTAGAACCGCCTTATCCTAAACACCTATAAAGGAAACTTACCGCCCTTTGGCTTGAATAACAAAGAAAATATATTGGCTTGAAAATCAAGAAAATTGACTTTAACCACGTTATTCTTTACAAACGGGATATTTTTTCATTCTTCTTCTTCTTCTCTTCCACAGATAGCTTGGCACTGGAAAATCGTAGAGAGTTTTTCAATGGCTCATTTTAAAGAAAATCTCTAGATCTAGTGCCATTTGTACTTTTTTTTAAATCCTGGTTGCAGCGGTAAAGAGCAACCTAGTAAGAGACGATCACGTCCAATGTTAAGAAATATAATCCGGGTTGCAGCGGTAGCTAGCAACCTAGTAAGAGACGATCACCTCCAATGTTAAGAAATATAAAACCCCCCAACTCCTAAAACAGAGTCAGATCAAAACAAAAAGTACACCGTTAGAACCGCCTTATCCTAAACACCTATAAAGGAAACTTACCGCCCTTTGGCTTGAATAACAAAGAAAATATATTGGCTTGAAAATCAAGAAAATTGACTTTTACCACGTTATTCTTCACAAACGGGATATTTTTTTCTTTCCGCTTGATTTTCCTCCTCAGCTAGCTGGGCACTGGAAAATCATAGAGAGCTGTATAATGGCTCATTTTAAAGGAAATTGCTACATCTAGTGCCTTTTGTAATTAAAAATAAAATACTTTTTAAAGTAGAGTCAATTTTGTCAAAAAAATTGTTATAATACAGAACGACCTCTTGCCTATACTAAAATAAAAATCCATTACATACATTTGATTTAGTTAGCTACTTGATTGGTTGTTATCCGGGTTGCAGCGGTAGCTATCAACCTAGTAAGAGACGATCACGTCCAATGTTAAGAAATATAAAAACCCATAGCTCCTAAAAAAGGAATCCGGGTTGCAGCGGTAGCTAGCAACCTAGTAAGAGACGATCACGTCCAATGTTAAGAAATATAAAAACCCATAGCTCCTAAAGCAGGAGTCAGATCAAAACAAAAAGTACACCATTAGAATCGCCTTGTCCGAAACCCCTGTATAGGAAACTTTCTGTCCCTTGGCTTGAACAGCAAGGGAAATATATTGGCTTGAAAATCAAGCAAATTGACTTTTACCACGTTATTCTCCCCAAACGAGATATTTTTTTCTTTTTTTTTTCTTTCTTTTCCAGAGATAGCTTGGCACTGGAACATCGTAGAGGGTTGTTCAATAGCTCATTTTAAAGGAAATTAATTGGGTTAAAAACCTTTTGTAACTAAAATAAATTATTTCTAAAAGAGAATAAATTTTTCCACCAAAAACTGCATTTTTGATGCAGTGACGTCATAATTACTATATAAGAAACGTCAAAACTGTAAATGGTCTCATTCATGAATATCACAATAAGAGACGATCACGTCCAATGCTAACATAACAATAAAGAACGAACTCTAATTAAATTTTATAATAAAGAACGACCTCTTGCCTATACTAAAATAAAAATCCATTACATACATTTGATTTAAATAGCTACTTGATTGGTTGTTATCCGGGTTGCAGCGGTAGCTAGCAACCTAGTAAGAGACGATCACGTCCAATGTTAAGAAATATAAAAACCCATAGCTCCTAAAAAAGGAATCAGATCAAAACAAAAAGTACACCATTAGAACCGCCTTATCCAAAGCCCCTGTATAGTAAACTTTCTGTCCCTTGGCTTGAACAGCAAGGGAAATATATTTCCTTGAAAATCAAGAAAAGTTGCAGCTACTACAACATTCTTCCGAAACGGATTTTTTTTTTCTTTTGTATCCTTATAATAAAGATCCAACTCTTGCCTATACTAACTGGTATAGGTCGCTTAACTATAGTGTAGGCTTGTAAAGTTATATTTAAAGTCAACAAATTAAAAATTCCCTACAACGGGGAATCGAACCCTAATCGCCCTCGTGACAAGCGGTTATGTTTACCATTGTACTATTGGATACTCATGATGAATATGTTACATATAAAACATGAAAAAAAAATGGTTAACTTACTAAGAAAATTAAATAAGGAATCGGTCTGGTTAATTATAAATGGGGATTATGTAAGTTTCATCGATAGTGCTGCAACCTAGTTCCTAACCCATAGTTCCAACCTAGTTCCAACCTAGTTCCAACCTAGTTCCAACCTAGTTCCTAGTTCCAACCCATAGTTCCTTACAGAGGAGTCAGATCAAAACAAAAAGTACACCATTAGAACCGCCTTGTCCGAAACCCCTGTATAGGAAACTTTCTGTCCCTTGGCTTGAACAGCAAGGGAAATATATTGGCTTGAAAATCAAGAAAAGTGGCAGCTACTACAACATTCTGCCTAAACGAGATATTTTTTTCTTTTTTTCTTTTTTCCTTTTCCACAGATAGCTTGGCACTGGAACATCGTAGAGAGTTGTTCAATAGCTCATTTTAAAGAAAATTATTTGGGTTAAAAATCTATAGTAACTAATCCGGGTTGCAGCGGTAGCTAGCAACCTAGTAAGAGACGATCACGTCCAATGTTAAGAAATATAAAAACCCATAGTTCCTAACAAAGGAGTCAGATCAAAACAAAAAGTACACCATTAGAACCGCCTTGTCCGAAACCCCTGTATAGGAAACTTTCTGTCCCTTGGCTTGAACAGCAAGGGAAATATATTGGCTTGAAAATCAAGAAAAGTGGCAGCTACTACAACATTCTGCCTAAACGGGATATTTTTTTCTTTCTTTTTTTCTTTTCCACAGATAGCTTGGCACTGGAACATCGTAGAGGGTTGTTCAATAGCTCATTTTAAAGGAAATTAATTGGGTTAAAAACCTTTTGTAACTAAAATAAATTATTTCTAAAAGAGAATAAATTTTTCCACCAAAAACTGCATTTTTGATGTCTTTTCACACTGCAGTCTTTCAAACATAATCGTATACCAGCGGTAAGATTTGAATCCACGCCTCCGAAGAGACTGGTGGCTAACACCAGTGCCTTGGACCACTCGGCCAGGCTGCCTCTCATAAATAACTATATATGTGAATCTGGGTTGCAGCAGTAGCTAGCAATCTAGTAAGAGACGATCAGTCCAATGATAAGAAATATAACAAAACTCCTAAAAATACAGTCAAATCAAAACAAAAGTACATCATTAGAATTACCTTGTCTGAAACCCTACTAGATAAATAATGAATCCGGGTTGCAGCGGTAGCTAGCAACCTAGTAAGAGACGATCACTTCCAATGTTAAGAAATATAAAAGCCCATAGTTCCTAACAAAGGAGTCAGATCAAAACAAAAAGTACACCATTAGAACCGCCTTGTCCACAACCCCTGTATAGGAAACTTTCTGTCCCTTGGCTTGAACAGCAAGGGAAATATATTGGCTTGAAAATCAAGAAAATTGACTTTAACCACGTTATTCTCCCCAAACGGGATATTTTTTTCTTTTTTTCTTTTTTTTTCTTTTCCACAGATAGCTTGGCACTGGAACATCGTAGAGGGTTGTTCAATAGCTCATTTTAAAGGAAATTAATTGGGTTAAAAATCTATAGTAACTAAAATAAATTATTTCTAAAAGAGAATAAATTTTTCCACCAAAAACTGCATTTTTGATGTCTTTTCACACTGCAGTCTTTCAAACATAATCGTATACCAGCGGTAAGATTTGAACCCACGCCTCCGAAGAGACTGGTGGCTAACACCAGTGCCTTGGACCACTCGGCCAGGCTGCCTCTCATAAATAAATATATATATATATGTGAATTTGGGTTGCAGCAGTAGCTAGCAACCTAGTAAGAGACGATCAGTCCAATGCTAAGAAATATAACAAAACTCCTAAAAATAGATCCGGGTTGCAGCGGTAGCTAGCAACCTAGTAAGAGACGATCACGTCCAATGTTAAGAAATATAAAAACCCCTAACTCCTAGAAAAATAGTCAGACCAAAACAAAAAGTACACCATTAGAACCGCCTTGTCCGAAACCCCTATAAAGGAAACTTACCACCCTTTGGCTTGAATAAGAAAGAAAATATATTGGCTTGAAAATCAAGAAAATTGACTTTAACCACGTTATTCTGCACAAACGGGATATTTTTTTCTTTCTTTTGTTTCCAGAGATAGCTTGGCACTGGAACATCGTAGAGAGTTGTTCAATGGCTCATTTTAAAGGAAATCTCTAGATCTAGCGCCTTTTGCACTTAATTTTTTTTATTAATTATTTTTCACGAAAAACTTAATTTTGTATATACAATATTGATCAATGACGTCATAGTCGTTGGATGTAGTACATAAAGGCTCGATCATCGAATTTAAGCTGAAACTAAGTAAAGGACAATTATGCCTCCATATATTCACAGTGATGTATAAGATTTCCCATTACATCTGTAAACTGTTCCACAGTTGCCGGTCCATACCTTGGAAGCTTTTCACTAAACATGCAACATTTCTTTTGGATGTTACTATGAAGTTTTGCGAAAGCATCTCTAGCTGACTTTTCAACAAAATCTATTCTTTCAGAGATAATTTTAATCTTTAATTTTGAATATTTTTCGTAATCTCGGTAAAACATTCGTAAAATTTTTCTCAGTTTACAAAGATCAGCCTGTGCGTTCTTTGCAGCTTGTGTAAACTGCAAAAATATCCATGGTATCCGAGCAATAGTTTGAATATTTCGATACAAGCTGGTTATAATAAAGAACGACCTCTTGCCTTTACTAAATTTTATACACCACTTAATTATAGTATAGTCCGGGTTGCAGCGGTAGCTAGCAACCTAGTAAGAGACGATCAAGCCCCATAGTAAATACTAAAGTAACCCATAACTCCTGAAAAAAGGGTCAGATCAAAACAACAAGAACACCGTTAGAACCGCCTTATCCTAAACACCTATAAAGGAAATTTACCGCCCTTTGGCTTGAATAACAAAGAAAATATATTGGCTTTAAAATCAAGAAAATTGACTTTAACCACGTTATTCTTGACAAACGGGATATTTTTTCATTCTTCTTCTTCTCTTCCACAGATAGCTTGGCACTGGAACATCGTAGAGAGTTTTTCAATGGCTCATTTTAAAGAAAATCTCTAGATCTAGTGCCATTTGTACTTTTTTTTAATCCTGGTTGCAGCGGTAGCTAGCAACCTAGTAAGAGACGATCACGTCCAATGTTAAGAAATATAATCCGGGTTGCAGCGGTAGCTAGCAACCTAGTAAGAGACGATCATCTCGAATGTTAAGAAATATAAAACCCCCCAACTCCTAAAAAAGAGTCAGATCAAAACAAAAAGTACACCATTAGAACCGCCTTGTCCGAAACCTCTATAAAGGAAACTTACCGCCCTTTGGCTTGAATAACAAAGAAAATATATTGGCTTGAAAATCAAGAAAATTGACTTTAACCACGTTATTCTTGACAAACGGGATATTTTTTTCTTTCCGCTTGATTTTCCTCCTCAGCTAGCTGGGCACTGGAAAATCATAGAGAGCTGTATAATAGCTCATTTTAAAGGAAATTGCTACATCTAGTGCCTTTTGTAATTAAAAATAAAATACTTTTTAAAGTAGAGTCAATTTTGTCAAAAAAATTGTTATAATACAGAACGACCTCTTGCCTATACTAAAATAAAAATCCATTACATACATTTGATTTAGTTAGCTACTTGATTGGTTGTTATCCGGGTTGCAGCGGTAGCTATCAACCTAGTAAGAGACGATCACGTCCAATGTTAAGAAATATAAAAACCCATAGCTCCTAAAAAAGGAATATAATAAAGAACGACCTCTTGCCTATACTAAAATAAAAATCCATTACATACATTTGATTTAAATAGCTAGTTGATTGGTTGTTATCCGGGTTGCAGCGGTAGCTAGCAACCTAGTAAGAGACGATCACGTCCAATGTTAAGAAATATAAAAACCCATAGCTCCTAAAAAAGGAATCAGATCAAAACAAAAAGTACACCATTAGAACCGCCTTATCCAAAGCCCCTGTATAGTAAACTTTCTATCCCTTGGCTTGAACAGCAAGGGAAATATATTTCCTTGAAAATCAAGAAAAGTTGCAGCTACTACAACATTCTTCCGAAACGGAATTTTTTTTTTCTTTTGTATCCTTATAATAAAGATCCAACTCTTGCCTATGCTAACTGGTATAGGTCGCTTAACTATAGTGTAGGCTTGTAAAGTTATATTTAAAGTCAACAAATTAAAAATTCCCTACAACGGGGAATCGAACCCTAATCGCCCTCGTGACAAGCGGTTATGTTTACCATTGTACTATTGGATACTCATGATGAATATGTTACATATAAAACATGAAAAAAAATGGTTAACTTACTAAGAAAATTAAATAAGGAATCGGTCTGGTTAATTATAAATGGGGATTATGTAAGTTTCATCGATAGTGCTGCAACCTAGTTCCTAACCCATAGTTCCAACCTAGTTCCAACCTAGTTCCAACCTAGTTCCTAGTTCCAACCCATAGTTCCTTACAGAGGAGTCAGATCAAAACAAAAAGTACACCATTAGAACCGCCTTGTCCGAAACCCCTGTATAGGAAACTTTCTGTCCCTTGGCTTGAACAGCAAGGGAAATATATTGGCTTGAAAATCAAGAAAAGTGGCAGCTAATACAACATTCTGCCTAAACGAGATATTTTTTTCTTTTTTTCTTTTTTTCTTTTCCACAGATAGCTTGGCACTGGAACATCGTAGAGAGTTGTTCAATAGCTCATTTTAAAGGAAATTATTTGGGTTAAAAATCTATAGTAACTAATCCGGGTTGCAGCGGTAGCTAGCAACCTAGTAAGAGACGATCACGTCCAATGTTAAGAAATATAAAAACCAATAGTTCCTAACAAAGGAGTCAGATCAAAACAAAAAGTACACCATTAGAACCGCCTTGTCCGAAACCCCTGTATAGGAAACTTTCTGTCCCTTGGCTTGAACAGCAAGGGAAATATATTGGCTTGAAAATCAAGAAAAGTGGCAGCTACTACAACATTCTGCCTAAACGGGATATTTTTTTCTTTCTTTTTTTCTTTTCCACAGATAGCTTGGCACTGGAACATCGTAGAGGGTTGTTCAATAGCTCATTTTAAAGGAAATTAATTGGGTTAAAAACCTTTTGTAACTAAAATAAATTATTTCTAAAAGAGAATAAATTTTTCCAACAAAAACTGCATTTTTATTGTCTTTTCACACTGCAGTCTTTCAAACATAATCGTATACCAGCGGTAAGATTTGAATCCACGCCTCCGAAGAGACTGGTGGCTAACACCAGTGCCTTGGACCACTCGGCCAGGCTGCCTCTCATAAATAACTATATATGTGAATCTGGGTTGCAGCAGTAGCTAGCAATCTAGTAAGAGACGATCAGTCCAATGATAAGAAATATAACAAAACTCCTAAAAATACAGTCAAATCAAAACAAAAGTACATCATTAGAATTACCTTGTCTGAAACCCTACTCGATAAATAATGAATCCGGGTTGCAGCGGTAGCTAGCAACCTAGTAAGAGACGATCACTTCCAATGTTAAGAAATATAAAAACCCATAGTTCCTAACAAAGGAGTCAGATCAAAACAAAAAGTACACCATTAGAACCGCCTTGTCCGAAACCCCTGTATAGGAAACTTTCTGTCCCTTGGCTTGAACAGCAAGGGAAATATATTGGCTTGAAAATCAAGAAAAGTGGCAGCTACTACAACATTCTGCCTAAACGGGATAGTTTTTTCTTTCTTTTTTTCTTTTCCACAGATAGCTTGGCACTGGAACATCGTAGAGGGTTGTTCAATAGCTCATTTTAAAGGAAATTAATTGGGTTAAAAACCTTTTGTAACTAAAATAAATTATTTCTAAAAGAGAATAAATTTTTCCACCAAAAACTGCATTTTTGATGTCTTTTCACACTGCAGTCTTTCAAACATAATCGTATACCAGCGGTAAGATTTGAATCCACGCCTCCGAAGAGACTGGTGGCTAACACCAGTGCCTTGGACCACTCGGCCAGGCTGCCTCTCATAAATAACTATATATGTGAATCTGGGTTGCAGCAGTAGCTAGCAATCTAGTAAGAGACGATCAGTCCAATGATAAGAAATATAACAAAACTCCTAAAAATACAGTCAAATCAAAACAAAAGTACATCATTAGAATTACCTTGTCTGAAACCCTGCTAGATAAATAATGAATCCGGGTTGCAGCGGTAGCTAGCAACCTAGTAAGAGACGATCACTTCCAATGTTAAGAAATATAAAAACCCATAGTTCCTAACAAAGGAGTCAGATCAAAACAAAAAGTACACCATTAGAACCGCCTTGTCCGAAACCCCTGTATAGGAAACTTTCTGTCCCTTGGCTTGAACAGCAAGGGAAATATATTGGCTTGAAAATCAAGAAAATTGACTTTAACCACGTTATTCTCCCCAAACGGGATATTTTTTTCTTTTTTTTTCTTTTTTTTCTTTTCCACAGATAGCTTGGCATTGGAACATCGTAGAGGGTTGTTCAATAGCTCATTTTAAAGGAAATTAATTGGGTTAAAAATCTATAGTAACTAAAATAAATTATTTCTAAAAGAGAATAAATTTTTCCACCAAAAACTGCATTTTTGATGTCTTTTCACACTGCAGTCTTTCAAACATAATCGTATACCAGCGGTAAGATTTGAACCCACGCCTCCGAAGAGACTGGTGGCTAACACCAGTGCCTTGGACCACTCGGCCAGGCTGCCTCTCATAAATAAATATATATACGTGAATTTGGGTTGCAGCAGTAGCTAGCAACCTAGTAAGAGACGATCAGACCAATGCTAAGAAATATAAAAAAACTCCTAAAAATAGATCCGGGTTGCAGCGGTAGCTAGCAACCTAGTAAGAGACGATCACGTCCAATGTTAAGAAATATAAAAACCCCTAACTCCTAGAAAAATAGTCAGATCAAAACAAAAAGTACACCATTAGAACCGCCTTGTCCGAAACCCCTGTATAGGAAACTTTCTGTCCCTTGGCTTGAACAGCAAGGGAAATATATTGGCTTGAAAATCAAGAAAAGTGGCAGCTACTACAACATTCTGCCTAAACGGGATATTTTTTTCTTTCTTTTTTTCTTTTCCACAGATAGCTTGGCACTGGAACATCGTAGAGGGTTGTTCAATAGCTCATTTTAAAGGAAATTAATTGGGTTAAAAACCTTTTGTAACTAAAATAAATTATTTCTAAAAGAGAATAAATTTTTCCACCAAAAACTGCATTTTTGATGTCTTTTCACACTGCAGTCTTTCAAACATAATCGTATACCAGCGGTAAGATTTGAATCCACGCCTCCGAAGAGACTGGTGGCTAACACCAGTGCCTTGGACCACTCGGCCAGGCTGCCTCTCATAAATAACTATATATGTGAATCTGGGTTGCAGCAGTAGCTAGCAATCTAGTAAGAGACGATCAGTCCAATGATAAGAAATATAACAAAACTCCTAAAAATACAGTCAAATCAAAACAAAAGTACATCATTAGAATTACCTTGTCTGAAACCCTACTAGATAAATAATGAATCCGGGTTGCAGCGGTAGCTAGCAACCTAGTAAGAGACGATCACTTCCAATGTTAAGAAATATAAAAACCCATAGTTCCTAACAAAGGAGTCAGATCAAAACAAAAAGTACACCATTAGAACCGCCTTGTCCGAAACCTTTGTATCAGAAACTTTCTGTCCCTTGGCTTGAACAGCAAGGGAAATATATTGGCTTGAAAATCAAAAAAATTGACTTTAACCACGTTATTCTCCCCAAACGGGATATTTTTTTCTTTTTTTCTTTTTTTTTCTTTTCCACAGATAGCTTGGCACTGGAACATCGTAGAGGGTTGTTCAATAGCTCATTTTAAAGGAAATTAATTGGGTTAAAAATCTATAGTAACTAAAATAAATTATTTCTAAAAGAGAATAAATTTTTCCACCAAAAACTGCATTTTTGATGTCTTTTCACACTGCAGTCTTTCAAACATAATCGTATACCAGCGGTAAGATTTGAACCCACGCCTCCGAAGAGACTGGTGGCTAACACCAGTGCCTTGGACCACTCGGCCAGGCTGCCTCTCATAAATAAATATATATATGTGAATTTGGGTTGCAGTGAATTATAATAAAGAACGACCTCTTGCCTATACTAAAATAAAAATCCATTACATACATTTGATTTAGTTAGCTACTTGATTGGTTGTTATCCGGGTTGCAGCGGTAGCTAGCAACCTAGTAAGAGACGATCATGTCCAATGTTAAGAAATATAAAAACCCATAGCTCCTAAAAAAGGAATATAATAAAGAACGACCTCTTGCCTATACTAAAATAAAAATCCATTACATACATTTGATTTAAATAGCTACTTGATTGGTTGTAATCAGGGTTGCAGCGGTAGCTAGCAACCTAGTAAGAGACGATCACGTCCAATGTTAAGAAATATAAAAACCCATAGGTCCTAAAAAAGGAATCAGATCAAAACAAAAAGTACACCATTAGAACCGCCATATCCAAAGCCCCTGTATAGTAAACTTTCTGTCCCTTGGCTTGAACAGCAAGGGAAATATATTTCCTTGAAAATCAAGAAAAGTTGCAGCTACTACAACATTCTTCCGAAACGGAATTTTTTTTTCTTTTGTATCCAGAGATAGCTTGGCACTGGAACATCGTAGAGAGTTGTTCAATAGCTCATTTTAAAGGAAATTAATTGAGTTAAAAATCATTAGTAACTAAAATAAATTATTCCTAAAAGAGAATAAATTTTTCCACCAAAAACTGCATTTTTGATGTCTTTGCATGCTGCAGTCTTTTCAAAGATATTTGATTTTCCGGGTTGCAGCGGTAGCTAGCAACCTTGTAAGAGACGATCCCCTCCAATGTTAAGAAATATAAAACCCCCCAACTCCTAAAAAAAGAGTCAGATCAAAACAAAAAGTACACCATTAGGACCGCCTTGTCCGAATCCTCTATAAAGGAAACTTACCCTCCTTTGGCTTGAATAACAAAGAAAATATATTGGCTTGAAAATCAAGAAAATAGACTTTTACCACGTTATTCTCCACAAACGGGATATTTTTTTCTTTCCGCTTGATTTTTCTCCTCAGCTAGCTGGGCACTGGAAAATCATAGAGAGCTGTATAATAGCTCATTTTAAAGGAAATTGCAACATCTAGTCACTTTTGTAATTAATTTATAATAAAGAACGACCTCTTGCCTATACTAAATTATATAGGCCACTTATTACATAAAGGATCGATAACGTTTATGATAAATGGGGCCTAAGCTACTTTCAGTGGATATAGCTGAAACCGAGTAAAGAACAAACCATGGCACATAGTAACTAAACGTTAAGATAATAAATTCAACTTTGAAATGGAAGTTTGGTACGTGACTCTTTCAAGGTCGTCTCTTACCATTCCAAATAAGAAAAAGCCATTTGATTTTTCCTGTTTGTCACAGTCAGAACCGAAGTCTATCAAACAGTAAGTGATCCAACAGGGAAAAGAAAAAGATCGATCGTTGCTACAGAGTGTGTTGAACTAAAATCCTTCGGAATCATGTTTAAAGATGATCACTTGGAGAACACAAAAACTGCATATATTGGATTTAGATAGCTGCCTGATTTTTTTATTTTATATGAAATCCGGGTTGCAGCGGTAGCTAGCAACCTAGTAAGAGACGATCATGTCCAATGTTAAGAAATATAAAAACCCATATTTCCTAACAGAGGAGTCAGATCAAAACAATTTTTATAATAAAGAACGACCTCTTGCCTATACTAAATTTTATAGGCCACTTAACTATAGATAATATTAAAGAACGAACTGTTGCCTTTTGTAAATGATACATTTTGTAGTGAAGATCTTGGTTGCATTGATCCGGGTTGCATATACTAATTGATCTACAAACCACACCATTAGACTAATATGAAGGATCATTACAGTAGAGAACAAACTTCCAGCCCATAGTAACTAAAATAAGATTATAATTAATGTTAAAGATTAATCAATGATGTCATAATCGTAGGTTGTAGTCAGGTCGTCTCTTACTATTCCAATTAAGAAAAAAACCATAGGCTTTTTCCTGTTTGTAATACAGTAAGGATTTTGGTATCTATGAGTAATTATATTACATTAAAAGACGATCATTGGAATAATAAATCATTTTATGCATTCGAGTTAGTTATCTACTTGATTGTTTGAGTCTCTTTCTATTTCGTTTCCACGATTACATTAAATGACGATCATTACTTGAGGTTAGTCTCTTACTATTTCAAAGAAGAAAAAGCCGTAGGCTTTTTCCTGTTTTCCGGGTTGCAGCGGTAGCTAGCAACCTAGTAAGAGACGATCACGTCAAATCCGGGTAGCAGCGGTAGCTAGCAACCTAGTAAGAGACGATCACGTCCAATGCTAAGAAATGTAAAAACCCCTAACTCCTAAAAAAAGAGTCAGATCAAAACAAAAAGTACACCATTAGAACCGCCTTGTCCGAAACCCCTGTATAGTTAACTTTCTGTCCCTTGGCTTGAACAGCAAGGGAAATATATTGGCTTGAAAATCAAGAAAAGTGGCAGCTACTACAACATTCTGCCTAAACGGGATATTTTTTTTTCTTATCCACAGATAGCTTGGCACTGGAACATCGTAGATAGTTGTTCAATAGCTCATTTTAAAGGAAATTAATTGGGTTAAAAACCTATAGTAACTAAAATAAATTATTTCTAAAAGAGAATAAATTTTTCCACCAAAAACTACATTTTTGATGTCTTTTCATGCTGCATTACAATAAGGAACGAATTGTAACCCATAGTAACTGTATTATTAAAGCAAACAGTTCTTGGTCATAATAAAAAGTTGTCTAATTATAATAAAGAACGAACTCTTTCCTATACTAATTAAGCCTGTACTAGTTAATGATATAGCAATGATATCCGGGTTGCAGCGGTAGCTAGCAACCTAGTAAGAGACGATCACGTCCAATGTTAAGAAATATAAAAACCCATAACTCCTAAAAAAAAGATTCAGAACAAAACAAGAAGTACACTATTAGAACCGCCTAGTCCAAAACTTCTATATGGCAAACTTACCATCCTTTTGCTTGAATAACAAAGAAAATATATTGGCTTGAAAATCAAGAAAATTGACTTTAACCACGTTATTCTCCACAAACGGTATCTTTTTTTCTTTCTTCTTTTCCACAGATAGCTTGGTACTGGAACATCGTAGAGAGTTGTTCAATGGCTCATTTTAGAGGAAATTAACTGGGTTAAAAACCTTTTGTAACTAAAACAAATTATTTTTAAAACAGGTTAAATTTTTCCACTAAAAAATGTATTTTTGATGTCTTTTCGTACTGCTGTCTTTTCAAAGATATTTGATTTTTGAAGCAATCAAACAGTTCGTGGTATATGATTTAAGAGCCATATGGATATTATTATTTCACCATACCAATTATATTAATATTAAATTATAGAACGAACTTCAGTTCATAGTAACTGAAATATTAAAAGAAGATCATTAGGAGATCATACATAATACATTAAAAGACGATCACTGAAATAACAAACCATTCCATACATTGGACTTAGTTAGCTACTTGATTGTTTGAGTTTCGTCTCTTACTATTTAAAAGAAGAAAAAGCCGTAGGCTTTTTCCTGTTTGTATTTATAGTTAAAAAACGAACTCAAGTCCAAAGAAACTGAACACTGTGGTTCATTCATATTATCTTCATTATTTTAGCTAGAATGTAAATAAACAAGTTTCTTTTTTAAATTTTAAATTGAAAAGATAGTGCTTTTAATTCAACATATTATCCGGGTTGCAGCGGTAGCTAGCAACCTAGTAAGAGACGATCACGTCCAATGTTAAGAAATATAAAAACCCATTGTTCCTAAAAAAGGAGTCAGATCAAATTCAAAATCCGGGTTGCAGCGGTAGCTAGCAACCTAGTAAGAGACGATCACTTCCAATGTTAAGAAATATAAAAACCCATAGTTCCTAACAAAGTAGTCAGATCAAAACAAAAAGTACACCATTAGAACCGCCTTGACCGAAACCCCTGTATAGGAAACTTTCTGTCCCTTGGCTTGAACAGCAAGGGAAATATATTGGCTTGAAAATCAAGAAAATTGACTTTAACTACGTTATTCTCCCCAAACGGGATATTTTTTTCTTTTTTTCTTTTTTTATACATTAAAGGACGAACTATATCCCATAGTAACTGGAATCCAGGTTGCAGCAGTAGCTTGCAACCTATACGGGTTGCAGCGGTAGCTAGCGGTTTTTACTATTGGGTGTGATCGTCTTTTACTAGGTTGCTAGCTACCGCTGCAACCCGGATAGGTTACAAGCTACTGCTGCAACCTGGATTCCAGTTACTATGGGCTATAAATGTACATCATCAAACCTATAATTACTTAAGTTTTACCAGTTGCTGTAGCGCAGTGGCTAGTGAGGTTCTCTTTCTGACAAGGAAGATAGAAGTTCGAGTCACTATACAGTAACAATTGCGATCACAAACCCAAAGATAACGCAGTATGTGATAGTATTGAATTTGAACCTTGGTTTTACTGCCAGTGTAATTCCATGCGCTATCATGTACATGCATGAAGACATATAAAAATAAGCTTGTACATCTTCTTTTTCTTTTCAAGCGGAATTCCTCAGGAAGGCAGATTCCAAGAAATGACCGGACCCCAGACAATAGAGAAATTGGTAATGAGAAAAAAGAATAAAAGATTCCCATACGCCCCAAGTAGAAAATACCACATAACGACATTTTTTTTTAATTTTGGCATAATAGCCATGGATAGACTGTGAGTAAAAATGTACATGCATGCGGAAATGGTGCATACAAGTTCTCCACTTGCTATTTCCTTACCCGATGAATTTAGAACTATTGTTTTTTCTAAATAAAAATTGAGTCGTGGCTCACGCAATAATAAAGAAATATACAACAGAGGTACATAAGGACTGTAAGACGTCCATTTCGATAAGTTATCTCCTCCATGATCTTCTGACAAAGATATAGCACTGTCGGACTTATTTGACATCCAAGAATACCAGCATTTATAAAAAAACTTATTAAAAAAATTGTAATTTTTCTACATTCAATTCAAAACATTAAATTGCTACTTAGACACCATAGATATATATGCAGTTTTTTTACATTAAAGAGCGATCTTTAGTCCATATTAACTGAAGCGTTATAAGGAATCCGGGTTGCAGCGGTAGCAAGCAACCTATCGGAGTTGCAGCGGTAGCTAGCAACCAAGTAAGTGAAGATCACGTTAAATGTTAAGAAATAGAAAAACCCATAACTCCTAAAAAATCCGGGTTGCAGCGGTAGCTAGCAACCTAGTAAGAGACGATCACGTCCAATGTTAAGAAATATAAAAACCCATAGTTCCTAACAAAGGAGTCAGATCAAAACAAAAAGTACACCATTAGAACCGCCTTGTCCGAAACCCCTGTATAGTTAACTTTCTGTCCCTTGGCTTGAACAGCAAGGGAAATATATTGGCTTGAAAATCAAGAAAAGTGGCAGCTACTACAACATTCTGCCTAAACGGGATATTTTTTTTTTCTTATCCACAGATAGCTTGGCACTGGAACATCGTAGATAGTTGTTCAATAGCTCATTTTAAAGGAAATTAATTGGGTTAAAAATCTATAGTAACTAAAATAAATTATTTCTAAAAGAGAATAAATTTTTCCACCAAAAACTACATTTTTGATATCTTTTCATGCTGCATTACAATAAGGAACGAATTGTAACCCATAGTAACTGTATTATTAAAGCAAACAGTTCTTGGTCATAATAAAAAGTTGTCTAAGGACCTAGTAAGAGACGATCACGTCCAATGTTAAGAAATATAAAAACCCATAGCTCCTAAAGCAGGAGTCAGATCAAAACAAAAAGTACACCATTAGAACCGCCTTGTCCGAAACCCCTGTATAGGAAACTTTCTGTCCCTTGGCTTGAACAGCAAGGGAAATATATTGGCTTGAAAATCGAGAAAATTGACTTTAACCACGTTATTCTCCCCAAACGAGATATTTTTTTCTTTTTTTTTTCTTTTTTGTATCCAGAGATACCTTGGCACTGGAACATCGTAGAGGGTTGTTCAATAGCTCATTTTAAAGGAAATTAATTGGGTTAAAAATCTATAGTAACTAAAATAAATTATTTCTAAAAGAGAATAAATTTTTCCAATAAAAACTGTATTTTTAATGCAGTGACGTCATAATTACTATATAAGAAACGTCAAAACTGTAAATGGTCTCATTCATGAATACATAATGGTTAGATCAAAGCAAGCTACACACAAGTTAAAAAATCAGTACTAAAAAATCAAGAAAAGTGGCAGCTACTACAACATTCTGCCTAAACGGGGTATTTTTTTCTCTTTTCTTTGTTTCCAGTTTACATAAAGGATCGATCACGTCCCATGGCAAAAAATAAAATAGCCCATAATTCGTAAAAATAGAGTCAGATCGAAACACAAAGTAGACCATTATAATTATAATGTTTTGTCCGAAAACCCTATGTAGGAAACTTACATCCGGGTTGCAGCGGTAGCTAGCAACCTAGTAAGAGACGATCACGTCCAATGTTAAGAAATGTAAAAACCCATAGTTCCTAAAAAAGGAGTCAGATCAAAACAAAAAGTACACCCTTAGAACCGCCTTGTCCGAAGCCCCTGTATAGGAAACTTTCTGTCATTTGGCTTGAACAGCAAGGGAAATATATTGGCTTGAAAATCAAGAAAAGTGGCTGCTACTACAACATTCTGCCTAAACGGGATATTTTTTTCTTTCTTGTTATCCAGAGATAGCTTTGCACTGGAACATCGTAGAAAGTTGTTCAATGGCTCATTTTAAATCCGGGTTGCAGCGGTAGCTAGCAACCTAGTAAGAGACGATCACGTCCAATGTTAAGAAATATAAAAACCCATAGTTCCTAACAAAGGAGTCAGATCAAAACAAAAAGTACACCATTAGAACCGCCTTGTCCGAAACCCCTGTATAGGAAACTTTCTGTCCCTTGGCTTGAACAGCAAGGGAAATATATTGGCTTGAAAATCAAGAAAATTGACTTTAACCACGTTATTCTCCACAAACGGGATATTTTTTTCTTTTTTTCTTTTTTTGTATCCAGAGATAGCTTGGCACTGGAACATTGTAGAGGGTTGTTCAATAGCTCATTTTAAAGGAAATTAATTGGGTTAAAAATCTATAGTAACTAAAATAAATTATTTCTAAAAGAGAATAAATTTTTCCACCAAAAACTGCATTTTTGATGTCTTTTCACACTGCAGTCTTTCAAACATAATGGTATACCAGCGGTAAGATTTGAACCCACGCCTCCGAAGAGACTGGTGGCTAACACCAGTGCCTTGGACCACTCGGCCAGGCTGCCTCTCATAAATAAATATATATGTGAATTTGGGTTGCAGCAGTAGCTAGCAACCTAGTAAGAGACGATCAGTCCAATGCTAAGAAATATAAAAACCCAAAACTCCTAAAAATAGAGTCAGATCAAAACAAAAGTACATCATTAGAACTACCTTGTCTGAAACCCTACTAGATAATTACAATAAGGAACGAACTGAACCCATTGTAACTTAAGTATTAAGTATTGAACTCAGATCGCCGGATTCAAAGTCTTATCTGGGTTGCAGCAGTAGCTAGCAACCTAGTAAGAGACGATCACGTCCAATGTTAAGAAATATAAAAACCCATAGTTCCTAACAGAGGAGTCAGATCAAAACAAAAAGTACACCATTAGAACCGCCTTGTCCGAAACCCCTGTATAGGAAACATTGTGTCCCTTGGCTTGAACAGCAAGGGAAATATATTGGCTTGAAAATCAAGAAAAGTGGCAGCTACTACAACATTCTGCCTAAACGGGATATTTTTTTCTTTTTTTTTTCTTTTGTATCCAGAGATAGCTTGGCACTGGAACATCGTAGAGAGTTGTTCAATGGCTCATTTTAAAGGAAATTAATTGGGTTAAAAATCTATAGTAACTAAAATAAATTATTTCTAAAAGAGAATAAATTTTTCCACCAAAAACTGCATTTTTGATGTCTTTTAACACTGCAGTCTTTCAAACATAATCGTATACCAGCGGTAAGATTTTTATAATAAAGAACGACCTCTTGCCTATACTAAATTTTATACGCCACTTAATTATAGTATAGGTTAGTACTTCAACAGATAGCATGGCACTGGAACATCGTAGAGAGTTGTTCAATGGCTCATTTTAAAGGAAATTAATGGGGTTAAAAACATTTTGTAATTAAAACAAATTATTTTTATTACATTAAGAAATTTTAATTATGTTCCTTAAGAAATCATCATAAGTAAAAATTTCCCAAACAGAAATTGAACTCAAGCCTACTGGGTGAGAGCTATCCCAACCTCTAGACCATATAGGATATATAAAAATATCCGATTAATGAAGTTTATGTTAAAGAACAAATTATAATCCTAGTTAGCTGCCTGATTATTTGAGGATCGTCTCTTACTATTCCAAAGAAGAAAAAGCCGTAGGCTTTTTCCTGTTTGTAATTTATTTCATAATAAAGTATTACAGTAAAGAACGATCTTTCACCCGTAGTAACTGATATATGGTGGTTCCAGGGGTAGTCCGGGTTGCAGCGGTAGCTAGCAACCTAGTAAGAGACGATCACCTCCAATGTTAAGTAATTATATTAAAGGACGATCATTAGAAAAGCACACCATTGCATATATTGGACTGAGTTAGTATTTCAGTTTAGAATCGCTAAAGTTATTATGTAAACTGCAAAAATATTTATGATGTCTGAGCAATAATTTTAATCTTTTCATTCAAACTAACAAAATACCTGAAAATTTTTTACATTAAAAGACGATCACTGAAATAACAAACCATTCCATACATTGGACTTAGTTAGCTACTTGATTGTTTGAGTTTCGTCTCTTACTATTTAAAAGAAGAAAAAGCCGTAGGCTTTTTCCTGTTTGTATTTATAGTGAAAAAACGAACTCAAGTCCAAAGAAACTGAACCCTGTGGTTCATTCATATTATCTTCATTATTTTAGCTAGAATGTCAATAAACAAGTTTCTTTTTTAAATTTTAAATTGAAAAGATAGTGCTTTTAATTCAACAAATTAAAAGTTCTCCCCGACGGGGAATCGAACCCCCTTCTCCCAGGTAACAAGTGGGCATGCTTACCATTAGACTATCGGAGACTTATAAATCCGGGTTGCAGCGGTAGCTAGCAACCTAGTAAGAGACGATCACGTCCAATGTTAAGAAATATAAAAACCCATAGTTCCTAAAAAAGGAGTCAGATCAAAACAAAAAGTACACCATTAGAACCGCCTTGTCCGAAACCTCTATAAAGGAAACTTACCGCCCTTTGGCTTGAACAGCAAGGGAAATATATTGGCTTGAAAATCAAGCAAATTGACTTTTACCACGTTATTCTCCCCAAACGAGATATTTTTTTCTTTTTTTTTTTCTTTCTTTTCCACAGATAGCTTGGCACTGGAACATCGTAGAGGGTTGTTCAATAGCTCATTTTAAAGGAAATTAATTGGGTTAAAAACCTTTTGTAACTAAAATAAATTATTTCTAAAAGAGAATAAATTTTTCCAATAAAAACTGTATTTTTGATGCAGTGACGTCATAATTACTATATAAGAAACGTCAAAACTGTAAATGGTCTCATTCATATAATAAAGAACGAACTCTTGCCTATATTAAATTGCATACTCAACTTAATTATTGTTAATGATATAGTAATGATATGGTTTTATTGATAACTGAATTACAAATTAAAATAAAATGATCCCGGATGGCTTTGAACCACCAACCTTTCGGTTAAAGGCCGATCGTGCTTGCCACTTAGACTATGACGTCATTCATTGATGTTGTAAGATTATCAATATGATCCGGGTTGCAGCGGTAGCTAGCAACCTAGTAAGAGACGATCACGTCCAATGTTAAGAAATATAAAAACCCATAGCTCCTAAAGCAGGAGTCAGATCAAAACAAAAAGTACACCATTAGAATCGCCTTGTCCGAAACCCCTGTATAGGAAACTTTCTGTCCCTTGGCTTGAACAGCAAGGGAAATATATTGGCTTGAAAATCAAGCAAATTGACTTTTACCACGTTATTCTCCCCAAACGAGATATTTTTTTCTTTTTTTTTTCTTTGTATCCAGAGATAGCTTGGCACTGGAACATCGTAGAGGGTTGTTCAATAGCTCATTTTAAAGGAAATTAATTGGGTTAAAAACCTTTTGTAACTAAAATAAATTATTTCTAAAAGAGAATAAATTTTTCCAATAAAAACTGTATTTTTGATGCAGTGACGTCATAATTACTATATAAGAAACGTCAAAACTGTTTATAATAAAGATCGAATTATAATTACATTAAAAGACGATCATTGGAATCGCAAACCATAGCATACATTGGACTTAGTTAGCTACTTGATTGTTTGAGGTTCGTCTCTTACTATTTCAAAGAAGAAGAAGCCGTAGGCTTTTTCCTGTTTGTTATTATCATTACCAATAATCTGTTCAGGAAACTTAGACCACCTTAGTGGCTTGAAAAAGAGGAAAAATAATTTCTGAGAAAAACTTTCAAACAGTACGTTGTAACAATTTATAATAAAGATCGAACTCTTCCCTATACTAACTTGCATACGCAACTTCACTATAGTTAATATTACAGTATTTATATTTTTACATTAAAAGACGATCACTGAAATAACAAACCATTCCATACATTGGACTTAGTTAGCTACTTGATTGTTTGAATTTCGTCTCTTACTATTTAAAAGAAGAAAAAGCCGTAAGCTTTTTTCTGTTTGTATTTATAGTTAAAAAACGAACTCAAGTCCAAAGAAACTGAACACTGTGGTTCATTCATATTATCTTCATTATTTTAGCTAGAATGTAAATAAACAAGTTTCTTTTTTAAATTTTAAATTGAAAAGATAGTGCTTTTAATTCAACATATTATCCGGGTTGCAGCGGTAGCTAGCAACCTAGTAAGAGACGATCACGTCCAATGTTAAGAAATATAAAAACCCATTGTTCCTAAAAAAGGAGTCAGATCAAATTCAAAATCCGGGTTGCAGCGGTAGCTAGCAACCTAGTAAGAGACGATCACTTCCAATGTTAAGAAATATAAAAACCCATAGTTCCTAACAAAGTAGTCAGATCAAAACAAAAAGTACACCATTAGAACCGCCTTGACCGAAACCCCTGTATAGGAAACTTTCTGTCCCTTGGCTTGAACAGCAATGGAAATATATTGGCTTGAAAATCAAGAAAATTGACTTTAACTACGTTATTCTCCCCAAACGGGATATTTTTTTCTTTTTTTCTTTTTTTATACATTAAAGGACGAACTATATCCCATAGTAACTGGAATCCAGGTTGCAGCAGTAGCTTGCAACCTATACGGGTTGCAGCGGTAGCTAGCGGTTTTTACTATTGGGTGTGATCGTCTTTTACTAGGTTGCTAGCTACCGCTGCAACCCGGATAGGTTACAAGCTACTGCTGCAACCTGGATTCCAGTTACTATGGGCTATAAATGTACATCATCAAACCTATAATTACTTAAGTTTTACCAGTTGCTGTAGCGCAGTGGCTAGTGAGGTTCTCTTTCTGACAAGGAAGATAGAAGTTCGAGTCACTATACAGTAACAATTGCGATCACAAACCCAAAGATAACGCAGTATGTGATAGTATTGAATTTGAACCTTGGTTTTACTGCCAGTGTAATTCCATGCGCTATCATGTACATGCATGAAGACATATAAAAATAAGCTTGTACATCTTCTTTTTCTTTTCAAGCGGAATTCCTCAGGAAGGCAGATTCCAAGAAATGACCGGACCCCAGACAATAGAGAAATTGGTAATGAGAAAAAAGAATAAAAGATTCCCATACGCCCCAAGTAGAAAATACCACATAACGACATTTTTTTTTAATTTTGGCATAATAGCCATGGATAGACTGTGAGTAAAAATGTACATGCATGCGGAAATGGTGCATACAAGTTCTCCACTTGCTATTTCCTTACCCGATGAATTTAGAACTATTGTTTTTTCTAAATAAAAATTGAGTCGTGGCTCACGCAATAATAAAGAAATATACAACAGAGGTACATAAGGACTGTAAGACGTCCATTTCGATAAGTTATCTCCTCCATGATCTTCTGACAAAGATATAGCACTGTCGGACTTATTTGACATCCAAGAATACCAGCATTTATAAAAAAACTTATTAAAAAAATTGTAATTTTTCTACATTCAATTCAAAACATTAAATTGCTACTTAGACACCATAGATATATATGCAGTTTTTTTACATTAAAGAGCGATCTTTAGTCCATATTAACTGAAGCGTTATAAGGAATCCGGGTTGCAGCGGTAGCAAGCAACCTATCGGAGTTGCAGCGGTAGCTAGCAACCAAGTAAGTGAAGATCACGTTAAATGTTAAGAAATAGAAAAACCCATAACTCCTAAAAAATCCGGGTTGCAGCGGTAGCTAGCAACCTAGTAAGAGACGATCACGTCCAATGTTAAGAAATATAAAAACCCATAGTTCCTAACAAAGGAGTCAGATCAAAACAAAAAGTACACCATTAGAACCGCCTTGTCCGAAACCCCTGTATAGTTAACTTTCTGTCCCTTGGCTTGAACAGCAAGGGAAATATATTGGCTTGAAAATCAAGAAAAGTGGCAGCTACTACAACATTCTGCCTAAACGGGATATTTTTTTTTTCTTATCCACAGATAGCTTGGCACTGGAACATCGTAGATAGTTGTTCAATAGCTCATTTTAAAGGAAATTAATTGGGTTAAAAACCTATAGTAACTAAAATAAATTATTTCTAAAAGAGAATAAATTTTTCCACCAAAAACTACATTTTTGATATCTTTTCATGCTGCATTACAATAAGGAACGAATTGTAACCCATAGTAACTGTATTATTAAAGCAAACAGTTCTTGGTCATAATAAAAAGTTGTCTAAGGACCTAGTAAGAGACGATCACGTCCAATGTTAAGAAATATAAAAACCCATAGCTCCTAAAGCAGGAGTCAGATCAAAACAAAAAGTACACCATTAGAACCGCCTTGTCCGAAACCCCTGTATAGGAAACTTTCTGTCCCTTGGCTTGAACAGCAAGGGAAATATATTGGCTTGAAAATCGAGAAAATTGACTTTAACCACGTTATTCTCCCCAAACGAGATATTTTTTTCTTTTTTTTTTCTTTTTTGTATCCAGAGATACCTTGGCACTGGAACATCGTAGAGGGTTGTTCAATAGCTCATTTTAAAGGAAATTAATTGGGTTAAAAATCTATAGTAACTAAAATAAATTATTTCTAAAAGAGAATAAATTTTTCCAATAAAAACTGTATTTTTAATGCAGTGACGTCATAATTACTATATAAGAAACGTCAAAACTGTAAATGGTCTCATTCATGAATACATAATGGTTAGATCAAAGCAAGCTACACACAAGTTAAAAAATCAGTACTAAAAAATCAAGAAAAGTGGCAGCTACTACAACATTCTGCCTAAACGGGGTATTTTTTTCTCTTTTCTTTGTTTCCAGTTTACATAAAGGATCGATCACGTCCCATGGCAAAAAATAAAATAGCCCATAATTCGTAAAAATAGAGTCAGATCGAAACACAAAGTAGACCATTATAATTATAATGTTTTGTCCGAAAACCCTATGTAGGAAACTTACATCCGGGTTGCAGCGGTAGCTAGCAACCTAGTAAGAGACGATCACGTCCAATGTTAAGAAATGTAAAAACCCATAGTTCCTAAAAAAGGAGTCAGATCAAAACAAAAAGTACACCCTTAGAACCGCCTTGTCCGAAACCCCTGTATAGGAAACTTTCTGTCATTTGGCTTGAACAGCAAGGGAAATATATTGGCTTGAAAATCAAGAAAAGTGGCTGCTACTACAACATTCTGCCTAAACGGGATATTTTTTTCTTTCTTGTTATCCAGAGATAGCTTTGCACTGGAACATCGTAGAAAGTTGTTCAATGGCTCATTTTAAATCCGGGTTGCAGCGGTAGCTAGCAACCTAGTAAGAGACGATCACGTCCAATGTTAAGAAATATAAAAACCCATAGTTCCTAACAAAGGAGTCAGATCAAAACAAAAAGTACACCATTAGAACCGCCTTGTCCGAAACCCCTGTATAGGAAACTTTCTGTCCCTTGGCTTGAACAGCAAGGGAAATATATTGGCTTGAAAATCAAGAAAATTGACTTTAACCACGTTATTCTCCACAAACGGGATATTTTTTTCTTTTTTTCTTTTTTTGTATCCAGAGATAGCTTGGCACTGGAACATTGTAGAGGGTTGTTCAATAGCTCATTTTAAAGGAAATTAATTGGGTTAAAAATCTATAGTAACTAAAATAAATTATTTCTAAAAGAGAATAAATTTTTCCACCAAAAACTGCATTTTTGATGTCTTTTCACACTGCAGTCTTTCAAACATAATGGTATACCAGCGGTAAGATTTGAACCCACGCCTCCGAAGAGACTGGTGGCTAACACCAGTGCCTTGGACCACTCGGCCAGGCTGCCTCTCATAAATAAATATATATGTGAATTTGGGTTGCAGCAGTAGCTAGCAACCTAGTAAGAGACGATCAGTCCAATGCTAAGAAATATAAAAACCCAAAACTCCTAAAAATAGAGTCAGATCAAAACAAAAGTACATCATTAGAACTACCTTGTCTGAAACCCTACTAGATAATTACAATAAGGAACGAACTGAACCCATTGTAACTTAAGTATTAAGTATTGAACTCAGATCGCCGGATTCAAAGTCTTATCTGGGTTGCAGCAGTAGCTAGCAACCTAGTAAGAGACGATCACGTCCAATGTTAAGAAATATAAAAACCCATAGTTCCTAACAGAGGAGTCAGATCAAAACAAAAAGTACACCATTAGAACCGCCTTGTCCGAAACCCCTGTATAGGAAACATTGTGTCCCTTGGCTTGAACAGCAAGGGAAATATATTGGCTTGAAAATCAAGAAAAGTGGCAGCTACTACAACATTCTGCCTAAACGGGATATTTTTTTCTTTTTTTTTTTTTCTTTTGTATCCAGAGATAGCTTGGCACTGGAACATCGTAGAGAGTTGTTCAATGGCTCATTTTAAAGGAAATTAATTGGGTTAAAAATCTATAGTAACTAAAATAAATTATTTCTAAAAGAGAATAAATTTTTCCACCAAAAACTGCATTTTTGATGTCTTTTAACACTGCAGTCTTTCAAACATAATCGTATACCAGCGGTAAGATTTTTATAATAAAGAACGACCTCTTGCCTATACTAAATTTTATACGCCACTTAATTATAGTATAGGTTAGTACTTCAACAGATAGCATGGCACTGGAACATCGTAGAGAGTTGTTCAATGGCTCATTTTAAAGGAAATTAATGGGGTTAAAAACATTTTGTAATTAAAACAAATTATTTTTATTACATTAAGAAATTTTAATTATGTTCCTTAAGAAATCATCATAAGTAAAAATTTCCCAAACAGAAATTGAACTCAAGCCTACTGGGTGAGAGCTATCCCAACCTCTAGACCATATAGGATATATAAAAATATCCGATTAATGAAGTTTATGTTAAAGAACAAATTATAATCCTAGTTAGCTGCCTGATTATTTGAGGATCGTCTCTTACTATTCCAAAGAAGAAAAAGCCGTAGGCTTTTTCCTGTTTGTAATTTATTTCATAATAAAGTATTACAGTAAAGAACGATCTTTCACCCGTAGTAACTGATATATGGTGGTTCCAGGGGTAGTCCGGGTTGCAGCGGTAGCTAGCAACCTAGTAAGAGACGATCACCTCCAATGTTAAGTAATTATATTAAAGGACGATCATTAGAAAAGCACACCATTGCATATATTGGACTGAGTTAGTATTTCAGTTTAGAATCGCTAAAGTTATTATGTAAACTGCAAAAATATTTATGATGTCTGAGCAATAATTTTAATCTTTTCATTCAAACTAACAAAATACCTGAAAATTTTTTACATTAAAAGACGATCACTGAAATAACAAACCATTCCATACATTGGACTTAGTTAGCTACTTGATTGTTTGAGTTTCGTCTCTTACTATTTAAAAGAAGAAAAAGCCGTAGGCTTTTTCCTGTTTGTATTTATAGTGAAAAAACGAACTCAAGTCCAAAGAAACTGAACCCTGTGGTTCATTCATATTATCTTCATTATTTTAGCTAGAATGTCAATAAACAAGTTTCTTTTTTAAATTTTAAATTGAAAAGATAGTGCTTTTAATTCAACAAATTAAAAGTTCTCCCCGACGGGGAATCGAACCCCCTTCTCCCAGGTAACAAGTGGGCATGCTTACCATTAGACTATCGGAGACTTATAAATCCGGGTTGCAGCGGTAGCTAGCAACCTAGTAAGAGACGATCACGTCCAATGTTAAGAAATATAAAAACCCATAGCTCCTAAAAAAGGAGTCAGATCAAAACAAAAAGTACACCATTAGAACCGCCTTGTCCGAAACCTCTATAAAGGAAACTTACCGCCCTTTGGCTTGAACAGCAAGGGAAATATATTGGCTTGAAAATCAAGCAAATTGACTTTTACCACGTTATTCTCCCCAAACGAGATATTTTTTTCTTTTTTTTTTTCTTTCTTTTCCAGAGATAGCTTGGCACTGGAACATCGTAGAGGGTTGTTCAATAGCTCATTTTAAAGGAAATTAATTGGGTTAAAAACCTTTTGTAACTAAAATAAATTATTTCTAAAAGAGAATAAATTTTTCCAATAAAAACTGTATTTTTGATGCAGTGACGTCATAATTACTATATAAGAAACGTCAAAACTGTAAATGGTCTCATTCATATAATAAAGAACGAACTCTTGCCTATATTAAATTGCATACTCAACTTAATTATTGTTAATGATATAGTAATGATATGGTTTTATTGATAACTGAATTACAAATTAAAATAAAATGATCCCGGATGGCTTTGAACCACCAACCTTTCGGTTAAAGGCCGATCGTGCTTGCCACTTAGACTATGACGTCATTCATTGATGTTGTAAGATTATCAATATGATCCGGGTTGCAGCGGTAGCTAGCAACCTAGTAAGAGACGATCACGTCCAATGTTAAGAAATATAAAAACCCATAGCTCCTAAAGCAGGAGTCAGATCAAAACAAAAAGTACACCATTAGAATCGCCTTGTCCGAAACCCCTGTATAGGAAACTTTCTGTCCCTTGGCTTGAACAGCAAGGGAAATATATTGGCTTGAAAATCAAGCAAATTGACTTTTACCACGTTATTCTCCCCAAACGAGATATTTTTTTCTTTTTTTTTTCTTTGTTTCCAGAGATAGCTTGGCACTGGAACATCGTAGAGGGTTGTTCAATAGCTCATTTTAAAGGAAATTAATTGGGTTAAAAACCTTTTGTAACTAAAATAAATTATTTCTAAAAGAGAATAAATTTTTCCAATAAAAACTGTATTTTTGATGCAGTGACGTCATAATTACTATATAAGAAACGTCAAAACTGTTTATAATAAAGATCGAATTATAATTACATTAAAAGACGATCATTGGAATCGCAAACCATAGCATACATTGGACTTAGTTAGCTACTTGATTGTTTGAGGTTCGTCTCTTACTATTTCAAAGAAGAAGAAGCCGTAGGCTTTTTCCTGTTTGTTATTATCATTACCAATAATCTGTTCAGGAAACTTAGACCACCTTAGTGGCTTGAAAAAGAGGAAAAATAATTTCTGAGAAAAACTTTCAAACAGTACGTTGTAACAATTTATAATAAAGATCGAACTCTTCCCTATACTAACTTGCATACGCAACTTCACTATAGTTAATATTACAGTATTTATATTTTTACATTAAAAGACGATCACTGAAATAACAAACCATTCCATACATTGGACTTAGTTAGCTACTTGATTGTTTGAATTTCGTCTCTTACTATTTAAAAGAAGAAAAAGCCGTAAGCTTTTTTCTGTTTGTATTTATAGTTAAAAAACGAACTCAAGTCCAAAGAAACTGAACACTGTGGTTCATTCATATTATCTTCATTATTTTAGCTAGAATGTAAATAAACAAGTTTCTTTTTTAAATTTTAAATTGAAAAGATAGTGCTTTTAATTCAACATATTAAAAGTTCTCCCCGACGGGGAATCGAACCCCCTTCTCCCAGGTAAAAAGTGGGCATACTTACCATTAGACTATCCAAGACTTATAAAATAAAAGTTACATATAAGATATGATAATAATTTTTTAATCCGGGTTACATAAGGGCTCGATTATCGAATTTTTATAATAAAGAGCAAACTCTTGCCTATAATAGATTAGATACTCAACTTAATTATAGTTAATAATATCCGGGTTGCAGCGGTAGCTAGCAACATAGTTAGAGACGATCACCTCCAATGTTAAGAAATATAAAACCCCCCAACTCCTAAAAAATACAATAAGGAACGAACTTAACCCATAGTAACTTAAGTATTAAATCAAACGGTTCGTGGTCATAATAAAGAGCTGTGTAATGGCTCATTTTAAAGTCCGGGTTGCAGCGGTAGCTAGCAACCTAGTAAGAGACGATCACGTCCAATGTTAAGAAATATAAAAACCCATAGCTCCTAAAAAAGGAGTCAGATCAAAACAAAAAGTACACCATTAGAACCGCCTTGTCCGAAACCCCTGTATAGGAAACTTTCTGTCCCTTGGCTTGAACAGCAATGGAAATATATTGGCTTGAAAATCAAGAAAATTGACTTTAACCACGTTATTCTCGTCAAAAGGGATATTTTTTTCTTTTTTTTTTGTATCCAGAGATAGCTTGGCACTGGAACATCGTAGAGGGTTGTTCAATAGCTCATTTTAAAGGAAATTAATTGGGTTAAAAATCTATAGTAACTAAAATAAATTATTTCTAAAAGAGAATAAATTTTTCCAATAAAAACTGTATTTTTGATGCAGTGACGTCATAATTACTATATAAGATCATCATAGTTTTATATTAGAGCTATGACGTGAATAGAGTGACGTCATAATTAGTATATAAGGAAAGTCAAAACTGAAAATTCTCTCATTCTTGATTAGAATAATGGTTAGATCAAAGCAGGCTATACGCAAGTTGAAGAAAGAGTACTACACAAACAACAGAGATAGTAACTTGAAAAGAAAAAAGCAAAGGTATTCAACCGACCAGGTGTATCGAGAAGTAATAATTGAGAGAGCAAAAAAAAGGTATTCAACCGACCAGGCGTATCGAGAAGTAATAATTGAGAGAGCAAAAGAACGGTATGGTAATGATGAACATTACAGAGAAGCAAGAATTGAGCAGGCTAGACAAAAGAGCAGGGAACGGTATGATAATGATGAAGATTACCGAAACAAACATAAGAAAATATAATAAAGAACGACCTCTTACCTATATTAATTTATATTCTTTATAAATTATATAAATTAATATTCTTATTAGCTTGTGTAAACTGCAAAAATATCCATGGTATCTGAGCAGTAGTTTGAATATTTCAATACAAGCTAGAAAAATACCTTAAAATGTTAAAATTAGTTTTATTTTTGGTTAGGTTCTAACTACCCGATGTGGGATTGACTATGTAGTTTCAGATCAAAAAATTCCATTTTTTAATATATCTTATTTTTCAGTTTAGAATCGCCAAAGTTATTATGTAAACTGCAAAAATATTTATGATATCTGAGCAATAATTTTAATCTTTTCATTCAAACTAACAAAATACCTGAAAATTTAAAAATTAGTTTTACTTTTTGTTAGGTTATGGATATTTGATACGAATCATAAGAAGTGTTATGAGTTTAAATAAAGTATTATGACGAGTCATAAGAAGCGAGTTAGTACAAAAAACAGTAACGTTAAAAGACAATCATTGGAATAACAAATTTCATTAAGGAACGAACTGTAGCCCCTAGTAACTGAAGTAATAAAAGGCTTCCTTATATACATTGTTATTTTAATTATATTCCTTAATAAATCATAATTTAAAGAATGAACTGTAGGCCATTGTAACTAATGTAATTTTGAAAAGATGGAATCACGACAGGAACCTAAATAGTTTTATAAGTAAGCTATAAGTTGTAAAAAAGCTCTACTGAGATTTGAACTCACATCGCAGGATTCAAAGTCCTAAGTGCTAACCAGTACACCAAGAAACATGCATATATAAAAGAATTTTAACACTCTGTGATAAAGCAAAGAAAGGACTCTAACCATCAGTATTGCAATGACGTCATTTGCCAACATAAATTTGAATTGATATAATAAAGAACGACCTCTTGCCTATACTAAATTTTATAGGTTGTAGTAAAGAATGAACTTCAGCCCATACTAACTAAAACAAGATTATAATTTGCTTTGTTATAAAATATTTGCAGTGGTGGGATTCGAACCCATGCCTCCGAATTGACGGGTGGCTAACACCAGTACTTTAAACCGCTCGACCACGCTTCCTCAGATAACTATACCGTTATAATGCCATTATAAATGGCGACAACGTAGGTTTCATCGGTATCATAGCTGAAACTTAGTATAGAACAAATCATGGCACAAATTAGGCTTAGTTTGATGCCTAATCCGGGTTGCGGCGGTAGCTAGCAACCTAGTAAGAGACGATCACGTCCAATTTTAAGAAATGTAAAAACCCATAACTCCTAAATAAAAGAGTCAGATCAAAACAAAAAGTACACCATCAGAACCACCTTGTCAGAAATACCTGTATAGGAAACTTTCTGTCCCTTGGCTTGAACAGCAAGGAAAATATATTGCCTTGAAACTCAAGAAAAGTAGCAGTTACTACGGCATTCTGCCTAAACGGCATCTTTTTTTCTTTTTTCTTTTTTTTTCTTTTCCACAGATAACTTGGCACTGGAACATCGTAGAGAGTTGTTGAATGGCTCATTTTAAAGGAAATTAATGGGGTTAAAAACCTGTTGTAATTTAAACAAATTATTTTTAAAATCCGGGTTGCAGCGGTAGCTAGCAACCTAGTAAGAGACGATCACGTCCAATGTTAGTTATAATAAAGATTCATTAAAAGACGATCATTGGAATCATCCGGGTTGCAGCGGTATCCGGGTTGCAGCGGTAGCTAGCAACCTAGTAAGAGACGATCACCTCCAATGTTAAGAAATATAAAACCCCCCAACTCATAAAAAAAGGGTCAGATCAAAGCAAAAAGTACACCATTAGAACCGCCTTGTCCGAATCCTCTATAAAGGAAACTTACCGCCCTTTGGCTTGAATAACAAAGAAAATATATTGGCTTGAAAATCAAGAAAATTGACTTTTACCACGTTATTCTCCACAAACGGGATATTTTTTTCTTTCCGCTTTTTTTTCCTGCTCAGCTAGCTGGGCACTGGAAAATCATAGAGAGCTGTATAATAGCTCATTTTAAAGGAAATTGCAACATCTAGTCACTTTTGTAATTAAAAATAAAATACTTTTTAAAGTAGAATCAATTTTGTCAAAAAAATTGCATTTTTGATGTTTATAATAAAGAACGACCTCTCGTCTATAATAAATCTTATAGGCCACTTAACTATAGTATAGGCTAGTACAGTTATATTTGAGGTCAATACATTAAAATTTTCCATTAAAAGACGATCATTGGAATAAAAACACATTACATACATTATAATAAAGAACGAATATAAAGCTATTATAATCATTACATAAATGATCAATCATAAATAGTGTCATTTATCAAACAGTTCGTGGTAACGAGTTTCATAGTAAAGAACGAACTCAAGCCCAAAGAAACTGAACCCTGTGGCTCACTCATATAATCTTCATTATTTTAGCTAGGATGTAACTAAAATGAGTCTTTTTTTATTTCAAATTAAAATTATATTGCTTCTTACTCAACATATTAAAAGTTCTCTCTGATGGGGAATCCGGGTTGCAGCGGTAGCTAGCAACCTAGTAAGAGACGATCACGTCCAATTTTAAGAAATATAAAAACCCATAGTTCCTAACAAAGGAGTCAGATCAAAACAAAAAGTACACCATTAGAACCGTCTTGTCCGAAACCCCTGTATAGTAAACTTTCTGTCCCTTGGCTTGAACAGCAAGGGAAATATATTGGCTTGAAAATCAAGAAAAGTGGAAGCTACTACAACATTCTGCCTAAACAGGATATTTTTTTCTTTTTTTCTTTCTTTTCCACAGATAGCTTGGCACTGGAACATCGTAGAGAGTTGTTCAATGGCTCATTTTAAAGGAAATTAATTGGGTTAAAAATCTGTAGTAACTAAAATAAATTATTTCTAAAAGAGAATAAATTTTTCCACCAAAAACTGCATTTTTTATGTCTTTTCACACTGCAGTCTTTCAAACATAATCGTATACCAGCGGTAAGATTTGAACCCACGCCTCCGAAGAGACTGGTGATTAACACCAGTGCCTTGGACCACTCGGCCAGGCTGCCTCTCATAAATAAATATATATGTGAATTTGGGTTGCAGCAGTAGCTAGCAACCTAGTAAGAGACGATCAGTCCAATGCTAAGAAATATAAAAACCCAAAACTCCTAAAAATAGAGTCAGATCATCCGGGTTGCAGCGGTAGCTAGCAACCTAGTAAGAGACGATCACGTCCAATGTTAAGAAATATAATATAATAAAGAACGAACTCTTGCCCATACTAACATGTATAGGCCACTTAACTAACCTTAATAATTAAGAACGAGTTCTAGCTCATAGTAAAATAAATCATCATATGCTTTATTTGGGTCAATTCTAGAGCCATATTTGGTTCTGTTAGAGTAACAATTAGCACATACTCCATATCAGAGCAATATTCTGTCTCCATTAGGTTCATAATACGAAACAAATATACAAATAAGATACGCAGATAAAATCTGAGTATGTTACTGACGTCTGATGATAACCAATATATCAGAGCCATGTTTGACCTTCATAAAAAGAAATATCTACCACTATTAGAATATAATAATCGCAAAAATAACCTTGGAGCTTGAAAATGAATCGATACGTGACAAAAAATATTTACCTTGCATTATTTTCTTTTTAATCAATTTAACACCGAGAGAGGTAAACTCTATTGAAGTAACGGTTTTGTCTTTTAGGTTAAATTGTTTAAAAATATTCAAAAGATGTTTATCCGACTAACTGTAGAACACTCTGTTTTAGAACCGTCTGTTTTTGAAAGAAACCCGAACCCTATGCTTTATGTTAAAATGTCATACAATGGTAAAAATTACTCCACCGACAAAGTGGGGAATGACCTCAATCCCATCTGGAATCATGAAGTTAATTTCAAAGCGAACGAAAATGAATTGATTGAGGTGAAGTTCCGGATGAAAGAGCAAAGAAAGATGCTACGGCTAATAAACAGAGGTAAGCGACTTGGCAATGGAATAATTAAAAAGGGGGAATTAAAAGCAGGTAAATTCATCATTGATATAAAAAAGAACAGATCAGAAAGACTTGTCGCCAAACTTCACATTAAGGTGGAAGAACTCGATTCTAATGCAGAAGAAACACCCGAAAATGACAATTTGTCATTGTCGTCATTTGGCTCCTCAACGACTATGGAAGAAGAGCATAAGGAAGAAGTGGATAATGAAATACTGCTGAAAGATATCAAACAAGAAGCCCAAGTAAAGAAGCCCATCTTTGTTCTTTACAAGGATAGAGAAGAAAATCTTGAACGCGTAAAGAGTGACAAAAACGAAGGAAGTAAAGATAATAGGAGCGAAACTGAGGAACAGGGGGAAGGAAACCCAGAACTAGTAGAAACTGAGAAAGAGGAAGAAAAGGGCGAGAACGAAATTAAACAAGAAAGTCAAGTTGAGACTGAAAATAAACAGGCCAATGATGACATTGAAATTACATTAAGCGAATTCAAAAATAAAGAAAATGAAGAAAAGACCGAGGAAGGTAATTTAAGCATTAGTGGCCAAATAATGAACAAGTTCAAAACTGTAGAGGAAGGGGAAGAAAACCCAGAACTAGTTAAAACTGAGACAGAGGAAGAAAAAAGCAAGGACGAAATTAAACAAGAAAGTAAAGTTGAGACCGAAGAGAAACAGGCCAATGATGATAGTGAAATTACATTAAGCGAAGCCAAAAATAAAGAAAATGCAGAGTTAGTAAAGACCGAGGAAGGTAATTTAAACATTAATAGCATAATGAATAAGTCCGAAACTGAAGAACAAGAAGAAGAAAACCCAGAACCGGTGAAAAATGAATCACAGGAAGAAAAAAACAAGGACGAAAGCGAACAAGTAAGTAAAGTTGAGACCAAAGAGAAAAAGGTAAAATATAACGGTGAAATTACATCAAGCGAAGCCAAAAATAAAGAAAATGAAGAGTTAATAGAGACCGAGGAAGGTAATTTAAACATTAGTGACAAAATAATGAACAAGTTCAAAATCTTTATTAAGATCCATAATAGTTATAGAAACATGCATATAATAAAGAACGACCTCTTGCCTATACTAAATTTTATACTCCACTTAACTTCTTGTAATTAAAATAAATTATTTTTATTACATTAAGATTTACAATAAAAGACGATCATTGGTTATTACATTAAATACATAAAGGACCGATACTTACAGTAAAGAACGATCTCTCTCCCATACTAACTGATGTATGGTGGTTCCAGGTGTAGTTACATAAAGGACGATTATAGCTCATCGTAAATGGTGTTTGTCAATTATCTGGGTTGCAGCGGTAGCTAGCAACCTAGTCTGGGTTGCAGCGGTAGCTAGCAACCTAGTAAGAGACGATCACGTCCAATGTTATCCGGGTTGCAGCGGTAGCTAGCAACCTAGTAAGAGACGATCACGTCCAATGTTAAGAAATATAAAAACCCCTAACTCCGAAAAACAGAGTCAGATCAAAACAAAAAGTACACCATTAGAACCGCCTTGTCCGAAACCCCTATAAAGGAAACTTACCGCCCTGCGGCTTGAATAACAAAGAAAATATATTGGCTTGATAATCAAGAAAATTGACTTTAACCACGTTATTCTCCACAAACGGGATATTTTTTCTTTCTTTTCCACAGATAGCTTGGCACTGGAACATCGTAGAGAGTTGTTCAATGGCTCATTTTAAAGGAAATCTCTAGATCTAGCGCTATTTGTACTTAATTTTTTTTTAAATTAATTTTTTTTACGAAAACTTAATTTTTTATATACAATATTAAACAATGACGTCATAGTCTTTGGATGTAGTTAGTACATAAAGTCTGGATCATCGAATTAAAGCTGAAACTAAGTAAAGAACAATTATGCCTCCATATATTCACAGTGATCTATAAAATTTCCCATTACATCTATAAACTGTTCCACAGTTGCCGGTTCATACCTTGGAAGCTTTTCACTGAACATGCAACATTTCTTTTGGATATTACTATGAAGTTTTGCGAAAGCATCTCTAGCTGACTTTTCAACAAAATCCATTCTTTCAGAGATAATTTTAATCTTTAATACATTAAAAGACGAACATTGGAATAACAAAACATTGCACGCATCAGACTTAGTTAGCTACTGAATTGTTTGACGTTCGTCTCTTACTATTTCAAAGAAGAAAAAGCCTTAGGCTTTTTCCTGTTTGTAAACATATTACATAAAGAATCGATATGTTTAAAGTAAAGAATGAATCTGGGTTGCAGCGGTAGCTAGCAACCCAGTAAGAGACGATCACGTCCAATGTTAAGAAATATAAAAACCCATAGTTCCTAACAAAGGAGTCAGATCAAAACAAAAAGTACACCATTAGAACCGCCTTGTCCGAAACCTCTGTATAGTAAACTTTCTGTCCCTTGGCTTGAACATCAAGGGAAATATATTGGCTTGAAAATCAAGAAAATTTACTTTAACCACGTTATTCTCCCCAAACGGGATATTTTTTTTTTTCTTTCTTTCTTTTCCACAGATAGCTTGGCACTGGAACATCGTAGAGGGCTGTTCAATAGCTCATCCTAAAGGAAATTAATTGGGTTAAAAATTTATAGAAACTAAAATAAATTATTTCTAAAACAGAATAAATTTTTCCACCAAAAATTGCATTTTTGATGTCTTTTCACGCTGCAGTTTTTTCAAAGATATTTGATTTTTTACATAAATGATCAATAGTGTAAATTGGAATGCTGTAAGCATCATCGTTATCATGGTTTCATTTATAGCTGAATTACAAACTAAAGAAACTTGACCCCCGATGGCCTTGAACGACCAACCTTTCGATTAACCGCCGATCGTGCTAGACACTTGCACTAAAACGCCATTAATTAATCCGGGTTGCAGCGGTAGCTAGCAACCTAGTAAGAGACGATCACCTCCAATGTTAAGAAATATAAAAACCCGTAGCTCCTAAAAAAAGAGTCAGATCAAAACAAAAAGTACACCATTAGAACCGCCTTGTACAAATCCTCCATAAATGAAACTTACCGCCCTTTGGCTTGAATAACAAAGAAAATATATTGGCTTGAAAATCAAGAAAATAGACTTTTACCACGTTATTCTCCCCAAACGGGATATTTTTTCTTTTTTTCTTTTTTTTTCTTTTTTTGTATCCAGAGATAGCTTGGCACTGGAACATCGTAGAGGGTTGTTCAATAGCTCATTTTAAAGGAAATTAATTGGGTTAAAAATCTATAGTAACTAAAATAAATTATTTTTAAAAGAGAATAAATTTTTTCAATAAAAACTGTATTTTTGATGCAGTGACGTCATAATTACTATATAAGAAACGTCAAAACTGCAAAAGGTCTCATTCATGAATACATTTATAATAAAGAACGACCTCTTGCCTATACTAAATTTTATAGGCCACTTAACTATAGTAGCATAAAGGATTTTATAATAAAGAACATCCGGGTTGCAGCGGGAGCTAGCAACCTAATAAGAGACGATCGAGTCCAATGCTAAGAAATAAAAAAAAAACCATAGCTCCTAAAACAGCAGTCAGATCAAAACAAAAAGTACACCATTAGAACCGCCTTGTCCAAAAACTCTGTATAGGAAACTTTCTGTAATTTGGCTTGAACAGCAAGGCTTGAAAATCAAGAAAATTGACTTTAACCACGTTATTCTCCACAAACGGGATATTTTTTTTTCTTTTGTTTCCAGAGATAGCTTGGCACTGGAACATCGTAGAGAGTTGTTCAATAGCTCATTTTAAAGGAAATCTCTAGATCTAGCGTCTTTTGCACTTAATTTTTTTTTTAATTAATTATTTTTTACGAAAAACTTAATTTTTTATATACAATATTGATCCATGACGTCATAGTCGCTGGATGTAGTTAGTATCTGGGTTGCAGCGGTAGCTAGCAACCTAGTAAGAGACGATCACGTCCAATGTTAAGAAATATAAAAACCCATAGTTCCTAAAAGTCAGATCAAAACAAAAAGTACACCATTAGAACCGCCTTGTCCGAAACCCCTGTATAGGAAACTTTCTGTCCCTTGGCTTGAACAGCAAGGGAAATATATTGGCTTGAAAATCACGAAAAGTGGCAGCTATTACAACATTCTGCCTAAACGGGATATTTTATTCTTTTTTTCTCTTTTCTTTTGTATCCAGAGATAGCTTGGCACTGGAACATCGTAGAGGGTTGTTCAATAGCTCATTTTAAAGGAAATTAATTGGGTTAAAAATCTATAGTAACTAAAATAAATTATTTCTAAAAGAGAATAAATTTTTCCACCAAAAACTGCATTTTCGATGTCTTTTCACACTGCAGTCTTTCAAACATCCGGGTTGCAGCGGTAGCTAGCAACCTAGTAAGAGACGATCACGTCCAATGTTAAGAAATATAAAAACCCATAGTTCCTAACAAGGGAGTCAGATCAAAACAAAAAGTAGACCATTAGAACCGCCTTGTCCGAAACCCCTGTATAGGAAACTTTCTGTCCCTTGGCTTGAACAGCAAGGGAAATATATTGGCTTGAAAATCAAGAAAATTGACTTGAACCACGTTATTCTCCCCAAACGGGATATTTTTTTCTTTTTTCTTTTTTCTTTTTTTTTTTTCTTTTCCACAGATAGCTTGGCACTGGAACATCGTAGAGGGTTGTTCAATAGCTCATTTTAAAGGAAATTAATTGGGTTAAAAATCTATAGTAACTAAAATAAATTATTTCTAAAAGAGAATAAATTTTTCCACCAAAAACTGCATTTTTGATGTCTTTTCACACTGCAGTCTTTCAAACATAATCGTATACCAGCGGTAAGATTTGAACCCACGCCTCCGAAGAGACTGGTGGCTAACACCAGTGTCTTGGACCACTCGGCCAGGCTGCCTCTCATAAATAAATATATATGTGAATTTATAATAAAGAACGAACTCTTGCCTATACTAAATTGCATACTCAACTTAATTATAGTTAATTATATAGTAATGATATGGTTTATTGATAGCTGAATTACATTTTCCGGGTTGCAGCGGTAGCTAGCAACCTAGTAAGAGACGATCACCTCCAATGTTAAGAAATATAAAAACCCGTAGCTCCTAAAAAAAGAGTCAGATCAAAACAAAAAGTACACCATTAGAACCGCCTTGTCCAAATCCTCCATAAAGGAAACTTACCGCCCTTTGGCTTGAATAATAAAGAAAATATATTGGCTTGAAAATCAAGAAAATAGACTTTTACCACGTTATTCTCCCCAAACGGGATATTTTTTTCTTTTTTTTTTTTTTTTCTTTTCCACAGATAGCTTGGCACTGGAACATCGTAGAGGGTTGTTCAATAGCTCATTTTAAAGGAAATTAATTGGGTTAAAAACCTTTTGTAACTAAAATAAATTATTTCTAAAAGAGAATAAATTTTTCCAATAAAAACTGTATTTTTGATGCAGTGACGTCATAATTACTATATAAGAATTATAATAAAGAACGACCTCTTACCTATACTAAATTTTATACGCCACGTAATTATAGTATAGGTTAGTAATTCAACAGATAGCATGGCACTGGAATATTGTAGAGAGATGTTCAATGGCTCATTTTGAAGCAAATTAATGGGGTTAAAAACATTTTGTAATTAAAACAAATTATTTTACAATAAATTACAGTAAAGAACGATCTCTCTCCCATAGTAACTGATATAAAAGACGATCATTGGAATAAAATCTTATTGCATGCATTGGAGTTAGTTAGCTACTTGATCGTTCGAGGTTCGTCTCTTACTATTTCAAAGAAGAAAAAGCCGAAGGCTTTTTCCTGTTTGTAATATTTTCCTGTTTGTTATCAGGGTTTTTATAATTAAGAACGACTTCTTGCCTATACTAAATTTTATACGCCATTTAATTATAGTACAGGTTAGTAATTCAACAGTTAGCTTTGCACTGGAACATCGTAGAGTTGTTCAATGGCTCATTTTAAAGGAAATTAATGGGGTTAAAAAGCTTTTGTAACTAAAACAAATTATTTTTATTACATTAAGAAATTCTAATTATATTCCTTAAGAAATCATCATAAGTAAAAATTTCCCATACGGAAATTGAACTCAAGCCAACTGGGTTAGAGCTATTCCAACCTCTAGACCACATAGGATATACTAAAATATCCGATTAGTGAAGTTTATGTTAAAGAACAAATTATAAACCTAGTTAGCTGTCTGATTATGTGAGGATCGTCTCTTACTATTCCAAAGAAGAAAAAGCCGTAGGCTTTTTCCTGTTTGTAATTTATACGGGTTGCAGCGGTATTACAATAAAGAACGACATCCGGTCTAAACTAAAGCCGCCAAGAATGGAGCCTTTTGAAAAAATTATAATAAAGATCGAACTCTTCCCTAAACTAATTTGCATACGCAACTTCACTATAGTTAAGATTACAGTATTTATATTATACATCATTATAAATTATAAAAGGTTCAAATGTTCGAAGATTATAGAGTTTTCCCACACCGGGAATCGAATTATAATAAAGAACGACCTCTTGCCTATACTAAATTTTATACGCCACTTAGTTATAGTATAGGTTAGTTATTCCACATATAGCTTGACACTGGAACATCGTAGAGAGTTGTTTAATGGCTAATTTTAAAGGAAATTAATGGGGCTAAAAACCTTTTGTAATTATAAAACAAATTAATTTTAAAATAGAATCATTTTTCTTACGAAATTACATTAAAAGAAGATCATTACAATAATTACATAAAGGATCGATATGGCTCATCATAAACGGTGTTTGTCAATATCCGGGTTGCAGCGGTAGCTAGAAACCTAGTAAGAGAAGATCACGCCCCATAGTAAAAACTAAAGTAACCCATAACTCCTGAAAACAGATTCAGATCAATTATAATAAAGAACGACCTCTTGCCTATACTAAATGTTATACGCCACTTAATTATAGTATAAGTTAGTAATTCCACAGATAGCTTGGCACTGGAACATCGTAGAGAGTTGTTCAATGGCTCATTTTAAAGGAAAATAATGGGGTTAAAAGTCTGTTGTAATTTTATAATAAAGATCGAACTCTTCCCTATACTAACTTGCATACGCAACTTCACTATAGTTAAGATTACAGTATTTATATTACATTAAAAGACGATCATTGGAATAACAAACCATTGCATACATTGGACTTAGTTAGCTATTTGACACTAAAGGACGATCATTGGAATAGCAAATTAAAGCATACATTGGTCTTAATTAGCTACTTGATTGTTTGAGGTTCGTCTCTTACTATTTCAAAGAAGAAAAAGCCGCAGGCTTTTTCCTGTTTGTTTTCATCATTACCAATAAGCATCTGTTCAGGGAACTTAGACCACCGTGGCTTGAAAAATAGGAAAAATAATTTTTTGGAAAAATTTTCAAACAATTCGTGGTAACGAACTGTATAGTAACTCTAAGAAAACGGAATTTTATCAATATCAATAGATACAATTGATACATATCATTAGATACATCGAAAGAATCGAATTTGTATGCTAATTTTAAATATGTAAGTTTTGTTTTACTCATCATGAAGTTAATTTTGCCCATCATAAATTAAAGAACGAACTTTAGTTCATAGTAACTAAAATATTATAAGGAATCATATAATAAAGAACGACCTCTTGCCTATACTAAATTTTATACGCCACTTAATTATAGTATAGGTTAGTAATTCAACAGATAGCTTGGCAAAGGAAAATCATAGAGAGTTGTTACATTAAAGGACGATCATTTGAATAACAAACTATTGCATACATTAGACTTTGTTTACATTAAAGAACAAACTTCCAGCCCATTGTAGCTAAAATAAGATTATAATTAATGTTAAAGATTGATCAATGTTACAGTAAAGAACGATCTCTGGCCCATAGTAACTGATATAAGGTGGTTTATATTATTATAATAAAGATCGAACTCTTCCCTATACTGACTTGCATAGGCAACTTCATTATAGTTAAGATTACAGTATTTATATTATACATCATTATAAATTATAAAAGGTTCAAATGTTCGAAGATTATAGAGTTAAAAATTTTCCCACACCGGGAATCGAACCCGGGCCTGTTAAGTGAAAGTTAACTATCCTAGCCACTAGACCATATGGGACCATAATTATAATAAAGAACGACCTCTTTCCTATACTAAATTTTATAGGCAACTTAACTATAGTATAGGCTAGTACAGTTATTATATTTAAGGTCAATATATTAAAATTTTCCACTAAAAGACGGTCATTGGAATAAAAACCCAATACATACATTTGATTTGGTTAGCTACTTGATTGTTTGAGGCTAGTCTCTTACTATTTCAAAGAAGAAAAAGCCGTAGGCTTTTTCTTGTTTGTAATCCGGGTTGCAGCGGTAGCTAGCAACCTAGTAAGAGACGATCACGTCCAATGTTAAGAAAGAAAAAAACCCATAGCTCCTGTAAAAGCAGTCAGATCAAAACAAAAGGTACACCATTAGAACCGCCTTGTCCGAAACCCCTGAATAGGAAACTTTCTGTCATTTGGCTTGAACAGCAAGGGAAATATATTGGCTTGAAAATCAAGAAAAGTGGCAGCTACTACAACATTCTGCCTAAACGAGATATTTTTTTTTTCTTTCTTTTGTTTCCAGAGATAGCTTGGCACTGGAACATCGTAGAAAGTTGTTTAATGGCTCATTTTAAAGGAAATTAATTGGGTTAAAAACCTTTTGTAACTAAAACCAATTATTTTAAAACAGGATAAATTTTTACACTAAAAACTGTATTTCTGATGTCTTTCCATACTGCGGTCTTTTCAAAGACATTTGATTTTTGAAGCAATCAAACAGTTCGTGGTTAGGTTGTATTTTAAACTTTATATTCCATAGATAGCTTAGCACTGGAATATCGTAGAGAGTTGTTCAATGGATCATTTTAAATTAAATTAATAACATTCAAGGACGTAACCAAAGGGTTTTGTGGGTTTGAACCCCCTCCCCCAAAATGTTTTTCAGATTCATAATAACGAATATAAAATGAATAAAACAAAATTGAATATAAAAAATATATAAAAATGAATATGAACAACTTTTTTATACGTTTTTGAAGTTTTTATTATATTATAATAAAGAACGACCTCTTGCCTATACTAAATTTTATACTATAAAATTATGGTATAATAAAGATCAAACTCTTCCCTATACCTACTTGCATACGCAACTTCACTATAGTTAAGATTATATAATAAGGAACGAACTCTTGCCTATACTAACTTGTATATGCCACTTAACTAAAGTATATGCTTGTACAGTTATATCTAAAATATTTAAAGACAATGTATTAAAAATTCACCCCAACGGAGAATGGTATCCGAGTCATCCGCGTCACAAGCGGGTTAGCTTACCATTGTACTATCAGGGACTTATGAAATGTATGTTACATATAAGATAAGATAAATATAAAGAGCGATATAATGTTTGCACTGACATTTACTTTATGATGTCATTTTCTCTCACAGACGAGCTTCTTCGTCATCTCTCATCATATATATTTTGAATATCCAAATTAAATATCTTGTAATAGCAAAGCGGATACTGCCACGTCTTAAAATTTTCGGGACTGAGGTTCGATCCCAGCTATTGCAAGGAATTCAAAGTAATGAAACACAAAAAGCGGTAGCTAGCAACCTAGTAAGAGACGATCACCTCCAATGTTAAGAAATATAAAAACCCGTAGCTCCTAAAAAAAGAGTCAGATCAAAACAAAAAGTACACCATTAGAACCGCCTTGTCCAAATCCTCCATAAAGGAAACTTACCGCCCTTTGGCTTGAATAATAAAGAAAATATATTGGCTTGAAAATCAAGAAAATAGACTTTTACCACGTTATTCTCCCCAAACGGGATATTTTTTTCTTTTTTTTTTTCTTTTTCTTTTCCACAGATAGCTTGGCACTGGAACATCGTAGAGGGTTGTTCAATAGCTCATTTTAAAGGAAATTAATTGGGTTAAAAACCTTTTGTAACTAAAATAAATTATTTCTAAAAGAGAATAAATTTTTCCAATAAAAACTGTATTTTTGATGCAGTGACGTCATAATTACTATATAAGAATTATAATAAAGAACGACCTCTTACCTATACTAAATTTTATACGCCACGTAATTATAGTATAGGTTAGTAATTCAACAGATAGCATGGCACTGGAATATTGTAGAGAGATGTTCAATGGCTCATTTTGAAGCAAATTAATGGGGTTAAAAACATTTTGTAATTAAAACAAATTATTTTACAATAAATTACAGTAAAGAACGATCTCTCTCCCATAGTAACTGATATAAAAGACGATCATTGGAATAAAATCTTATTGCATGCATTGGAGTTAGTTAGCTACTTGATCGTTCGAGGTTCGTCTCTTACTATTTCAAAGAAGAAAAAGCCGAAGGCTTTTTCCTGTTTGTAATATTTTCCTGTTTGTTATCAGGGTTTTTATAATTAAGAACGACTTCTTGCCTATACTAAATTTTATACGCCATTTAATTATAGTACAGGTTAGTAATTCAACAGTTAGCTTTGCACTGGAACATCGTAGAGTTGTTCAATGGCTCATTTTAAAGGAAATTAATGGGGTTAAAAAGCTTTTGTAACTAAAACAAATTATTTTTATTACATTAAGAAATTCTAATTATATTCCTTAAGAAATCATCATAAGTAAAAATTTCCCATACGGAAATTGAACTCAAGCCAACTGGGTTAGAGCTATTCCAACCTCTAGACCACATAGGATATACTAAAATATCCGATTAGTGAAGTTTATGTTAAAGAACAAATTATAAACCTAGTTAGCTGTCTGATTATGTGAGGATCGTCTCTTACTATTCCAAAGAAGAAAAAGCCGTAGGCTTTTTCCTGTTTGTAATTTATACGGGTTGCAGCGGTATTACAATAAAGAACGACATCCGGTCTAAACTAAAGCCGCCAAGAATGGAGCCTTTTGAAAAAATTATAATAAAGATCGAACTCTTCCCTAAACTAATTTGCATACGCAACTTCACTATAGTTAAGATTACAGTATTTATATTATACATCATTATAAATTATAAAAGGTTCAAATGTTCGAAGATTATAGAGTTTTCCCACACCGGGAATCGAATTATAATAAAGAACGACCTCTTGCCTATACTAAATTTTATACGCCACTTAGTTATAGTATAGGTTAGTTATTCCACATATAGCTTGACACTGGAACATCGTAGAGAGTTGTTTAATGGCTAATTTTAAAGGAAATTAATGGGGCTAAAAACCTTTTGTAATTATAAAACAAATTAATTTTAAAATTGAATCATTTTTCTTACGAAATTACATTAAAAGAAGATCATTACAATAATTACATAAAGGATCGATATGGCTCATCATAAACGGTGTTTGTCAATATCCGGGTTGCAGCGGTAGCTAGAAACCTAGTAAGAGAAGATCACGCCCCATAGTAAAAACTAAAGTAACCCATAACTCCTGAAAACAGATTCAGATCAATTATAATAAAGAACGACCTCTTGCCTATACTAAATGTTATACGCCACTTAATTATAGTATAAGTTAGTAATTCCACAGATAGCTTGGCACTGGAACATCGTAGAGAGTTGTTCAATGGCTCATTTTAAAGGAAAATAATGGGGTTAAAAGTCTGTTGTAATTTTATAATAAAGATCGAACTCTTCCCTATACTAACTTGCATACGCAACTTCACTATAGTTAAGATTACAGTATTTATATTACATTAAAAGACGATCATTGGAATAACAAACCATTGCATACATTGGACTTAGTTAGCTATTTGACACTAAAGGACGATCATTGGAATAGCAAATTAAAGCATACATTGGTCTTAATTAGCTACTTGATTGTTTGAGGTTCGTCTCTTACTATTTCAAAGAAGAAAAAGCCGCAGGCTTTTTCCTGTTTGTTTTCATCATTACCAATAAGCATCTGTTCAGGGAACTTAGACCACCGTGGCTTGAAAAATAGGAAAAATAATTTTTTGGAAAAATTTTCAAACAATTCGTGGTAACGAACTGTATAGTAACTCTAAGAAAACGGAATTTTATCAATATCAATAGATACAATTGATACATATCATTAGATACATCGAAAGAATCGAATTTGTATGCTAATTTTAAATATGTAAGTTTTGTTTTACTCATCATGAAGTTAATTTTGCCCATCATAAATTAAAGAACGAACTTTAGTTCATAGTAACTAAAATATTATAAGGAATCATATAATAAAGAACGACCTCTTGCCTATACTAAATTTTATACGCCACTTAATTATAGTATAGGTTAGTAATTCAACAGATAGCTTGGCAAAGGAAAATCATAGAGAGTTGTTACATTAAAGGACGATCATTTGAATAACAAACTATTGCATACATTAGACTTTGTTTACATTAAAGAACAAACTTCCAGCCCATTGTAGCTAAAATAAGATTATAATTAATGTTAAAGATTGATCAATGTTACAGTAAAGAACGATCTCTGGCCCATAGTAACTGATATAAGGTGGTTTATATTATTATAATAAAGATCGAACTCTTCCCTATACTGACTTGCATAGGCAACTTCATTATAGTTAAGATTACAGTATTTATATTATACATCATTATAAATTATAAAAGGTTCAAATGTTCGAAGATTATAGAGTTAAAAATTTTCCCACACCGGGAATCGATCCCGGGCCTGTTAAGTGAAAGTTAACTATCCTAGCCACTAGACCATATGGGACCATAATTATAATAAAGAACGACCTCTTTCCTATACTAAATTTTATAGGCAACTTAACTATAGTATAGGCTAGTACAGTTATTATATTTAAGGTCAATATATTAAAATTTTCCACTAAAAGACGGTCATTGGAATAAAAACCCAATACATACATTTGATTTGGTTAGCTACTTGATTGTTTGAGGCTAGTCTCTTACTATTTCAAAGAACAAAAAGCCGTAGGCTTTTTCTTGTTTGTAATCCGGGTTGCAGCGGTAGCTAGCAACCTAGTAAGAGACGATCACGTCCAATGTTAAGAAAGAAAAAAACCCATAGCTCCTGTAAAAGCAGTCAGATCAAAACAAAAGGTACACCATTAGAACCGCCTTGTCCGAAACCCCTGAATAGGAAACTTTCTGTCATTTGGCTTGAACAGCAAGGGAAATATATTGGCTTGAAAATCAAGAAAAGTGGCAGCTACTACAACATTCTGCCTAAACGAGATATTTTTTTTTCTTTCTTTTGTTTCCAGAGATAGCTTGGCACTGGAACATCGTAGAAAGTTGTTTAATGGCTCATTTTAAAGGAAATTAATTGGGTTAAAAACCTTTTGTAACTAAAACCAATTATTTTAAAACAGGATAAATTTTTACACTAAAAACTGTATTTCTGATGTCTTTCCATACTGCGGTCTTTTCAAAGACATTTGATTTTTGAAGCAATCAAAAAGTTCGTGGTTAGGTTGTATTTTAAACTTTATATTCCATAGATAGCTTAGCACTGGAATATCGTAGAGAGTTGTTCAATGGATCATTTTAAATTAAATTAATAACATTCAAGGACGTAACCAAAGGGTTTTGTGGGTTTGAACCCCCTCCCCCAAAATGTTTTTCAGATTCATAATAACGAATATAAAATGAATAAAACAAAATTGAATATAAAAAATATATAAAAATGAATATGAACAACTTTTTTATACGTTTTTGAAGTTTTTATTATATTATAATAAAGAACGACCTCTTGCCTATACTAAATTTTATACTATAAAATTATGGTATAATAAAGATCAAACTCTTCCCTATACCTACTTGCATACGCAACTTCACTATAGTTAAGATTATATAATAAGGAACGAACTCTTGCCTATACTAACTTGTATATGCCACTTAACTAAAGTATATGCTTGTACAGTTATATCTAAAATATTTAAAGACAATGTATTAAAAATTCACCCCAACGGAGAATGGTATCCGAGTCATCCGCGTCACAAGCGGGTTAGCTTACCATTGTACTATCAGGGACTTATGAAATGTATGTTACATATAAGATAAGATAAATATAAAGAGCGATATAATGTTTGCACTGACATTTACTTTATGATGTCATTTTCTCTCACAGACGAGCTTCTTCGTCATCTCTCATCATATATATTTTGAATATCCAAATTAAATATCTTGTAATAGCAAAGCGGATACTGCCACGTCTTAAAATTTTCGGGACTGAGGTTCGATCCCAGCTATTGCAAGGAATTCAAAGTAATGAAACACAAAATTACAATAAAGAACGACACCTAGCCCATGTTAACTGAAACATAAATAAGGACTAGCAAGAGACGATCACGCCCCATAGTATAAAATGAAATAGTTACATTAAAAGTTTATAATAAAGACCGAACTCTTCCCTATACTAACTTGCATACGCAACTTCACTATAGTTAAGATTACAGTATTTATATTATACATCATTATAAATTATAAAAGGTTCAATGTTCGAAGATTATAGAGTTAAAAATTTTCCCACACCGGGAATCGAACCCGAGCCTGTTAAGTGAAAGTTAACTATCCTAGCCACTAGACCATATGGAACCATAAAGAAGTATGATTTAAGAGCCATATGCATATTATTATTTCACTATACCAATTATAATAAGGCCAAAACAAAATCGTCGACTTGCAACCTTACTTTTGACACATTAGTTAAATCTTCATCAGGCTTAAAAAATGTTTTGCTAGTTTTACATGAAAGAACGAAACTTAGCCCATAGTAGCAGAAATAAGATTTATATAAAGGATCGATGTCATAATTAAGGATTATGAAAGTTTTATTAGGATCATGGCTGTAGAGATGGATGAAACATAGTAAAGAACAAACCATGCCATATATTCGACTTAATTAGCTGTCTTATTCTCTGAAGTTCGTCTCTTACTATTCCCAATAAGAAAAAGCCGTTGGCTTTTTCCTGTTTGTGATTTTTATATTAATCAGGGCTGGCAGCGGTAAAATTAGTCAAGACGGTGGGTGTCATCCGGGTTGCAGCGGTAGCTAGCAACCTAGTAAGAGACGATCACGTCCAATGTTAATTTATAATAAAGAACGACCTCTTGCCTATACTAAATTTTATAGGCCACTTAAGTATAGTGTAGGCTAGTACATTTATTATATTTAAGGTCAATATATTAAAATTTTCCACTAAAAGACGGTCATTGGAATAATTACAGTAAAGAACCATCTCTCACCCATAGTAACTAATATATGGTGGTTCCAGGGGTAGTTACATAAATTACCGATATAGCTTATCATAAATGGTGTTTGCCAATCCGGGTTGCAGCGGTAGCTAGCAACCTAGTAAGAGACGATCACGTCCAGTGTTAAGAAATATAAAAACCTTATAATAAAGATCGAATACGCAACTATACTATAGTTAAGATTACAGTATTTATATTATACATCATTATAAATTATAAAAGGTTCAAATGTTCGAAGATTATAGAGTTAAAAATTTTCCCACACCGGGAATCGAACCCGAGCCTGTTAAGTGAAAGTTAACTATCCTAGCCACTAGACCATATGGAACCATAAAGAAGTATGATTTAAGGGCCATATGCATATTATTATTTCACCATCCGGGTTGCAGCGGTAGCTAGCAACCTAGTAAGAGACGATCACGTCCAATGTTAAGAAATATAAAAACCCATAGTTCCTAACAGAGGAGTCAGATCAAAACAAAAAGTACACCATTAGAACCGCCTTGTCCGAAACCCCTGTATAGGAAACTTTCTGTCCCTTGGCTTGAACAGCAAGGGAAATATATTGGCTTGAAAATCAAGCAAATTGACTTTTACCACGTTATTCTCCCCAAACGAGATATTTTTTTCTTTTTTTTTTTCTTTTGTATCCAGAGATAGCTTGGCACTGGAACATCGTAGAGGGTTGTTCAATAGCTCATTTTAAAGGAAATTAATTGGGTTAAAAACCTTTTGTAACTAAAATAAATATAATAAAGAACGACCTCTTGCCTATACTAAATTTTATACGCCACTTAATTATAGTGTAGGTTAGCTTACCTGGTCTTACCGGCACTTCCAGTGCTGTATAATTAAATCTCAAGACAAAATATCAAAGGCAGCGCAGTAAGAGACGATCACGTCCAATGTTAAGAAATATAAAAACCCATAGTTCCTAAAAAAGGAGTCAGATCAAAACAAAAAGTACACCATTAGAACCGCCTTGTCCGAAACCCCTGTATAGGAAACTTTCTGTCCCTTGGCTTGAACAGAAAGGGAAATATATTGGCTTGAAAATCAAGAAAAGTGGCAGCTACTACAACATTCTTCCTAAACGGGATATTTTTTTCTTTTTTTTTTCTTTGTTTCCAGAGATAGCTTGGCACTGGAACATCGTAGAGGGTTGTTCAATAGCTCATTTTAAAGGAAATTAATTGGGTTAAAAACCTTTTGTAACTAAAATAAATTATTTCTAAAAGAGAATAAATTTTTCCACCAAAAACTGCATTTTCGATGTCTTTTCACACTGCAGTCTTTCAAACATAATCGTTTACCAGCGGTTAGATTTGAACCCACGCCTCCGAAGAGACTGGTGGCTAACACCAGTGCCTTGGACCACTCGGCCAGGTTGCCTCTCATAAATAATATATATGTGAATCCGGGTTGCAGCAGTAGCTAGCAATCTAGTAAGAGACGATCAGTCCAATGCTAAGTTACATTAAAGAATTACATTAAAGAACGAACTTTCATCCATAGTAATTGATGTATTATAAGAAATCATTATATAGATAATGCATTTTCCTTAATGATTAATATTAGACATAAATTAAAATCTTGTTTGGGGTAAAAGAGCAGTGATTAGATTTTAAACCATAATTACTTTCTGAAAAATTAGGGCCCGACCGGATTCGAACCGGTGACCTATCGATCTGCAGTCGATGGCACTACCTCTGAGCTAAGAACCCATTTTGTTAAGAGTATAATAAAGATCGAACTCTTCCCTATACTAACTTGCATACGCAACTTCACTATAGTTAAGATTACAGTATTTATATTATACATCATTCTAATTATAAAAGGTTCGAATGTTCGAAGATTATAGAGTTAAAAATTTTCCCACACCGGGAATCGAAGACGGGCCTGTTAAGTGAAAGTTAACTATCCTAGCCACTAGACCATATGGGACCATAATGAAGTATGATTTAAGAACCATATGCATATTATTATTTCACAATACCAATTATAATAAGGCCAAAACAAAATCGTCGACTTGCAACCTTACTTTTGACACATCAGTTAAATCTTCATCAGACTTAAAAACTGTTTTGCTAGTCCGGGTTGCAGCGGTATTATAGTATAGGTAAGTTTTTCAACAGATAGCTTGACACTGGAACATCATAGAGAGTTGTTCAATGGCTCATTTTAAAGAAAATTAATGGGGTTAAAAACTTCTTGTAATTAAAACAAATTATTTTTATTATATTAGGAAATTTTAATTATGTTCCTTAAGATCCTCGTTGCAGCGGTAGCTAGCAACCTAGTAAGAGACGATCACGTCCAATGTTAAGAAATATAAAAACCCATAGCTCCTAAAAAAGGAGTCAGATCAAAACAAAAAGTACACCATTAGAACCGCCTTGTCCGAAACCCCTGTATAGGAAACTTTCTGTCCCTTGGCTTGAACAGCAAGGGAAATATATTGGCTTGAAAATCAAGAAAATTGACTTTAACCACGTTATTCTCCCCAAACGGGATATTTTTTTCTCTTTTCTTTTTTTGTATCTAGAGATAGCTTGGCACTTGAAAATCGTAGAGGGTTTTTCAATAGCTCATTTTAAAGGAAATTAATTGGGTTAAAAATCTATAGTAACTAAAATAAATTATTTCTAAAAGAGAATAAATTTTTCCAATAAAAACTGTATTTTTGATGCAGTGACGTCATAATTACTATATAAGAAACGTCAAAACTGTAAATGGTCTCATTCATGAATACATAATGGTTAGATCAAAGCAAGCTACACGCAAATTAAAAAATCAGTACTAAAAAATCAAGAAAAGTGGCAGCTACTACAACATTCTGCCTAAACGGGATATTTTTTTCTCCTTTCTTTGTTTCCAGAGATAGCTTGGTTATAATAAAGAACGAATATTTTACCGATTATCTACTAATAACCATATATGACTCAATAAATCACATGACGTAATATCTAAAACTTATAATAAAGAACGAACTCTTGCCTATACTAAATTACACACTCAACTTAGTTATAGTAAATGATATAGTAATGGTATGGTTCTATTGATGCTTTATAAAGGACCGATATACATCATAAATGGTATTTGTCAAAAAAGTTTTTGTATTATTATCCATTATTATGTAAAATGCAGTAATTTGGGGGGGGGGGGTTAAAAAAAATATTTGTTAACTGAAACTAGAATTATTCCTGAAAATTTTAAATATAATAATTTTATTTAACTGCAAATTGCGAAAATATTTATGACGTCTGAGCAATATTACATTAAAAGACGACCATTGGAATAATAAACCATTGCAGACATCGGACATAGTTTATAATAAAGAACGACCTCTTGCCTATACTAAATTTTATAGGCCACTTAACTATAGTAGCATAAAGGATTTTATAATAAAGAACATCCGGGTTGCAGCGGGAGCTAGCAACCTAATAAGAGACGATCGAGTCCAATGCTAAGAAATAAAAAAAAACCATAGCTCCTAAAACAGCAGTCAGATCAAAACAAAAAGTACACCATTAGAACCGCCTTGTCCAAAAACTCTGTATAGGAAACTTTCTGTAATTTGGCTTGAACAGCAAGGCTTGAAAATCAAGAAAATTGACTTTAACCACGTTATTCTCCACAAACGGGATATTTTTTTTTCTTTTGTTTATAATAAAGATCGAACCCTTCCCTATACTAACTTGCATACGCAACTTCACTATAGTTAAGATTACAGTATTTATATTATACATAATTATAAATTATAAAAGGTTCAAATGTTCGAAGATTAGAGTTAAAAATTTTCCCACACCGGGAATCGAACCCAAGCCTGTTAAGTGAAAGTTAGCTATCCTAGCCACTAGACCATATGGAACCATAAAGGAGTATGATTTAAGAGCCATATGAATATTATTATTTCACCATACCAATTATCCGGGTTGCAGCGGTAGCTAGCAACCTAGTAAGAGATCCGGGTTGCAGCGGTAGCTAGCAACCTAGTAAGAGACGATCATCCGGGTTGCAGCGGTAGCTAGCAACCTAGTAAGAGACGATCACGTCCAATGTTAAGAAATATAAAAACCCATAGCTCCTAAAGCAGGAGTCAGATCAAAACAAAAAGTACACCATTAGAATCGCCTTGTCCGAAACCCCTGTATAGGAAACTTTCTGTCCCTTGGCTTGAACAGCAAGGGAAATATATTGGCTTGAAAATCAAGCAAATTGACTTTTACCACGTTATTCTCCCCAAACGAGATATTTTTTTCTTTTTTTTTTTCTTTCTTTTCCAGAGATAGCTTGGCACTGGAACATCGTAGAGGGTTGTTCAATAGCTCATTTTAAAGGAAATTAATTGGGTTAAAAACCTTTTGTAACTAAAATAAATTATTTCTAAAAGAGAATAAATTTTTCCAATAAAAACTGTATTTTTGATGCAGTGACGTCATAATTACTATATAAGAAACGTCAAAACTGTAAATGGTCTCATTCATGAATATCACAATAAGAGACGATCACGTCCAATGCTAACATAACAATAAAGAACGAACTCTAATTAAATTTTGTTATTATTATATACTAAACATCATTATAGATTATAAAAGGTTCAAATGTTCGAAGATTATAGAGTTAAAAATTTTCCCACACCGGGATTATAATAAAGATCGAACTCTTCCCTATACTAACTTGCTTAGGCAACTTCACTATAGTTAAGATTACAGTATTTATATTATACATCATTATAAATTATAAAAGGTTCAAATGTTTGAAGATTATAGAGTTAAAAATTTTATAATAAAGAACGACCTCTTGCCTATACTAAATTTTATCGGCCACTTAACTATATTATAGGTTAGTAAAGTTTACCTAAAGGACCGATATTGTTCATCATAAATTCATAAAGGACCGATTCAGTTCATTATAAAATGGGGCCTTTGCTAGTTTCATAGGATCTAACTGATTATAGTGGGGCATTTTCTAGTTTCAAAGGATATTTATAATAAAGAACGAACTCTTTCCTATACTAATTAAGCCTGTACTAGTTAATGATATAGCAATGATATCCGGGTTGCAGCGGTAGCTAGCAACCTAGTAAGAGACGATCACGTCCAATGTTAAGAAATATAAAAACCCATAACTCCTAAAAAAAAGATTCAGAACAAAACAAGAAGTACACTATTAGAACCGCCTAGTCCAAAACTTCTATATGGCAAACTTACCATCCTTTTGCTTGAATAACAAAGAAAATATATTGGCTTGAAAATCAAGAAAATTGACTTTAACCACGTTATTCTCCACAAACGGTATCTTTTTTTCTTTCTTCTTTTCCACAGATAGCTTGGTACTGGAACATCGTAGAGAGTTGTTCAATGGCTCATTTTAGAGAAAATTAACTGGGTTAAAAACCTTTTGTAACTAAAACAAATTATTTTTAAAACAGGTTAAATTTTTCCACTAAAAAATGTATTTTTGATGTCTTTTCGTACTGCTGTCTTTTCAAAGATATTTGATTTTTGAAGCAATCAAACAGTTCGTGGTATATGATTTAAGAGCCATATGGATATTATTATTTCACCATACCAATTATATTAATATTAAATTATAGAACGAACTTCAGTTCATAGTAACTGAAATATTAAAAGAAGATCATTAGGAGATCATACATAATACATTAAAAGACGATCACTGAAATAACAAACCATTCCATACATTGGACTTAGTTAGCTACTTGATTGTTTGAGTTTCGTCTCTTACTATTTAAAAGAAGAAAAAGCCGTAGGCTTTTTCCTGTTTGTATTTATAGTTAAAAAACGAACTCAAGTCCAAAGAAACTGAACACTGTGGTTCATTCATATTATCTTCATTATTTTAGCTAGAATGTAAATAAACAAGTTTCTTTTTTAAATTTTAAATTGAAAAGATAGTGCTTTTAATTCAACATATTATCCGGGTTGCAGCGGTAGCTAGCAACCTAGTAAGAGACGATCACGTCCAATGTTAAGAAATATAAAAACCCATTGTTCCTAAAAAAAGGAGTCAGATCAAATTCAAAATCCGGGTTGCAGCGGTAGCTAGCAACCTAGTAAGAGACGATCACTTCCAATGTTAAGAAATATAAAAACCCATAGTTCCTAACAAAGGAGTCAGATCAAAACAAAAAGTACACCATTAGAACCGCCTTGACCGAAACCCCTGTATAGGAAACTTTCTGTCCCTTGGCTTGAACAGCAAGGGAAATATATTGGCTTGAAAATCAAGAAAATTGACTTTAACTACGTTATTCTCCCCAAACGGGATATTTTTTTCTTTTTTTCTTTTTTTATACATTAAAGGACGAACTATATCCCATAGTAACTGGAATCCAGGTTGCAGCAGTAGCTTGCAACCTATACGGGTTGCAGCGGTAGCTAGCGGTTTTTACTATTGGGTGTGATCGTCTTTTACTAGGTTGCTAGCTACCGCTGCAACCCGGATAGGTTACAAGCTACTGCTGCAACCTGGATTCCAGTTACTATGGGCTATAAATGTACATCATCAAACCTATAATTACTTAAGTTTTACCAGTTGCTGTAGCGCAGTGGCTAGTGAGGTTCTCTTTCTGACAAGGAAGATAGAAGTTCGAGTCACTATACAGTAACAATTGCGATCACAAACCCAAAGATAACGCAGTATGTGATAGTATTGAATTTGAACCTTGGTTTTACTGCCAGTGTAATTCCATGCGCTATCATGTACATGCATGAAGACATATAAAAATAAGCTTGTACATCTTCTTTTTCTTTTCAAGCGGAATTCCTCAGGAAGGCAGATTCCAAGAAATGACCGGACCCCAGACAATAGAGAAATTGGTAATGAGAAAAAAGAATAAAAGATTCCCATACGCCCCAAGTAGAAAATACCACATAACGACATTTTTTTTTAATTTTGGCATAATAGCCATGGATAGACTGTGAGTAAAAATGTACATGCATGCGGAAATGGTGCATACAAGTTCTCCACTTGCTATTTCCTTACCCGATGAATTTAGAACTATTGTTTTTTCTAAATAAAAATTGAGTCGTGGCTCACGCAATAATAAAGAAATATACAACAGAGGTACATAAGGACTGTAAGACGTCCATTTCGATAAGTTATCTCCTCCATGATCTTCTGACAAAGATATAGCACTGTCGGACTTATTTGACATCCAAGAATACCAGCATTTATAAAAAAACTTATTAAAAAAAAATTGTAATTTTTCTACATTCAATTCAAAACATTAAATTGCTACTTAGACACCATAGATATATATGCAGTTTTTTTACATTAAAGAGCGATCTTTAGTCCATATTAACTGAAGCGTTATAAGGAATCCGGGTTGCAGCGGTAGCAAGCAACCTATCGGAGTTGCAGCGGTAGCTAGCAACCAAGTAAGTGAAGATCACGTTAAATGTTAAGAAATAGAAAAACCCATAACTCCTAAAAAATCCGGGTTGCAGCGGTAGCTAGCAACCTAGTAAGAGACGATCACGTCCAATGTTAAGAAATATAAAAACCCATAGTTCCTAACAAAGGAGTCAGATCAAAACAAAAAGTACACCATTAGAACCGCCTTGTCCGAAACCCCTGTATAGGAAACTTTCTGTCCCTTGGCTTGAACAGCAAGGGAAATATATTGGCTTGAAAATCAAGAAAATTGACTTTAACCACGTTATTCTCCCCAAACGGGATATTTTTTTCTCTTTTCTTTTTTTTTTTTTTTTTTTCTTTTCCACAGATAGCTTGGCACTGGAACATCGTAGAGGGTTGTTCAATAGCTCATTTCAAAGGAAATTAATTGGGTTAAAAATCTATAGTAACTAAAATAAATTATTTCTAAAAGAGAATAAATTTTTCCACCAAAAACTGCATTTTTGATGTCTTTTCACACTGCAGTCTTTCAAACATAATCGTATACCAGCGGTAAGATTTGAACCCACGCCTCCGAAGAGACTGGTGGCTAACACCAGTGTCTTGGACCACTCGGCCAGGCTGCCTCTCATAAATAAATATATATGTGAATTTGGGTTGCAGCAGTAGCTAGCAACCTAGTAAGAGACGATCAGTCCCATGCTAAGAAATATAACAAAACTCCTAAAAATAGAGTAAGATCAAAACAAAAGTACATCATTAGAACTACCTTGTCTGAAACCCTACTAGATAAATAATGAATGTCGTCATAGCTTTATATTAGAGCTATGACGTGAATAGAAAAACACGAAATTATATTGTTGTTTCTGATGACGTCATGAAATAATATCATTGCGCCATGACGTCAATAAAATCCGGGTTGCAGCGGTAGCTAGCAACCTAGTAAGAGACGATCACGTCCAATGTTAAGAAATATAAAAACCCATAGTTCCTAACAAAGGAGTCAGATCAAAACAAAAAGTACACCATTAGAACCGCCTTGTCCGAAACCCCTGTATAGGAAACTTTCTGTCCCTTGGCTTGAACAGAAAGGGAAATATATTGGCTTGAAAATCAAGAAAAGTGGCAGCTACTACAACATTCTTCCTAAACGGGATATTTTTTTCTTTTTTTTTTCTTTGTTTCCAGAGATAGCTTGGCACTGGAACATCGTAGAGGGTTGTTCAATAGCTCATTTTAAAGGAAATTAATTGGGTTAAAAACCTTTTGTAACTAAAATAAATTATTTCTAAAAGAGAATAAATTTTTCCACCAAAAACTGCATTTTCGATGTCTTTTCACACTGCAGTCTTTCAAACATAATCGTTTACCAGCGGTTAGATTTGAACCCACGCCTCCGAAGAGACTGGTGGCTAACACCAGTGCCTTGGACCACTCGGCCAGGTTGCCTCTCATAAATAATATATATGTGAATCCGGGTTGCAGCAGTAGCTAGCAATCTAGTAAGAGACGATCAGTCCAATGCTAAGTTACATTAAAGAATTACATTAAAGAACGAACTTTCATCCATAGTAATTGATGTATTATAAGAAATCATTATATAGATAATGCATTTTCCTTAATGATTAATATTAGACATAAATTAAAATCTTGTTTGGGGTAAAAGAGCAGTGATTAGATTTTAAACCATAATTACTTTCTGAAAAATTAGGGCCCGACCGGATTCGAACCGGTGACCTATCGATCTGCAGTCGATGGCACTACCTCTGAGCTAAGAACCCATTTTGTTAAGAGTATAATAAAGATCGAACTCTTCCCTATACTAACTTGCATAGGCAACTTCACTATAGTTAAGATTACAGTATTTATATTATACATCATTCTAATTATAAAAGGTTCGAATGTTCGAAGATTATAGAGTTAAAAATTTTCCCACACCGGGAATCGAAGACGGGCCTGTTAAGTGAAAGTTAACTATCCTAGCCACTAGACCATATGGGACCATAATGAAGTATGATTTAAGAACCATATGCATATTATTATTTCACAATACCAATTATAATAAGGCCAAAACAAAATCGTCGACTTGCAACCTTACTTTTGACACATCAGTTAAATCTTCATCAGACTTAAAAACTGTTTTGCTAGTCCGGGTTGCAGCGGTATTATAGTATAGGTAAGTTTTTCAACAGATAGCTTGACACTGGAACATCATAGAGAGTTGTTCAATGGCTCATTTTAAAGAAAATTAATGGGGTTAAAAACTTCTTGTAATTAAAACAAATTATTTTTATTATATTAAGAAATTTTAATTATGTTCCTTAAGATCCTCGTTGCAGCGGTAGCTAGCAACCTAGTAAGAGACGATCACGTCCAATGTTAAGAAATATAAAAACCCATAGCTCCTAAAAAAGGAGTCAGATCAAAACAAAAAGTACACCATTAGAACCGCCTTGTCCGAAACCCCTGTATAGGAAACTTTCTGTCCCTTGGCTTGAACAGCAAGGGAAATATATTGGCTTGAAAATCAAGAAAATTGACTTTAACCACGTTATTCTCCCCAAACGGGATATTTTTTTCTCTTTTCTTTTTTGTATCTAGAGATAGCTTGGCACTTGAAAATCGTAGAGGGTTTTTCAATAGCTCATTTTAAAGGAAATTAATTGGGTTAAAAATCTATAGTAACTAAAATAAATTATTTCTAAAAGAGAATAAATTTTTCCAATAAAAACTGTATTTTTGATGCAGTGACGTCATAATTACTATATAAGAAACGTCAAAACTGTAAATGGTCTCATTCATGAATACATAATGGTTAGATCAAAGCAAGCTACACGCAAATTAAAAAATCAGTACTAAAAAATCAAGAAAAGTGGCAGCTACTACAACATTCTGCCTAAACGGGATATTTTTTTCTCCTTTCTTTGTTTCCAGAGATAGCTTGGTTATAATAAAGAACGAATATTTTACCGATTATCTACTAATAACCATATATGACTCAATAAATCACATGACGTAATATCTAAAACTTATAATAAAGAACGAACTCTTGCCTATACTAAATTACACACTCAACTTAGTTATAGTAAATGATATAGTAATGGTATGGTTCTATTGATGCTTTATAAAGGACCGATATACATCATAAATGGTATTTGTCAAAAAAGTTTTTGTATTATTATCCATTATTATGTAAAATGCAGTAATTTGGGGGGGGGGGGGGTTAAAAAAAATATTTGTTAACTGAAACTAGAATTATTCCTGAAAATTTTAAATATAATAATTTTATTTAACTGCAAATTGCGAAAATATTTATGACGTCTGAGCAATATTACATTAAAAGACGACCATTGGAATAATAAACCATTGCAGACATCGGACATAGTTTATAATAAAGAACGACCTCTTGCCTATACTAAATTTTATAGGCCACTTAACTATAGTAGCATAAAGGATTTTATAATAAAGAACATCCGGGTTGCAGCGGGAGCTAGCAACCTAATAAGAGACGATCGAGTCCAATGCTAAGAAATAAAAAAAAACCATAGCTCCTAAAACAGCAGTCAGATCAAAACAAAAAGTACACCATTAGAACCGCCTTGTCCAAAAACTCTGTATAGGAAACTTTCTGTAATTTGGCTTGAACAGCAAGGCTTGAAAATCAAGAAAATTGACTTTAACCACGTTATTCTCCACAAACGGGATATTTTTTTTCTTTTGTTTATAATAAAGATCGAACCCTTCCCTATACTAACTTGCATACGCAACTTCACTATAGTTAAGATTACAGTATTTATATTATACATAATTATAAATTATAAAAGGTTCAAATGTTCGAAGATTAGAGTTAAAAATTTTCCCACACCGGGAATCGAACCCAAGCCTGTTAAGTGAAAGTTAGCTATCCTAGCCACTAGACCATATGGAACCATAAAGGAGTATGATTTAAGAGCCATATGAATATTATTATTTCACCATACCAATTATCCGGGTTGCAGCGGTAGCTAGCAACCTAGTAAGAGATCCGGGTTGCAGCGGTAGCTAGCAACCTAGTAAGAGACGATCACGTCCAATGTTAAGAAATATAAAAACCCATAGCTCCTAAAGCAGGAGTCAGATCAAAACAAAAAGTACACCATTAGAATCGCCTTGTCCGAAACCCCTGTATAGGAAACTTTCTGTCCCTTGGCTTGAACAGCAAGGGAAATATATTGGCTTGAAAATCAAGCAAATTGACTTTTACCACGTTATTCTCCCCAAACGAGATATTTTTTTCTTTTTTTTTTTCTTTCTTTTCCAGAGATAGCTTGGCACTGGAACATCGTAGAGGGTTGTTCAATAGCTCATTTTAAAGGAAATTAATTGGGTTAAAAACCTTTTGTAACTAAAATAAATTATTTCTAAAAGAGAATAAATTTTTCCAATAAAAACTGTATTTTTGATGCAGTGACGTCATAATTACTATATAAGAAACGTCAAAACTGTAAATGGTCTCATTCATGAATATCACAATAAGAGACGATCACGTCCAATGCTAACATAACAATAAAGAACGAACTCTAATTAAATTTTGTTATTATTATATACTAAACATCATTATAGATTATAAAAGGTTCAAATGTTCGAAGATTATAGAGTTAAAAATTTTCCCACACCGGGATTATAATAAAGATCGAACTCTTCCCTATACTAACTTGCTTAGGCAACTTCACTATAGTTAAGATTACAGTATTTATATTATACATCATTATAAATTATAAAAGGTTCAAATGTTTGAAGATTATAGAGTTAAAAATTTTATAATAAAGAACGACCTCTTGCCTATACTAAATTTTATCGGCCACTTAACTATATTATAGGTTAGTAAAGTTTACCTAAAGGACCGATATTGTTCATCATAAATTCATAAAGGACCGATTCAGTTCATTATAAAATGGGGCCTTTGCTAGTTTCATAGGATCTAACTGATTATAGTGGGGCATTTTCTAGTTTCAAAGGATATTTATAATAAAGAACGAACTCTTTCCTATACTAATTAAGCCTGTACTAGTTAATGATATAGCAATGATATCCGGGTTGCAGCGGTAGCTAGCAACCTAGTAAGAGACGATCACGTCCAATGTTAAGAAATATAAAAACCCATAACTCCTAAAAAAAAGATTCAGAACAAAACAAGAAGTACACTATTAGAACCGCCTAGTCCAAAACTTCTATATGGCAAACTTACCATCCTTTTGCTTGAATAACAAAGAAAATATATTGGCTTGAAAATCAAGAAAATAGACTTTTACCACGTTATTCTCCCCAAACGGTATCTTTTTTTCTTTCTTCTTTTCCACAGATAGCTTGGTACTGGAACATCGTAGAGAGTTGTTCAATGGCTCATTTTAGAGAAAATTAACTGGGTTAAAAACCTTTTGTAACTAAAACAAATTATTTTTAAAACAGGTTAAATTTTTCCACTAAAAAATGTATTTTTGATGTCTTTTCGTACTGCTGTCTTTTCAAAGATATTTGATTTTTGAAGCAATCAAACAGTTCGTGGTATATGATTTAAGAGCCATATGGATATTATTATTTCACCATACCAATTATATTAATATTAAATTATAGAACGAACTTCAGTTCATAGTAACTGAAATATTAAAAGAAGATCATTAGGAGATCATACATAATACATTAAAAGACGATCACTGAAATAACAAACCATTCCATACATTGGACTTAGTTAGCTACTTGATTGTTTGAGTTTCGTCTCTTACTATTTAAAAGAAGAAAAAGCCGTAGGCTTTTTCCTGTTTGTATTTATAGTTAAAAAACGAACTCAAGTCCAAAGAAACTGAACACTGTGGTTCATTCATATTATCTTCATTATTTTAGCTAGAATGTAAATAAACAAGTTTCTTTTTTAAATTTTAAATTGAAAAGATAGTGCTTTTAATTCAACATATTATCCGGGTTGCAGCGGTAGCTAGCAACCTAGTAAGAGACGATCACGTCCAATGTTAAGAAATATAAAAACCCATAGTTCCTAAAAAAAGGAGTCAGATCAAATTCAAAATCCGGGTTGCAGCGGTAGCTAGCAACCTAGTAAGAGACGATCACTTCCAATGTTAAGAAATATAAAAACCCATAGTTCCTAACAAAGGAGTCAGATCAAAACAAAAAGTACACCATTAGAACCGCCTTGACCGAAACCCCTGTATAGGAAACTTTCTGTCCCTTGGCTTGAACAGCAAGGGAAATATATTGGCTTGAAAATCAAGAAAATTGACTTTAACTACGTTATTCTCCCCAAACGGGATATTTTTTTCTTTTTTTCTTTTTTATACATTAAAGGACGAACTATATCCCATAGTAACTGGAATCCAGGTTGCAGCAGTAGCTTGCAACCTATACGGGTTGCAGCGGTAGCTAGCGGTTTTTACTATTGGGTGTGATCGTCTTTTACTAGGTTGCTAGCTACCGCTGCAACCCGGATAGGTTACAAGCTACTGCTGCAACCTGGATTCCAGTTACTATGGGCTATAAATGTACATCATCAAACCTATAATTACTTAAGTTTTACCAGTTGCTGTAGCGCAGTGGCTAGTGAGGTTCTCTTTCTGACAAGGAAGATAGAAGTTCGAGTCACTATACAGTAACAATTGCGATCACAAACCCAAAGATAACGCAGTATGTGATAGTATTGAATTTGAACCTTGGTTTTACTGCCAGTGTAATTCCATGCGCTATCATGTACATGCATGAAGACATATAAAAATAAGCTTGTACATCTTCTTTTTCTTTTCAAGCGGAATTCCTCAGGAAGGCAGATTCCAAGAAATGACCGGACCCCAGACAATAGAGAAATTGGTAATGAGAAAAAAGAATAAAAGATTCCCATACGCCCCAAGTAGAAAATACCACATAACGACATTTTTTTTTAATTTTGGCATAATAGCCATGGATAGACTGTGAGTAAAAATGTACATGCATGCGGAAATGGTGCATACAAGTTCTCCACTTGCTATTTCCTTACCCGATGAATTTAGAACTATTGTTTTTTCTAAATAAAAATTGAGTCGTGGCTCACGCAATAATAAAGAAATATACAACAGAGGTACATAAGGACTGTAAGACGTCCATTTCGATAAGTTATCTCCTCCATGATCTTCTGACAAAGATATAGCACTGTCGGACTTATTTGACATCCAAGAATACCAGCATTTATAAAAAAACTTATTAAAAAAAAATTGTAATTTTTCTACATTCAATTCAAAACATTAAATTGCTACTTAGACACCATAGATATATATGCAGTTTTTTTACATTAAAGAGCGATCTTTAGTCCATATTAACTGAAGCGTTATAAGGAATCCGGGTTGCAGCGGTAGCAAGCAACCTATCGGAGTTGCAGCGGTAGCTAGCAACCAAGTAAGTGAAGATCACGTTAAATGTTAAGAAATAGAAAAACCCATAACTCCTAAAAAATCCGGGTTGCAGCGGTAGCTAGCAACCTAGTAAGAGACGATCACGTCCAATGTTAAGAAATATAAAAACCCATAGTTCCTAACAAAGGAGTCAGATCAAAACAAAAAGTACACCATTAGAACCGCCTTGTCCGAAACCCCTGTATAGGAAACTTTCTGTCCCTTGGCTTGAACAGCAAGGGAAATATATTGGCTTGAAAATCAAGAAAATTGACTTTAACCACGTTATTCTCCCCAAACGGGATATTTTTTTCTCTTTTCTTTTTTTTTTTTTTTTTTTCTTTTCCACAGATAGCTTGGCACTGGAACATCGTAGAGGGTTGTTCAATAGCTCATTTCAAAGGAAATTAATTGGGTTAAAAATCTATAGTAACTAAAATAAATTATTTCTAAAAGAGAATAAATTTTTCCACCAAAAACTGCATTTTTGATGTCTTTTCACACTGCAGTCTTTCAAACATAATCGTATACCAGCGGTAAGATTTGAACCCACGCCTCCGAAGAGACTGGTGGCTAACACCAGTGTCTTGGACCACTCGGCCAGGCTGCCTCTCATAAATAAATATATATGTGAATTTGGGTTGCAGCAGTAGCTAGCAACCTAGTAAGAGACGATCAGTCCCATGCTAAGAAATATAACAAAACTCCTAAAAATAGAGTAAGATCAAAACAAAAGTACATCATTAGAACTACCTTGTCTGAAACCCTACTAGATAAATAATGAATGTCGTCATAGCTTTATATTAGAGCTATGACGTGAATAGAAAAACACGAAATTATATTGTTGTTTCTGATGACGTCATGAAATAATATCATTGCGCCATGACGTCAATAAAATCATTACGCCGTGACGTCATAATTACTACTTAAGAACGACAATATAATAAAGAATATAATAAAGAACGACCTCTTGCCTATACTAAATTTTATACGCCACTTAATTTTAGTTTAGGTTAGTAAATCGACAGATAGCTTGGCACTGGGACATCGTAGAGAGTTGTTTAATGGCTCATTTTAAAGAAAATTAAAAAAAATATTACAGTAAAGAACGATCTCCCATACTAACTGATATATGGTGGTTCCAGGTGTAGTTACATAAAGCACGAATATAGCTCATCATAAATGGTGTTTGTCAATTATCCGGGTTGCAGCGGTAGCTAGCAACCTAGTCTGGGTTGCAACGGTAGCTAGCAACCTAGTAAGAGACGATCACGTCCAATGTTACGAAATACAAAAACTCATAGTTCCTAAAAAAGGAGTCAGATCAAAACAAAAAGTACACCATTAGAACCTCCTTGTCCAAAATCCCTGTATAGGAAACTTTCAGTCCCTTGGCTTGAACAGCAAGGGAAATATACTGGCTTGAAAATCAAGAAAATTACATTAAAATACGATCATTGGAATAACATACCACTGCATACATTGGACTTAGATAGCTACTTGATTGCTTGAAGATCGTCTCTTACTATTTCAAAGAAGAAAAAGCCGTACGCTTTTTCCTGTTTGTAATGATATAGCATAAAAAGAAACCCAAGTTGTAACTGAGGTCATCCTGGTTGTTATAGTAAAGAATTATAATCAAGATTCATTAAAAGACGATCATTGGAGCAATCCGGGTTGCAGCGGGAACTAGCAACCTAGTATCCGGGTTGCAGCGGTCGCTAGCAACCTAGTATCCGGGTTGCAGCGGTAGCTAGCAACCTAGTAAGAGACGATCACGTCCAAAGTTAAGAAATATAAAAACCCCTAACTCCTAAAAAAAGAGTCAGATCAAAACAAAAAGTACATCATTAGAACCGCCTTGTCCGAAACCCCTATAAAGGAAACTTACCGCCCTTTGGCTTGAATAACAAAGAAAATATATTGACTTGAAAATCAAGAAAATTGACTTTAACCACGTTATTCTCCACAAACGGGATATTTTTCTCTTTCTTCTTCTTCTTTTCCACAGATAGCTTGGCACTGGAACATCGTAGAGAGTTGTTCAATGGCTCATTTTAAAGGAAATCTCTAGATCTAGTGCTATTTGTACTTAATTTTTTTTTATTATTGTTATTTAGAACAAGTTTTATATTTTGTCTCCACACAAAATGAGTTTATTTTTGTCTTCATTTAATAGAATTCTCACGTGAGGATTTATATAATATTTATTTATAAGTATCGTACCATTTATCTCGCTGTTTTTGTTACACAGATTTGAAACAGCAAACAAATAGAGCTGCCTCTAAATAATCTGAAAATTGAACGGTAGTCTCATAGATGAAACTTCTGTGTCTCAGGAAAAATTGAAGACCAAAAAAGAAGATTTGCAGACACAAGTTACAAAATAGTCTAAAGTACTATAATGTGTCTGATTTACTCCAAATTTACAAGAATAAAAAAAGGAGCTCTGTCCTATAGTTTCATCGGTGACCCAAAGAGACAGTGGCGTTTTGAAAGGGTTTTTCTATGGAAAATAACAAGAAAAGTCACAAGAAGAAATAAATTTGCAAAGAAGGAAAGGGTAAACTTCCTGGTTCTGATCTTAAAGCTGAAGTTTTGTTCAAGTTAAAAATGTAGTTCTGCTCCCATTCAAAGTTCGGGCATCGGAACCTCATAAGGTAAACAGTTTTTGGCAACGAATCATGGTTGAGGCATCTGCCGCAACCAAGTAGAGAACCAAGTCTCGTCGATAGTAACCGAGAAAAATAAAAAAGTGTTTTAAAAAGAAAACTGTCAATGAAGAATTTCCTTTTCACTCTAATTCAGGAGATTATTATTATTATTTCGATTATTCTCAGCGGCAAAAGTATGTTGCGAAAACAAATTTATGGGAATTTAGAAAAATAGCCTGAAACCCCAAATAGATGGCGTCAAATCGAAAAGAAAATTGTGCTATTGGAATCACCATAGCCGAAACCCGCATTTAAGACAATTACAGTCCCCCACCTTTAGCAACAAGGAAAATCACTTTCGCTGGTAAGCAGTGACGTGTCTTCTTTTTTCTGTTTTCTGTTGTTGTTTATTCTTTCAGCAAAGACCCAGTCATTGAGTAGCTGAAGTTTTTGTTATAATACATCTATCAAAACAATCCAGTACTTTTGACGGGATTCAATAAGGTTTGAAGTTGTCAATGAAAGGTATTAGTAGAAGACAATTTACATACAAATCAGAAAAAAGCTAAGACAGTAGCAAAAACTGGGGTATCTTGATGAAAATAATACTTTTACATTGTCATATATACAACAATACAAAATTATATTTTTATTTGAAGTTATAGAGAACATACAGACATTTCTACTCGTTTTCTGTTTTAGCGCTTTCCTGTTTTAGTGAAGTTATCTGGTAATGCGAGGCTTCAATCTCAGCAGCTGAAAGGTTGGGCGAGGGGCTTGCGACCTTTCCCTGTAAAAATGCCCCATTATCTAAAACGTTGACAAAAGTCGACATAAATGTGTCATCAGTAGTTCTTGAGAATATTTATATTTTTTTATGTTGCTGTTTACTTTCGTTTGAATTCACAGCCGTAAGATGTCATCAATGCATATCATGAAGAAAAAAATGTTCTTTGACACAATTAGTTTTTAGCTTTCTAATTTTTTAACAGAAATTTCAAAAAGTACCAAAATTATTGTATGTGATAGAAGAAACAAATAATTAAAACTTTTGAGAGGATAAACAAGACGCGAAAATTTTGAGAAACAATAAATTAGAGGTTTCAGGTTAAAACTTGGGTTAGTGTGAGACGGTAAAGACTTAGGATAAAAAGTGATCAAAAACTCATGAAAATAATTGTAAGCTTAATAATGGTAGCAACATTGTTCACTCCGGTTGTCCAAAGTCTACGGGATGAAAAGCCATTGATGAATTGTTACACAAAGGACCGATAAAGTTTATAATAAAGGGTGTTTGTCAAAACTATAATAAGGAATATACATTGAAAGACAAACATATATATATATATATATATATATATATATATATATATATATATATATATATATATATATATATATATATATATATATATATATATATATATATATATATATATATATATATATATATATATTTCACCATACCAATTATATTAATATTAAATTATAGAACGAACTTCAGTTCATAGTAACTGAAATATTAAAAGAAGATCATTAGGAGATCATACATAATACATTAAAAGACGATCACTGAAATAACAAACCATTCCATACATTGGACTTAGTTAGCTACTTGATTGTTTGAGTTTCGTCTCTTACTATTTAAAAGAAGAAAAAGCCGTAGGCTTTTTCCTGTTTGTATTTATAGTTAAAAAACGAACTCAAGTCCAAAGAAACTGAACACTGTGGTTCATTCATATTATCTTCATTATTTTAGCTAGAATGTAAATAAACAAGTTTCTTTTTTAAATTTTAAATTGAAAAGATAGTGCTTTTAATTCAACATATTATCCGGGTTGCAGCGGTAGCTAGCAACCTAGTAAGAGACGATCACGTCCAATGTTAAGAAATATAAAAACCCATTGTTCCTAAAAAAGGAGTCAGATCAAATTCAAAATCCGGGTTGCAGCGGTAGCTAGCAACCTAGTAAGAGACGATCACTTCCAATGTTAAGAAATATAAAAACCCATAGTTCCTAACAAAGGAGTCAGATCAAAACAAAAAGTACACCATTAGAACCGCCTTGACCGAAACCCCTGTATAGGAAACTTTCTGTCCCTTGGCTTGAACAGCAAGGGAAATATATTGGCTTGAAAATCAAGAAAATTGACTTTAACTACGTTATTCTCCCCAAACGGGATATTTTTTTCTTTTTTTCTTTTTTTATACATTAAAGGACGAACTATATCCCATAGTAACTGGAATCCAGGTTGCAGCAGTAGCTTGCAACCTATACGGGTTGCAGCGGTAGCTAGCGGTTTTTACTATTGGGTGTGATCGTCTTTTACTAGGTTGCTAGCTACCGCTGCAACCCGGATAGGTTACAAGCTACTGCTGCAACCTGGATTCCAGTTACTATGGGCTATAAATGTACATCATCAAACCTATAATTACTTAAGTTTTACCAGTTGCTGTAGCGCAGTGGCTAGTGAGGTTCTCTTTCTGACAAGGAAGATAGAAGTTCGAGTCACTATACAGTAACAATTGCGATCACAAACCCAAAGATAACGCAGTATGTGATAGTATTGAATTTGAACCTTGGTTTTACTGCCAGTGTAATTCCATGCGCTATCATGTACATGCATGAAGACATATAAAAATAAGCTTGTACATCTTCTTTTTCTTTTCAAGCGGAATTCCTCAGGAAGGCAGATTCCAAGAAATGACCGGACCCCAGACAATAGAGAAATTGGTAATGAGAAAAAAGAATAAAAGATTCCCATACGCCCCAAGTAGAAAATACCACATAACGACATTTTTTTTTAATTTTGGCATAATAGCCATGGATAGACTGTGAGTAAAAATGTACATGCATGCGGAAATGGTGCATACAAGTTCTCCACTTGCTATTTCCTTACCCGATGAATTTAGAACTATTGTTTTTTCTAAATAAAAATTGAGTCGTGGCTCACGCAATAATAAAGAAATATACAACAGAGGTACATAAGGACTGTAAGACGTCCATTTCGATAAGTTATCTCCTCCATGATCTTCTGACAAAGATATAGCACTGTCGGACTTATTTGACATCCAAGAATACCAGCATTTATAAAAAAACTTATTAAAAAAAATTGTAATTTTTCTACATTCAATTCAAAACATTAAATTGCTACTTAGACACCATAGATATATATGCAGTTTTTTTACATTAAAGAGCGATCTTTAGTCCATATTAACTGAAGCGTTATAAGGAATCCGGGTTGCAGCGGTAGCAAGCAACCTATCGGAGTTGCAGCGGTAGCTAGCAACCAAGTAAGTGAAGATCACGTTAAATGTTAAGAAATAGAAAAATCCATAACTCCTAAAAAATCCGGGTTGCAGCGGTAGCTAGCAACCTAGTAAGAGACGATCACGTCCAATGTTAAGAAATATAAAAACCCATAGTTCCTAACAAAGGAGTCAGATCAAAACAAAAAGTACACCATTAGAACCGCCTTGTCCGAAACCCCTGTATAGGAAACTTTCTGTCCCTTGGCTTGAACAGCAAGGGAAATATATTGGCTTGAAAATCAAGAAAATTGACTTTAACCACGTTATTCTCCCCAAACGGGATATTTTTTTCTCTTTTCTTTTTTTTTTTTTTTCTTTTCCACAGATAGCTTGGCACTGGAACATCGTAGAGGGTTGTTCAATAGCTCATTTCAAAGGAAATTAATTGCGTTAAAAATCTATAGTAACTAAAATAAATTATTTCTAAAAGAGAATAAATTTTTCCACCAAAAACTGCATTTTTGATGTCTTTTCACACTGCAGTCTTTCAAACATAATCGTATACCAGCGGTAAGATTTGAACCCACGCCTCCGAAGAGACTGGTGGCTAACACCAGTGTCTTGGACCACTCGGCCAGGCTGCCTCTCATAAATAAATATATATGTGAATTTGGGTTGCAGCAGTAGCTAGCAACCTAGTAAGAGACGATCAGTCCCATGCTAAGAAATATAACAAAACTCCTAAAAATAGAGTAAGATCAAAACAAAAGTACATCATTAGAACTACCTTGTCTGAAACCCTACTAGATAAATAATGAATGTCGTCATAGCTTTATATTAGAGCTATGACGTGAATAGAAAAACACGAAATTATATTGTTGTTTCTGATGACGTCATGAAATAATATCATTGCGCCATGACGTCAATAAAATCATTACGCCGTGACGTCATAATTACTACTTAAGAACGACAATATAATAAAGAATATAATAAAGAACGACCTCTTGCCTATACTAAATTTTATACGCCACTTAATTTTAGTTTAGGTTAGTAAATCGACAGATAGCTTGGCACTGGGACATCGTAGAGAGTTGTTTAATGGCTCATTTTAAAGAAAATTAAAAAAAATATTACAGTAAAGAACGATCTCCCATACTAACTGATATATGGTGGTTCCAGGTGTAGTTACATAAAGCACGAATATAGCTCATCATAAATGGTGTTTGTCAATTATCCGGGTTGCAGCGGTAGCTAGCAACCTAGTCTGGGTTGCAACGGTAGCTAGCAACCTAGTAAGAGACGATCACGTCCAATGTTACGAAATACAAAAACTCATAGTTCCTAAAAAAGGAGTCA